>CM038398.1:143059629-143659629 GCA_021498475.1 Saguinus midas | reverse complement strand
CATGAAGGTAATGATACTTTAAGCCTAAAACATTAGAATTTTCCCTAGGTTTGGAAATTATTTTAATCCTCTGCTTAGCGCTCACAAATGCGGTTCATTTGTGAACTGATTAATTAGCTAAACTTTCTAATAAAGTTATTTTACACTGTTTATGCTAAAGAAACAACAAATGCTGGTGAAGATGTGTAGAAAGGGGCGATCTTACACATTGTTGATGAGAATGTATACTAGTACAGGCAATATGGACAATACTACGGAGGTTTCTCAAAAAATTAAAAATAGAACTAGCATATGATCAAAAAAGCTCACTCCTGGGTATATTAAAAGGGAATGAAATCTTTTTCTGTTCTTGTGTCAGTTTGCTGAGAATGATGTTCTCCAGATCCATCCATGTCCTTACAAAGGACACAAACTCATCATTTTTGATTGCTGCGTAATATTCCATGGTGTATATGTGCCACATTTTCCCAGTCCAGTCTATCATCGATGGGCATTTGGGTTGGTTCCAGGTCTTTGCTATTGTAAACAGTGCTGCAGAAAAAGAAATACCGCATATACTCACTCATAGGCGGGTGAGAAAAATGAGAACACATGGACACAGAGAGGCGGTCTACTATACACTGGGGTCTATTGGGGGGAATGGGGAGGGACAGCGGGGGGGGGCTGGGGAGGCATAGCCTGGGGAGAAATGCCAAATGTGGGTGAAGGGGAGGAAGGCAGCAAAACACACTGCCATGTGTGTACCTATGCAACTATCTTGCACGTTCTGCACATGTACCCCAAAACCTATAATGCAATAAAAAAATTTTAAAAACAAAAAAAAGGGAATGATTTCATTGTGATGGTTCAATTTAGGGGTCAGCTTGACTGGAGTGAGGGAACCAAGATGGCTGCTGAAGCATTGTTCCCTGGGTGTGTCCGTGAGGGCATTTCCAGGGGAGCTTGGTGTGTGAGATAGTGGACTGCAACAGTTAATATCCACTTGCCATGTGGGCAGGCATGGTCCTATTAGCTGGGAGCCTGGTTGGGACAAATAGCCAGAAGAGGAGGAATTCTCTCTCTCTTCTGGAGCAGGATGCCTCGTTTCCTCCTTCCCTTGGACATTAGACTCCAGTTTCTTCCACTTTTAGGCTCTGGGACTTGCATCAACAGCCTCCTGTGGGCTCTCAAGCCTTTGGCCTCAGAATGGGGCATGTACCATCAGCTTCCCTAGTTCTGAGGCTTCCAGACTTGGAGTCAATTGTGCTACCAGCTTCTCTGGTTCTCCAGCTTGCAGATGACCTCCTGTGGGACTTCTCCACCTCTGTAATCATCTGAACCAGTTACACCTCATAAATCCTCTCCCATCTATCCTATTGGTTCTGTCTCTCTGGAGAACCTTCAGCAACACACCCACATTTATTGCAGCACTATTCACACTAGCCAAGATATAGAATCAACCTGACTGTCTATCAACAGATGAACAGATAAAGAAAATGTGGTGCATATGCACAAAGGAGCACTATTCAGCCATAAGAAAGAATCAGATCCTGTCACGTGTGGCAACATGGATAATAAGCCTGTAGGACATTACATTGGGTGAAATAAGCCAGGCACAGAAAGACAAACTTTGCATGTTCTCACTTATTTGTGGGAGCTGAAAACCAAAATAATTGAAAAAAGATAGAGAGTAGAAGGATGGTTACCAGAGGCTGGGAAGGTTAGTGGGAGGGTGAGGGAGAAGTGGGGAAGGTTGATGGGTGACAAATAGGGTTAGAAAGAATGAATAAGGCTTAGTATTTGCTACCACAACACGGAGACTTTGGTAAAAACAATAATAATAATAATAATAATAATTTAATCGTGCCTTTTAAAATAACCAAAAGGGTATAATTTGATTGCTTGTAACACAAAGATGAATGCTTGAAGTGACGGATACCCCATTGACCCTGATATGATTATTACACACTGCATACCTACATCAAAACATCTCATCTAACCCATAAATATACACGCCTACTATGTAACCACAAAAATAAAATATAAAAAGAAAAATATCCTGAGACTTTGCTGAAGTTGCTTAATTTAAGGAGATTTTGTGCTGAGATGATGGGGTCTTCTAGATATAAAATCATGTCATCTGCAAGTAGAGACAATTTGTCTTTCTCATTTCCTATTTGAGTATCCTTTATTTCTTTTTCTTGCCTGATTGCTCTGGCTAGAACTTCCAGTACTATGTTGAATAGGAGTGGTGAGAGAGGGCATCCTTGTCTAGTGCCGGATTTCAAAGGGAATGCTTCCAGTTTTTGCCCATTAAGTATGATATTGGCTGTTGGTTTGTCATAAATAGCTTTTATTATTTTTGAGATACGTTCCATCAATACCAAGTTTATTGAGGGTTTTAGCATAAAGGGCTGTTGACTTTTGTCAAAGCCTTCTCTGCATCAATTGAGATAATCATGTGGTTTTTATCTTTAGTTCTGTTTATGTGGTGGATTACATTTATAGACTTGTGTATGTTGAACCAGTCTTGCATCCCCAGGATGAAGGCTACTTCATTGTGATGAATAAGCTTTTTGACAATTGCCCATCAATGATTGACTGGACAAGGAAAATGTAACACATATACACCATGGAATACTATGCAGCCACAAAATGATGAGTTCGTGTCCTTTGTAGGGAATCTGGAAACTGTCATTCTCAGCAAACTGACACAAGAACAGAAAATCAAGCACTGTATGTTCTCACTGATAGGTTAGTGTTGTACAATGAGAACACATGGAAACAGGGAGAGGAGTATCACACACTGGAGTCTGTTGTGGGGGCTCGGGTATGGTGGGAGATGGGGAGGTTGGGGAGGGACAACGTGGGGATAAATGCCAAAAATTGGTGACAGGGGATGGAGGCAAAAAACCACCTTGCCATGTATGTACTTATACAACAATCCTGAAAGAATAAGAGGGGGAGTACCACAACCAATCTGTGCCTATATATTTGATAACTTTTATTGTATGAACCAATTTCTTAAACACGAAAGATAAATAACTAATTCAAAGAAAAGTAGATAATCTGAATATCCTGATGTCTATTAAAGAACGGAATGTGTAATTTAAAGCTTTTCAAAAAAAGAGAACTCCAGTCTAGATAATTTCACTCATGAATTCTGTTAAACATTTCAGTAAGATTTAATACAATTTTACAGTTTCTTTCAGAAAAGAAAGGAGAGAAAATTACCCCCACTCATATTATGAGGACAGCATCATCCTAGTACCAAACTCAGGCAAAGATATTACAAGAAAAAACTAAATAACAATATCTCACATAAATATCGATACAAATTTTCTTTTTTAGCCAATCAACTCTAGCAATGTATAAAAAAGATACTACCTTAAGATCAAGTGGAGTTTATCCCAGGTATTCAAAGTTGATTCAACATTGAAAAATCAATCAATGTGTCTCATCATATTGTCATATGAAATAAGAAACATCAAATTATCATATAAATAAATGCAGAAAAAGTATTCAACAAAATTCAATATTAATTAAAGATAAAAATCCCAACAAGTTAGGAATAGAAGGGAATTTCCCTAATCTAATAAAGGCTACCCATGGAAAACGTACGTGAATCATTGAGCAATTTTTCCCTAAAATCAGAAATAAGTCAAGGATGTCCTTTGTTAGTCCTGGAAGTTCCAGCTGGTGCAATAACATATGGACACACACACACACACACTAATATGCACAGAGAGACAAAAGGAAAGGCATACATATTATAAAGGAGAAAAATACGCATTTTGTAGAAAACCCCAAATAATGTACAATAAAACTCCTAAAGACTCTTCCAAAAGACTTCTAGAGTTGATAAAGAACTTCAGTAAAGTTTCAGGATACAAAATTAATATACCGCATATACTCACTCAGAGGTGGGTGAGAAAATAAGAACACATGGACACAGAGAGGGGTCTACTACACACTGGGGTCTATTGGGGAATGGGGAGGGACAGCGGGGGCTGGAGAGGGATAGCCTGGGGATGAATGCCAAGTTTGGGTTAAGGGAGGAAGACAGCAAAACACACTGCCATGTGTGTACCTATGCAACTATCTTGCACGTTCTGCACATGTACCCCAAAATCTATAATGCAATAAAATAAAATAATTTTAAAAACTCCTAAAGACTCTTCCAAAAGACTTCTAGAGTTGATAAAGAACTTCAGTAAAGTTTCAGGATACAAAATTAATGTAGGAAAGAGTAGCATTTCTCTACACCAATATAATTTAGGCAAAGAACTAAATGAAGAACTCAAGTCCATTTACAGTAGGCACAAAAACTTAAACACCTAGGAATATATTTAATCGAAGAGGTGAAAGATTTCTATAAGAAGAACTACGAAACACTGATGAAAACATGGTATATGACACAAATGAAACATCCAGTGCTCATGGATGAAAAGAATAAATATTATTAAAATAAATGCAGAAAAAGTATTCAACAAAATTCAATATTAATTAAAGATAAAAATCCCAACAAGTTAGGAATAGAAGGAATTTCCTAATCTAATAAAGGCTACCCATGGAAAACGTACGTGAATCATTGAGCAATTTTTCCCTAAAATCAGAAATAAGTCAAGGATGTCCTTTGTTAGTCCTGGAAGTTCCAGCTGGTGCAATAACATATGGACACACACACACACACACTAATATGCACAGAGAGACAAAAGGAAAGGCATACATATTATAAAGGAGAAAAAATACCGCATTTTGTAGAAAACCCCAAATAATGTACAATAAAACTCCTAAAGACTCTTCCAAAAAGACTTCTAGAGTTGATAAAGAACTTCAGTAAAGTTTCAGGATACAAAATTAATATACCGCATATACTCACTCGTAGGTGGGTGAGAAAAATAAGAACACATGGACACAGAGAGGGGGTCTACTACACACTGGGGTCTATTGGGGGAATGGGGGAGGGACAGCGGGGGGGGCTGGAGAGGGATAGCCTGGGGATGAATGCCAAGTTTGGGTTAAGGGGAGGAAGACAGCAAAACACACTGCCATGTGTGTACCTATGCAACTATCTTGCACGTTCTGCACATGTACCCCAAAATCTATAATGCAATAAAATAAAATAATTTTAAAAAACTCCTAAAGACTCTTCCAAAAAGACTTCTAGAGTTGATAAAGAACTTCAGTAAAGTTTCAGGATACAAAATTAATGTAGGAAAGAGTAGCATTTCTCTACACCAATATAATTTAGGCAAAGAACTAAATGAAGAACTCAAGTCCATTTACAGTAGGCACAAAAACTTAAACACCTAGGAATATATTTAATCGAAGAGGTGAAAGATTTCTATAAGAAGAACTACGAAACACTGATGAAAACATGGTATATGACACAAATGAAACATCCAGTGCTCATGGATGAAAAGAATAAATATTATTAAAATGACTGCACTTCTCAAAGAAATTTACGGATTTAAGGTAATTTAATCTCTATCAAATTACCAACACCATGTTTCACATAATTAAAAAAACTTAAATTTCATATGAAACCAAGAGTGTGAATAGTCACACCAATCCTAAGCAGACAGAACAAAGCTTGAAGTATTACATTATCTGACTTTTAATTGTAGTACAAGGCTATAGTAACTGAAAACATCATGGTGTTGGTATAAAAATAGACATATAGACCAACAGAACACAATAGTAAACTCAGAAATAAAGTACTTATGAACAACTGATCTTCGGCAACAATGACAAAATCAAACAATGGGGAAAGAATACCCTATTCAATGCATGGCGTTAGGAAAACTCGTAAACTGGACTCTTAGCTCTCACCGTATACGCAAATTAACTCAAGAAGGATTAAAGATTTATATTTTAGACCTGAAACTGTAAAAATCCTGTAAGAAAATGTAGGAAAAATTCTTCTGGACATTGGCTCAGATTAGGCAAAGAATTTATGACCACGTCCTCAAAAGCAAATGTAACACAAACAAAAAGAAACAGATGGGACTCAGTTAAGCTAAAACCCTTCTACACAGGACACATGCACACGAATGTTCATTGCAGCACCGTTTACAATAGCAAAGAACTGGAACCAACCCAAATGCCCAACGATGATAGACTGGACTGGGAAAATGTGGCACATATACACCATGGAATATTATGCAGCAATCAAAAATGATGAGTTTGTGTCCTTTGTAAGGACATGGATGAATGTGGAGAACATCATTCTCAGCAAACTGACACAAGAACAGAAAATGAAATACCACATATTGTCACTCATAGGTGGGTGAGAAAAATGAGAACACATGGACACAGAGAGGGGGTCTACTATACACTGGGGTCTATTGGGGAATGGGGAGGGACAGCGGGGGCTGGGAGGGATAGCCTGGGGATGAATGCCAAGTGTGGGTGAGGGTGAGGAAGGCAGCAAAGCACACTGCCATGTGTGTACCTATGCAACTATCTTGCACGTTCTGCACATGTACCCCAAAACCTATAATGCAATAAAAATGAAAAAAAAAAGAAAAAGAAACAATCAAGAGAGTAAACCTACCTAATGAGAAAAAAATATTTGTAAACTATGTATCTAACAAAGGCTAGTATCCAGAATCTACAAGAAACTCCAACTCAACAAGAAAAGAAAAACACAAATTAAAAACACATGATACTTTCTTACATCAGTCAGAATGGCTATTATGTAAAAACTGAAAAAACAACAGATGTTGATATTGACGAGAAGAATGTAGAGAAAAGTGTAATGCTTATGCACTGTTAGTGGGACTGTAAATTATCACAGCATTTATGGAAAGCAGTATGGAGACTTCTCAAGAAACTAAAAATAGAATTACCATTTGATCCAGCAATCCCGCCACTGGACATCTACCCATCTACATTTTACATATACATGAAATACTATGCAGCCATAAATAATAATGAAGTCATGTGTTCTACAGTGACATGAATGGAGCTGGAGTTTATTATCTTAAGTAAAATAATTCAGAAACACAAAGTCAAATATCACATATTCTCTCTTGTAAGTGGGAGCTTAACAATGGGTACACATGGGCTCATAGAGTAGAATAATACATATTGGACACTATAAAACGTGGAGGGGTGGGAGGTTAACAAGGGTTGAATAATTACCTATTGGGTACGATGTTCACTATTCAGGTGATGAGTACACTTAAAAGCCCAGACTTCACCACTATGCGATATATGCATGAAAGAAATCTGCATCTGTATCCTCTAAATCCGTTTTTATTTTTTTATTTTCTTTTATTTTTTGAGAAAGTATTTTTTATTTTTATTGCATTATAGGTTTTGGGGTACATGTGCAGAACGCAAGATAGTTGCATAGGCACACACATGGCAGTGTGCTTTGCTGCCTTCCTCCTTCACCCACACTTGGCATTCATCCCCAGGCTATCCCTCCCAGCCCCACCCCGCTGTCCCTCCCCATTCCCCCAATAGACCCCAGTGTATAGTAGACCGCCTCTGTGTCCATGTGTTCTCATTTTCTCACCCGCCTATGAGTGAGTATTCATGTATTTCTTTTTCTGTTCTTGTGTCAGTTTGTTGAGAATGATGTTCTCCAGATTCATCCATGTTTTTACAAAGGACACAAACTCATCATTTTGATTGCTGCATAATATTCCATGGTGTATATGTGCCACATTTTCCCAGTCCGTTTTTAAAATGAAAAAATAAAAATAAAATTACCATATGTGATATTTGACTCAAGGACCCTCATAGACTACTGTTGGGAATGCAAAATGTGACAGCTGCTGTGGAAAACCTTTGAGATTCCTCAATAAGTTAAACATAGAGTTACCATATGACTCACTAATTCCACTTCTAGGTATTTTGCCGAAACAACTGAAGACAGATATTCAACCAAAAACTTGTACACGAATGTTTATAGCAGTACTATTCACAGTATCCAAAAGCTGGAAAGTACCCATATACCCATGAGATGTTGAAGGAATAAACAAAATGTGTTCGATCCATGCAATGGAATAGGAGTCAGTCATGAAAATGAATGAAGTGTCATGCTGCAAAATAGATGAACCCTGGAAATGTTACAATAGGAATAAGAACCTAGACACAGAAGGCCACACATTTCTTTTTTATTACAACTACTTTATTTGAAAAATGTGTAAAATACACATAAGAAAATGTATCATCTTGAACCATTTTTAAGTGTAGAATTCAGTGGCATCAAGGACATTCATAGTGTTGTGTAACCATCGCCACTATCCATCTCTAGAATTATTATTTTTTTTAATTTTATTGCATTATAGGTTTTGGGGTACATGTGCAGAACGCAAGATAGTTGCATAGGTACACACATGGCAGTGTGTTTTGCTGCCTTCCTCCCTTCACCCACACTTGGCATTCATCCCCAGGCTATCACTCCCCAGCCCTCCACTGTCCCTCCCCATTCCCCCAATAGACCCCAGTGTATAGTAGACCCCTCTCTGTGTCCATGTGTTCTCATTTTCTCACCCACCTATGAGTGAGAATATGTATTTCTTTTTCTGTTCTTGTGTCAGTTTGCTGAGAATGATGTTCTCCAGATTCATCCATGTCCTTACAAAGGACACAAACAACTCATCATTTTTATTGCTGCATAATATTCCATAATGGCGATCATTTAAAAATCTGGAGACAGCAGATGCTGGAGAAGATGTGGAGAAATAGGAACACTCTTACACTGTTGGTGGGAGTGTAAATTAGTTCAACCATTGTGGAAGACAGCGTGGCAATTCCTCAGGGACCTAGAAATAGAAATTCCATTTGACCCAGCAACCCCATTACTGGGTATATATCCAAAGGACTATAAATCGTTTCTACTATAAGGACACTTGTACACGAATGTTTATAGCAGTACTATTCACAGTATCCAAAAGCTGGAAAGTACCCATATACCCATGAGATGTTGAAGGAATAAACAAATGTGTTCGATCCATGCAATGGAATAGGAGTCAGTCATGAAAATGAATGAAGTGTCATGCTGCAAAATAGATGAACCCTGGAAATGTTACAATAGGAATAAGAACCTAGACACAGAAGGCCACACATTTCTTTTTTATTACAAACTACTTTATTTGAAAAATGTGTAAAATACACATAAGAAAATGTATCATCTTGAACCATTTTTAAGTGTAGAATTCAGTGGCATCAAGGACATTCATAGTGTTGTGTAACCATCGCCACTATCCATCTCTAGAATTATTATTTTTTTTAATTTTTATTGCATTATAGGTTTGGGGGTACATGTGCAGAACGTGCAAGATAGTTGCATAGGTACACACATGGCAGTGTGTTTTGCTGCCTTCCTCCCCTTCACCCACACTTGGCATTCATCCCCAGGCTATCACTCCCCAGCCCCCTCCACTGTCCCTCCCCATTCCCCCAATAGACCCCAGTGTATAGTAGACCCCTCTCTGTGTCCATGTGTTCTCATTTTCTCACCCACCTATGAGTGAGAATATGTATTTCTTTTTCTGTTCTTGTGTCAGTTTGCTGAGAATGATGTTCTCCAGATTCATCCATGTCCTTACAAAGGACACAAACAACTCATCATTTTTTATTGCTGCATAATATTCCATAATGGCGATCATTTAAAAATCTGGAGACAGCAGATGCTGGAGAAGATGTGGAGAAATAGGAACACTCTTACACTGTTGGTGGGAGTGTAAATTAGTTCAACCATTGTGGAAGACAGCGTGGCAATTCCTCAGGGACCTAGAAATAGAAATTCCATTTGACCCAGCAACCCCATTACTGGGTATATATCCAAAGGACTATAAATCGTTTCTACTATAAGGACACATGCACACGAATGTTCATTGCAGCACTGTTTACAATAGCAAAGAACTGAACCAACCCAAATGCCCATCGATGATAGACTGGACTGGGAAAATGTGGCACATATCCATCTCTAGAATTCTTATCTTGCAAAACTGAAACTGTAATCCCCATTCTTCCTCCCCTCAACCCCTGGCAGATGCCTCATATAAGTGGAATCATAAAGGGCCTGCTTCTTGTGACTAAGACCACGTATTTCATGATTACATTGATATGGATGTTTGTCCGAATTGTTACTTGAGTCTCGGCTCTCGTGGGAGAATCACAACCCTCACCATCACCACCACCACCACAGCAAAAACAACATACAGCCTAATGACCTCTGTATAGAGACCCCTAAGAAATTGTCAAAGTAAAGAGATAAATGTTCTCTTTTTTTCTTGTTACTCAGAGTTTAAAAATATTGTATTTAGGATAATTTACCTGCCATAAAATTGACGTTTGTCCCCTGCAAATCTCACGTTGAAATGTATTCCCCAATGGTGGAGGTAGGTCCTGGTGGGAGGTGTTTTCATCATGGGGGCAGGGCCCTCATGGATGGCTTGGTGCCACCTTCGTAGTAATGAGTGAATTCTCCCTCTGAATTCATACAAGAGTTGGTTATTTAAAAGAATGTGGCATGTCCCCCCACCTTTTTTCTCTCTTTCGCCTACTTTCATCGTGTGAGATATCTGCTCCCACTCTGCCTTTTTGTACAGCCTGCAGCATCTTGAGCCAGCTAAACCTATTTTCTTTATCAATTACTTGGCCTCAAGTATTTCCTTATAGCAAAGCAAAAATGATTTAGTTGTAATGAAGATTGGTTGCAAATGGGTAAGAAAGATGCCATTGATGTGATACAAATGTTGTAAAATTAGATTATAATGGTGGTTGCACCACCCAATAAATTTATAAAATCACTTTAAATACGTCAATTGTATGGCAGGTAAATTATCCTAAATACAATATTTTTAAACTCTGAGTAACAAGAAAAAAAGAGAACATTTATCTCTTTACTTTGACAATTTCTTAGCGATGATACAGAGGTCATTAGGCTGTATGTTGTTTTTGCTGTGGTGGTGGTAAGGGTGAGGGTTGTGATTTTCCCACGAGAGCCGAGACTCAAGTAACAATTTGGCCTTTTAAAATAAAAATTTTTAAATCAATTACAAAAGAACGTTGCTGGCTTGAAATTTTGAGTAGTCATAGGGGCAAAGAAAAGTGGATAGATTTTACACACAGGACAGAGAAAGATACACACAGGAGACAGGAGGATACACACAAAAGAGGGGGATACACACAGGAGAGAGGGGGATACACACAGGAGAGTTGGATACATACAGGAGACAGAGAAATACACGCAGGAGAAAGGGAGATACACACAGGAGTGTGGAATACAGAGGCCTCCCCTTCACCCACACTTGGCATTCATCCCCAGGCTATCACTCCCCAGCCCCCTCCACTGTCCCTCCCCATTCCCCCAATAGACCCCAGTGTATAGTAGACCTCTCTGTGTCCATGTGTTCTCATTTTCTCACCCACCTATGAGTGAGAATATGCGGTATTTCTTTTCTGTTCTTGTGTCAGTTTGCTGAGAATGATGTTCTCCAGATTCATCCATGTCCTTACAAAGGACACAAACAACTCATCATTTTTGATTGCTGCATAATATTCCATAATGGCGATCATTTAAAAATCTGAGACAGCAGATGCTGGAGAAGATGTGGAGAAATAGGAACACTCTACACTGTTGGTGGGAGTGTAAATTAGTTCAACCATTGTGGAAGACAGCTGGCAATTCCTCAGGGACCTAGAAATAGAAATTCCATTTGACCCAGCAACCCCATTACTGGGTATATATCCAAAGGACTATAAATCGTTCTACTATAAGGACACATGCACACGAATGTTCATTGCAGCACTGTTTACAATAGCAAAGAACTGAACCAACCCAAATGCCCATCGATGATAGACTGGACTGGGAAAATGTGGCACATATCCATCTCTAGAATTCTTATCTTGCAAAACTGAAACTGTAATCCCCATTCTTCCTCCCTCAACCCCTGGCAGATGCCTCATATAAGTGGAATCATAAAGGGCCTGCTTCTTGTGACTAAGACCACGATTTCATGATTACATTGATATGGATGTTTGTCCGAATTGTTACTTGAGTCTCGGCTCGTGGGAGAATCACAACCTCACCATCACCACCACCACCACAGCAAAACAACATACAGCCTAATGACCTCTGTATAGAGACCCCTAAGAAATTGTCAAAGTAAAGAGATAAATGTTCTTTTTTTCTTGTTACTCAGAGTTTAAAAATATTGTATTTAGGATAATTTACCTGCCATAAAATTGACGTTTGTCCCCTGCAAATCTCACGTTGAAATGTATTCCCCAATGGTGGAGGTAGGTCCTGGTGGAGGTGTTTTCATCATGGGGCAGGGCCTCATGGATGGCTTGGTGCCACCTTCGTAGTAATGAGTGAATTCTCCTCTGAATTCATACAAGAGTTGGTTATTTAAAAGAATGTGGTATGTCCCCCCACCTTTTTCTCTTTCGCCTACTTTCATCGTGTGAGATATCTGCTCCCACTCTGCCTTTTTGTACAGCCTGCAGCATCTTGAGCCAGCTAAACCTATTTTCTTTATCAATTACTTGGCCTCAAGTATTTCCTTATAGCAAAGCAAAAATGATTTAGTTGTAATGAAGATTGGTTGCAAATGGGTAAGAAAGATGCCATTGATGTGATACAAATGTTGTAAAATTAGATTATAATGGTGGTTGCACCACCCAATAAATTTATAAAATCACTTTAAATACGTCAATTGTATGGCAGGTAAATTATCCTAAATACAATATTTTTAAACTCTGAGTAACAAGAAAAAAAGAGAACATTTATCTCTTTACTTTGACAATTTCTTAGCGATGATACAGAGGTCATTAGGCTGTATGTTGTTTTTGCTGTGGTGGTGGTAAGGGTGAGGGTTGTGATTTTCCCACGAGAGCCGAGACTCAAGTAACAATTTGGCCTTTTAAAATAAAAATTTTAAATCAATTACAAAAAGAACGTTGCTGGCTTGAAATTTTGAGTAGTCATAGGGCAAAGAAAAGTGGATAGATTTTACACACAGGACAGAGAAAGATACACACAGGAGACAGGAGGATACACACAAAGAGGGGATACACACAGGAGAGAGGGGATACACAGGAGAGTTGGATACATACAGGAGACAGAGAAATACACGCAGGAGAAAGGGAGATACACACAGGAGTGTGGAATACAGAGGAGAGAAGTTATACACACAAAAGAGAGGGGAATACACACAAGAGAGAGAGGGGCATACACACAGGAGAGAGGAGGATACAAAAAAAAGTGGATAGATTTTATTTCAATATTCAGGATGTACACAGGAGAAAATTTTGTAGTGGTTAGATACATAGGGAAAGGGGAAAGGTGAGGAGGCCTCAGACTGAGTATGGTTAAAGTTGAATTCCTGTTGTCCTCCCAAACTGGCTGTCCTCCCACGCCGCCAATCTCAGTGAATGGATCAGCCTCCTGACACAGAGTTGGCATTCATTGATTCCCTTTGGAGTGAAGGAATAGAGCGTGATGAACAGAGTAAAAATATGGCTAAACAAGGCAGACGCGAGGTCCTGCCAAATAGCCAGTCCTAAACTCACCCTTCAGGTTGGCTCGGCAGACGTCCAGCACAATTTTCTTCTCACTTTTCAAACTATTTTGGAAATCAAGTCTACCTCATCCAGAAGAACACTCACCTTCCTATCAGCCATTCCTTCCCTATAACCTTAAGGTACTGAGCAGGCTGGGTTTTTTTTTCAAGAGCCTCTTATCCTGTACATTTTTACACATGGCAATGACAGGTGTGTGTACAGCCCAGGTGAGCATGGGAGATGCTTCGTGTAATAGAAAGGGGTTCACAGTGGTGCCCAGCTGAGGAATCTGTGTTCAGTTTGGCTCCAAGCAGGAAGAGACTCTTCCCACCAAAGAGGTTTATTAACCCGGGGTGTCCCCCTCCCAGCCCCTGGAGGGAGAAAACACAGCCTCAGAAACACGTAAACACTGACTGATCTGCTTGGCTGGTTTAACTGTCGTTCCCAGGGTTGAGAAGCAGAAATACAGAACTAATCGTGGTTCCTGATACAGACGCCAAAAACAAGGAAGTGATCTGTTCCAGTACAAGCTTCCAAGAAATAAAGAACTAGGTGGGGCACACGAAAGAAGCCCCCAGACTCAACCACCCCAGTGAACATTCCCTGGTTATACAGAGAAGTGAAATTTGCAACCCAGAACAGAAATCTGGCTGTGTGAGCAGTAGACCTGGGGGTGGAAACTTTTAGTAAATTTACAATTTTTAACCCGATTTTAGACGGCATCGTTGGATAAACATCCTTCTCAATAATAAAAATCCAAATCATCTCTGGCCCTTTTTCCTGGAAGTGCTTTCAAAGTTACAGGAACACCAATAAGAGGCGCTTTTCTGGGCATGGAGCCCAGGACTCAAAGGGAGTCAGTAGAGAACATCTGGTCTGCTTGATATATAGAAGCCAGCACTGCATGTGTGGTTGTGTGCGTTTGTTTCTCCTATGCTGACTCACAGCGTTGAAGCCTCTCTGGAAACACCCCCACCCTTCTAGCCAGCCAGTTGATACACACCCGTTTGGCTCCTCCTTGATTCAAATGTTAGGTCAGGAGGAAGAAGGAAAACTCATTCAACAGCAGCACTTAAGCATCTAGAATTTTCTGTGTTACCTCTTGAGAGAAGAGAGTGGCACCCACATCCCTGGAGTTTTTGGATAAAATCGAGAAGAGAGTGTAAAAGTGTTGTGGACTTTCCAGGAGGCTGACAACTGGAAATAAAGACAAAGATGTCAGGCCTGAGGCCCACCACTCTAGTGGACCCTGAGATTGAGCTATTTGTGAAGGTAAGTCTTCCAGGTGTAATAACTGCATGAAGAATGTATTCGTTTATGGCACTAACTGTCCACTGGACTTCGCTGTCAAAAACTAATGTATTCTTCTTTAAAAATTCTCCAGTCCCAGTGTGGGTGAAGGGGAGGAAGGCAGCAAAGCACAGTGACATGTGTGTACCTATTCAACTATCTTGCACGCTCTGCACATGTACCCCAAAACCTATAATGCAATAAAAATTTAAAAAATTAAAAAAAAAAATTCTCCAGTCAATGGATTTGCATTCCAGTGACTTACTTGGTGAGTGACTTTGGACTACTTAACGTCTCTCTGCTTGTTTTCACTTCTGCAAAATGAGGATGATGATAGTTCATCTCTCAGAAAGTGAAGATCAGTATTGCATTGTGGCTCAGGGTCTGGCACAGAGAAAGCTCTCAATAAGTATTACCTATTATTTTATTATTGTAATTTTCTGCTTATTTTTTTATTATTGTAATTTTCTGCCTATTTATTATAGTAATTTTCTGCCTAAAAAAAAAAAAAAAGATTCTCCACATTTGGGCTAGAGATAGGAAAGAATGTTGTGATGATTTTCCTACTCTGAGTTCTAGAACAATGCCTGGCTGGGTGACTGTTCTTAGATGACGACAGGAAAACAGATCTCTTCTGGAAAAGGCAAGGTGATGTGGTGTAAAAGCACTAGACTGGTTCATAGGGAGCCACCAAATGATATTCTCAATGGCTTTCCATATAACCTTATAAAAATCCCTCCCTCTGTCCTGAACTGTGTTTCTCCATCTGTACGATGAAGCAGCATGACAAGATGATCCTCAAGGGCTCTCCAAGTGTCAAAATCTCTGTTTTATGAGATAGGTTTTGGAAGGCCTGACTGGGTGGAGGAGAGGGCCGTGAATGGCCTGAGAACTCGTTCCTACACATAGCCCAGACAGAACTTTCTAAACTCCTACAATGAACAAACATCACAGCAGGGTCACATGCATCCTATGGGAGAAAAACAGGAGTCTTCGTGCCTGTTATGTGAGGAGGGGTACATTTTAGAAGGCTCTACTTCTTCTTTTGATCTGCCATGGAGGTTTTTTTTTTTTTAACATGTCATAACTTTTCAGAAATAAAGAACTAGGTGGGGCACACGAAAGAAGCCCCAGACTCAACCACCCCAGTGAACATTCCCTGGTTATACAGAGAAGTGAAATTTGCAACCCAGAACAGAAATCTGGCTGTGAGCAGTAGACCTGGGGGTGGAAACTTTAGTAAATTTACAATTTTTAACCCGATTTTAGACGGCATCGTTGGATAAACATCCTTCTCAATAATAAAAATCCAAATCATCTCTGGCCCTTTTTCCTGGAAGTGCTTTCAAAGTTACAGGAACACCAATAAGAGGCGCTTTTCTGGGCATGGAGCCCAGGACTCAAAGGAGTCAGTAGAGAACATCTGGTCTGCTTGATATAGAAGCCAGCACTGCATGTGTGGTTGTGTGCGTTTGTTTCTCCTATGCTGACTCACAGCGTTGAAGCCTCTCTGGAAACACCCCCACCCTTCTAGCCAGCCAGTTGATACACACCCGTTTGGCTCCTCCTTGATTCAAATGTTAGGTCAGGAGGAAGAAGGAAAACTCATTCAACAGCAGCACTTAAGCATCTAGAATTTTCTGTGTTACCTCTTGAGAGAAGAGAGTGGCACCCACATCCCTGGAGTTTTTGGATAAAATCGAGAAGAGAGTGTAAAAGTGTTGTGGACTTTCCAGAGGCTGACAACTGGAAATAAAGACAAAGATGTCAGGCCTGAGGCCCACCACCTAGTGGACCCTGAGATTGAGCTATTTGTGAAGGTAAGTCTTCCAGGTGTAATAACTGCATGAAGAATGTATTCGTTTATGGCACTAACTGTCCACTGGACTTCGCTGTCAAAAACTAATGTATTCTTCTTTAAAAATTCTCCAGTCCCAGTGTGGGTGAAGGGAGGAAGGCAGCAAAGCACAGTGACATGTGTGTACCTATTCAACTATCTTGCACGCCTGCACATGTACCCCAAAACCTATAATGCAATAAAATTTAAAAATTAAAATTCTCCAGTCAATGGATTTGCATTCCAGTGACTTACTTGGTGAGTGACTTTGGACTACTTAACGTCTCTCTGCTTGTTTTCACTTCTGCAAAATGAGGATGATGATAGTTCATCTCTCAGAAAGTGAAGATCAGTATTGCATTGTGGCTCAGGGTCTGGCACAGAGAAAGCTCTCAATAAGTATTACCTATTATTTTATTATTGTAATTTTCTGCTTATTTTTTATTATTGTAATTTTCTGCCTATTTATTATAGTAATTTTCTGCCTAAAAAAAAAAAAAGATTCTCCACATTTGGGCTAGAGATAGGAAAGAATGTTGTGATGATTTTCCTACTCTGAGTTCTAGAACAATGCCTGGCTGGGTGACTGTTCTTAGATGACGACAGGAAAACAGATCTCTTCTGGAAAAGGCAAGGTGATGTGGTGTAAAAGCACTAGACTGGTTCATAGGAGCCACCAAATGATATTCTCAATGGCTTTCCATATAACCTTATAAAAATCCCTCCTCTGTCCTGAACTGTGTTTCTCCATCTGTACGATGAAGCAGCATGACAAGATGATCCTCAAGGGCTCTCCAAGTGTCAAAATCTCTGTTTTATGAGATAGGTTTTGGAAGGCCTGACTGGGTGGAGGAGAGGGCCGTGAATGGCCTGAGAACTCCGTTCCTACACATAGCCCAGACAGAACTTTCTAAACTCCTACAATGAACAAACATCACAGCAGGGTCACATGCATCCTATGGGAGAAAAACAGGAGTCTTCGTGCCTGTTATGTGAGGAGGGGTACATTTTAGAAGGCTCTACTTCTTCTTTTGATCTGCCATGGAGGTTTTTTTTTTTTTTTAACATGTCATAACTTTTCAGAAAACCACTTTGGAAAACCCTAAATCAAAAGAAAGCAACATGTGTTTCCAAATTAGCTCATCAAGAAAGAAAAATTTATATGGGTTCTTCCCAGTAGAAATTAAATAGTTTACTAAATGCTTGCTTATATTAATGGTTTAGGTTTTCCCTCTAGCTTTTCCCTCTGCTTTCATTGATTCTTGGAAGTATTCAGGATAAAAATGACAATAACAAACTCATTTTGTGCCTGGCTGTTTTCTAAACACTTTACATATGTTACCTAATTTAGTCGTAACAACTTAGGAAATATGTTATTAATAGTACTTGTGTAGTTCTAGGATCATCAATACTAGTAGTGATAGTAGTAAGTATTACTACTTTATTACAATGTTTAGTTATTACAGTATTATAATATTGTTCTCGTCATATCTAGATACATACACTGGGGCAATAAAGTTTAAGTAACTTGCCTCTCAAACTATACAACTTCCTGATGAATTACAAAGACACTGCCAAATGTTAAGTTAAACACCTATTGGCAAAAGTAACACTTTTACAGCCATTTATATTATTTGACAAGTCGTCACATACATACACCAAGGACATCATCAAACTGTCTTTTCAAAATTATAGAAAAAACAATTAATCCAATTAAGTGTTTCCTAAACTATTGGGCATAAGAGCTACTTCTGTCTCTGGATTGTAGCAAATCACATAACTGGTCAGACAGGATATAAGTGAGCTGTAATTTCATAAGTGGCTTTTTACATTTACCGATTCCAAATCACAAGTAATGTCTCCTCACAGGACAACGAAAATGTTGCCTTTCTCTGAACCGTTCATTCTACTCACAGACTTTTCATATTTGAGTGGTAATCTGGATAGGAAAGTTTAGCAAAGTCACACATGGATGAGAAAATGTCATTATATACACCATGGAATATTATGCAGCCATCAAAAATGATGAGTTTGTGTCCTTTGAGTGCTTACTATGTGGTAGGCACTGTGCTAAGTTGTTTGTTTATTATTAATTCTCTTTTACGAATACAGAAATTAAAGTACAATTAGAATTCCAATCTTTTCAAATAGATATGTCTAATGTTATTCAACTGTTTCCAGGAGTCTGAACTTTTTAGTAAAATATTCCAGAGTTTTATCAGATGAAGTGCTTTCGATGTAAGCTTACCTAATGAAGTTGATACATATTACAGATTTTTGGGAAGAACCTTGGATATTATCTGGTCCAGGTTTTTGTTTGGTTTTAAGCTGCATTACGCAGATCTCTAGAAGTTTCATGAAAGATACTGGGAGGGGAAATAGGGATTGAGAAGGACTAAAACGAATAATGAGTAATTTTTAAAAGGCATTGCTGCAAGAGATTAAGCATTCTCCTGTCACAATTAAGAATCTATACCACAACCAACCCAAATGCCCAACGATGATAGACTGGACTGGGAAAATGTGGCACATATACACCATGGAATATTACGCAGCAATCAAAAATGATGAGTTTGTGTCCTTTGTAAGGACATGGATGAATCTGAGAACATCATTCTCAGCAAACTGACACAAGAACAGAAAAGGAAATACCGTGATATTCTCACTCATAGGCGGGTGAGAAAAATGAGAACACATGGACACAGAGAGGGATCTACTACACACTGGGGTCTATTGGGGAATGGGGAGGGACAGCGGGGGCTGGGAGGGATAGCCTGGGGATGAATGCCAAGTGTGGGTGAAGGAGGAAGGCAGCAAAACACACTGCCATGTGTGTACCTATGCAACTATCCTGCATGTTCTGCACATGTACCCCAAAACCTATAAAGCAATAAAAATTTAAAATTAATTAATTAATTAATTAATTTAAAAAAAAATCTATACCACAACATCTGTGTGTTCCATGTAGTCAATGAAAACATTGTCTTGTGGTTCTGAATCATTTGAGCAAGGTTTCTATTCAATAACTAAGAACAAAGGATTTCATACCACACATTTTGTTTTCTGTAAGCACAGGGATGAAAGAATCTTAATGGTTTGTTGTTTGTTGTTAAATGGAATGTTTTCATTCTCTACTAAAGACTTTAAAGTTTTAGCAGATTTGTACATGAAATTATGGAATCTAACATCTGGGCCAAAATTCTGAATGTAACGCTTTTGTCAAAAACTTCTTTTGTAAATGTATGGGGGAAAGAGGAAAGAGATGATACTCTTCTCTGAGTGTTCAGACTATTTCAAAGTGCCTTATACCTATTATAAATACTCATAAAGACTGATTAATATAAAAATTTGACAAAAGTGTTAAATGAGAGAAGGCAGTGTTTAAGCGTATCTGGAGGATCTAGTGCTGAATTTGCTAAGTGAGAAGAGGATATATGTCATCAACTCAGTTTCCTCACCTGTAAAATAAGCATAATAACAGAGCCTACCTCATAGCATCATCCTACTTGTAAGGATTAACTAAAACAAGTATATAAATCACAGTAGTTGGCAATACAGTAAATACTATATATAAATGTTAACTACGGTTGCCGTTATTATTTCTCATGTTTAAAAACTTAGATCACAAATACCAAGAGGAAAAAACTGTTTTGGTGAATGACCACATCCTGTCTTTGCCAGCTGAAGATACTTAAGAAGTCGATAATTTATCAATCGGGCTAGTGAATTTATATCCGAAAACTTTAGGTGATGGCCCTTTAAATCAGCACAACATAACAGAAAACAAAACCCTTCCATTTCCCTGTAAAACTTTACTACATTTCCCCCACACCTCAGTGTTTTGATTCTCCTTTTGCCAAAGGCGATCCACCCTTCCTGCTGTATCTGTTATCAGACTCCAATCTTCTTCCTGCCTCCCACCCTTAATCACGTTTCCTCTCACTAAACCGAGCTGTGATTGGATCCTCAGTCTGACTTCTTTTATTTTTTTTATTTTATTTTAATTTTTTTTATTGCATTTTAGGTTTTGGGGTACATGTGCAGAACGTGCAGGATAGTTGCATAGGTACACACATGGCAGTGTGTTTTGCTGCCTTCCTCCCCTTCACCCACACTTGGCATTCATCCCCAGGCTATCCCTCACGAGCTACCCCACTGCTGTCCCTCCCCATTGCCCCCAATAGACCCCAGTGTGTAGTATTCTCCCTGTGTCCATGTGTTCATTTTCTCACCCGCCTATGAGTGACAATATGCGTATTTTTCTGTTCTTGTGTCAGTTTGCTGAGAATGATGTTCTCCAGATTCATCCATGTCCTTACAAACGACATAAACTCATCATTTTGATTGCTGCGTATTCCTTGGTGTACATGTGCCACATTTTCCCAGTCCAGTCTATCATCGATGGGCATTTGGGTCGGTTCCAGGTCTTTGCTATTGTAAACAGTGCTGCAATGAACATTCGTGTGCATGTGTCCTTATAGTAGAACGATTTATAGTCCTTGGATATATACCCAGTAATGGGATTGCTAAAACCAGCAATATTTCTGTGCATCCTAATCAGCATTTTGTGTTGTCAGTATTTTTTTCTTAACTGTCCCAACAGGTGTGTAGTGACATTTTACTGTTTATATTTACATTTCCCTAAAGGTTAATGAAGTTGAACATTTTGAGTGATTGTCATCTGTATGTCCTCTTCAGTGCAATGTCTGTTCATCTCCTTGACTCATTTTTATTTTTCCTTTTAGAGTATTTAATTGGCAAATAAACATTGCATGTAGTCAATATATACACACAGTGATTTTTTGTTTCCTTTTTAAATTTTTATTTATTTTTCAATGGGTTTGGGGGGAACAGGTGGTGTTTGGTTACAGAAATAAGTTATTTAGTAGTGATTTCAGAGATTTTGGTGCACCCATCACCCAAGCAGTGTACGCTGTACCCAATGTGTATTCTTTTATTACTCACTCCCACCCCTTTCTCCAAGTCCCCAGATTCCCAGTTATGAGTGAGAACACACCATGTTTGGTTTTCCTTTCCTGAGTTACTTCACTTAGAATAATAATCTAATTCCATCCAGATTGCTGCAAATGCCGTTATTTCATTACTTTTATGGCTAGATAATATTGCATAGTGTGTGTGTGTGTGTGTGTGTGTGTGTGTGTGTGTCTGTGTGTGTATATATGTATGTATAACGTTTTCTTTTTAAAATTATGCTTTAAGTTCTGTAATATATGTGCAGAATGTGCAGCTTTGTTACATAGATATACACGTGCCATGGTGGTTTGCTACATCCATCAACCCATCAACTAGGTTTTAAGCCCGGTATTTCTCCTAATGCCTCCCTCCCCATTGCCCCCACTCCCAACAGGCTGTGATATGTGAGGTTCCCTCCTGTGTCCATGTGTTCTCATTTTCTCACCCGCCTATGAGTGACAATATGCGTATTTTTCTGTTCTTGTGTCAGTTTGCTGAGAATGATGTTCTCCAGATTCATCCATGTCCTTACAAACGACATAAACTCATCATTTTTGATTGCTGCGTAATATTCCTTGGTGTACATGTGCCACATTTTCCCAGTCCAGTCTATCATCGATGGGCATTTGGGTCGGTTCCAGGTCTTTGCTATTGTAAACGGTGCTGCAATGAACATTCGTGTGCATGTGTCCTTATAGTAGAGCGATTTATAGTCCTTGGATATATACCCAGTAATGGGATTGCTAAAACCAGCAATATTTCTGTGCATCCTAATCAGCATTTTGTGTTGTCAGTATTTTTTTCTTAACTGTCCCAACAGGTGTGTAGTGACATTTTACTGTTTATATTTACATTTCCCTAAAGGTTAATGAAGTTGAACATTTTGGTGATTGTCATCTGTATGTCCTCTTCAGTGCAATGTCTGTTCATCTCCTTGACTCATTTTATTTTTCCTTTTAGAGTATTTAATTGGCAAATAAACATTGCATGTAGTCAATATATACACAGTGATTTTTGTTTCCTTTTAAATTTTATTTATTTTTCAATGGGTTTGGGGGAACAGGTGGTGTTTGGTTACAGAAATAAGTTATTTAGTAGTGATTTCAGAGATTTTGGTGCACCCATCACCCAAGCAGTGTACGCTGTACCCAATGTGTATTCTTTTATTACTCACTCCCCACCCCTTTCTCCAAGTCCCCAGATTCCCAGTTATGGTGAGAACACACCATGTTTGGTTTTCCTTTCCTGAGTTACTTCACTTAGAATAATAATCTCTAATTCCATCCAGATTGCTGCAAATGCCGTTATTTCATTACTTTTTATGGCTAGATAATATTGCATAGTGTGTGTGTGTGTGTGTGTGTGTGTGTGTGTGTGTGTCTGTGTGTGTATATATGTATGTATAACGTTTTCTTTTTTAAAAATTATGCTTTAAGTTCTGTAATATATGTGCAGAATGTGCAGCTTTGTTACATAGATATACACGTGCCATGGTGGTTTGCTACATCCATCAACCCATCAACTAGGTTTTAAGCCCGGTATTTCTCCTAATGCTCTCCCTCCCATTGCCCCCCACTCCCCAACAGGCTGTGATATGTGAGGTTCCCCTCCCTGTGTCCATGTGTACTCATTGTTCAACTCCCACTTATGAGTGAAAACATGGGGTGTTTGGTTTTGTGTTCCTGTGTTAATTTGCTGAGAATGATAGTTTCCAGCTTCATCCATATCCCTGCAAAGGACACGAACTCATTCTTTTTTACGGCTGCATAGTATTCCATGGTGTACAAGTGCCACATTTTCTTTGTCCAGCCTATCATTGATGGGCTCTTGGGTTGGTTCCAAGTCTTTGCTATTGTAAATAGTCCTACAGTAAACATACATGTGCATATGTCTTTATAGGAGAATAATTGATCATTTGAGTATATATCCCAGTAATGGGATTGCTGGATCAAATGGTATTTCTGATTCTAGATTCTTGAGAAATTGCCACACTGTCTTCCACAACGGTTGCACTAATTTACATTCCCACCAACAGTGTAAAAGTGTTCCTATTTCTCCACATCCTCTCCAGCATCTGTTGTCTCTGGATTTTCTTAATGACCCCATTCTAACTGGCGTGAGATGGTATCTCAATGTGGTTTTGTTTTACATTTCTCTAACGACCAGTGATGATGAGCTTTTTTCATAGGTTTGTTGCCCACACAAATGTCTTCTTTTGAGATGTGTACATTCGTATCCTTTGTCCACTTTTCGGTGGTGTTGTTTATTTCTTGTAAATTTGTTGAAGTTCTTTGTAGAGTCTAAATATTAGCCCTTCGTCAGACGGATAGATTGCAAAACTTTTCTCCCATTCTGTAGGTTGCCCATTCACTCTGATGATGTAGTTTCTTTTGCTGTACAGAAGCTCTGAAGTTTAATTAGATGCGATTTGTCAATTTTGGCTTTTGCTGCCTTTGCTTTTGGTGTTTTAGTCATGAAGTCCTTGCCCATGCCTACGTCCTGAGTGGTATTACCTAGATTTTCTCCTAGGGTTTTTACGGTTTTAGGTTTTACATTTAAGTCTTTAATCCACCTCTAGTTAATTTTCATATAAGGAGTGAGGAAGGGGTCCAGTTTCAGTGTTCTGAATATGGCTAGCCAGTTTTCCCACCACCATTGATTAAATAGGAAATCTCCCCATTACTTGTTTTGTTAGGTTTGTCAAAGATCAGATGGTTGTAGATGTGTGGTGTTATTTCTGAGGCCTCTGTTCTGTTCCATTGGTCCATATCTCTGTTTTGGGACCAGTACTGTGCTGTGTTGGTTACTGTAGCTCTGTAATATAGTTTGAATTTCATGATACCGATTCTTCCTATCCATGAGCATGGAATGTTTTTCCATTTGTTTGTGTCCTCACTTATTTCCTTGAGCAGTAGTTTGTAGCTCTCCTTGAAGAGGTCCTTCACGTCCCTTGTAAGTTGTATTCCTAGGTATTTTATTTCTTTGTAGCAATTGTGAATGGGAGTCTGCTCATGATTTGGCTCTTTATTATAGTCTCTTACTGGTGTTTAGGAATAATTGTGATTTCTGCACATTGACTTTGTGTCCTGAGACTTTGCTGAAGTTGCTTATCAGCTTAAGTTTTTGGGCTGAGATGATGGGGTTTTCTAAATATAATCATGTCATCTGCAAACAGAGACAATTTGACTTCCTCTCTTCCTATTTGAATACTTTATTTCTTTCTCTTGCCTGATTGCCCTGGCCAGAACTTCCAATACTATGTTGAATAGGAGTGGTGAGAGAGGGCATCCTTGTCTTGTGCCAGTTTTCAAAGGGAATGCTTCCAGCTTTTGCCCATTCAGTATGATATTGGCTGTGGGTTTGTCATAAATAGCTCTTATTATTTTGAGATATGTTCCATCAATACCTAGTTTATTGAGAGTTTTAGCATGAAGGGTGTTGAATTTTATCAAGGCCTTTTCTGCATCTATTGAGATAATCATGTGGTTTTTGTCATTGGTTCTGTTTATGTGATGGATTATGTTTATTGATTTGCATATGTTGAACCAGCCTTGCATCCCAGGGATGAAGCCAACTTGATTGTGGTGGATAAGCTTTTTGATGTGCTGCTTGATTCAGGTTTGCCAGTATTTTATTGAGGATTTTCACATTGATGTTCATCAGGATATTGGCCTGAAATTTTCTTTTTTGTTGTGTCTCTGCCAGGTTTTGGTATCAGGATGATGCTGGCCTCATAAAATGAGTTAGGAGGAGTCCTCTGTAATATAGTTTGAATTTCATGATACCGATTCTTCCTATCCATGAGCATGGAATGTTTTTCCATTTGTTTGTGTCCTCTCTTATTTCCTTGAGCAGTGGTTTGTAGTTCTCCTTGAAGAGGTCCTTCACATCCCTTGTAAGTTGTATTCTAGGTATTTTATTCTCTTTGTAGCAATTGTGAATGGGAGTTCACTCATGATTTGGCTGTTTGTCTATTATTGGTGTATAGGAATGCTTGTGATTTTTGCACATTGATTTTGTATCCTGAGACTTTGCTGAAGTTGCTTATCAGCTTAAGTTTTGGGCTGAGATGATGGGGTTTTCTAAATATAATCATGTCATCTGCAAACAGAGACAATTTGACTTCCTCTCTTCCTATTTGAATACTTTATTTCTTTCTCTTGCCTGATTGCCTGGCCAGAACTTCCAATACTATGTTGAATAGGAGTGGTGAGAGAGGCATCCTTGTCTTGTGCCAGTTTTCAAAGGAATGCTTCCAGCTTTTGCCCATTCAGTATGATATTGGCTGTGGGTTTGTCATAAATAGCTCTTATTATTTTGAGATATGTTCCATCAATACCTAGTTTATTGAGAGTTTTAGCATGAAGGGTGTTGAATTTTATCAAGGCCTTTTCTGCATCTATTGAGATAATCATGTGGTTTTGTCATTGGTTCTGTTTATGTGATGGATTATGTTTATTGATTTGCATATGTTGAACCAGCCTTGCATCCCAGGGATGAAGCCAACTTGATTGTGGTGGATAAGCTTTTGATGTGCTGCTTGATTCAGGTTTGCCAGTATTTTATTGAGGATTTTCACATTGATGTTCATCAGGATATTGGCCTGAAATTTTCTTTTTGTTGTGTCTCTGCCAGGTTTTGGTATCAGGATGATGCTGGCCTCATAAAATGAGTTAGGAGGAGTCCTCTTTTTCTATTGTTTGGAATAGTTTCAGAAGGAATGGTACCAGCTCCTCTTTGTACCTCTGGTAGAATTTGGCTGTGAATCATCTGGTCCTGGGTTTTTTTTGGTTGGTAGGCTATTAATTACTGCCTCAATTTCAGAACTTGTTATTGGTCTATTCAGGATTTGACTTCTTCCTGGTTTAGTCTTGGGAGTGTATGTGTCCAGGAATTTATCCATTTCTTCTAGATTTTCTAGTTTATTTGCATAGAGGTGTTTATAGTATTCTCTGATGGTAGTTTGTATTTCTGTGGGATCAGTGGTGATATCCCTTTATCATTTTTATTGTGTCTATTTGATTCTTCTCTTCTTCTTATTAGTCTGGCTAGTGGTCTATCTATTTTGTTAATCTTTTCAAAACCAGCTCCTGGATTCATTGATTTTTGAAGGGTTTTTGTGTCTCTATCCTTCAGTTCTGCTCTGATCTTAGTTATTTCTTGTCTTCTGCTAGCTTTTGAATTTGTTTGCTCTTGCTTCTCTAGTTCTTTTAATTGTGATGTTAGGTGTCAATTTTAGATCTTTCTGCTTTCTCTGTGGGCATTTAGTGCTATAAATTTCCTCTAAACACTGCTTTAGCTGTGTCCCAGAGATTCTGGTACATTGTGTCTTTGTTCTCATTGGTTTCAAAGAACTATTTATTTCTGCCTTAATTTCATTATTTACCCAGTAGTCATTCAGGAGCAGGTTGTTCAGTTTCCATGTAGTTGTGTGGTTTTGAGTGAGTTTCTTAATCCTGAGTTCTAATTTGATTGCACTGTGGTCTGAGACTGTTTGTTATGATTTCCATTCTTTTGCATTTGCTGAGGAGTGTTTTACTTCCAATTATGTGGTCAATTTTAGAATAAGTGATGTGGTGCTGAGAAGAATGTATATTCTGTTGATTTGGGTGGAGAGTTCTGTAGATGTCTATTAGGTCTGCTTGGTCCAGAGCTGAGTTCAAGTCCTGAATATCCTTGTTAATTTCATTATTTACCCAGTAGTCATTTAGGAGCAGGTTGTTCTAGTTCCATGTAGTTATATGGTTTTGAGTAAGTTTCTTAATCCTGACTTCTAACATGATTTTGGTCTGGGAGACTACTATGATTTCTATTGTTTGGAATAGTTTCAGAAGGAATGGTACCAGCTCCTCTTTGTACCTCTGGTAGAATTCAGCTGTGAATCCATCTGGTCCTGGGCTTTTTTGGTTGGTAGGCTATTAATTACTGCCTCAATTTCAGAACTTGTTATTGGTCTATTCAGGATTTGACTTCTTCCTGGTTTAGTCTTGGGAGGGTGTATGTGTCCAGGAATTTATCCATTTCTTCTAGATTTTCTAGTTTATTTGCATAGAGGTGTTTATAGTATTCTCTGATGGTAGTTTGTATTTCTGTGGGATCAGTGGTGATATCCCTTTATCATTTTTATTGTGTCTATTTGATTCTTCTCTTTTCTTCTTTATTAGTCTGGCTAGTGGTCTATCTATTTTGTTAATCTTTTCAAAAACCAGCTCCTGGATTCATTGATTTTTTTTTGAAGGGTTTTTGTGTCTCTATCTCCTTCAGTTCTGCTCTGATCTTATTTCTTGTCTTCTGCTTTTGAATGTGTCTGCTCTGGCTTCTCTAGTTTTTTTAATTGTGATGTTAGGATGTGAATTTTAGATCTTTCCTGCTTTCTCCTGTAGGCATCTCCTGTGCTATAAATTTCCCTCTAAACACTGCTTTGGGCATGTCTGAGAGATTCTGGTCCATTGTGTCTTTGTTCTCACTGGTTTCAAAGACCTGATTTATTTCTGCCTTAATTTCATTATTTACCCAGTAGTCATTTAGGAGCAGGTTGTTCTAGTTCCATGTAGTTATATGGTTTTGAGTAAGTTTCTTAATCCTGAGTTCTAATTTGATTGCACTGTGGTCTGAGAGACTGTTATGATTTCCATTCTTTTGCATTTGCTGAGGAGCGTTTTACTTCCAATTATGTGGTCAATTTTAGAATAAGTGTGATGTGGTGCTGAGAAGAATGTATATTCTGTGGATTTGGAGTGGTGAGTTCTGTAGATGTCTGTTAGGTCTCGTTGGTCAAGAGCTGAGTTCAAGTCCTGAATATCCTTGTTAATTTTCTGTCTCGTGGATCTGTCTAATATTGATAGTGGGGTGTTAAAGTCTCGCACTATTATTGTGTGGGAGTCTAAGTCTCTTTGTAGGTCTCTAAGAACTTGCTTTATGAATCTGGTATTCCTGTATTGGGTGCATATATATTTAGGAAAGTTGGCTCTTCTTGTTGCATTGATCCTTTTACCATTATATAATAATACTCTTTGTCTCTTTTGGTCTTTGTTGGTTTAAAGTCTGTTTTATCAGCAACTAGGACTGCAACCCCTGCTTTTTTTTTTTTCTTTGCTTGCTTTCCATTTGTTTGGTAAATATTCTTCCATCCCTTTATTTTGAGCTTATGTGTGTCTTTGCATGTGAGATGGGTCTTCTGAACACAGTACACCAATGGTCTTGACTTTATTCAATTTGCCAGTCTGTGTCTTTTAATTGGGGCATTTAGCCCATTTACATTTAAGGTTAATATTGTTATGTGTGAATTTGATCCTGTCATTATGATGCTAGCTGGTTATTTTGCCCATTAGTTGATGCAGTATCTTCATAGTTGACAGTCTTTACAGTTTGGTATGTTTTGCAGTGGCTGGTACTGGTGGTTTCTGTAGATGTCTATTAGGTCTGCTTGGTCCAGAGCTGAGTTCAAGTCCTGAATATCCTTGTTAATTTTCTGTCTCGTTGATCTGTCTAATATTGACAGTGGGGTGTTAAAGTCTCCACTATTATTGTGTGGGAGTCTAAGTCTCTTTGTAGGTCTCTAAGAACTTGCTTTATGAATCTGGGTGCTCCTGTATTGGGTGCATATATATTTAGGATAGTTAGCTCTTCTTGTTGCATTGATCCCTTTACCATTATGTAATGCCCTTCTTTGTCTTTTTGATCTTTGTTGGTTTAAAGTCTGTTTTATCAGAGACTAGGATTGCAACCCCTGCTTTTTTTTTTTTGCTTTCCATTTGTTTGGTAAATATTCTTCCATCCCTTTATTTTGAGCTTATGTGTGTCTTTGCATGTGAGATGGGTCTTCTGAACACAGTACACCAATGGTCTTGACTTTATTCAATTTGCCAGTCTGTGTCTTTTAATGGGGATATTTAGCCCACTTACATTTAAGGTTAATATTGTTATGTGTGAACTTGATCCTGTCATTATGATGCTAGCTGGTTATTTTGCCCATTAGTTGATGCAGTATCTTCATAGTTGACAGTCTTTACAGTTTGGTATGTTTTCGCAGTGGCTGGTACTGGTCGTTTCTGTCCATGTTTACTGCTTCCTCCAAGAGCTCATGTAAGGCAGGCCTGGTGGCAACAAAATCTCTCAGCATTTGCTCATCTGTAGAGAATTTTATTTCTCCTTCACATATGAGGCTTTGTTTGACTGGATATAAAATTCTGGTTTGAAAATTCTTTTCTTGAAGAATGTTGAGGCTGGGCGTGGTGGCTCTTGCCTGTAATCCCATCCCTTTGGGAGGCAGAGATGAGTGGATCATGAGGTCAAGAGATCGAGACCATCCCGGTCAACATAGTGAAACTTTGTCTCTACTAAAAATACAAAAATTAGCTGGGTGTGGTGGCACGTGCCTGTAGTCCCAGCTCCTCGAGAGGCTGAGGCAGGAGAATTGTTTGAACCCTGGAGGCAGAGGTTGCAGTGAGCTGAGATTGCGCCACTGCACTCCAGCCTGGCACCTGGCGACAGAGGGAGACTCTGTCTTAAAAAAAAAAAGTTGAATATTGTCCCACACTCTCTTCTGGCTTGTGGGGTTTCTGCAGAGAGATCCACTGTTAGTCTGATGGGTTTCCCTTTGTGAGTCACCCAACCTTTCTCTCTGGCTGCCCTTAACATTTTTTTCTCTCATTTCAACTTTGGTGAATATGATAATTATGTGTCTTGCTCTTCTCAAAGAGTATCTTTGTGGTGTCCTCTGTATTTCCTGAATTTGAATGCTGGCCATCTTTCTAGGTTGGTGAAGTTGTCCTGGATAATATCCTGGAGTGTGTTTTCCAACTTGGTTCCATTCTCCACATCACTTTCAGGTACACCAATCAAACGTATGTTTGGCCTTTTCACACAGTCCCATAATTTTGGAGGCTTTGTTCATTTTTTAAAATTCTTTTCTCTCGAGTCGTATCTTCACACTTTGTTTCATTAAGTTGATCTTCAATATCTGATATCCTTCTTCTGCTTGTTCAGTTCAGCTATTGATACTTTGTTCATTTTTAAAAATTCTTTACTGGGTATATATCCAAAGGACTATAAATCGTTCTACTATAAGGACACATGCACACGAATGTTCATTGCAGCACTGTTTACAATAGCAAAGAACTGGAACCAACCCAAATGCCCATCGATGATAGACTGGACTGGGAAAATGTGGCACATATACACCATGGAATATTATGCAGCAATCAAAATGATGAGTTTGTGTCCTTTGTAAGGACATGGATGAATCTGGAGAACATCATTCTCAGCAAACTGACACAAGAACAGAAAAGAAATACCGCATATACTCAGTCATAGGCGGGTGAGAAAAATGAGAACACATGGACACAGAGGGGTCTACTATACACTGGGGTCTATTGGGGAATGGGGAGGGACAGCGGGGAGGGCTGGGAGAGATAGCCTGGGGATGAATGCCAAGTGTGGGTGAAGGGAGGAAGGCAGCAAAACACACTGCCATGTGTGTACCTATGCAACTATCTTGCACGTTCTGCACATGTACCAAAAACCTATAATGCAATAAAAATTAAAAAAAAAAATTCTTTTCTCTCGAGTCGTATCTTCACAGTTTGTTTCATTAAGTTGATCTTCAATATCTGATATCCTTCCTCTGCTTGATCAATTCGGCTATCGATACTTATGTATGCATCATGACTTTCTTAGCTTCCTTGCATTGGTTAGAACACCATTTTCATTTTAAAGATTAACCTTAAAGATGTAATTTCAGAAGTGGACGGAGCTATATGCCCAGAAATATCTGTTTTGCAAGTACATAGAGTAGTAAAAATTTTGGAATATCTTCAATGTCTTTCAATAGGAAAATTATGTAAATTCTGATAATATATAAAATTTATATTATTATGTACTCATTGTAACTTTACATGTAACAAAATCATTTGCTTCACTGTATCTCTCTGTCCATAGATGATGGAGTCCTTAAGATTAAGAATGTCCAAGGTTGTCTCCAGCAAATGACCTTAGGTCTCTCTTTATCTTTTTTTTAAATTTTTTAAATTTTTATTGCATTATAGGTTTTGGGGTACATGTGCAGAGTGTGCAAGATAGTTGCATAGGTACACACATGGCAGTGTGTTTTGCTGCCTTCCTCCCTTCACCCACACTTGGCATTTCTCCCAGGCTATCCCTCCCTGCCCCCTGTCCCTCCCCTTCCCCCAATAGACCCCAGTGTGTAGTAGACCCCTCCTGAGGTCTCTCTTTATCTTAACAGGCTGGAAGTGATGGAGAGAGTATTGAAACTGTCCCTTTGCCAACGCCTTTTCATGATCCTCTGGCTTAAAGGAGTTAAATTCAATGGTCTCTTTATCTTTTTTTTAAATTTTTAAATTTTTATTGCATTATAGGTTTTGGGGTACATGTGCAGAACGTGCAAGATAGTTGCATAGGTACACACATGGCAGTGTGCTTTGCTACCTTCTTCCCCTTCACCCACACTTGGCATTTATCCCCAGGATATCCCTCCTGCACCCCACTGTCCCTCCCCTTCCCCCAATAGACCCCAGTGTGTAGTAGACCCCTCCTGAGGTCTCTCTTTATCTTAACAGGCTGGAAGTGATGGAGAGAGTATTGAAACTGTCCTTTGCCAACGCCTTTTCATGATCCTCTGGCTTAAAGGAGTTAAATTCAATGGTCTCTCTTTATCTTTTTTAAATTTTTAAATTTTTATTGCATTATAGGTTTTGGGGTACATGTGCAGAACGTGCAAGATAGTTGCATAGGTACACACATGGCAGTGTGCTTTGCTACCTTCTTCCCCTTCACCCACACTTGGCATTTATCCCCAGGATATCCCTCCTGCACCCCCACTGTCCCTCCCCTTCCCCCAATAGACCCCAGTGTGTAGTAGACCCCCTCCCTGAGGTCTCTCTTGATCTTAACAGGCTGGAAGTGATGGAGAGAGTATTGGAAACTGTCCCTTTTGCCAACGCCTTTTCATGATCCTCTGGCTTAAAGGAGTTAAATTCAATGTGACGACTGTGGACATGACCAGGTAAGACAAATCGGGACATGTTAAATGCTAGTAATTGAGATTGGTAGACAGCAAAATCATATTGATGTTTATATAATGAGTACTTTACCTAGAGACCTAACTCTGCTCATTTTTAATAATCATAGAAAGCCTGAAGAGCTGAAGGACTTAGCCCCAGGCACCAATCCTCCCTTCCTGGTGTATAACAAGGAGTTGAAAACAGACTTCATTAAAATTGAGGAGTTTCTAGAGCAGACCCTGGCTCCTCCAAGGTACAGCATTTACAAGATACTATTTTGCTCGAGATAATCTATTTTATTGGCTTGTCTATGGCAGATTGAGGATTCTTACCAATTTAAGTTCTTTTGAATTTCTGGGCCTGCATGTCAAATGATATATATAATATTTCAAATAATTTTTTTTTAATTTTTATTGCATTATAGGTTTTGGGGTACATGTGCAGAACGTCCAAGATAGTTGCATAGGTACACATAGGGCAGTGTGTTTTGCTGCCTTCCTCCCGTTCACCCACACTTGGCATTCATCCCCAGGCTATCCCTCCCCAGCCCCCCCCCGCTGTCCCTCCCCCATTCCCCCCAACAGTCCCCAGTGTATAGTAGACCCCCTCTCTGTGTCCATGTGTTCTCATTTTTCTCGCCCGCCTATGAGTGAGAATATGCGGTATTTCCTTTTCTGTTCTTGTGTCAGTTTGCTGAGAATGATGTTCTGCAGATTCATCCATGTCCTTACAAAGGACACAAACTCATCATTTTTGATTGCTGCATAATATTCCATGGTGTATATGTGCCACATTTTCCCAGTCCAGTCTATCATCGATGGGCATTTGGGTTGGTTCCAGTTCTTTGCTATTGTAAACAGTGCTGCAATGAACATTCGTGTGCATGTGTCCTTATAGTAGAACGATTTATAGTCCTTTGGATAGATACCCAGTAATGGGACTGCTGGATCAAATGGAATTTCTATTTCTAGGTCCTTGAGGACTTGCCACACTGTCTTCCACAATGGTTGAACTAATTTACACTCCTAACAGTGTAAGAGTGTTCCTATTTCTCCACATCCTCAGCTGCATAACATACATAACACAAGAATGTCAGTTCACTGTGATCTAGAAATAGAGTAGAAACATATAGTGAGACAGGAGTGAAGGAGTAGGGTATTAACACTATGTAATAATGCATAAGGACTCGTCTTTCACACCACAGATTAAATGACAGGACATACCCAACACAAAGTCTAGGAAATAGACCCCAAGCAGTTAACCAAAGGCCAGAACTTGATGACAACTGGACGTCTCTGTCTACCCGGGATAGGTCTAAAAACAAGAAGCATGCTGTATTCATTTTCTATTGCTGTGTAACAAATTACCACAAACTTTGTATCTTAAAACAACAGCCATTTATTATCTCATGCTTTCCATTGGTCCATTGTCTGGGCACGGTCTGCTAAAGGCTTCTGCTCAGGGTGTCAAAAACCGCACTCAAGGTGTTGGTGAGGAATGCAGTTCCGATATGGGACCCAGGTGACTCTTCCGTCTTCATTCAGGTTTTTGGCAGAATTAAGTTCCTTGCAGCTGTATGACTGAGGTCTTAGGTTACTGGATAGCTGTTGGTTGGGGTTGGCATTCAATTCCCAGAGGTTGCTCCTCTGTACAGGTGGTTCACAAAATAGCTGATTGTTCTATTCCTCTAAAACCTGCAAACCTGCAGGAGAATGTCTCTGATGGCTCATCTTCTTTCAAAATTGTTTATCAGTACAAATTATGGAATATATATGAAATTATGTTATGTGTCCATAGCCCAAGTACAATACATTTTTATTAACTTAGTCACCCTACTCTTCTATTAAACATTAAAATTTTTCCTCCTTTTTTTTTTTTTTTTTTTGAGACGGAGTTTTGCTCATTACCCAGGCTGGAGTGCAATGGCGCGATCTCGGCTCACCTGCGCCTCCTGGGTTCAGGAAATTCTCCTGCCTCAGCCTCCTGAGTAGCTGAGATCACAGGCACAGGCCACCATGCCCAGCTAATTTTTTGTATTTTTAGTAGAGACGGGGTCTCACCATGTTGACCGGGATGGTCTTGATCTCTTGACCTCGTGATCCACCCGCCTCGGCCTCCCAAAGTGCTGGGATTACAGGCTTGAGCCAACGCACGCCAGTCAGAATGGTGATGACTAAAAGGTCTGGAGAAAACAGATGCTGGAGAAGATGTGGAGAAATAGGAACACTCTTACACTGTTGGTGGGAGTGTAAATTAGTTCAAGCATTGTGGAAGACAGTGTGGCGATTCCTCAGGGACCTAGAAATAGAAATTCCATTTGACCCAGCAATCCCATTACTGGGTATCTATCCAAAGGACTATAAATCGTTCTACTATAAGGACACATGCACACGAATGTTCATTGCAGCACTGTTTTCAATAGTAAAGACCTGGAACCAACTCAAATGCCCATGAATGATAGACTGGACAAAGAAAATGTGGCACATATACACTATGGAATACTATGCAGCCATCAAAAAGGATGAGTTTGTGTCCTTTGTAAGGACATGGATGAGTCTACAAACCATCATTCTCAGCAAACTTACAAAAGAACAGAAAACCAAACACCACGTGTTCTCATTCAGAGGCAGATGTTGAACAATGAGAACACATGGGCACAGGGAGGGGAGCATCACAAACTGGGTTCTGTTGGGGGCTGGGGGGCTATGGGAGAGACAATAGGGTGCAGGAAGGTTGGGGAGGGATAACACTGGGAGAAATGCCTGACGTAGGTGACAGGGGGATGGATATAGCAAACCGCCACAGCACGTGTGTACCTATGCAACAATCCTGCCATTTTATAAAAAAAAACAAAACAATAAGCAACTTCAGCAAAGTCTCAGCATATAAAATCAATGTGCAAAAATCACAAGCATTCCTATACACCAATAACAGACTTAAAGAGAACCAAATCAAGAACGAACTGCCATTCACAATTGCTACAAAGAGAATAAAATACAGTGGTTTTTTCCAGTTCTGTGAAGAAAGTCAGTGGTAGCTTGATAGGGATAGGGTTGATTCTGTATATTACTTTGGGCAGTATGGCCATTTTCACGATATTGATTCTTCCTAACCATGAACATGGAATGTTTCTCCATGTGTTTGTGTCCTGTCTTATTTCATTGAGCAGTGGTTTGTAGTTTTCCTTGAAGAGGTCCCTTATGTTCCTTGTAAGTTGTATTTCGAGGTAGTCAGGAGGAACAGAAGGTTACAATGACTGTTCAACATGAAGGATAAGGCAGATATACAACAGAAGAATTTCCTGAAACTGATAAGCAACCTCAGAAAAGTCTCAGGATACAAAATCAATGTGCAGAAATCACAAGCATTCCTATACACCAATAACAGACTAACGGAGAGCCAAATCATGAGCAAACTCCCATTCGTAATCGCTACAAAGAGAAGAAAATACCTAGGAATACAACTAGCAAAGGACGTGAAGGACCTCTTCAAGGAGAACTACAAGTTTTGAAGTCCTGAAGTCCCAGCAGCCGAACTTCATCAGTAGCAGGGTCACAAGACAATTGCATGAGAGGGTCCCTCTGTCCATCACTTCTGCTGCTACAGCCACCCACACACTCCACTGGGGAGTCTGGGGATCACTCTTCCCTGCCCACTACAGCCAGGGGCTGAGTGCATCACTGCAGGGTCTGAAGACAGGCCCACTTAGCCTGGCACTGCACTCCTAGTGCCCAAGCTCACTGGCCTGGAAGTTGGGGAATTACCCCACCTTGTCCACCACTGCTGGTATTTCTGCACTCCTATGTTCCTGAGGAGGGACCAACTCAGGCTGCCACTACTAACATAGCTGTCATTCTCCTGCATGCATCACATCTGAGCCTGAGGACTGGCTTTCCCAGGCCATTGCAGCCATCGCCCATGCCATGCATGCTACCAAGAGAAACGAGGACTCAGCCACCTGCTCAGGTCACTACTGGCACCCAAGCAAGCTGATGGGAAGCCCAAGAATTGGCTTGTTTGGACCTTCTAGCACCGGTGACCATGTACACCACCAGGAAAAGCTTACCACAGCCTCTACTAATAACCGCACTGTAACCCACTAAGGAAATCACAGACACCAGTGACAGCACACAAATAGCCAAATAAATCGTGCGGTCATTAGAGCATTGCATGCACCCGGAGTCAAATCTAAAGTGTCCTACACAACCAACATCTTACCAATATCTTGTTTGGTTAACTAAATTTCATGTTTTTGCTTGATATTTTTAATGAACGGTTTTAAATTTTTATTTTTCAATCGTTCTTTGCTGGAATATAGAAATACAATTGATTTTTAGTTGACTCTATTCTGAGTTTATCAAATTCACATATTAGTTCTAGGAGTTTTGCTATGGTTTCTATAGGACTTTCTGTATACATAAATATGTCATCTGTGAATGAGAGTTTTAATTACTTATTTTTGACCTATATGTCTTTTACTTATTTTTCTTGCCTTATTGCACTGGTGATGGTTACTGGTATAATATTGAATAGAAGAGTGAGAGCAAGATTTCCTACCTGGTTGCTAATCCTAGGGAAAAAGCTTTCTTTTTCTGAAAGAAAAATGTTTTATTTTGTTCATAAGCAACCACACTGAAATAAGATCGAAAATGCCAATCTCATTTCCTGTTCATTTATTATCTTGCAGTACTTTCCTTTTATTAAAGCAAATCCAACTTTGCAAAGATAAGACATGAGAGAAAGGAATATAGCATGATCTAGTTGTTTGCATAGTGTTCAATAGATGCCAAATATGGCTGTTTCCCTTGAATATTTAAAATATCACGTCATAGGCTTGTTAGCTAAATGTGATCCCTCGATCAGCTTCACAAAAAAATGGTGTTGGATACAGTGCTTATGTCCATACTGATAGTGGTTACACACTTAGTTTAATTATGTTTCTGTGTATTTACATTTTCTGCCAGACTCTGATTTCCCCCAAGGACAGGTACCATGTCTTTTAATTTATATCAGAAGTTCCAAACATCCCCTGTGCAGAGTAAGAGTCGGGTTCTCGATAAATGTGGGTTAAATAAATGAACAATTAAAGAACAGAATGAAGAATTTATAATGAAAGGACATTTAACTGACTCACAGTTCCGCATGGCTGGCAGAAGAGCAAGAGCATGAACAAAGCCACACACTTTTTTTTTATTGCATTTTAGGTTTTGGGGTACATGTGCAGAACGTGCAAGATAGTCGCATAGGTACACACACGGCAGTGTGTTTTGCTGCCTTCCTCCCCTTCACCCACACTTGGCATTTCTCCCCAGGCTATCCCTCCCCATCTCCCCCTGCTGTCCCTCCCTATTCCCCCAATAGACCCCAGTGTGTAGTAGTACACCCTCCTGTGTCCATGTGTTCTCATTTTTCTCACCCGCCTCTGAGTGAGAATAAGCCACACACTTTTAAATGACCGGCTCTCATTAGAACTCACTCACAATCATGAGAACACCATGGGGAAAACCGGCACCATGATTCAATCACCTCCCACCACGTCCCTCTCTCAACACATGGCGATTACAATTCATGATGAGATTTGGGTGGGGACACAGAGCCAAATCATATCACTTGGCATGTAACAACGTGTCTTTAAGTTCAACTACTAAAGAAAGGACTTTATTATGAGAAAGTTAACCAATATCCCATCTTAAAAGTGACTCCTTCCTGGAAAACGGCTCACTGTCTGACTACTGCTGTTATTATTTCCTACAGCATCTGTGTAGACTCCAGGGATATTTCACTGGTCTAAATGTTATTCCAACAGTTTCTTCAAATTCTGAGCAAGGGAGACCTGATCACTCCTTTCATATGTTACTATTTAACCCTCGACCTAAAACAACCAATGTTCCCTGACTTTTATGCTATAGAAATGGTTTGTGAGAAAAATGGGCATATGAGTCAAATAGGAATTTACCTCATATATACCATTAATAATCATTTGAACAACACTGTGAATGCCATGAATTTACACCACCTCAATGTCTCCTGTTGTAATGCCAAACGTAAGACTTTCTGTACAACATTGCTGGAGACCACAAAAGGGAATTGTATCAAATGGAAGATGAAATCCAGTCTTGGGAAAAGACATTCGACATATTCTCACTCATAGGTGGGTGAGAAAATGAGAACACATGGACACAGGGAGAGGGGTACTACACACTGGGGTCTATTGGGGAATAGGGAGGGACAGCGGGGGAGCTGGGAGGAATAGCCTGGGGAGAAATGCCAAATGTGGGTGAAGGGGAGGAAGGCAGCAAAACACACTGCCATGTGTGTACCTGTGCGACTATCTTGCACGTTCTGCACATGTACCCCAAAACCTCAAATGCAATAAATTTTTTTTTAAAAAAAGACATTCAATCTCTTAAACATATTCCAAATCTTCCCACCAGTACCACTCTAATCCAACCAAGTACCTCACCTTAATTCCCAACTGGCATTTCTTCTTCCACTCCTTGCTTTGCCATCCACTCTCCAGAGTGAGCCTCTAGCCAAACATATCTTTTAAAATCATAAATTCAATTATAATGTCCCCTGCTTAAAATTTTCTAACAGCTTTCTTTTATTTTAGAATATAATCTGAACACTTTACAATGTCCTACATGAGCTAACTCCTCTCTATTCTTTGATTCTATTTTTATCATCTTCCTCTTCCTCTGACTTCTGTATTCTGGATCTACTGACCTATATTCTTTCATTGAACACACCAAGCTCTTTCACACTTCAGAGACTTTGCAACAGCTGTTCCTGCGTTTGGGGACAAGATTTCAGCCTTTCAACATGAGGTAATCTGTTAGCTATAGATTTTGTAGATGCTCTCTATCATTTTAAGGCATCAGCTGGATTTTAAGACTACTAAAGAAAGGACTTTATTATGAGAAAGTTAACCAATATCCCATCTTAAAAGTGACTCCTTCCTGGAAAACGGCTCACTGTCTGACTACTGCTGTTATTATTTCCTACAGCATCTGTGTAGACTCCAGGATATTTCACTGGTCTAAATGTTATTCCAACAGTTTCTTCAAATTCTGAGCAAGGAGACCTGATCACTCCTTTCATATGTTACTATTTAACCCTCGACCTAAAACAACCAATGTTCCTGACTTTTATGCTATAGAAATGGTTTGTGAGAAAAATGGGCATATGAGTCAAATAGGAATTTACCTCATATATACCATTAATAATCATTTGAACAACACTGTGAATGCCATGAATTTACACCACCTCAATGTCTCCTGTTGTAATGCCAAACGTAAGACTTTCTGTACAACATTGCTGGAGACCACAAAAGGAATTGTATCAAATGGAAGATGAAATCCAGTCTTGGGAAAAGACATTCGACATATTCTCACTCATAGGTGGGTGAGAAAATGAGAACACATGGACACAGGGAGAGGGGTACTACACACTGGGGTCTATTGGGGAATAGGGAGGGACAGCGGGGAGCTGGGAGGAATAGCCTGGGAGAAATGCCAAATGTGGGTGAAGGAGGAAGGCAGCAAACACACTGCCATGTGTGTACCTGTGCGACTATCTTGCACGTTCTGCACATGTACCCCAAAACCTCAAATGCAATAAATTTTTTTAAAAAGACATTCAATCTCTTAAACATATTCCAAATCTTCCCACCAGTACCACTCTAATCCAACCAAGTACCTCACCTTAATTCCCAACTGGCATTTCTTCTTCCACTCCTTGCTTTGCCATCCACTCTCCAGAGTGAGCCTCTAGCCAAACATATCTTTTAAAATCATAAATTCAATTATAATGTCCCCTGCTTAAAATTTTCTAACAGCTTTCTTTTATTTTAGAATATAATCTGAACACTTTACAATGTCCTACATGAGCTAACTCCTCTCTATTCTTTGATTCTATTTTTTCTTATCCCTCTTCCTCTTCCTCTGACTTCTGTATTCTGGATCTACTGACCTATATTCTTTCATTGAACACACCAAGCTCTTTCACACTTCAGAGACTTTGCAACAGCTGTTCCTGCGTTTGGGGACAAGATTTCAGCCTTTCAACATGAGGTAATCTGTTAGCTATAGATTTTTGTAGATGCTCTCTATCATTTTAAGGCATCAGCTGGATTTTAAGACTAATAAATATATTTACTTCTAGAACTTTTATTTAATTCTTTAATAAATTTACTTATTTTATGCCCTTTTTTGCTTTTTGGATTGCACCTCTATTTCTTTTTAACATTTTTCCTGTGATGTTCTTTTATTTTCTTACTTGTAAAACTTCCTTTCCACCACATTTTCATTTAGTCCATTATTTTTCCTCCCTAAGGCACTAGGAATCCTCCTCTACGACTCTGCCCCTTCACACCACCAACTTTGCAACCTCCTTTTGCTCCCATGGTAACCAGTGAAAAATATCCATTGTATATCTTTTGATTCCTTTTTTCTATGTTCATATAAGCATAATAATAATTTATAAATATTCCATCTTGCTTACATCTTTCAACGCTACTGGTGTAAATTTAACTTACTCTTTTAATGGCTACATAATAGTCCATGTAACAGATGTGCTACAAATTGCTAAACTGTTCCCTTACTGATGAGCATTCCTTCTTTCCATTTTTCTACTACTATAAATAATGCCATAAATAACATCTTTGTTCACATGCGCCTACATACTGGTGATTTTGTGCCTGTGGAATAGAATCCAAGGAGTGAAATTTGCTGGTATATATTTTTAAAAATTTCTGTTTTACTCAGCATACCTTTTTCCTGCATATCTGTAATACGAGGCATTACCGCTCATTTTACATCTGTGCCAATATAACAGGTATAGTGATAGCTCATTGATACTTAACTTGAATTTCCTTGGATAATAGGTACAATTAATCATCTTGTCAAATCCTTCTGATTTTCTATTAGCTTGAGTATCAGGAATCATATTCAGTTGCAGGAACCCAAAAAGTAGTGGTTTAAATAAATACGAGTTTTCCACAGCCAACATCATACTGAATGTACAAAAGCTGGAAGCATTCCCCTTGAAAACAAGCACAAGACAAGGATGCCCTTCTTACCACTCTTATTTATTTATTTATTTTTAATATATATTTTATTGTGTTTTAGGTTTTGGGGTACATGTGAAGAACATGCAAGATTGTTGCATAGGTACACACATGGCAGTGTGGTTTGCTGCCTTCCACCCCATCACCTATATTTGGCATTTCTCCCCATGTTATCCCTCCCCAACTCCCCACCCCCCCGTTGTCCCTCCCTAGTTCCCCCCCTCAGACCCCAGTGTGTGATGCTCCCCTCCCTGTGTCCGTGTGTTCTCATTGTTCAACACCTGCCTATGAGTGAGAACATGCGATGTCGATGTTTGATTTTCTGTTCTTGTGTCAGTTTGCTGAGGATGATTGTTTCCAGGTTCATCCATGTCCCTACAAAGGACACGAACTCTCATCATTTTTTATGGCTGCATAGTATTCCATGGTGTATATGTGTCTTATTTAAAATAGTATTGGAAGTCCTAGCCAGAACAATCAGGCAAGAGAAAGTAATAAAGAGCATGTAAATAAGAAGAGAGGAAGTCAAACTATCCCTGTTTGCAGATGATATGATTCTATATTTATAAAACCCCAGAGTCTCAACCCAACAGCTGGTTCACCTGATAAACAGCTTCGGCAAAGTTTCAGGATGCAAAATCAGTGCACAAAAATCATTAGTATTTCTATACATCAACAACAGCCAAGCTAAGAGCCCAGTCAGGAAGGCAATCCCATTCAGAATTTCCACACAAAAAATAAAATACCTGTGAATACAGCTAATCCAGGAGGTGAAAGATATCTACGATGAGAATTACAAAACACTGCTCAAAGAAATAAGAAAAAACACAAACAAATGAGAAAATATTCCATGCTTATGGGTAGGAAGAATCAATATCAACAAAATGGCCATACTACCCCAAACAATCTAAAGATTCAATGTTGTTATTTCTATCAAACTAACAATGACATTCTTCACAGAACTAGAAAAAAACTTTTAAAATTCATAGGAAACCAAAAACAAGCCCGAATAGCCAAGACAATTCTAAGCAAAAAGAGCAAAGCTGGAGGTATCACATTAGCCAACTTTAAACTATACTTCAGAGCTACAGTAACCAAAACAGCCTGGCCAACATGGTGAAACCCCATCTCTACTAAAAATACAAAAGGTAGCCAGGTGTAGTGGCACACACCTGTAATCTCAGCCACTCAAGAGACTGAGGCAGAAGAATTACTTGAACCTGAGAGGCGGAGGTTGCAGTGAGACAAGATCACGTCATTGCACTCCAGCCTGAGCAACAGAATGAAACTCTGTATCAAAAAGAAAAAAAAAAAACCCAGGCACGTAGACCAATGGGACATAATAACATAATACAGAGCCCAGTAATAAGGGTGGACACCTACGACCAAATGATTTTTGACAAAGCTGACGAAAACAAGCAATGGGGAAAACACCCCATATTCAATAAATGGTGCTGTGAGAACTGGCTACTCATATACAGATGATTGAAGTTGGACCTGTTCTTTACACCATATACAAAAATTAAGATGGATTCAAAACTTAAGTGTAAAAACCCAAAACTTCAAAACCCCAGAAGACAACCTAGACAATATCATCCTGGACATAGGAACAGGCAAGGATTTCATGACAAAGATGCGAAAAGCAATTGCAGCGGAAGCAAAAATTGACAAATGGGATTTAATTAAACTAAAGAGCTTCTGTACAGCAAAAGAAACTATCAACAGATAGATATAAACAGACAACCTACAGAATGGAAGAAAATTTTTACAAACTATGCATCTGACAAAGGTCTAATATCCAGCATCTATAAGGAACTTAAACAAATTTACAAGAAAAAAATCTCATTAAAAAGAAATACTGCATATACTCACTCATAGGTGGGTGAGAAAATGAGAACACATGGACACAGAGAGGTGGTCTACTATACACTGGGGTACATGTGCAGAACGTGCAAGATAGTTGCATAGGTACACACATGGCAGTGTGTTTTGCTGCCTTCCTCCCCTTCACCCACACTTGGCATTCATCCCCAGGCTATCCTCCCCAGCCCCCCGCTGTCCTCCCCATTCCCCCAATAGACCCCAGTGTGTAGTAGACCCCTCTCTGTGTCCATGTGTTCTCATTTTTCTCACCCACCTATGAGTGAGTATATGCGGTATTTCTTTTCTGTTCTTGTGTCAGTTTGCTGAGAATGATGTTCTCCAGATCCATCCATGTCCTTACAAAGGACACAAACTCATCATTTTGGATTGCTGCATAATATTCTATGGTGTATATGTGCCACATTTTCCCAGTCCAGTCTATCATCGTTGGGCATTTCCTGCGGGTTCTTATAGGCTACTGTAATGAATTGAGGGGCAAGTGTGGGAGTAGGGAGAAGAGTCAGGCGGCTGTTACAGTAATATAGGCTTTGGACTGGACAGGGGCAGGTAAGATGGACAGATCCTGGATGCATTTTGAAAGGTTAGCTTACCAGAGTTGCTGAGAAATCAAATGTGGAGTTAGAGGGAAAGAGAGGAATCAAAGAAAATACCTGAGTTTTTGACCTGACCATTTCTAGCCTCCAGTGAGTTTTTTTATGAAAAGGAATTGAGTTTTAGCCTTCGTTTGTATTATATATATTTAAGGTCCATAACATGATGTCTTGATATACATATACATAGTGAAATGATTACTACAGTCAAGCAAATTAACACATCCATCAATTCATATAGTTACCTTTTGTATCCGGTAAGAGCACCTCAAATGTACCCTTCGCAAATTTTCAGTTTACAATATTATCAAATATAGTCCTCATCTTTGCAAGCCTGGCTTATTTCACTTATCGTAATGTTCATCCATGTTGTTACACATGACAGGATTTTATATTTTGAAGGCTGATTAACATTCTGTTATATAAATGTATCACAACTTCTATATCCATTCATCTATTGATGGGAACGTAGGTTGTACGTTGTTTCTATATATTGGCCTTTGTGAGTAATGCTGCAGTGAACATGAGGTGCTGATTTTTTATTGAACATTTTTCTGCATCTAGTCATGATCATATGGGTTTTCTTATTTAATTCGTTAATGTGGTGAATTATATTATTATGTTATTTTATTTAATTATTCTAACTGAGCTTTGTACTACTAAGAGAGGATATCTTAGCTATTTTTTCCACTTTCTCCATCCTATTTATTCCTTCATTTGTTTTCTGAGTTTCACTATTTGAAACCATATATACATATATTTTGAGATGGAGTCTTGCTCTTGTTGCCCAGGCTGTAGTGCAATGGCATGATCTCGGCTCACTGCAACCTCCACCTTCCAACTTCAAACAACTCTCCTGCCTCAGCCTCCCAAGTAGCTTGAACTACGAGTACCCACCACCATACCTGGCTAATTTTTGTATTTTTAGTAGAGATGAAGTTTCTCCATGTTGGCCAGGCTGGTCTCAAACTCCTGACGTCAGATGATCCACCCACCTTGGCCTCCCAAAGTGCTGGGATTACAGGTGTGAGCCTCTGCGCCCAGCCGAAACCATAATTTTCTACTACTCATCTCTGAAAAAGTATTGTATGAAAATGTGGCACATATACACCATGGAATATTATGCAGCAATCAAAATGATGAGTTTCTGTCCTTTGTAAGGACATGGATGAATCTGGAGAACATCATTCTCAGCAAACTGACACAAGAACAGAAAAAGAAATACCGCATATTCTCACTCATAGGTGGGTGAGAAAAATGAGAACACATGGACACAGAGAGGCGGTCTACTACACACTGGGGTCTATTGGGGGAAATGGGGGAGGGACAGTGGGGGGTGCTGGGGAGGGATAGCCTGGGGATGAATGCCAAGTGTGGGTGAAGGGGAGGAAGGCAGCAAAACACACTGCCATGTGTGTACCTATGCAACTAGCTTGCACGTTCTGCACATGTACCCCAAAACCTATAATGCAATAAAAATTAAAAAAAAAAAAAAGAAAAGAAAAAGTATTGTATCAACACTATATATTCTGCCAAATAGCCTTTTCGGGGCAAGTAGGTAAACCTAGCCACCATTGGAAACATTGTTTCTACAGATAAATGAGCACTGGATTCCAGACAACTGATTTCCCTGTGAACTTCAGAAACGAAAGTGTTCTGAGATTGGGGAAAAATATAAACTTCTACTGAGAGACTTCTGAGGATGTTTAGTTTCCAGCATAATTTTCCAGACCTTCCATTTTCAGTATAGGGCACCTGGTGTCTGTTATGTTATGTGCAAATGATAGTTTACTCGTGTTCTTTTTTAAGGTATCCTCACCTGAGTCCCAAGTACAAGGAGTCTTTTGATGTGGGCTCTAACCTGTTTGCCAAGTTTTCTGCATATATTAAGAATACACAAAAGGAGGCAAATAAAAGTAAGATACTTTTCTTTAAATCTCTATTTTTCTCTCACTCTTCATATTTTTACTCAGTAAAAATAGACTTTTCCAGAATGTCTCCCTCTCATTCTCTGTTCTCTCCTCTGAAATTCCCTTGTATTAAGTTTTATTAGATTTAGAACACAGGATTCAATATGGCAATTACCAACACAGCTCAATTAGAATATTGACACACCGGGTGTGAACTAACTTCAGGACTGCGTACCTTCAAGTTTTCTTAAACTGTGGCAGCTACCGTTTCCCATGAACGTTCTTTTAAATAGGTTTATTATCCTCTGAGTCACAAGAACTGTGTGTCTTCTTCACTTTCTAACTCTTCTGAGTTGGATAACATATATCACTTTTCCTTCTTTCTTTTACTCTCCCACCAATGTACCTCCCTAAGAAAATTCCAAAAGATTTACAGTCAGTATTCAATCTTACTTTCTGTTATCAGTAAGTAGTTGAGCATTCTAAATAGTTAACTAGATGTTGAAGATCCAGCGTAAGCAATGTGTATAGATTGAGGCATCTAAATATATGGGAAGCATACTTAGAAAGCATTTAGTCATAAAGACAGTACATTTACAAGAACTTTATTATTTCATTGCCTCAGATTTTGAATTCCAAAAGATTTACAGTCACTATTCAATCTTACTTTCTGTTATCAGTAAGTAGTTGAGCATTCTAAATAGTCAACTAGATGTTGAAGAGCCAGCGTAAGCAATGTGTATAGATTGAGGCATCTAAATATATGGGAAGCATATTTAGAAAGCATTTAGTCATAAAGACGATACATTTACAAGTACTTTATTATTTCCTTGCCTCAGATTTTGAAAAATCTCTGCTCAAAGAATTCAAACGTCTGGATGACTACTTAAACACCCCACTTCTGGATGAAATTGATCCAGACAGTGCTGAGGAACCCACAGTTTCCAGAAGACTGTTCTTGGATGGGAACCAGCTAACACTGGCTGATTGTAGCTTGTTACCCAAGCTGAACATTATTAAAGTAAGTATCATCATGTGTAGCATATACATCTCAAGTTTTAATGCTGCCCAGAAGAGAATTTTTGAGATAGGATCTGGCACCCAGGTTGGAGTGCAGTGGCATGATCAAGGCTTACTGCAACCCCCACCTCCCAGGCTCAAGCAATCCTCCCACCCCCGCCTCTTGAGTAGTTGGGACTACAGGCGCATGTCACCACGCCAAGCTAATTTTTTGTACTTCTTGTAGCAACAGGGTTTTGCCATGTTGAACAGGCTGGTCTTGAACTCCTAGGTTCCAAGTGATTCACCTGCCTTGGCCTCCCAAAGTGCTAGGATTACAGGCACGAGCCACCACACCCAGCCAAAACTTGTTTCTTTCTTTCTAAATCAGAAGGTGTTTTCCACTGTCGTGTCTATAAAATAAGAATAATATTACCCATTTTACAGAATTGTTAAGAGAATTAAACAAACTAAAGCATTTAAACAGTGCCTGGATCATAAATTTAACAAATATATATTGAACAGACTTACACCGAATTTACTCTCTGAGTTCTATGCCCAACACAGAGGATACATAAAGAAATAAGACGGAAGGCAGCAAAACACACTGCCACGTGTGTACCTATGCAACTATCTTGCACATTCTGCACGCGTACCCCAAAACCTAAAATGCAATAAAAATTAAAAAAATAATAATAAGATGCCTTTGATAATCCTGACTTTTAAGATATATTTCCACGTAGTAGGCATATTACTGATGCCTTTTACTACCAACTTCTTTCTCCTTTCTTTTTTTTTGCAAATTCTAGGTTGCTGCCAAGAAATACCGTGACTTTGACATTCCAGCAGAATTCTCCGGAGTCTGGCGTTATCTTCACAATGCTTATGCCCGTGAAGAATTTACCCACACGTGTCCTGAAGACAAAGAAATTGAAAATACTTATGCAAATGTGGGTAAACAGAAGAGTTAGGTTAGCTCTTACAGGAGAAAAGGCTACGTGTGTGATCGGATTTTGCTTATTGACACATTAGAAAGGGTTTGCCAATACGAATATGAAAAATACTGCTTCTTCTATGCAACTCTCTCATGAAAAGGAACTCTGTATTTTCTGTTAGCCATAAACAATCTGTCCACTGTGTATTTTACAGGTCTTCATACTTTTATTTAATTTTCTTTCTCCATATGCCAAGCCACTGCAATCCTGAATGACATGGAAAGCATCACAATCTTTTCCCTTTTGCTTGAATTCCTGGAATGCATATATATAAGCTAAACAGATGTCTGTAGTTATAAATGTCATAAGTAGAGGTAACAATCTCATCCTGTTCCTTAGAAACATTTCCATATAAACCATTAAATAATTAAGTAGAGGTAACAATCTCATCCTGTTCCTTAGAAACATTTCCATATAAACCATTAAATAATTTCACATTTTTATTAGTTTAATATATACATGAGTTTATTTCTGATATAAATAATAAATTCAGAGACTGAGCATATCAGAGAGGAAAATTCTGAAAGAATGATTATTCGTATGTTTATTGCAGTACTGTTCACGATAGCAAAGACTTGGAACCAACCCAAATGGTTATCCAGCCCATCAATGATAGACTGGATAAAGAAAATGTGGCATGTATACACCATGGAATACTATGCAGCCATAAAAAAGATGCGTTCATGTCCTATGCAGGGACATGGATGAAGCTGGAAACCATCATTCTCAGCAAACTGATACAAGAACAGAAAACCAAACATCGCATATTCTCACTCATAAGTGGGAGTTGAACAATGAGAACACACGGACACGAGGAGGGGAACATCACACATTGGAGCCCGTCAGGAAGCGGGGGTTTGGGGACGGTAGCATTAGGAGAAATACCTAATGTAAATGATGGGTTGATGGGTGCGGCAAACCACCATGGCATGTGTATACCTATGTAACAAACCTGCACATTCTTCACATGTACCCCAGAACTTAAGGTATAATAAAAAACCACCTCCTCTAAGCTTTTAATATTGGCTATAATTAAATATCATATAGAAAAGCAGCAAAAAAAAAAAAAAGTCAGCTCTAGGAAGAGATTAAGATCAGTTGGTTGTGGAACAGCATTTGCACCTAGAACTATGATCACCTCATGGTCAGAGATGAGAATGTAGCCCTTGTGACCAGATTATATTATTGTTAAATGAAGAAGCATTCACTAAATAAAACGTCATTTTAAAAAATGAGATAAGAAACAAAGTCAACTAAATCGTTTTTTTAAAATTTTTTTTTAATTTTTATTGCATTTTAGGTTTTGGGGTACATGTGCAGAACGTGCAAGATAGTTGCATAGGTACACACATGGCAGTGTGTTTTGCTGCCTTCCTCCCCTTCACCCACACTTGGCATTTCTCCCCAGGCTATCCCTCCCCAGCTCCCCCGCCACTGTCCCTCCCCTATTCCCCCCAATAGACCCCAGTGTGTAGTAGACCGCCTCTCTGTGTCCATGTGTTCTCATTTTTCACCCGCCTATGAGTGAGTATATGTGGTATTTCCTTTTCTGTTCTTGTGTCAGTTTGCTGAGAATGATGTTCTCCAGATTCATCCATGTCCTTACAAAGGACGAAAACTCATCCTTTTTGATTGCTGCATAATATTCCATGGTGTATATGTGCCACTTTTTCCCAGTCCATTTATTCATAGAAATGTAAAGGAAAATGAGAAATGTGGCTGACCATAGGTCTTGTTGCTGTCCATAAAAGGATAAGTGAAAGTGTTGCATTACTACATGTATTCGGATTAACTTGTTAAAGTATTCTTAAATCATTCAAATCTGGAAATAAAAGCTGAACTTAACTCTTGCTCTCTCAAAAGAGAAACGCAAGTATAAGTGCTGCTTCAAAAAAGGAAACTACAGGGTTCTTTTAGGCTTTGGAGGAAGAGTGGAGTTTAGGTAAAATGTAAATGAAATGGTGGTTTAATAGACATATGCAACTATCTTGTACGTTCTGCACATGTACCCCAAAACCTAAAATGCAATAAAAATTTAAAATAAAATAAAAATAAATGTATAATGTATAGTTAGGTGGCAGAGAACTGCAATTATGTTGACAATCTTTGAGATACATCCTCTCATCAGCATATTTCGGAACACATGCAATAGATTAGCAAGTTACAATTGGTAGAATACATTTGAAAAATGTGTAAGTTTTTAAATGCCATTAGTACAGCCTTTAAATTTATCTGCTTTAATGTTTACTGTGTAAAAATGCCATTTGAAATCAGTGAGACAAGGGGGAAAACAGATTTTAGGTGTTTATCCTATATATCACTTTTCATTGTTTATGTTGCTACAAAGTAGTAAAAAGTGACCCATAAAAAAACTACAATGGGTCAGGTGCAGTGGCTCATGCCTGCAATCCCAGCACTTTGGGAGGCCAAGGCAGGTGGATCACTTGAGCTCAGGAGTTTAAGACCAGCCTGAGCAACATACAAAAACCCATCTCTATACATATAATTTTTTTAATTAGCTGGGCATGGCGGTGTGCACCTGTAGTCCAAGCTACTCGGGAGGCTGAGGTGAGAGAAACCTGAGCATGGGAGATCAAGGCTGCAATGAGGTGTGATCCTGTCTCAAAAAAAAGTATAGTGTAGTGTCTCCTCTCTACTGGAAGATCCCTGATCTAAGAAATTACACCTGAACTGAATGGTGAGGTTGTGGCTTCTCTGAGCATCTCAGATTCTTCCACTTTCATGAATAGGATTTCAAAAATTAAAGTTTTTTAAAGATCTGTGATTTTCTTTTTAGGTCTACAGGTCTTTATTCCCCTTTAACTAAGTTTACCCACAACCCACTGATTTTAATCCATCTTTCTTTTTTTTTTATTTTAAAATTTTATTGCATTTTAGGTTTTGGGGTACATGTGCAGAACGTGCAAGATAGTTGCATAGGTACACACATGGCAGTGTGTTTTGCTGCCTTCTTCTTCCTCACCCACACTTGGCATTTAGGCTATCCCTCCCTGCTCACTGTCCCTCCCCTTCCCCCAATAGACCCCAGTGTGTAGTAGACCCCTCCTGAGGTCTCTCTCTTACCTTAACAGGCTGGAAGTGATGGAGAGAGTATTGAAACTGTCCTTTGCCAACGCCTTTTCATGATCCTCTGGCTTAAAGGAGTTAAATTCAATGGTCTCTCTTTATCTTTTTTTTAAAAATTTTTAAATTTTTATTGCATTTTAGGTTTTGGGGTACATGTGCAGAATGTGCAAGATAGTTGCATAGGTACACACATGGCAGTGTGTTTTGCTGCCTTCCTCCTTTCACCAAGACTTGGCATTTCTCCCCAGGCTATCCCTCCCCAGCTCCCCATGCTGTCCTCTATTCCCCCAATAGACCCCTGTGTGTAGTAGACCGCCTCCCTGTGTCCATGTGGTTCTCATTTTTCTCACCCGCTATGAGTGAGAATATGTGTATTTCCTTTTCTGTTCTTGTGTCAGTTTGCTGAGAATGATGATCTCCAGATTCATCCATGTCAAAAGGATATGAACAGACACTTTACAAAAGAAGACATACATGAGGCCAACAAACATATGAAAAAATGCTCATCATCACTGGTCATTAGAGAGATGCAAATCAAAACCACATTGAGATACCATCTCACGCCAGTTAGAATGGTGATCATTAAAAATCTGAGATAACAGATGCTGAGAGGATGTGGAGAAATAGGAACACTTTTACACTGTTGGTGGGAGTGTAAATCAGTTCAACCATTAAGACAGTGTGGTTTCCTCAAGGCCTTAGAATTTTAAAAACCTTTAATTAAACAACTCTTGGGTTAAAGGAAAAAACAGTCAAAACTACAGTATCTCTAAAACAAATAATGATGATGTAAACATTCATATCAGAATCTAGAGATAAATATAAAGTTAGTAATCAAAGGAATTTTGTAACACTAAACACTGCTTTAAAAATAAAGGTTGAATAAATTTATTAAACATCAAGCCAACAAAAACTTAAAAAATATGCACAACAATGTGAATATATTTAACACTTCTCAATTGTCTGCTTCAAAATAGTTAAGATGACGAGTTTTAAGCTATGTTTTTTAACAAAACTTAAAAAGAATAAAAACATAAAAGAATCTTGGTAGAGTACCAGAAAGAAAAAAAGAAACTTAGAGTAAGTACAACAAAGTAAGTAAAATAACACAAGAAAATGATACCATCTCGGATCTTGAACCCCCAATCCCATTACTGAGTATATAACCAAAGGATTATAAATCATTCTACTATAAAGACACTGCCCACAATGTTTTATTGCAGCACTGTTCACAATGTCAAAGACTTGGAACCAACCCAAATGCCCATCAATGATAGACTGGGTAAAGAAATGTGGCATATACACACCATGGAATACTATGCAGCCGTAAAAGGACAGTTGTATGTTCTTAACTTGACTGAACCCATCATTCTCTGAAAGTGACACAAGAACAGAAAACCAAACAATGTTTCTCACTCATGGGCAGGTGTTGAACAATGAGAACACATGGACACAGGGAGGGGAACATCATGCACCAGGGCCTGTCTGAGGGTGGGGGGATAAGGGAGAGCTACGATGAGGAGAAATACCTAATGCAGATGACGGGCTGATGGGTGCAGCAAACCACCATGGCACATATATACCTATGTAACAAACCTGCACATTCTGCACATGTACCCCAGAACTTAAAGTATAATTTTAAATTTTTTTTTTTGAGTGTCCCAGATTTTTCGGCCTGTATTGATGTGGGTTTATTTTTTTTTTTTTTTTTAATTTTTATTGCATTATAGGTTTTGGGGTACATGTGCAGAACGTGCAAGATAGTTGCATAGGTACACACATGGCAGTGTGTTTTGCTGCCTTCCTCCCCTTCACCCACACTTGGTATTCATCCCCAGGCTATCCCCCCCCAGCCCCCCCCGCTGTCCCTCCCCCATTTCCCCCAACAGTCCCCAGTGTATAGTAGACCGCCTCTCTGTGTCCATGTGTTCTCATTTTTCTCACCCGCCTATGAGTGAGAATATGTGGTATTTCCTTTTCTGTTCTTGTGTCAGTTTGTTGAGAATGATGATCTCCAGATTCATCCATGTCAAAGGATATGAACAGACACTTTACAAAAGAAGACATACATGAGGCCAACAAACATATGAAAAAATGCTCATCATCACTGGTCATTAGAGAGATGCAAATCAAAACCACATTGAGATACCATCTCACGCCAGTTAGAATGGTGATCATTAAAAAATCTGGAGATAACAGATGCTGGAGAGGATGTGGAGAAATAGGAACACTTTTACACTGTTGGTGGGAGTGTAAATCAGTTCAACCATTGTGGAAGACAGTGTGGCGGTTCCTCAAGGCCTTAGAATTTTAAAAACCTTTAATTAAACAACTCTTGGGTTAAAGGAAAAAAATAAGCCAAAACTACAGTATCTCTAAAACAAATAATGATGATGTAAACACTTCATATCAGAATCTAGGAGATAAATATAAAGCAGTAATCAAAGGGAATTTTGTAACACTAAACACTGCTATTAGCAAAATAAAAGATTGAAAATAAATTTATTAAACATCAAGCTAACAAAAACTTAAAAAATATGCACAACAATGTGAATATATTTAACACTTCTCAATTGTCTGCTTCAAAATAGTTAAGATGACGAGTTTTAAGCTATGTGTTTTTAACAAAACTTAAAAAGAATAAAAACACCAAAAGAATCTTGGTAGAGTACCAGAAAAAGAAAAAAAAAGAAACTTAGAGTAAGTACAACAAAGTAAGTAAAATAACACAAGAAAATAACCAGTAAAGATAAAGTAAGAAGGATATGAACAGACACTTCTCAAAGGAAGACATTTATGCGGCCAACAAACATATGAAAAAATGCTCGTCATCACTGATCATTAGAGAAATGCAATTCAAAACCACAATGAGATACCATCTCACGCCAGTTATAATAGTGATCATTAAAAAGTCAGGAAACAGGAGATTCTGAAGAGGATGTGGAGAAATACAATGCTTTTACACTGTTGGTGGGAGTGTAAATTAATTCAACCATTGTGGAAGACAGTATGTTGATTCCTCAAGGATCTTGAACCAGAAATACCATTTGACCCAGCAATCCCATTACTGAGTATATAACCAAAGGATTATAAATCATTCTACTATAAAGACACTTGCTCATGATATGTTTTATTGCAGCACTGTTCACAATGTCAAAGACTTGGAACCAACCCAAATGCCCATCAATGATAGACTGGGTAAAGAAATGTGGCATATATACACCATGGAATACTATGCAGCCGTAAAAGGACAGTTTATGTTCTTTGCGGGGACTTGGATGAAGCTGGAACCCATCATTCTCTGCAAAGTGACACAAGAACAGAAAACCAAACACCGAATGTTCTCACTCATGGGCAGGTGTTGAACAATGAGAACACATGGACACAGGGAGGGAACATCATGCACCAGGGCCTGTCTGAGGGTGGGGGATAAGGGAGAGCTGATGAGGAGAAATACCTAATGCAGATGGGGGCTGATGGGTGCAGCAAACCACCATAGCACATATATACCTATGTATTAACAACCTGCACATTCTGCACATGTACCCCAGAACTTAAAGTATAATTTTAAATTTTTTTTTTTGAGTGTGTCCCAGATTTTTCGGCCTGTATTGATGTGGGTTTATTCTTTTTTTTTTTTTTAAATTTTATTGCATTATAGGTTTTGGGGTACATGTGCAGAACGTGTAAGATAGTTGCATAGGTACACACATGGCAGTGTGTTTGCTGCCTTCCTCCCTTCACCCACACTTGGTATTCATCCCCAGGCTATCCCCCCAGCCCCCCACGCTGTCCCTCCCCCATTTCCCCCAACAGTCCCCAGTGTATAGTAGACCGCCTCTGTGTCCATGTGTTCTTATTTTTCTCACCCACCTATGAGTGAGTATATGCAGTATTTCTTTTCTGTTCTTGTGTCAGTTTGTTGAGAATGATGTTCTCCAGATTCATCCATGTCCCTACAAAGGACACAAACTCATCATTTTTGATTGCTGCATAATATTCCATGGTGTATATGTGCCACATTTTCCCAGTCCAGTCTATCATCGATGGGCATTTGGGTTGGTTCCAGGTCTTTGCTATTGTAAACAGTGCTGCAATGAACATTCGTGTGCATGTGTCCTTATAGTAGAACGATTTATAGTCCTTGATAGATACCCAGTAATGGGATTGCTGGGTCAAATGGAATTTCTATTTCTAGGTCCCTGAGGAATCGCCACACTGTCTTCCACAATGGTTGAACTAATTTACACTCCCACCAACAGTGTAAGAGTGTTCCTATTTCTCCACATCCTCTCCAGCATCTGCTGTCTCCAGATTTTTAATGATCGCCATTCTAACTGGCGTGAGATGGTATCTCAATGTGGTTTTGATTTGCATCTCTAATGACCAATGATGATGAGCACTTTTTCATATGTTTGTTGGCCTCATGTATGTCTTCTTTGTAAAGTTTCTGTTCATATCCTTTGCCCATTTTTGAATGGGCTTGTTTGTTTTTTTCCTGTAAATCTGTTTGAGTTCTTTGTAAATTCTGGATATCAGCCCTTTGTCAGATGTGTAAACTGCAAAGATTTTTTCCCATTCTGATGGTTGCCGATTCACTCTAGTGACTGTTTCTTTTGCCGCAGAAGCTGTGGAGTTTGATTAGGTCCCATTTGTCTATTTTGGCTTTTGTTGCCAATGCTTTTGGTGTTTTGTTCATGAAGTCCTTGCCTACTCCTATGTCCTGAATGGTTTTGCCTAGATTTTCTTCTAGGGTTTTTATGGTGTCAGGTCTTACGTTTAAGTCTTTAATCCATCTGGAGTTAATTTTAGTGTAAGGTGTCAGAAGGGGTCCAGTTTCTGCTTTCTGCACATGGCTAGCCAGTTTTCCCAACACCATTTATTAAATAGGGAATCCTTTCCCATTGCCTGTTTTTGTCTGGTTTATCAAAGATAATATGGTTGTAGATATGTGTTGTGTTGCCTCGATGCTTCTGTTCTGTTCCATTGGTCTATATCTCTGTTTTGGTACCAGTACCATGCTGTTTTGATTACTGTAGCCTTGTAGTATAGTTTGAAGTCTGGTAGCGTGATGCCTCCCGCTGTGTTCTTTTGCTTAGAATTGACTTGGCTATGCGGGCTCTTTTTGGTTCCATATGAAATTCATGGTGGTTTTTTCCAGTTCTGTGAAGAAATTCAATGGTAGTTTGATGGGGATAGCATTGATTGTGTAAATTACTTTGGGCAGTATAGCCATTTTCACAATATTGATTCTTCCTAACCACGAACATGGAATGTTTCTCCATCTGTTTGTGTCCTCTTATTTCGTTGAGCAGTTGTTTGTAGTTTTCCTTAAAGAGGTCCCTTACATTCCTAGTGAGTTGTATTCCTAGGTATTTTATTTTCTTTGTAGCAATTGTGAATGGCAGTTCGTTCTTGATTTGGTTCTCTTTAAGTCTGTTATTGGTGTATAGGAATGCTTGTGATTTTTGAACATTGATTTTATATCCTGAGACTTTGCTGAAGTTGCTTATCAGTTGCAGGAGCTTTTGGGCTGAGGTGATGGGGTCTTCTAGGTATACTATCATGTCGTCTGCAAATAGAGACAATTTGGCTTCCACCTTCCTATTTGAATACCCTTTATTTCTTTTTCTTGCCTGATTGCTCTGGCTAGAACTTCCAGTACTATGTTGAATAGAAGTGGAGAGAGGGCATCCTTGTTCAGTGCCGGATTTCAAAGGAATGCTTCCAGTTTTTGCCCATTAAGTATGATATTGGCTGTTGGTTTGTCATAAATAGCTTTTATTACTTTGAGATATGTTCCATCAATACCAAGTTTATTGAGGGTTTTAGCATAAAGGGCTGTTGAATTTTGTCAAATGCCTTCTCTGCATCAATTGAGATAATCATGTGGTTTTTGTTTTTGCTTCTGTTTATGTGGTGAATTACATTTATAGACTTGATATGTTGAACCAGCCTTGCATCCCCGGATGAATCCTACTTGATCATGATGGATAAGTTTTTAATGTGCTGTTGCAATCGGTTTGCCAGTATTTTATTGAAGATTTTGCATCTATGTTCATCATGGATATTGGCCTGAAGTTTTCTTTTCTTGTTGAGTCTCTGCCAGGTTTTGGTATCAGGATGATGTTGGTCTCATAAAATGATTTGGGAAGGGTTCCTCTTTTGGATTATTTGGAATAGTTTCAGAAGGAATGGTACCAGATCCTCTTGTGTGTCTGGTAGAATTCAGCTGTGAACCCATCTGGACCTGGGCTTTTTGTGTGGTAGGTTTCTAATTGCTGCCTCAACTTCAGACCTTGTTATTGGTCTATTCATAGTTTCGGCTTCCTCCTGGTTTAGGCTTGGGAGGACACAGGCGTCCAGGAATTTATCCATTTCTTCCTGATTTACTAGTTTATGTGCATAGAGTTGTTTGTAGTATTCTCTGATGATGGTTTGAATTTCTGTGGAATCTGTGGTGATTTCTTTATCGCTTTTTTATTGCATCTATTTGGTTGTTCTCTTCTTTTTATCAGTCTGGCTAGTGGTCTGTCTATTTTGTTGATCTTTTCAAAACCAGCTCTTAGATTTATTGATTTTTGAAGGGTTTTTCTTGTCTCTATCTCCTTCAGTTCTGCTCTGATCTTAGTTATTTCTTGTCTTCGGCTAGGTTTTGAGCTTTTTGATCTTGCTCCTCTAGCTCTTTCAATTTTGACGATAGGGTGTCAATTTTGGATCTCTCCACTCTTCTCATGTGGGCACTTATTGCTATATATTTTCCTCTACAGACTGCTTTAAATGTGTCCCAGAGATTCTGGTACGTTGTGTCTTCATTCTCGTTGGTTTCAAAGAACTTTTTATTTCTGCCTTCATTTCATTGTTTATCCAATCAACATTCAAGAGCCAGTTGTTCAGTTTCCATGAAGCTGTGCGGTTCTGAGTTATTTTCTGAATTCTGAGTTCCAACTTGATTGCACTATGGTCTGAGAGACTGTTTGTTATGATTTCCGTTGTTTTGCATTTGCTGAGGAGTGCTTTACTTCCAATTATGTGGTCAATTTTGGAGTAGGTGTGATGTGGTGCTGAGAAGAATGTATATTCTGTGGATTTGGGGTGGAGAGTTCTGTAAATGTCTATCAGGTTTGCTTGTTCCAGGTCTGAGTTCAAGTCCTGGATATCCTTGTTAATTTTCTGTCTGGTTGATCTGTCTGCTATTGACAGTGGAGTGTTAAAGTCTCCCACTATTATTGTGTGGGAGTTCAAGTCTCTTTGTAAGTCATTAAGAACTTGCCTTATATATCTGGGTGCTCCTACATTGGGTCCATATATATTTAGAATCGTTAGCTCTTCTTGTTGTATCGATCCTTTTACCATTATGTAATGACCTTCTTTGTCCCTTTTGATCTTTGTTGCTTTAAAGTCTATTTTATCAGAGATGAGAATTGCAACTCCTGCTTTTTTTGCTCTCCATTTGCTTGGTAAATCTTCCTCCATCCTTTATTTTGAGCCTTTGTGTATCTTTGCATGTGAGGTGGGTTTCTGGATACAGCACACCGATGGGTTTTGGTTTTTATCCAATTTGCCAGTCTGTGTCTTTTGATTGGTGCATTTAGCCCATTTACATTCAGGGTTAATATTGTTATGTGTGAATTTGATACTGCCATTTTGATGCTAGCTGGCTGTTTTGCCCATTGGTTCATGTACATTCTTCATTTTGTTGATGGTCTTTAGCATTTGGTATGCTTTTAGGATGGCTGGAACTGGTTGTTTTTCTATGTAGTGCCTCTTTTCAGGAGCTCTTGTAAAGCAGGCCTAGTGGTGACAAAATCTCTGAGTACTTGCTTGTTCATGAAGGATTTTTCCAAATCATTTTATGAGACCAACATCATCCTGATACTAAAACCCAGCAGAGACTCAACAAGAAAAGAAAACTTCAGGCCAATATCCATGATGAACATAGACACAAAAATCTTCAATAAAATACTGGCAAGCCAATTGCAACAGCACATTAAAAGCTTATCCATCATGATCAAGTAGGACTCATCCCAGGGATGCAAGGCTGGTTCAACATACGCAGGTCTAAAAACGTAATTCACCACATAAACAGAACCAAAAACAAAAACCACGTGATTATCTCAATTGATGCAAAGAAGGCCTTTGAGAAAATTCAACAGCCCCTTATGCTAAAATCTCTCAATAAAGTCGGTATTGACGGAACGTATTCTCAAAATAATAAAAGCTATTTACGACAAACCAACAGCCAATATCATACTGAATGGGCAAAAACTGGAAGCATTCCCTTTGAAATCCAGCACAAGACAAGGATGCCCTCTCTCACCACTCCTATTCAACATAGTACTGGAATTTCTAGCCAGAGCAATCAGGCAAGAAAAAGAAATAAAGGGTATTCAAATAGGAAAGGTGGAAGCCAAATTGTCTCTATTTGCAGATGACATGATAGTATATCTAGAAGACCCCATCATCTCAGCCCAAAATCCCCTGAAACCAATCAGCAACTTCAGCAAAGTCTCAGGATACAAAATCAGTGTGCAAAAATCATAAGCATTCCTATTCACCAATAACAGACTTAAAGAGAACCAAATCAAAAATTAACTGCCATTCACAATTGCTACAAAGAGAATAAAATACCTAGGAATACAACTCACAAGGAACGTAAGGGACCTCTTCAAGGAGAACTACAAACCACTGCTCAACGAAATGAGAGGACACAATCAGATGGAGAAACATTCCATGTTCATGGTTAGGAAGAATCAATATCGTGGGGGCCTTAATTCTCTTTCCCATCTTGCAAGATGGCGGGTGAAAAAGTTGAGAAGCCGGATACTAAAGAGAAGAAACCTGTATCCAAGAAGGCTGATGCTAGTAGCAAAGTGAAAAAGGGTAGCCTCAAGGCTAAAAAGCCCAAGAAGGGGAAGCCCCATTGCAGCCGCAATCCTGTTCTTGTCAGAGGAATTGGCAGGTATTCCCGATCTGCCATGTATTCCAGAAAAGCCTTGTACAAAAGGAAGTACTCAGCGGCTAAATCCAAGGTTGAAAAGAAAAAGAAGGAGAAGGTTCTTGCAACTGTTACAAAACCAGTTGGTGGTGACAAAACGGCGGTACCCGGTGGTTAAACGCAAAATGCCTAGGTATTATCCTACTGAAGATGTGCCTCGAAAGCTGTTGAGCCACGGCAAAAACCCTTTAGTCAGCACGTGAGAAAACTGCGAGCCAGCATTACCCCGGGACCATTCTGATCATCCTCACTGGACGCCACAGGGGCAAGAGGGTGGTTTTCCTGAAGCAGCTGGCTAGTGGCTTGTTACTTGTGACTGGACCTCTGGTCCTCAATCGAGTTCCTCTGCGAAGAACGCACCAGAAATTTGTCATTGCCACCTCAACCAAAATTGATATCAGCAATGTAAAAATCCCAAAACATCTTACTGATGCTTACTTCAAGAAGAAGAAGCTGGAAGCCCAGACACCAGGAAGGTGAGATCTTCGACACAGAGAAATACGAGATTACAGAGCAGCGCAAGATTGATCAGAAAGCTGTGGACTCACAAGTTTTACCAAAAATCAAAGCTATTCCACAGCTCCAGGGCTACCTGCGATCTGTGTTTGCCCTGACAAATGGAATTTATCCTCACAAATTGGTGTTTTAAAATCCCAGTAATCTAATTAAATGACTGATTGCCAAAAAAAAAAAAAAAAAAGAATCAATATCGTGAAATGGCCATACTGCCCAAAGTAATTTACAGATTCAACGCTATCCCCATAAAGCTCCCAATGACCTTCTTCACAGAACTGGAAAAAACACCTTAAACTTCATATGGAACCAAAAGAGAGCCCACATAGCCAAGTCAATACTAAGTAAAAAGAACACAGCAGGGGCATCACACTACCAGACTTCAAACTATGCTACAAAGAGAATAAAATACCTAGGAATACAACTCACAAGGAACGTAAGGACCTCTTCAAGGAGAACTACAAACCACTGCTCAACGAAATGAGAGGACACAATCAGATGGAGAAACATTCCATGTTCATGGTTAGGAAGAATCAATATCGTGGGGGCCTTAATTCTCTTTCCCATCTTGCAAGATGGCGGGTGAAAAGTTGAGAAGCCGGATACTAAGAGAAGAAACCTGTAGCCAAGAAGGCTGATGCTAGTAGCAAAGTGAAAAGGGTAGCCTCAAGGCTAAAAAGCCCAAGAAGGAAGCCCCATTGCAGCCGCAATCCTGTTCTTGTCAGAGGAATTGGCAGGTATTCCCGATCTGCCATGTATTCCAGAAAAGCCTTGTACAAAAGGAAGTACTCAGCGGCTAAATCCAAGGTTGAAAAGAAAAAGAAGGAGAAGGTTCTTGCAACTGTTACAAAACCAGTTGGTGGTGACAAAACGGCGGTACCCGGTGGTTAAACGCAAAATGCCTAGGTATTATCCTACTGAAGATGTGCCTCGAAAGCTGTTGAGCCACGGCAAAAACCCTTTAGTCAGCACGTGAGAAAACTGCGAGCCAGCATTACCCCGGGACCATTCTGATCATCCTCACTGGACGCCACAGGGGCAAGAGGGTGGTTTTCCTGAAGCAGCTGGCTAGTGGCTTGTTACTTGTGACTGGACCTCTGGTCCTCAATCGAGTTCCTCTGCGAAGAACGCACCAGAAATTTGTCATTGCCACCTCAACCAAAATTGATATCAGCAATGTAAAAATCCCAAAACATCTTACTGATGCTTACTTCAAGAAGAAGAAGCTGGAAGCCCAGACACCAGGAAGGTGAGATCTTCGACACAGAGAAATACGAGATTACAGAGCAGCACAAGATTGATCAGAAAGCTGTGGACTCACAAGTTTTACCAAAAATCAAAGCTATTCCACAGCTCCAGGGCTACCTGCGATCTGTGTTTGCCCTGACAAATGGAATTTATCCTCACAAATTGGTGTTTTAAAATCCCAGTAATCTAATTAAATGACTGATTGCCAAAAAAAAAAAAAAAAAAAAAGAATCAATATCGTGAAAATGGCCATACTGCCCAAAGTAATTTACAGATTCAACGCTATCCCCATAAAGCTCCCAATGACCTTCTTCACAGAACTGGAAAAAAAACACCTTAAACTTCATATGGAACCAAAAGAGAGCCCACATAGCCAAGTCAATACTAAGTAAAAAGAACACAGCAGGGGGCATCACACTACCAGACTTCAAACTATACTACAAGGCTACAGTAATCAAAACAGCATGGTACTGGTACCAAAACAGAGATATAGACCAATGGAACAGAACAGAGACCTCGGTGGCGATACAACATATCTACAACCATACAATCTTGTATAAACCTGACAAAAACAAGCAATGGGGAAAGGATTCCCTGTTTAACAAATGGTGTTGGGTAAACTGGCTAGCCATGTGCAGAAAGCAGAAACTGGACTCCTTCCTGACACCTTACACTAAAATTAACTCCAGATGGATTAAAGACTTAACCATAAGACCTAAAACCATAAAAACCCTAGAAGAACATCTAGGCAAAACCATTCAGGACATAGGAGTAGGCAAGTACTTCATGACCAAAACACCAAAAGCATTGGCAACGAAGGCCAAAATAGACAAATGGGTCTTAATCAAACTCCACAGCTTCTGCACGGCAAAAGAAACAGTCATTAGAGTGAATCGGCAACCAACAGAATGAGAAAAAATGTTTGCAGTCTACCAATCTGACAAAGGGCTGATATCCAGAATTTACAAAGAACTAAAACAGATTTACAAGAAAAAAACAAGCCCATTCAAAAGTTGGCAAAGGATATGAACAGACACTTTACAAAAGAAGACATACATGAGGCCAACAAACACATGAGAAAATGCTCATCATCACTGGTCATTAGAGATATGCAAATCAAAACCACATTGAGATACCATCACACACCAGTTAGAATGGCGATCATTAAAAAATCTGGAGACAACAGATGCTGGAGAGGATGTGGAGAAATAGGAACACTCTTACACTGTTGGTGGGAGTGTAAATTAGTTCAACCATTGTGGAAGACAGAGTGGCAATTCCTCAAGGATCTAGAAATAGAAATACCATTTGATCCAGCAATCCCATTACTGGGTATATATCCAAAGGATTATAAACAATTCTATTATAAAGACACATGCACATATATGTTTATTGTGGCACTGTTCACAATAGCAAAGACGTGGATCTAAGTCAAATGACCATCAATGATAAACTGGATAAAGAAAACGTGGCACATATACACCATGCAACACTATGCAGCCATAAAAAAGGGTGAGTTCATGTCCTTTGCAGGGACAGAGATGAAGCTGGAAATCATTATTCTCAGCAAACTGACACAAGATCAGAAAACCAAACACCACATGTTCTCATTCATAAGTGGGTGTTTAACAATGAGAACACATAGACACAAAGAGGGGAACATCACACACTGGGGCCTTTCTGGGGGTGCGGGGCTAGGGAAGGGATAGTTTTAGGAGAGATACCTAATTTAGATGATGGGGTGATGGATGCAGCAAACCACCATGGCACGTGTATACTTATGTAACAAAGCTGCACATTCTGCACGTGTACTCCAGAACTTAAAGTATAATAAATAATTTTTTTAGATCAAAAAAACTCCAAACCTAGCAGAAGACAAGAAATAACTAAGATCAGAGCAGAACTGAAGGACATAGAGACACGAAAACCCTTCAAAAAATCAATAAATCCAAGAGCTGGTTTTTCAAAAATATCAACAAAATAGACCACTAGCCAGACTGATAAAAAAGAAAGGAGAGAACAACCAAATAGATGCAATAAAAAACGATAAAGGGGAAATCACCACAGATTCCACAGAAATTCAAACCATCATCAGAGAATACTACAAACAACTCTATGCACATAAACTAGTAAACCAGGAAGAAATGCATTAATTCCTGGACACCTGTGTCCTCCCAAGCCTAAACCAGGAGGAAGCTTGAACTATGAATAGACCACAATAACAAGGTCTGAAGTTGAGGCAGCTTAAAGAGCCCACTCACAAAAAAGCCCAGGTTCAGATGGGTTCACAGCCGAATTCTACCAGACACACAAAGAGGAGCTGGTACCATTCCTTCTGAAACTATTCCAAATAATTCAAAAAGAATTATTGCAATCCCATTACTGGGTATATATCCAAAGGACTATAAATCGCTTCTACTATAAGGACACATGCACACGAATGTTCATTGAAGCACTGCTTTACATAATAGCAAAGACCTGAACCAACCCAAATGCCCATCGATGATAGACTGGACTGGGAAAATGTACACATATACACCATGGAATATTATGCAGCAATAAAAATGATGAGTTTTTGTCCTTTGTAGGACATGGATGAATTGAGAAGCACCTCATTCTCAGCGAACTGAAGAGTATAACTTGTAATGAAAGGAAATATCCCTCCATCACTCTAGGTGGGTGAGAAAATGAGCACATGGACACAGGGAGGGGTCTACTACACACTGGGGTCTATTGAATGGGGAGGTAAGTTCACAGCACTTGAGCAGCTGGGAGGGATAGCCTGGGGATGAATGCCAAGTGTGGGTGAAAGGAGGAGGCAGCAAAACACTGCCATGTGTGTACCTATGCAACTATCTTGCATCTGTTTCTGGACACATGTACCCCAAAAACTTAAATGCAATAAAATTAAAAATAAATAATAAATTTTTAAAAAGACAGATATAGCAGTATTCTCAGATGGAAACGTATAGCTATGGTGCTACAGAAAAGTCTCAAATCAATAACCTTACTGCTTCACATTTAAGGAAATCTGGAAATAAAATGAGCTATTAGAAGAAAATAGAAAAGGAAGGAAATAATAAAGATTACAGCAGAGATAAATGAAACAAAGGAATAGATTAACAGTAAAGAATCAATGAAACCAAAAGTTGGTTCTTTGACATGAACAAATGAAATGTCAAACCTTTTGAGATGGACCAACAAAAAGAGAGGATTTCTCAAATTTATGAGAATCAGGAGTGAAAGTGGGGACATTCTCAAGATCACCTGTCCCACTGAAATTGACTGAAGAAGAAATAGCCCATCTGAATTGCTATAACAAGTGAAGAGATTGAATCAGCCTTTAAAAAACAACTGCTCACAAAGAAAAGCTTCAGTGAGCATGGTATGAGAGCTTTATCAGAAGCTTTACCACTGAATTCTTTTTTTTTTTAAAGGAGAGAAAGGAAGAAAGAGGAAGAAAAAGAGGAGAGAACAGGAATATTGCTTTATTCTAAAATGGGTATTAATAATGGCTGATCAATATTTTGTGTATTTGAAGTGGAGAATGTATTTTGTGTATTTAAAGTGGAGAGCTCTATAAATACTTATTAAGTTTACTTGTTCCGGATCTGAGTTCAAGCTCTGGATATCCTTATTAATTTTCTGTCTCGTTGAGTCTAAATCTCTTTATGGGTCTTATGTATCTGGGTTTTAGGATCCTTAGCTCTTATTATTGCATTGATCCTTTTACCACTGTATCTTTGTTGCTTTGAAATCTGTTTTATCAAATGTGTGAATTGCAACTCCTGCTTTTTGTTTATTTATTCATTTTTGCTCTCCATTTGGTTGGTAAATCTTTCTCCAACCCTTTGAGTCTTTGTGTACCTTTGGATATAAAATGGGTCTGGATGTAGTAAATATTCTAGCAAATATTTAAAGACTAATTAAGTTTCAGTTACACAAGATAAATAAGTTCTAGAGATCTGCTCCACAACATTGCACCTATAGTTAAGAACACTGCATCATGCACTTAAAATGTTGTCAAGGGGGCATATCTGTTGTGTACTTACTACAATAAGACAGAAAAAAGAGGGAGCAAGAGAGAGACTCGTCCTAAAAGCAGAAAAGGAAGGAATACTTTATAACGCATTTTAGGAGACCAATATTGCCCTTTGTACAAACCAGACAAATATATCAGAATGAAAGAAAATTGCAAACTAATAAATATTTTTACTATAGGTGCAGAAATCCTCACCAAAAACACTAGCAAACCAAATCTAGAAACAAAAAAATTACACACCATGGTCAAACAGAATTTATCCCAGAAATGCAAGGTTGAGTCAGCATCCAAAAATCAATTAATGTAATAAATTATACTAATAGAATAAAACAAAATCACATGATCACCTCAATATATTCAGAAAAGCATTTGAAAAAAAGAAATGCGCTAAAATAACTATTAAGACTCATAAGCAAGTTCAGCAAGGTTAGAGGATATAAAATCAAGATACAAAATTAATTGCATTTTATACACTTGTGATGAGCAATCAAAAATGTCAAACCTTTTGCCAGATGGACCAACAAAAAAAGAGAGGGATTTCTCAAATTTATGAGAATCAGGAGTGAAAGTGGGGACATTTCTATCAAGATACAAACTACTGAAATTGACTGAAGAAGAAATAGCCCATCTGAATTGACCTATAACAAGTGAAGAGATTGAATCAGCAATTAAAAAAACAACTGCTCACAAAGAAAAGCCTTACCACTGAAGCTTTATCAGGAAGCTTTACCACTGAATTCTTTTTTTTTTAAAGGAGAGAAGGAGAGGAAGAAAGAGGAAGAAAGAGGGAGAGAACAGGAATATTGCTTTATTCTAAAAATGGGTATTAATAATGGCCGATCAATATTTTGTGTATTTGAAGTGGAGAAGGTGTATTTTGTGTATTTAAAGTGGAGAGCTCTATAAATACTTATTAAGTTTACTTGTTCCGGATCTGAGTTCAAGCTCTGGATATCCTTATTAATTTTCTGTCTCGTTGAGTCTAAATCTCTTTATGGGTCTTATGTATCTGGGTTTTAGGATCCTTAGCTCTTATTATTGCATTGATCCTTTTACCACTGTATCTTTGTTGCTTTGAAATCTGTTTTATCAAATGTGAATTGCAACCCTGCTTTTTGTTTATTTATTCATTTTGCTCTCCATTTGCTGGTAAATCTTTCTCCAACCCTTTGAGTCTTTGTGTACCTTTGGATATAAATGGGTTCGATGTAGTAAATATTCTAGCAAATATTTAAAGACTAATTAAGTTTCAGTTACACAAGATAAATAAGTTCTAGAGATCTGCTCCACAACATTGCACCTATAGTTAAGAACACTGCATCATGCACTTAAAATGTTGTCAAGGGGCATATCTGTTGTGTACTTACTACAATAAGACAGAAAAAGAGGGAGCAAGAGAGAGACTGTCCTAAAAGCAGAAAAGGAAGGAATACTTATAACGCATTTTAGGAGACCAATATTGCCCTTGTACTTAAACCAGACAAATATATCAGAATGAAAGAAAATTGCAAACTAATAAATATTTTTACTATAGGTGCAGAAATCCTCACCAAAAACACTAGCAAACCAAATCTAGAAACAAAAAAATTACACACCATGGTCAAACAGAATTTATCCCAGAAATGCAAGGTTGAGTCAGCATCCAAAAATCAATTAATGTAATAAATTATACTAATAGAATAAAAAACAAAAATCACATGATCACCTCAATATATTCAGAAAAAGCATTTGACAAAAAAAGAAATGCGCTAAAAATAACTATTAAGACTCATAAGCAAGTTCAGCAAGGTTAGAGGATATAAAATCAAGATACAAAAATTAATTGCATTTTATACACTTGTGATGAGCAATCTAAAAATGAAATTCACAATAGAATCAAAAATAACAAAACACTTAAGAATAACTTAGCTAAAGAAGTACAAAACATTGTTGAAAGACTTAATTTTGTTAAGACAGCAGTACTCTCTAAATTGATCTACAGAGTGAAATCAACACCTATCAACATTCTGATTGCCTTATTTGCAGAAACTGAGAAGCTTTCCTTAAAATTCATGTGAAATTGCAAAGGGCTCCAAATAACCAAACCAATCTTTGAAAAATTGAATCCTCCACAGTAGGAAGACTCACACGTTCAGATTTCAAAACTTTTTCTCCCAAGCTTCAATGGTCAAGACAGTGTCATACTGGGGTAAGGGCAGACCTATAGACCAATGTGTATCGACCATTTCATTTCATTTTCTGGGAATTGTCTCTTTATATACATTGTATTTTTATGTGTAATATTTTATCATTGCCTTACTCTTTTTAAAAAAATCAGCTTTATTAACATCGAAGTAGAGAGTCCAAAAATACATCCATACATCCATGGTCAGTTGATTTTCAAGAGTGTCAAAATAATTCCATAGAGAAAGAATAGTATCCTCAATAGAATTCTGGGATAACTGGATATTCACATTTAAAGGAATTAATTTGAACCCCTTCTCACACCATGAATAAAAATGAACACAAAATTGATCATAGACCTAAATGAATGAACTAAAACTATAAAAGTCTTAGAAGAAAGCATGAGTAAATCTTCATGACCTTGGATTTAGCAAAGTATTCTTAGACATGACACCAGAAGCATGAGCAATGAAATGGAAACTCGATAAATTGTAGTTCTTAATATTTGCAAATCATATATCTGAAAATGTACTTGTATCTAGCATATATAAAGAACTCAATAATATAAAGACTAGTGATCCAGTTTTTAAATGGGCAAAGGATCTAAGTCAATATTTTTCCAAGGAAGATATACAAATGGCAATAAGAATGTAAAACTACGCTTGAAGTCATCAGTCATTAGGGAAATGCAAATCAAACTAGAATAAGCTACCAGTTCACATTCGTGTTAGAGAGAATGTGGAGAAATTGGAACCCTAAACACTGCCAGTGAGATGTAATATGGTACAGCCACTGTGAAGAAGTCAGGCATTTCATCAAAGAATTAAACATAGAGTTGCCAAAGGACTGAGAAATTCCACTCTTAGGTATAAACCCCAAAGAACTGAAAACAGATATTAAAAAAAAAAAAAAAAAAACCTTGTACATGAATTTTCACTGGTAAGATTATTTAGCATGGCCAAAAGATAGGAACAACCCAAATGCCCCTTAATGGGTGAATGGATAAACAAGATATTCCATGTAATAGAATAGTATTCAGCCACAAAAAGGAATGAGGTACAGATACATGCTATAGTGTGAATGAACCTTGAAAACATTATGCTAAGTGAAAGCAGCCAGTCACAAAAATTCACATATGTTTCCATGTATATGAAATGTTCAAAATAGGAACACTCTTACACTGTTGGTGGGAGTGTAAATTAGTTCAACCATTGTGGAAGACAGTGTGGCGATTCCTCAGGGACCTAGAAATAGAAATTCCATTTGACCCAGCAATCCCATTACTGGGTATCTATCCAAAGGACTATAAATCGTTCTACTACAAGGACACATGCACACGAATGTTCATTGCAGCACTGTTTAACAATAGCAAAGAACTGGAACCAACCCAAATGCCCAACGATGATAGACTGACTGGGAAAATGTGGCACATATACACCATGGAATATTATGCAGCCATCAAAATGATGTGTTTGTGTCCTTTGTAAGGACATGGATGAATCTGAGAACATCATTCTCAGCAAACTGACACAAGAACAGAAAAGGAAATACCACATATTCTCACCATAGGCGGATGAGAAAATGAGAACACATGGACACAGGGAGGGGTCTACTACACACTGGGGTCTATTGGGGAAAGGGGAGGGACAGTGGGGCACTGGGAGGATAGCCAGGATAAATGCCAAGTGTGGGTGAAGGGAGGAAGGCAGCAAAGCACACTGACATGTGTGTACCTATGCAACTATCTTGCACGTTCTGCACATGTACCCCAAAACCTATAATGCAATAAAAATTAAAAAAAAAAAAAAAGAAAGAAATGTTCAGAATAGGGAAATTTATAGAGACAAAAAGTACACGGGTGATTGCCAAAGGCTGGAGGAACATGGGTTAGTGACATGATAGCTAAAAGGTTCTGGGTTTCTTTTTGAAGTGATAAAAATGCTCTGAAATTAACTGTGATGATAGTTGTACATATCTGTGACTATATTAAAAACCTATAGCAGCCAGGCGCGGTGGCTCACCGCCTGTAATCCCAGCACTTTGGGAGGCCGAGGCGAGCGGATCACTCGAGGTCGGGGATTCGAGACCAACCTGACCAACATGGAGAAACCCCGCCTCCACTAAAAATACAAAATTTTCCGGGTATGGTGTTGCATGCCTGTAATCCCAGGTACTCGGGAGGCTCCGGCAGGAAAATCGCTTGAACTCGGGAGGTGGAGGTTGCGGTGAGCCGAGATCGTGCCATTGCACTCCAGCCTGGGCACCAAGAGCGAAATTCTGTCTCATAAATAAATTAATTAATTAAATTAAATAAAAATAAGCTATACCAAGAATTGTTCACTTTAAATGGGTGAATTTTTATGTTAGTAAGCTAATAAGCGTGATTTTTTTTTTAAAGAATAAGACAATGATAAAAGATTACACATAAAAAAATGCAAAGGATGTGAAGAGACAAATCCCAGAAAAGGAAATGAAATGGTCAATACACGAGACTTGGTGTTGACCTCATCAGTAGTCAGAGAAATGTAAAATAAAGCAATGAGAGACATTTTTATTTAACTACATTCGATTGACAAGAATTAAGAAAGAATACAACACACATATGATGCTTGAAATAACGCAGAGCAATGGTCTTTTCAGACATTGCTGGGTATAATTTAAAGTGCTAAATAGTTTTGGGAATTAGAATGCCCATGTCCATTAAATTTAAAATACTCATACTCTGAATTCATGACCACTCTTTTAAGACCCTAACTCATAGAAATAAAATACATGTGGCTACACTTTAAAGAATCTTTATTGCAGCATTGTTACGACAAAAGGGAAACTGAAAGGTGTTTATGATGATTTATTAATTGCAAAAAGCAATTATTAATTGAAAGTAAGACCCTGGTTTAATTTTTGTAAAAACAAACAGCAGTAAATGCATATAGGAATACAAAGACACGTAATATTCCTGTTTCACGGACACAGGAGGGGAACATCACACCTTGGGGCCTGGGCGGTGAGGGGGGCTAGGGGAGGAAGAGCAGGGGTGGGGAATTGGGAGGATAGCATTAGAAGAAATACCTAATGTAGATGATGGGGAGATGGATGCAGCAAACCACCATGGCATGTGTATACCTATGTAACAAATCTGCAGGGTCTGCACATGTACCCCAGAACTTAAAGTATAATAAATAAGTTTTTAAAAATCTGTGTGTTTATGTGAGCACGGAAACACATGTAGACTAATACATAATTATGTACCTTCCGTTTTTTGAGTACAGTTTTTTTTTATTTTTATTTTTATTTTATTTATTTATTTATTTATTTATTTTTGAGACGGAGTTTCGCTCTTGTTACCCAGGCTGGAGTGCGATGGCGCGATCTCGGCTCACCGCAACCTCCGCCTCCTGGGTTCAGGCAATTCTCCTGCCTCAGCCTCCCGAGTAGCTGGGATTACAGGCACGCGCCACCATGCCCAGGTAATTTTTTGTATTTTTAGTAGAGACGCGGTTTCACCATGTTGACCAGGATGGTCTCCATCTCTTGACCTCGTGATCCACCCGCCTCGGCCTCCCAAAGTGCTGGGATTACAGGCTTGAGCCACCGCGCCCGGGCTTGAGTACAGTTTTGTATCGCTTTGCCAGTTTCCAGAAAAAGGTATGACCTCTGCAGTTTGTATTTTTAAATTTTTATTGCATTATAGGTTTTGGGGTACATATGAAGAACGTGCAAGGTAGTTGCATAGGTACACACATGGCAGTGTGTTTTGCTGCCTTCCTCCCCTTCACCCACACTTGGCATTCACCCGCAGGCTATCCCTCCCCAGCCCCCCACCACGGTGTCCCTCCGCCATTCCCCCAATAGACCCCAGTGTGTAGTAGACCCACGACAGGGAACATTTTTAGTCATCAAAAGGTGGGCGGGGTAGTCGGAGAGGCAGAGAGAGCGCTAGTTTTGCAGCCATTTTTGTGTGCGCTCCTCTTAGAGACAGTGCGGCGGCCCCGGCGTCGCGTCTACGCGCGGGATTACAGTAACCCCGTTGTCGGTGATGAGTCAGAGCGCGCGGTGCTGATGCTGCTGCCATTTCATCACCTTTCCCGAGCGCGGCATCCGTCCCTCCGCTCTCCGAGCGCCTGGGCCTAACCCACTTCGGGCTCCCAGGCCAGAGATGCGCTCGCGGCGGAGCTAGATCCGGCCCAGCCGCGCTGTGCGACGCGGCGGCGGCGGCGGTGCGCCCCCTCCCGCCGTCCCCGGTCCGGGCCGAGCGGACCTGCCGAGCCGCAGCCATGGAGGCCATCTGGCTGTACCAGTTCCGGCTCATTGTCATCGGGGATTCCACGGTGGGCAAGTCCTGCCTGATCCGCCGCTTCACCGAGGGTCGCTTTGCCCAGGTTTCCGACCCCACCGTGGGGGTGGATTTTTTCTCCCGCTTGGTGGAGATCGAGCCCGGAAAACGCATCAAGCTCCAGATCTGGGATACGGCGGGTCAAGAGAGGTTCAGGTGGGAGCGCAGTCCGGGCCCGCAAGCCACGGGAGGGTCTTCGGGGTGCGCGCGACCCCTGGGGAGAGAGGACTTCCTGGTCCTAGTCGCGGTCCCAGAGGGCAACCTCCGAGGGTCTTAGGGGATTCTGCCAAAGCCCACCTTGGGCTAACTGGGAGTTCAGTTCGAGGAATGAAGCGCCCTGGCAGGGAAGGCCAGTCCATCATACATATTGCTTGCACCACAACTCCAGCAACCCGCCCCTTGGCGGCTAATAAACTAGATGGAATTGATCTCTGTATCTGTAATTCATCAATCTCAGTCCCTATGCTATATATATATAAAATATGTATATAATATATTATATATAATATATTTTATATATTTTATATATAATATGTATAATATATATTATATGTAATATATAAAATATTATATATATTATATATAATAAATTTTATGTATATTTATATATATCATATAAATAAATATATTATATATCATATATTATATATAAATATATAATATATAATTATAATATATGTATTATATATTATAATTATATATCATATATAATATAATAAATATAAATATATTGTATATAATATATATTTATATCTATAATATATATTATATATGATATATAATGTATATAATATATATTAAATGTAATATATATAACATATATAACATATATAACATATATTTATAATATATATGTATTTTTTTTTCTGCTATATACTTTTAAAAATGTTCCCAGGTCATCCTAACAGAACTGACAGAGATTTAGATACATAAATACAGGTGTATTATGTTTTATTCCTATATCTGTGTGTGCACATATATATGCTAACGTATGTTCTAACATAAAGCAAATAGTTACGATGAATCTGTTGATTCAGTGATTATCTGCTATGTGCCATGGTCTGGGCTTGTTTCTGGGGAAACAGTGTGAGGAAACTCCCACAAGGGGAAGCCATGTAATCAAAACAGACAAAGCCCCTTAACTCTTAGAACTTCTGTGCTAACATAGTTGAGGAAATAGATAATCAGCAATTACAAAAGCTTATCTTGCTCATCTTTGTATGCCCACTCCCTACTGTTAACACTGGAGCGTAATGAGTATGTTTAATTTCATTCACTCAATTCATTGAATAATCAATGGATGAAACCGGATGAGTATGACTGTCCAAGCAAAGACAGGAAACGCCCAGGGATAGGAAACAGCATGAATAAAGACAGAAGTCAGAGGGAGCAGAGTGTACCCAGAAAACTTTGCAGAGAACAATTTGAACTAAAGTCAAGTAGGGCAGCAGGAACCAGATCGTTTATTCATTTATCTACTGAAAACCAATTAAGCATAGAAGACACTGGTTGGGTAATTGAAGAGGGGTAAGGAGAAGAAATAATTACAAACTTAACTTGCTCCAGCTCCCCACTTCCACAAACACCATGCATTTCTCCTAAGCAAAGAAAGGTATCTTTTATGTGTTTGTTGGAATTTCTCTCTGTATGAACAGCCTGTTCATATCCACTTCTTATTATCTACTGGGCAATATGCACTTTTAAGAGTTCTTTATCCATTAAGAATATTAACCCTTTCCTGTCATGTATGTTGTAAGATATACTCCTAGTTTATCATTTGTCTTTTTACATTATTTAAGACTTTTTTAATGTAGGGAAGAATTCGAGTTTTACGTAGCCTTATGTCCATGCTTAGAAAGGCCTTTTGTCATTTGCTAAGTACTCACAAACAATTAACGTAATAATATATTCCAGAGGTTTGACAGTGATCTACAGCCTGCTTATTGATTGATTTCTTGACTCCAGCTTCTCACAAATCAAAACCTTTGTCTCTTCATGTCTAATTTTCTGGCAAATCTACCATTCTCCGTGAATCTTCAAACCTAAGAAACAAGAAATGCTTTCAATCCCCAGGGCTGATTTGCCAGATTCTGGAGACTTAAACTCATTTCTTTTCTTTTTTTTTTGAGATGGAGTTTCGCTCTTGTAACCCGGGCTGGAGTGCAATGGCGCGATCTCGGCTCACCGAAACCTCTGCCTCCTGGGTTCAGGCAATTCTCCTGCCTCAGCCTCCCAAGTAGCTGGGATTACACGCACGCGCCACCACGCCCAGCTAATTTTTTGTATTTTTAGTAGAGACGGGGTTTCACCTTGTTGACCGGGATGGTCTCGATCTCTTGACCTCGTGATCCACCCGCCTCGGCCTCGCAAAGTGCTGGGATTACAGGCTTGAGCCACCGCGCCCGGCCGACTTAAACTCATTTCTAAGTTTTACTTTTACCATCATCTAGCTTGAACCGTAGGTCCCTGGACAATGCTTGTTCTGTTAACATTGTCTGTCTTCTTTATCAGAAGAGACGGAAAACCTAAAAATAGACATAGATCAAAAAATCCCAGTAGTCTGAAGCAAGTAATTGCAGAGATAGGTCTACGCCCTGTAAGAAGCTTTACTACACTGTAAGCAAAGTGCCATAATGTATATTTATAATGAGGCTCCTCAAGTCCAGAAGTTAAAACACGTGAAGTTTCCTCTGATGGCTCCTGAGTCGGTGTCTCTGAAATGTGTCAGGAAATAGGTCTGAGAGGCACTTTGCCTGAACCCTTCACCGTCTCTCTTTTTCCCATTCCCACAGGCCTGGAAAATAAAAAATAAAATTGTGTTTCTCCTCACAGAAGAGATTGAGGACCCCTCTTAGCTAATAATAATTCATAATAATAATGAGATATTAATAATATTAATAATTAATATTTTAAACATTGATTGATCAATAATTAATAATATTTATATTAATAATAATAATACAGAAAAGCATGGAAATGATAAACTAAAAAATGGAGTATATAGCAAGATATCTACTTTAAATATTTTGTTAACTATCAATCATAAATTCATTTCTATGTTTGAAAAATCCTGTTCCAACTACTAGCATTTATAATGAACTCTCCACATCACAGAATACTTTAATATCGATTGTTTAATTTTGCCTCATGGTAACACTGTGGAAGTCTCTGTCAGTTATTCAGATTTGGGAGGTGGGAGAGTTAGTTTTACCTGAAAACAAAAAAAACAGAACTAAGTCATGTCCCAGGGTCACTCTCCAGTGCCGAATCCGGGGAAAATGCCTAAAACTTCATGAGCCTTCATTTCTAAAAGATGCCCGTCTCAAACTTTTGCCCAGTTTGAAACTCACATATCAGTATTATCACGGAATGCCATTTGTATTCATTTTTTTTTTTCGAAGGACTGTGTCGATAACCAGGAACACTCGAATACACTGAGTTCATTGACATGCAGAAGTTTGGACGTGGCCTTTATTCTTTACTTCTGTCTTGTGTTTTAGATCCATCACACGCGCCTACTACAGGAACTCAGTAGGTGGTCTTCTGTTATTTGACATTACCAACCGCAGGTCCTTCCAGAATGTCCATGAGTGGTTAGAAGAGACTAAAGTCCACGTTCAGCCCTACCAAATTGTATTTGTCCTGGTGGGTCACAAGTGTGACCTGGATACACACAGGCAAGTGACTCGCCACGAGGCCGAGAAGCTGGCTGCCGCCTACGGCATGAAGTACATTGAAACGTCAGCCCGAGATGCCATTAATGTGGAGAAAGCCTTCACAGACCTGACGAGAGACATATATGAGCTGGTTAAAAGCGGGGAGATTACGATTCAGGAGGGCTGGGAAGGTGTGAAGAGCGGATTTGTACCAAACGTGGTTCACTCTTCGGAGGAGGTGGTCAAATCAGAGAGGAGATGTTTATGCTAGTCAGCTCTTGTATTCCCAAAACACGGCTGTCGTACTTGAAGAGGAAGAGAAAGAAATAGGATCCTTGTGTAACTGAGGAGAACTCAACCTCCGTTTGGATACCAAGTGAGCCTCCTTCTCAGGGGGACTCTGACAGACTCGTGTGCGGGTGGACGGGGGTGCCTGAGTGCTGTTCTGTGACCCAGGCCGGGCAGTGACTGCTCCATGAGCCCTTTGTGGACCAAAAATGTTAAGGGCATGGGGTTTAGGAAGCTAAGTCCCAGGAAAACATTACCTACAGACAGGACAACTATTGTTTGATATTTTAGCTCACTTACAGGCTACGAACATGAAGAAATGTGTAAAGGGGAAAATAGTATGACACTGGGGGACATTTATTCCTCATAGTCTGCGCCAAAGGTGTTTGCTGGGTTTGGTCAAAAGGTACCAATTAGCTTCTAACAGCTTATCTGTAAAATGAGGAACACAGACCAAAAAGTTGTGCGGCGTTCAAGTAAAAAATGATGTGAATACGAAAAGAAACGCTATCTAACTCACAGTTATTAGCACATTTGAGAAAATGAACATCCTTGTGATAGAATTGCCAGCTGTATGAAACAACTGGTCCCATGCAAATTACCCTGTAAGGAGGGAAGAGACAGTGTAACCCACATGCCATACCCCCTTTTTGCTCTGACCGTGCCTGGGGTTTCACTGCATTATTGGCACCTGCAGTCTGGAAGTAAACAGTGTGGGTCATAGTTAACTAAGAGCCATGAGAATCACTTGGCCAAGGTCAAGGACTCGTGACTCCTAGCTCTTTTCACTGCATCATACTGCTGTCAGATAAAGACACGATTATGAATTTGTTTACTTGGGAAGAGGTATGACTGTAAATAAATGTTCTCTACATGTTAGGATATGATTTCCTTACTGATCACAACTCAGCTATAATCCTGAGGGAACACGGGAAGGAATCAAAGGTAAAGCCCATTCAGGTATTATTGACAAGACGGCTTTATACAAGTGAATACTTGCACAACTAAAAACACATTAGAACGGTGTGGTCTCTAAGTGTTCTTATCACTGAGACACAGTGGATTTTTAATGAAAGGAACCACATACAGCAACGGGGAGTGGGACAGGGATAAAATACTCACCCCACAAAATGACCTTGGCCACCTGTCTGCCATATAGGTACTGAGTTCCTGTCAACCCAAGAGAGTCAGCCTTTAATTCTCAGGTGAATAAACAACAGCTAACTGCATCAGCAAATTGGAATGGCTGGCTTGAAGTTTCCATTATTTTTGTTGAAGAGAGGTGATGCTTTAAATTACTTTTGGGATTGCAGCCAGTTCAATTAGGCAAAAGCCATACTTTTCACATTCATTGTGATAGGAAGGCCTAAGAATGGCAAATCGCTTTGAGATAAATCTTGAACTTTAGGATAAATGTGACTGTATCTGAAACTTTGGGGATTTGCTTCAGGCAGAATAAAGAAGGCAAATAATGAAAATGATGGAAAACTATTCTGGCACCTGTGCCCCAAGGTGGATGAGCAAAGCACTTTGGATCAATTCCCAGCATCAACTTCTGTATTTATTTCACAAGAGCTGGCTTAGGTGGGGTCATTAAATTGCCACCTTCACAGTTTTAAAAGACAAACAAAACGTGGAAAATTGGATTAACACAAAATTTCATTAACTGCTCTACTTAATTATGTTTAGAGGATTCTGAAAGGAAGATTATCCAGTGGGTAAATGAGAGTTGAGTGGATTCTGTCAGTTCGAAAAAAGAAAGAAACAAAACTTCTCTACAATTTTCTTGACTAAAATTGATTATATGTACAGTATTCCCACTCCTGGCATTTTTTGGCAGGTTTAAAAAATATTCAGCATAAATCCAGTAGAGGTGGCTGAGGTTAATTGCTTAAATATGTTCTAGAAAATTTAAAAATCATTTTAGTAGAATTCAGTACCGTTGTTACTGCAATAAGTGGGTTTTAGAAAATAAGTGTGAAAAATCAGGTGTTAATATAATACTAAGGATAAAGCTTTAGAAGCTATTTTACTACATAGGTAAAGAAAAGATAAACTAACTTGTAACAAAGACCACAACTGCATGTTGGATTAGATTGTTTCATATTTCAGAATAAAATGTACTGTATACTTTTCCTCACTTTGTTGTGCACTGTAATGAAATGTGAAAAATGCTTTATTTAGCTGTATGTGAATGAAATATGCTTGTATTTAGTAAAATGATTGATCACGTGACTGTGAGATTCCAACTGTGTGTTATAGCTATTTCCAGAATCCGTTACTACAGTGTAGAAACTACCACCAAGGACATCAATAAGGTATTCACCTTATTGATAAGGTTCTCAAAGCCAGAGAACACGATTTTTGAAAGTTATCTGACCATTGTATCAAAAGTCACTGGGACCTCACTTCTTCCTGGTGATCCTATGCCACTTCGAGAAAACTTGGCTCTGTCAAGCCTAAATCTTCGTCGTGGTGATTTGTAATCAAGAATATATATATATATATATATTTTTTTTTTTTTTTTTTTCTTCGAGACGGAGTAATGGCGTGATCTCGGCTCACCACAACCTCTGCCTCCCGGGTTCAGGCAATTCTCCTGCCTCAGCCTCCTGAGAAGCTGGGATTACAGGCACGCGCCACTATGCCCAGCTAATTTTTTTTTTTTTTTTTTGTATCTTTAGTAGAGACGGGGTTTCACCATGTTGTCCAGGATGGTCTCGATCTCTTGGCCTCGTGATCCACCCACCTCGGCCTCCCAAAGTGCTGGGATTACAGGCTTGAGCCACTGCACCTGACCCATTGCTCCCCAGGGCTTGGTCATCTTTCCTTTATTTATATTAATTCTCTTATTGGCTTCATTCAGTTCCATGAGTATAAATTAAATCTATAAGCCAATGAGTCCTGAATTTTTATCTTCAACTTGTCTCTTTCCCATGGACTTCAGACCCTTATAACCAACTCCGTACCTGACACCCCCCCACTTGAACGCGTCTATCAGGCATCACAAATTTAACTGGTCCCAAATCAGGCTCTTCATCTTCCTCCCCGAATACGTCCCTCTCATAGTCTTCCCCTTCTCAGTAAAAGGCAACTTTGTCCTGTCATATATCTTTGCCAAAAATCTGGCGTCATGCTCGACTCCTTTCTTTCGTAGTCCACATCTGATCTATCGGGAAATTATGCTGGCTCTCCCTAAAAAGCATAACCAGAATATGACGGCTTTTCACCATTCTCAATGCTAACTCACTGGGGTGCTGTCCGCTATCACTTGTCTGAGTTACTGTGATCGCTGGTCTCCCTGCGATGACCACTCCTGTCATGTCCCGTTTCCCACCCCTGCCATGCTTGCAGTCTAATCTCCACACAGCAGCTAGAAACAGCCTGATAAAACATCAATTATAACCAATCATCTACATTTTACTCAGCTTAAAAGCCAAAGTCCTTCCAATGGCCTGCAGAAGAACCCTTGGAAATAAATTCCATCTCCATCTCATCACTTCTGTAACCTCATTTCCTCCTGCTAACCCTCTTTTATTTTTTTTTTAATTTTTATTGCATTATAGGTTTTGGGGTACATGTGCAGAACGTGCAAGATAGTTGCATAGGTATTTTACTCCAGCTACATAGGTTCCTTTCCTGTTTTGGAAACACACCAAGCACATTCCTACCTCAGGGACTTTGTATTTGCTTTTCCCTGTGTCTGGAATTCTTTTTCCTGAGATAACTGCATGGATTGTCCTCTCGCCTTCATCAGGTTGTGGAGCTTCCAAGAGTTGCACGCAATCTCCTCATCCCAGGGAAGACATGGCTCCAGAAGTCATTGCCGATAGGTCAACCTAGAGTCTTAAACTTTTTAGTCTTCCCTGGGTAACAATAAAGTTTAGAGCGCACAGGAAAGGGAAAGAAAACTTCCAGGCAGACAACGAAATTCTGGAGAGGACAGTTTTACAGGATGGTGTGAACGGTGATATCAAAATGCAGCAGTGGGTTCAGAAAGATAAAAACGAAAATGAATGCGTAGGATTTGAGGGAAGGGGAAGTCATGAGTGGCCTTTGCCAGCACAGTGTTAGTGGAACTAACTCTCTTCTCTCTAACTCTCCTCTTCCTGGACAATCACACCTATTCTTGTGACTTCAGTTACCATCTTCGTATTGTCGATTCCAAAACCAGAACTCTAGCTCACTCTTCTGACGGTTATACCGACACAGCCAACTTGCCTACTAAACACAGCCAACAAATTTCTCAAACTCAACATATCCAATATTAAGATCAATGTCTGTCAAAATGTGCTCCGTCCACCCAAATCGTCATCTCTTGTAAGTGACACCACCATTCACAGAAATTAGGAGTTATTCTTAATTGCCCACTCCCCTCACTTCTCATATCAAATATATCATCCAGCACTGCCAACTGTAACTTCAAAATATATGTCTGAGCCTGGATAACACAGTGAGACCCCACCTCTACTAAAAGAAAATAGTCCAACACAGTAGCACATGCCTGTAATCCCAGCTACAAGGGAGGCTGAGGCGGGAAGATCACTTCAGTGAGCCATGATCACACCACTGCACTCCAACCGGGGTGACAGCAAGACCCTGTCTCAAATATATACATATATATATGTCTGTCATTTTTCTCCATCTCCATCGATATCACCTTTGTCCAAGTCACTATCAACTCTTACCTTACTAGTTACCTTACTAGTTATCTTCCTAACTAGTCTCCCTACTTCTTGTTCCCACTCCCATGATACATTCTCAACATAACACCCAGAGTGACCTTTTCACAACACTAGTCAGATCAAGTAATTCCTCTGCTTAAATTCCACTGATGGTTCCTTGTTGCATTTAGAACAAAATCCAAATAAACCCTACATTTCTTAGCACGGTTACAAGGCCCCGAATAATCTGGCCTGGGTCTACCTCTCCAACTGTCAATTCTACGAAAGTAAGAACTGTGAGTTCTTACTCATCATGTTCACCAGTGTTTCCCCAACTTGTAGCGTAGTTCGGTGCTTGAATAATCTATAAATACTTGAATAAATGATTGTTTTCTTGCTCTACTTTAATCCAATGACCTTGACTGTTGCTTCACATCAGTAAAATACATACATGTCCCTATCTTGAAGCATTGCCAATTTTTTTTTTTTTTTTTTTTTTTGAGACGGAGTTTCGCTCTTGTTGCCCAGGCTGGAGTGCAATGGCGCGATCTCGGCTCACCGCAACCTCCGCCTCCTGGGTTCAGGCAATTCTCCTGCCTCAGCCTCCTGAGTAGCTGGGATTACAGGCACGCGCCACCGTGCCCAGCTAATTTTTTGTGTCTTCAGTAGAGACGGGGTTTCACCATGTTGACCAGGATGGTCTCGATCTCTTGACCTCGTGATCCACCCGCCTCGGCCTCCCAAAGTGCTGGGATTACAGGCATTGCCAAATTTTATACAGCCTCTGAGTTCTGATGATAGGATGTGTTTAGGACATTGTAGACAATCAACCAGTCCCCAATGTATCCTTTTATTTTGTTTTCTTCCTCCTTTTTCCTGGGTCTCATAGCCAACAGCATTCAACCATAAGTTCCTAAAGAAAATGACTGTTAAAAGCTTGGTCTATTTCTTTCTATATATTTTATTTCGCTTTTCTAAAGTTTGTTTAATATAATGGTGAAGAGTACGGATTTTGGGATAAAACAGACATGAGTTCAAATTCCGATACAAGTAATGTGTGATTCAATTTCTCTGAGTCTCGGTTTACACATGTATAAAATTGAATAATAATAGTGTTTGATTAATAGAGTTTTTGTGACGTTGAAATGTGATAATCCATATAAAGTACTTAGCACTGTCTCTGGCATTTGGTGAACATCACATAACAATCTTACCCAAAAAAGGTTAAGTACTTATAATATGTTTGCACCTAAATGAATCTTTGTAGCACTATGCCATTACCTTTTTCACATATTGTATATTCTCTTCAAATACACAACAACAGGGACTGTGTGTGTCTTTGCTATTCATTATGTCTTTACAGGTACCCCAAAACCGAAAATGCAATAAAAAAATAAAATAATTGGAAATTCTACCCTTTTCAAATATTAAATTGTCATATATACATGGGTCTGGTTTTGGACTTAGCTTTTTAGTTCATTAATCTAGTTTTCTCTTCCTGCCTACATTGTTTCAGTTATAGTAACTCTGTAACGTTTTTATGATGTTTTGTCCCTTCAAAACTGTCTTTACTATTCTTAGGCACTATATTAGAACCTGAAGATATGTCAAGTTTCCCCTAAGGTAAGATTGGGATTTCGACTGAAGTTGCATTAATTTACTGACGCTATTTGCCCAAGAATATATCACTTAATTATTTTAATCCTTAGTTTATATTCATCAGTAACTTCTTATAGTTATAAGTTTCGCTATTTTCTGTTTATTTCTAGATAATTTATAACATCTGCTATCATTTGAATGGTTCTTTTTCTCATCATATGTTCTGATTTATATCTTGTACCAGACAGCTTACTAAACTCTCTTATAACCTCAAATTCCAGGCAGACATTATAATCTATAAGTAACGATAATGTTCTCTCTTCCTTTTAATATTTATACTTTGTTTCTTTTTATTGTCTTTTTACACTGGCTAGGTCTTTTCAAATGTCTTTCTGGTACCTACTGAGGAAATCAAACGGTTTTCTTCCCTTAACCTATTAACGTAATTAATTATATTAGTAAATCTGTTTCTGTTTAACCACACTTATTTACATTCTTGGAATAAACTCTATTTGTTCATGGTGGGTTTTTTTTAATACTGCTTGATTTAATTTACTAACATTTTATTTAGGATCTTTGTATTTAAATTCATGTTTCAGATTGGTTCATCATAGCATTTCCATAAATGTATTCTATGAGGATTACAAGGAATCTAGCTGTGTGTGTAGGGGGCACCTACAGTCAAACAAATTCAGAAAATTATGGATTAAACAAAGTAAAATAGTATTCTGTAGGACTACTGAATACTATGGTATATTGGGGCTCTCCATTGGGAAGTAATTTTATACAGCATTTCCCCAACTTACATGACAAAGTAACGCACTTTCTGAAGCATCTTAACAGACATTTCAGCGAAAAACACATTAGAAAATGTTGATCTTTTGTGCTTTCTGTCAAGTTTGGGTATTGTGGTTATGCTCGCCTCATGAAATGATGAAATGATTAGAAATCTTCGTCTATATCCTAGAATATTTTAAATAACAAGGGGGGTGGTCTGTTTCTGGAAGATTTGATAGAATTCACTCCTAAGAGCGTTTGATCAAGCATTCCTTTTTTTGTGTGCATGTGGAATGGGGTATAGATCTTTGACAGTTCTTTCCATTTATTTCACGGTTATGGTTAGATTCAATTTTCAACCATAATATTGACTGTTTTGTTGTTCATATGTTTATTGCCCTTCCCTGAAACAGGATTTTATTTTCCTCTCATGACGTAGGTTTGGCCATGTTACTAGCACATACATCTGGCTGTGCATGGTGGCTCGAACCTGTAATCTCAGCACTTTGAAAGGCCAAGGCAGGAGGGTGGCTTGAGGCCAGGAGTTCGAGACCAGCCTGGGCAATGTAGTGAGACCCTGTCTCTACAAAAAACAAAACAAAAACACCACATACATCCTCATGAGTAAATTTTGGTCATTTATGTTTTCCTTGAAAATTATCTATGTCATGTAGATTTTCGAATGCATTGGCATACAGTTGTACTAAGCATAATGTAAAAATTTCTGTAATAGTGTACAGAAACCTGGCTCTCATTTGTAGTGTTGTATATTTGTGTTTCCCCTTTTTATTACTTATTTTTATCAGTATTTTCAAATAACCAGCACTTGGTTTTATCAACTTTACTTTCTCTGCATTCTAATTTATTGATTTTTAGTGTTATCTACATAAAGTCATACTTTGTCTTTTTGTGTGTGTGAATATTTCCCTGGTTTTGCATACGCCAACTAATTTTTTACGGCACACCGAACATTTTGAATATCATGAGATTTTGCATCTTGTTTAAATCCTATGGAGGATTTTGATATTTTTGAGTAAATTCAAGTCACAGGTTCCAACTTGTCCTCCGTGGGCTGAGTTCCAACGTCAGTTACCCTTTCAAAGCCTTTGCTAAACCACTCAAGATCTTTTCTGTTTGAGCACCACCTAGTGGCCATCTGGGAACTGAGCAGAGGTCTACCCTTTTGTTCACTTTTTTTTTTAATTGCTATTTTATTTTATTATTATTTTTTTTTAAGGGTGAATTTTTTTTTTAATTTTAAATTTTTATTGCATTTTAGGTTTTGAGGTCCATGTGCAGAACGTGCAAGATAGTTGCGTAGGTACACACATGGCAGTGTGTTTTGCTGCCTTCCTCCCCTTCACCCACACTTGGCATTTCTCCCCAGGCTATCCCTCCCCAGCTCCCCCCCCACCGCTGTCCCTCCCCCATTAAGAACACATCCAAGCTTTTGCAGCTATGGGGTTGCTTTCCAGAGTTCCTCCCTCTCCTTGTCCTCCGTCTCCGGTACTTTCCACTTCCCGAAAATTCCCTTTTGGGTGCTCTAGGCAGAAATCTTGGGTTTTAGTTATTCTGCTCTGCTGTGCTGTGTCAAGGGCTATGTGGCAGGAAAACTAGAGAAAAAAATGGTTCATTGGTACTCTGATTTCAGTTATTCTTTCCTGATAGCCTACTGATACTTTCTTTTCCATGTCTTCAAATAGCTGTCCCATGCATTCTCCCTAGGTTTTATGGCTGTACTCAGCAGGGGAGACAGGATTATGCGTGCTTCCTCCATCATATCCAGAAGTCAAATTTTACTCAATGTATTTTTATAAAGGTGCCAGAGTATTTAATAATTTAATGAGAGAATAATATTTTTAACAAATAGTGCTGAAAGAATTGGACGTGCATATGCAAATAAATGAACCTCAACTCTTCACACCATACACAAAAATAAAAATAGATCACGTACCTAAATATGAGAGCCAAAACTTTTTTTAATTTTTATTTTATTTTAAGTTCCAGAATACATGTGCAGAACATGCAAGTTTGTTACATAGGTATACTTGTGCCATGGTGGTTTGCTGCACCTATCAACCCATCACCTGGGTTTTAAGCCCTGCATGCATTAGCTATTTGTCCTGATGCTCTCCCTCCCCTACCCCTAAGCCATAGGCTCTGGTGTGTGTTGCTCCCCTCCCTGTATCTATGTGTTCTAATTGTTCAACTCCCACTTATGAGTGAGTACATGCGGTGCTAAAACTAAACTTCTAGAAGTCAAATAGAAATTCAGATAGGACAAAAACTTAAAAACAGTTTTTTAAAAACTGATAATATGATTTCATCAAAATTAGAAACTTTCGCTTTTCAAATGAGTTAAGAAAGTGAAAAGTCAAGCCAACGGCATGAAGAATCTGCAACATCTGATAAAAGACTTACACATCTACACTACCTGAAGAACTCTGAAAACTCAATAATACAAAGATAAACAAACAAATCACAGTACATGGTAAGTATTAATAGAAGGCCACAGGAGAGACAGGCATACTTTACTTCTTGCTATTCACTAAAAATACAATTTTCTTTCACAGCTCAAGGCTTTACACTACACACACACACACACACACACACACACACACTTATATCCCTATGCCATAAAATGCTTTTCCCTTTTTAACCTTTTAAGCAAACTTCTATTCAAACTATAATACTCAATTCAAGCATCACTTTCTTAGAAAATGTATCCGCCTGCTGTTTCAGCCAGATCAGCGGGTCTCTGCACCAAATCTCACACAAATCCAGGTGGGTTTTCAACTGGGGACTAGAATGCCTGGGAGACAGAGTCACCCATTCAACTGAAAACAAAAGGGGGCTGAAACAGGGAGCTAGGCCAGGAGATTCCCCGGCAAAAAAAAAGCACCACAAGTCTTCAGCAGCTGTTTTAGCTAGCCCAGCGGGTCTACACACAAGAAATCACACAACTCTGGGTGCCATTTCAACTGCCAACTGGGGTGCCTGGGAGACAGAGTTGCCTGTTCAACTGAAGAAATAAAAGGGGAGGTCTGAAGCACGAAGCCAGGTGATCAGCCTCGGCTGGTCCCGCCCCCACAAAAAACAGCAATCGGAAACGCTCTGGGTTGAGAGTTTCACAGCAAGCACAGCTGAACCCGGGACAGTCCAGCTCTGTGGGGGAGGGGTTTCCACCACTACTGAGGCAGCCCGCCATTGCCAAGGCAGCCCACCATTACAGAGAGAGTTCACCATTACAGAGATGAGCCGCCATTGCTGAGGCAGTTCTAACTACGCCCGTATAAACAGGACTGCAGGGAAGTTCACACGGCAGCTGGGCAGAACCCACAGCAGCTCAGCAAAGCCTCTGGATGCAGACTGTGACTATGCTGACCTCACTGAGCAGGGTAGCCCTGAAAAAAGGCAGAAGCATGACAGAAACTTATAAATAAAGCCCTAACTCATTGGGACAAAGCACCTGGGAAAAAAGAAAAGGTGTTTATGAGTTCTGTGGTAGCAGATTTAAAAGTACCTGCCCAGCAGCTCTGAATGGAAGAATGGAGCTCACAGCTGAGCATTGGAGCTCCTATAAAGGACAGACTGTCTCCTCAAGCAGCTCCCTGACCCCATATATCCAAAGAGTCACCTCATAAAGGAGAGCTCAGACTGACATCTGGCAGGTATCCTTCCGGGACAAAGATAGCAGAAGAAGAAACTGGTTGCAACCCTTACTGTTCTGCAGCTGCTGCAGGTGATCCCCAGGCAAGCAGGGCCTGGAGTGGACCTCAGCAGTCCTACAGCAGAGGGGTCTGAATGTTAGAAGGAAAACTAAGAAACAGAAATAACTTCATCATCAACAAACTGGGCGTCCACTCAGAGACCTCATGTGAAAGCCAGCAACTACAAAGACAGGTGGACAAATCCACAAAGATGGAAAGAAACCAGCACAAAAAGGATGAAAACACCCAAAACCAGAACACCTCTCCTCCTACAAGGGATCACAACTCCTCACCAGCAAGGAACAAGGCTGGAAGGAGAATGAGTGTAATGAATTGACAGAAACAGGCTTCAGAAGGTGGGTCATAAGAAACTTCTGTGAGCTAAAAGAACATGTTCTAACCCAATGCAAAGAAACTAAGAACATTGAAAAAAGGTTTGATGAAACACTAATGAGAATAAACAACTTAGAAAGGAATATAAATGAATTGATGGAGCTAAAAAACACAACACGAGAACTTCATGAAGCATAAACAAGTTTCAACAGCCGAACTGACCAAGCAGAAGAAAGGATATCAGAGGTCAAAGATCAACTCAATGAAATGAAATGAGAAGGTAAGATAAGGGAAAGAAGGGTAAAAATAAATCAACAGTCTCCAAAAAATATGGGACTGGTGAAAAGACCTAATCTACATTTGATAGGTGTACCTGAATGTGATGGAGAGAATGAATTCAAGCTGGAAAACACTCCTGAGGATATTATCCAGGGAAACTTCCCCAACCTAGCAAGACAGGCCAATATTCAAGTCCAGGAAATACAGAGAACACCACAAAGATATCCCTCAAGAAGAGCAACCCCAAGGCACGTAATCATCAGATTCAGTGGGCTTGAAATGAAGGAGAAATGCTAATGGCAGCCAGAGAGAAAGGTTGGGTTACCCACAAAGGGAAGCCCATCAGACTCAGAGCAGATCTCTCAGCAGAGAAACCCTACAAGCAAGAAGAGAGTGGGGGCCAATATTCAACATCCTTAAAGAAAAGAACTTTCAATCTAGAATTTCATATCCAGCCAAACTAACCTTCATAAGCAAAGGAGAAATAAAATCCTTTATGAACAAGCAATTATTCAGAGACTTCATCACCACCAGGCCTGCTTTACAAGAGCTCCTGAAAGAAGCACTAAACATAGAAAGGAACAACCAGTACCAGCCACTCCAAAAACATACCAAATGGTAAAGAGCATCGACACAATGAAAATAATGCATCAACTAATGGGCAAAACAGCCAGCTAGCATCAAAATGGCAGTATCAGGGGAGATTTCCAAGATGGTGCAGTAGGAACAACTCAGGATTGCAGCTCTCAGTGAAGGCGCAGAGGGTGAGTCCTAGCCGCATTTTCAGATGGACCGTTGTTGCCCACAGAAGGGGGAAATTCCCAGGTGTAGGAGAGAAACAGGACACCAGTGCAGCCCTTTCGGCTTGCGCGGCCATTTCAGCCGGCACTGTGGCGCAGCGGCACCCCGCACAAAACTCACTGGTTTGGGTGCCCTGTTAAACCGGCAATCTGAGATTTGGGAGGGCAGATTAACATAGCCATCTGATTAAACAGGACTTGGACAGTGAGCCAGACCAGGAGATTCCTGGGAAGCGTGATTTGAGCCAATGCAGTGGGTTGTTGCACAGGAAATCACACAGATCCCAGTGCCCTATCAACAGGCAACTGAAACACCTGTGAGAGAGTCAACCATTCAACTTAAAAAAAAAAGAGAGAGAGAAAGGACTCTGAGACAAGGAGCCAGGTGATCAGGCTCGGCGGGTCCCACCCCCACAGGGACAAACAAAACGGCAATTTGAAACACTCCTGGTTGAGAGTTTTACTGCAGGCTCAGCTGAATCCAGGATGGTGCAGCTTGGTGGGGGAGGGGCGTCCGCCACTACTGACGCATTCCGCCCCTACTGAGGTACATGCCCATTGCTGAAGCAGCCAGTCACAAAAATTCACATGTTTCCATGTATATGAAATGTTCAAAATAGAAACACTCTTACACTGCTGGTGGGAGTGTAAATTAGTTCAACCATTGTGGAAGACAGTGTGGCGATTCCTCAGGGACCTAGAAATACAAATTCCATTTGACCCAGCAATCTCATTACTGGGTATATATCCAAAGGATTATAAATTGTTCTATTATAAGAACACATGCACACGAATGTTCACTGTAGCACTGTTTACAATAGCAAAGACTTGGAACCAACCCAAATGCCCATAGATGACAGACTGGACAGGGAAAATGTGGCACACATACACCATGGAATACTATACAGCCATAAAAAAACAATGAGTTTGTGTCCTTTGTAGGGACATGGATGAACCTGGAAACCATCATTCTCAGCAAGCTGACACAAGAACAGAAAATCAAACACTGCATGTTCTCACTCATAGGTGGGTGTTTAACAATGAGAACACATGGACACAGGGAGGGGAACATCACACACTGGAGTCTGTGGGGGAAATAGGAGAGGGACATTGGAGGGTGGGGAGTTGGGGAGAGATAGCATGGGGAGAAATGCCAGATATAGGTGATGGGGAGGAAGGCAGCACACCACATTGCCATGTGTGTACCTGTGCAACAATCTTGCATGTTCTTCACATGTACCCCAAAACCTAAAATGCAATTAAAAAAAAAGAAAAGAAAATGTATCTGCCTAAGTAATATTAAAAGGTCTCTGCTTTGTGGAGACTGTATACAGAATACAAACACAAAGTTCTCTGTTAAAGCAGGTATCACATTTTTTTATAATAGCATCTACTATACATCTGATTTTCTTACAAAAACACAAGCTCCTTGAAGGTAGAATCTTATTCTTAATTGGGCAGGTAATATAGATGAAACCCGAAAATAAATGTGATTTCTAAGAGGCACTGGCAAACCACAATGGAAATAATTAATTTTGATTTTTGAGAAATGTCGCCTTTTCCTGGGGACATAATATACCAATGAAGCATCACATCTCAGACCAATTATTTAACTTCTCCACTTTAAATTTATACGAGTTTCTAACAGCAATTTCACAAATGTTTTTCACACCAATAGCAATTTCAAAGACAACTGTCTTCATACACTTCTTTTTTTCTTCAAAATCATGATGTTTTATTATAAAAATATGCATAATTTAAAATAAATGGAGAGGAATTTTAACTTGAACACATGGGAGTTGATTATAAAATTCTCTATTCTCTTTTAAATGATTGATATACTACATAAATTTTAAATATAAAACAATATACAGATGCAGTTCCTTTGACAGAAAGAAGTACCCACTACCAATGTAATACTCTTAATCAAGAACTTTTAAAATGTAAATAATACTGAAATGCTCTGTTAATGAAGCAAATAAATGAAAGAGTTCATTCTTAAACCTTTATTTAAGCCATTAATTTTATTATTCCATTATAAACAATAGCCCTCAGTTTCCCCTTAGTTAAATTCAAGAGGCTTGACTGGGCTCTCAGATTCTATTTAAATTCAAAGCTTCTGACTTCATTTGAGCTATACAAATATAGGATTCATTTCTTAAGCAAGGGTCTTAAATTATATTAACATTATATGTTACCTTGCAAATTAACCAGGTATATCAATTCTTTTTGTAAGCATCTTACCAATAAAACAAATTTGATAATTCATTTTGGGAATATATTTTAATCAATAGTCTTGTCATATTCCGAGAACTCAGCATGACATTTTCAATTACAAATCTTGTAGTTCTAACTGATATATTTTCTATTAGGTCATTCTGCATACACTTCTTTTTTTTAAATTGCATTTTAGGTTTTGGGGTACATGTGCAGAACATGCAACATAGTCACATAGGTACACACGTTGCAGTGTGTTTTGCTGCCTTCCGCCCCTTCACCCACGTTTGGCTTTTCTCCCCAGGCTATCCTCCCAGCTCCCCGCTGTCCCTCCCCTATTCCCCCCAATAGACCCCAGTGTGTAGTACTCCCTTCCCTGTGTCGATGTGTTCTCATTTCATAAACTTCTTAAAGGGGCCAGACTTATTTTTAAACATTTGAGCATATTTTATCATAAAAGAACAGATTTTGCTGGGCGTGGTGGTTCACAACTATAATCCTAGCACTTTACAAGGCTGACGTGGACACACTGCTTGAGCTCAGGAGTTCAAGACCAGCCTCAGCAACATAGTGAAACCCCTGTCTCTACAAAATGTACAAAAATTAGCTGGGCGTGGTGGTGCGTGCCTATGGTCCCAGCTACTTGGGAGGCTGAGGCAGGAGGATCACTTAAGCCCGGGAGATGGAGGTTGCAGTGAGCCAAAACTGCACCACTGCACTCCAGCCTAGGCGACAGAGGAAGACTGTCTCCAACTGAAGTTGTATCTGAGTGGAGACCTGAAAGTGTTAAGGAGTAAACCGCATAGATATCTGTATGTTCCAGGAAAAGAGTAGCAAGTAGAAAAAGTCCTGTGGTAGGAGCAAAATGAGTCTGTTCCGAGAACAGCAAAGGAACTGCTGTGCTAGAGTAGAATGAGCCAGGGGAAGAATGAGAGGGAATAAATGGAGAGAGACAGAGAGAGAGAGAGAGAGAGAGAGAGAGAGAGAGAGAGAATGTGTGTGTGTGTGTAGGGGCTGACTCATGCAGATGAATTTAGAGAGGCGACGTGGGACCCAGACTGGGTACTTGGGTACGGCTTTGTAGATCATTCTAAGGACTCTGGCTTTGCTCTGATCCGCATGAAAGATGTTGGTGACTTGGATCAGGATGGTAGCTGAGAGGTGATCAATTTTTGGAGAAACCATGAAATTAGAGTCAGGATTTGCTGATGGACTGAATATGACGTGTAAGAGCATGAGTGGGATTTGAGGTGAGGAGAGGAAGGAGGAAGAATCAGTTTAGTTTTGAACACATTCAGTTTGAGATGCCTATTAAGTTTTGCTTATTGGAGATGTCAAGTAGGCAGTTGGATTTAAGAGTCTAAAAATTTGAGGTCTACAGGTCCAAGCAGGAGATAAAAATCTGAGCATTATCAGTGCAGGGATGGTAGTCATTGACAGGAGATTGGATGAGTTCCTCAAATACGCAGAAAAGAGATCTGAGGAGTAAGCCTTAGGGAACACTAGAATTTAGAGGTCATAGTAGATAGAACTTCAAGATGAAACTGAGAAGGAGCGGGTGGGGAGGTGGGAGAAAACCAGGCAAGTATCCTAGAGACCAAGGAGGCAGAGTTAAAAGGAGAGAGCAATCAATTGTGTCCAATAAGATGAAGATGAAGACTGACTGTTGGGTCTCATAATGTGCGCATCTGGAGACCCTGACAAGAGCATAGAAAAACCTGCTTAGCAGAGAACAGGAGGGGAAAAAAGGAAGGTGAGTACAGAATACTTGCAAGGAATTTTCTGTTAAGAATGCAAGTGGGGATGGCAGCTTGAGGGGATGTCAGGCCAAGACAGTATTTTTGGTTTTGTTTTGTTTTGCTTTTTTAAGACAATAAACATTCAGTGGAGAAAGACTGAGGATTCAGGAGAGACAAGTTGCAGGGGAGAACCTTTCTTCTCTTTAAGATTGCAGGGACACTTCATCAATGGAAATGACGTGAAGTAGATACAGTGTTCTGCTGTATACTATAATGCAATGCATCTGCTCCTAAAACTTTAAAATTCTGCAAAATTGCACAACAGCTGTTAGGAGTTGAATTGTGTCCCCCAAAGATGTCAAAGTCCTTGCCTTCAGCACCTGTGAATGTGATCCTATTTGGCGGGGGAGGTGTCGAACTGTAGATGTAATTAGTTAAGATGAGGTCATACTGGAGTAAGGTGGGCCCCAATCCAATTACTGGTGTGGGATTTATCACTTAAAATCGGTACTTTGTGGCCAGAGCACTCAACAAAAAATATCATTGGTACCTGGGAAATACCATGTAGACTGCCTAGGCCAGAACTCCACTCACTGGAGGCTGCACCAGGCAATGTTAAAAATACACAATACATCGCCCTGGAAATGTTTATAATGCTTTGGTTAGGGCAAGAGTTAGGGCTGAGATGAAGATGAAGCAAAGGTTTATGAACATGGGCAGGTGGTGGGTAGGTGTGAGCAACAACCACAGAGGGAGAGAGGGTATAAAACACTCTTGCAGAGTAGGGGAATGAATGGATCACTGCACAACATAACTGCCTTCTTGAGATTTGCAGTGAGGACCTTTTTCTAGTTACATTCTCTGTTAACTGGCAGAGTTGGTCTGAACCAAGACAGTAACTCGGCTAAGGCAGTATAGGAAAGCTGGATGACAACAAGAACATTGACAACGTGTACAAAGAATGAAACACAAGAGGAGAGAAGTCAGGATGGGCAGGGCAGTGGAAACATGAAAAGGTAGGAGTTGGTGGTCGGGGAGCAGAATAGCTTGAGGCTGAAATTGGGAAGGAGCTGCAGAGATTGATAATGAGAAGGTCTCAAGTGTGACCACAGGAATAAGTGGCTAAGGAGTGGGGAGGACAGGATCAGCAAAGGAAAGAATGCCAATCTATTGGAAGGATTCACATAAATACCTGAAATCGCCAAGAGTTAAGAATGAGATACATAGTATTATCCTAAGAGATAGATTATCCTTACTTTTACCGATGAAGACAGCAAAAGTTAGTGTTGGTAACTTGGTTTCTTTTTTATTCTTTTGAGTTTAGCATCAAAGCCTTATATTTTCATTTGAATCCCCTGTTCTTGAGCTTATTAGTGTTCTCATTGCATCAAATTCTAAATAATTTTGTAATTATACTTTTATTTTAACCTAAAAGTTCCTTAACATAGTGCTTAATTTTGAAATGTTTCAGATTTTTCTCACTTAAACTCTTATTCATTCCAATTTTAACTGCATTACGGTCAGAAAATGTGGCCCACATGATTCGCACTTTTGGAAATTTGACATTTTTTTTCATTAGCTTAATATGTGCTTTTTGTAAATTTTTTTTTTTTTTTTTTTGAGAATTGGGTTTGTAGGTACCAACAAATAAATATATGAAAGGAAAAAGAAATACTATCTTAAGAAAACAGCAACTTGAACTTCTACCACAGATTCTCAGGTGACCTGGCACCGTGGAACCTACCCAGAGATTGCTTGATTTTCCCGAATATGCAATTGCTATCTCATTTGAAGTTTTGAAAACAGTTTTTTAAATGTATGTTACTCTGACATACTTTATATACTAATTATAATTCTGTAGAAATATTTTCTGGGGTTGGAAGGAGACTTCGCTGAAGGGGGAAGGTTAACAAAAGTCATACTAAATCATGTTTATAATATTTATATGGTTGATAATTGCCGTGAACACTGTTCAGTATTTCAGTATATCCTGCCACTTTTAAGTACTAAAATACTGGTATCTGTCTGCCGTTATTCAGTAATAATCCAAATGATTTTGTCTCCTCACACATGTAGTCATACATGAAAAGTTTGAGCCTCACAGTAGTCTGATGACAATCCTCCCCCTTTAAAACCCCTTTAAAACAAAGAAAAAAACCTTTGAAGGTGTTTCTTATTATCAGCTTTTAAAATGATCCTTTCCTAGGTCATTAGTATCCATAACCAGTTTTCCCTGCAGTTACCGGATTTCTCCCAGAACCATTTTGGGCCGCATCTACTTTAAAAAGTTCCCGATGTGACTGACTTTTCACCAAGGGGTAACAGGACAGGTGGGGGTTAGGGGTTGGGGTAGAGAGATGGGCCACTGGACGCATAGGAGATGGCTGTGGTAGGGACCAGGGAAGAAGGAAAGGAAGGAGTTCAGTCCTTTGTTTCCAGCTTTCCTGCCTCCATCTCTTTTCAGGGCCAGATCCCCATCTTTGTCTTCCAGAGTCGTCTTCGTTTTGGGACTTGTTCACTCCTTCTTCCCCCATCATCTGACCTGCACAAACTCTAGCCAAAAAGTTAAAAGAGAAAGTCCTAGACAATGATCATCTCTCAGGTAACCAGGGTCATGACTCTTTCTTGTTCATTAGTATGAGTAATCAGATTTCCCTATAGTTGCTAATTACCTGGATCTCTCCCAGAATCAGTTTGGGATCTGGTGGCTGAGGACCAAGTGGAGAAGAAAAGGCAACTGCAGCCCACTTTTTATTTTTATTTTTAAAGGTTCAGAGGGTACATGTGCAGGTCTGTTACATAAATATATTGCATAGTGGTGACATCTATGCACTACACTTTTCTTTTCTTTTCTTTTTTTTTTTTTTTTTTTTTGAGATGGAGTTTCACTCTTGTTACCCAGGCTGGAGTGCAATGGCACGATCTCGGCTCACTGCAACCTCCACAAAACACACTGTCATGCATGTACCTATGCAACTATCTTGCACATTCTGCACATGTACCCCAAAACCTAAAATGCAATACAAATTAAAAAAAAAAAACAGACACATAAACCAATGGAACAGAATACAGAGCCCAGAAGTAAATCTACACATTTACAGCCAACTCATTTTCAATAAACGTACCAAGAACACAAAATGGGGAAAGGAAACATTCTTCAATGAATGATGCTTGGGGAACTGAATATTTATGTACAGAAAAATGATACTGGACCCTTATCTCACTTCACATATGTTAATCAACTCAAAATGGATTAAAGACATAATCATAAGGTCTGAACCTGTAAAAACTACTGGAAGAAAACATAGGGGAAAAGCTCCTAACACTCATCTGGGCAATGATTTTTTTGGCTGTAACTCTAAAAGCACAGGTAATATAAGCAAAAATAGACAAATGCAAGAGACTGTTATCCACTGACCTTTCGTTTTTAAATTTTTTTGCTTTTACTCTAGAATCCACAGTTTTGATCTAGGGAAAATAAACTGATTCGGTCAACGTTGTTGCCTACCTGTATATCAAGTATCCACAGAAGGCAAACAGAGTTGTCACACCATCAACTAACAGATAAGATTATTTGAAAACCATAATCAAAAGGCATCGTCCTTTATAAAGAAACTGCACAAAAATACTGTGTACACCAGGACTATCCTTTCTTGACGTGGCTACAACTAAAGCTGGCATCAGACAAGAGAGGAACACAAACACAAACATATCCTCTAGTTGAACTTCAGAGCACAATCCATATCAATTTTCATGGGCAGATGAGATCCTGGGCCATCTTCTGCTAACAGCCCAAACAACAAAAGCAACTCTATGCACATAATACATGAATCAATTTCTCCAGCCTTGGACACTTCCAATCTCAAACTGGTACCTTCTCACAACAGGTCATATAAGCAGTTCTCCCTGAGTACAGAAAAGGGTATTAATATATAGAAAATATAGTAAATTAGCAGGCCTAATGATGACACTGGTCATTGTTACAAAATTTCAAAATACAAATTATGAAAATGGAAAGTTTCGTTACTGCCTAGTTTTGGCCACAAGCCTTAAAAGCTTGCATTCTGCAATGACTTCATAGGTTCACTAAGTTTATAACTTCACTTGGTTTTGAGTTTAGGAGAAAAACATTTTCAGATCCATGTATTAAGGAAACTTGGAGGCTAACTACTTGGACCTCCTGGCTGTCTTTCACCTAACCCAGACAGAAATGCTTCCACGTGACTCTTAAAATTCACTAAAGATACTATTATTACATTTTCTACAACTATTAGCTAAGAGGCCTTACGAAAGGTACTGAGAAGGGAAGCAAGCCAATGACAAAAACTGGGCCATAATTATGCAAGATTCAACGGGTCATAAGTGAGGTGTTCCAAATCCCTTTCCCCTTTGAAATCTGGCACCGACGCTGGATAGCTTTCTAGCTTGGTTCCCCTGAAAACCTGATGAAGGTAGAACATCAGCTGTGTTGACAAGAGACTGCCTCTGGTAAAATACTCCGTGAAGTACCCTGTGTCCAATCTAGGAGGGGTACAAATAAACACAAGCACCTGCTGGATAGCTTTCTAGCTTGGTTCCCCTGAAAACCTGATGAAGGCAGAACAAGTTGTGACTCTTAGCAGGTGTTTGTGTTTATTTGCAGCCCTCCTAGCTTGGACACAGGGTACTTCATTGAGTATTTTACCAGAGGCAGTACTTCCTGGGCCTTGTCCCTAGCCAGAACCCAAGGATGCTATATGCACAGGGAACTGTTTAAAGAGAGGGTGGTCCCTTATGGCTTCTGATGCCAAGTTGACTCCTACGTCCTTTCGAGCAGTCCGAGACTGCCGTGATAATTCCCACAGAACTCTGCCTAAAGCCACCCTCTGGCATGCTGTCTTGCCTGTCCCACGTCCTTCAAAGCAAACCGGTAACAGAGTAGGCCTTTCCATTTCATGGGAATTTGTGTAGTTGAACCCAGCAGCAGCTGTGATGGGTACTGCCCTAGCACTCAGGAGTGTCTTCAGAAGGCAAACTTTGAAAAAAACGGTTTAAAATCTTTAAAGACATCACTAAAGTTTAAGGCTGAGAATAGCAAAAACTAAAACTTAGTATTTTGCCCAAACTTAGCTATTAGTAAGGAGCAAGGCATCATGGTATAGAGGGAGGACATTTCCCCAGAAGCAAGGAAATGTGGCTCTCATTCTGGCTGTGCACACAGCCAATGTATGGCCTTGGATAAGGTGTTTCTCCCTACTGTCGTGTCTTTATTTATTTATTTTTTTTTTGAGACAGAATTTCACTCTTCTTACCCAGGCTGGAGTGCAATGGCGCGATCTCGGCTCACCACAACCTCCGCCTCCTGGGTTCAGGCAATTCTCCCGCCTCAGCCTCCCGAGTAGCTGGGATTACAAGCACCGTGCCCAGCTAATTTTTTGTATCTTTAGTAGAGACAGGGTTTCACCATGTTGACCAGGATGGTCTGGATCTCTTGACCTCGTGATCCACCCGCCTCGGCCTCCCAAACTGCTGGGATTACAGGCGTGAGCCACTGCACCTGGCACTGTCGTGTCTTTATATGGAAGAGGATGGGTAGGAGGAGCAGGGAATGATGGAAAGCAGAACTGAAGTATGGGAAAAACATGAATTTAGAAAAATGTTACATTAAGCTGGATAAAAGAAAACACCAATTTGGCTTGTATATTTTAAACTGTCAAACCTGCCAACACCTATGATTCTGGGCTTTCAAAATGAGAACAAAAACAATTTCTGAAGTTTGTGCCTGTTGGTCTTAGTTAATAATGCTTCATTCAATTCTCAACATACCTGTTCAAAAACTCATCAGCCTCACAGCCTCGGTGTCAAACAAGTTTTATCTAAACAATACTTTCAGTTAAACTCCATAATTCCATTGGTGATCTAGTCTCAGGAAAAATCCCAAATATAAGAAAAAGTCTTATATACTCAGTTATTTACTTATTTTTTTTTTTTAAAGACGAGGTTTCACCATGTTGGTCAGGCTGGTCTTGAACTCCCGACTTCAGGTGATCCGCCCGCCTTGGCCTCCAAAGTGCTTGGATTACAGGCGTGAGCCACTACGCCCGGCCAGTTCTTTTCTTATAATAGAGAAAAAGTTTTAAAAACAACCCACAAATTTCATTCTAAGTGAAGAAAGTAGGATTAAATAAAGACAAAATAATTTCAGCTACGTTTTCAAAAAAACCTACGCAAAGGAAAAGAAACAGAATACTTAGAAATGTCAAGGGGGTATCTCAATGTGGTTTTGATTTGCATCTCTCTAAAGAACACATGGACACAGGGAGAGGGTCTACTACACACAGGAGTCTATTGGGGGGAATGGGGGAGGGACAGTGGGGGAGGAGCTGGGGAGGGATAGCCTGGGGAGAAATGCCAAGTGTGGGTGAAGGGGAGGAAGGCAGCAAAACACACTGCCATGTGTGTACCTATGCAACTATCTTGCACGTTCTGCACATGTACCCCAAAACCTAAAATGCAATAAAAATTTAAAATAAAATAAAATAAATGTCAAGGGGGGACTGCAAATAGAACTCAACATCTTTTTTTCCTGTTTTCTAAATTTTCTTAAATGAACATCCATTTTATAACGAAAACCAGTTCAATTTAAGTTGCTAGTATTAAGCTTGAAAACATGTCAAATCAGGATGGTTACATGTTGAAAATGTAAACCAGTGTAACAGAAATTCTCTGGTAGAGGTAAGATTTAAGTATCTTTCATTTAATTAACAGAGCCTAATACAGTTCCTGACACATAATGGGCATTTTTAAATATTTATTAAATAATTACCTTAATTTTTGGCCTGTAATTCATATCGCTAAAGAATTTTGTTTCTTCATAGACCTTGTAATTACCTAAAAATTCAATATAGACTTTCAAAGACAAAATGAAGATCTTCAGAGTAAATCATTCCTGTTCTAATATTAACAGGAACATTTCATATCAATATACTTCCCATAATAAAGTTTGGGGGAAAAGAGCACATACAATAATATCTCAAAACGTCTACAAATCTCAAAGTCTAAAATATGAGAATTTAAAATCATGAAAGAAAAATTCAATCAAGGAACTTTTGTTACGTTTTCAATGAATTTCTCAATTGTTTGCCTATCTGTGATCCTTCCAAAGGGATTTTATGTTGTTTCTAGAAACAGAAGTTGTTCTCGGAACACGCTAGTGTATGTACAAGTAAACTGTACAAACATGTGAAAAGATCCATGTTAACTTGAAAAAGGTGCTATTGTCTGAATCTCTGCGTCAGTCCAAAATTACTACGTTGAAATGCTAACCCCCAAGGTGATGGTATTAGGAGGTGGGGCCTTTGGGAGGTAAGCAGGTCATAAGGGCACAGCCCTTATGACGAGATTAGTGCCCTATTAAAGAGGCCCAAGGGAGCTCCTTGCCCCTTCTGCCATGTGGGGGCATAGTGGAAAGGTGCCATTTATGAACCAGGACAGAGCCTTTACCGGACACCAAATCTGCCAGCACCTTGATCTGGGACTTCCCGGCCTTCAGACTGGGAGAACTAAATTTCTGCTGTTTATAAGCCCCCCCAGTCTGTGGTATTCTGTTATAGCAGCCCGAACATAGTAAGACAAAAGAGTAACATGAAAAAAAGTGCTCTGCCACAGTTTTAGCATCATTGTTTTAATACCACGAAATACAAGTACAAAACACTGTCTAAGTATACTTTTTACTACATGGCGATGAACTAACACATAAGGTTTTATCATGAATAAAAAAGCTCACAACTCTGTTCAGCCGTTACAGATTTACATTTATCTTAATACTCCGGTTTAAGATGCTTTGCAGAACTGTTAAGAACTACAAAATCACCTCAGCCAAGCATTTTGAATGAGAAACTTTACTTCCCACTGGCCAAGATCTCCCTTATGTTGGCACTGCAAAGACACGTTGCACTTATCTGAGGTTAAAAAAAAATGTTGGCTTAATAGCCCTCTTACCGTGTAGCAAGGCAAATCACCATTTCCTGAAATGTCCAACATATCATGGTAGATAGTTATTTGTTAAGCAGTATATCATGAAACCCCATTTACAGAAGACAAGAGCAACAGAGGATCACTAAGTCCTACGTATACCAAATAAAATCAAGTTTACAGATATTCAAACTGTCTGTCTTCTCTACTTCTAAAATGGTTTAACCACATCAAGCGAGAGTAACATCGGCCAATAAGAAAGGGAAAAAGTAAATGGTCCTAGCGTCTGGCATTCAGCTTCCACAGCATGTCTCACAGTTTTCGGCCATTTCAGCTAAGAGTTTTCTTATGACAGACAAAAATAATGATTAAAATAGCATTCGCTTTGCTGAGAAATGTGAAAATAAAAGCACAATGTCAAAAATATTTGAAACTAATTTTGTTTTTATAAATAAATAAAATGGTGTTTATCTTTTCTTAAAATTCTTGCTGTTAAAACATTCAAAGTTATGTCAGCCTGTAAGGATAAAGGGGTATTTAAGATTAACACGTTTGGAAAACTAAACCACATTTTTAATTGCCAGCATTATGGTTTGTTCTTGGCAGAATCATCCTTGTTTCTTCTTTTTACATCCCAATTATAAACCCTGGCCATATCTGCAAGAATTGTCAAAGAAAATGCAAATGCAATTCTAAAGATGATGCATGCAATGACTAAGTATTCACTCTACTCCCACAATAAATCAAAGCACATAAACCACACATACACGAATACTGGTAACAAATAGTATTGTAAGACATCCTGCTATCATGTCAACTGTTACAAAAATACTGTAGTTAAACTCTATCAAAACTAAGGACTCAAATCAATTGTTAACCAATTATTTGCTATGTCAACTGTCAACTAGTCAACTATGATATATTTAATAAATATGTACTAGACACTCTCAACAGTTTTAAACAGTTCCTCATCCAAGAAATTTCAAAGATCAGTCACGTCCTGCCATGTAATATTCATATAAGTACAAGTATCAATAATTTTATCTCTTACCCTCCCTTTGGCTTAACAAGTTTATTACGCGTCTACTGTGTTTCTGACGAGGCACTCGTCAGAATATAATAGTCACCGTAACAGTGACAGTCCTACCTTTCGTAATACTAGCAATAACCAATAATTTAACTAAGCTTGTAAGACTCATCTTAAAGGATTTCCTCTCTTTTGGCTCCTGTATCTATCTAAGTCACTGAATCCTGTTTTTTCTCTCACATTTAATATCTTTTACTTTCCACAAGCACCGTACCGCCCCCTCCTAGGTCCTCGTCATCTCACAGCTGAATGAAGTTTCTACAATACCGGCCAGATGACGATCCCTGCACTAGGCCCCAAACAGGCCTGCCTTCCCTTAGCCAACCATGAACACCTGCCACATGCCACACACTGGCAAAGAAGAGAAAGTGCAGCTCCTACATCTGAAGAGCTCACGGTGTGGTAAGAGAAAACTAAGTAGAATACGTTAAACAATCACACAAGAAAACACCCTGAGGATTAGAAAATGTTCAGGAATGCTCTGATGCTTGAACTGAGATATTGAGGGTAAAGGGGTAAAAACGAGCACCTCTTGTAAATATGGGAAAGTCATTCCAGTTAGGAGTGTGTACAATAACTCATTGGGGTTATCTGGAACCTGAAATGCACTGGGGAAATGCAAGAAGAGGTCAGTGGCAGGAGGTGAGACTGGCTGGGGGTACCTCACTATATGTGTATCTTATAAGCAACAAGGAACCGTTGAAATATTGTAACCAGAGGAATAGAAATAAGATCTTCCACGCAATCTTCAATTCTCCTTTTGCGTATGTGAACTTACTTCTACTTTACTATGAATTATCATTTAGCTGTTTTACATGTAGAGTTCTAACACAGAAAGACAGTACTACTCTTTTGTAAAATTGATTTTCATGCCCCAAATGGCTTAGCACATCTGCAGGAACATAGGAGACCCTTAACAAACGCTTGCGAAGTTAAACTATTTAACCAGCTATAAAGTTGTCTTCGGGGCCAGGCGCGGTGGCTCAAGCCTGTAATCCCAGCACTTTGGGAGGCCGAGGCGGGTGGATCACGAGGTCAAGAGATAGAGACCATCCTGGTCAACACGGTAATACCCCATCTCTACTAAAAATACAAAAAATCAGCTGGGCTTGGTGGCACGTGCCTGTAGTCCCAGCTACTCAGGAGGCTGAGGCAGGAGAATTGCTTGAACCCAGGAGGCGGAGGTTGCGGTGAGCAAGATTGCGCCATTGCACTCCAGTCTGGGTAACAAGAGCGAAACTCCGTCTCAAAAAATAAATAAATAAATAAATAAATAAAATAAAGTTGTCTTCGGAAAATATCTGGAAGAAAAATAATCATTCACCTATGTGAATTTGCTGTTTCCATATCACATTTCAAAGTCACTATTTACAAACTAATTTAACTATTAGTTCCAAATGTTATTTATTATCTCATAAATTGTACAACCTTACGTTAGCGTAATAAGAAAATTCGAAAGAATGTGCGGTTTTTCTGCATTCTAATTTTTTTTTTTTTTTAGTTCTAGGGTACATGTGCAGGATGTGCAGATTTGTTACATAGGTAAACGTGTGCTGTGGTGGTTTGCTGCACCTATCAACTCATCACCTGGGTATTAAGCCCAGCATGCATTAGTGATTTTCCTAATGCTCTCCCTCCCCCCATGAAAGAATGTTTTTTTAAAAAATCTTTCACCTTTTTTTTTCCCCTTGCTTTTTAAGAAAGGATACTGACTTCTGTAGTGGTAAACTGATCTCGAAGGAAGTCAAGGTCTTCCTCAAGGGAATCAAGATTCTTTGTGGCAGTTGATAAATTCTTTTCCAACAATGCCTGAGCTTCATCAATATCATATTCGAGCATTACATTAGCCTGAAGAGAGAAAGGCATGACGATTACTCAGTATTTACACAGTGCTTTACAGGTCAGAAAGTTTGCCGGCCCCTTGGTTAAAGAATATATTTACATACATCATATCATTTAATTCTCAACCCTGGTGAGGCCAAAGTTATCTTCTTTACATTAGAGAAATGAAAGCTGAAGTTGTGTGGGGTGGCATAGCTAGTGATTAAATGGGAGAGTCAGGATGAGAAACCAGTGTATTTAGATACAAAATCCTGTCTTTCAACTACCTCCCTCGTGACACTAAATAGTCTTAAGTTTGCAACAATTTGCCGGGCGCAGTGGCTCAAGCCTGTAATCCCAGCACTTTGGGAGGCCGAGGCGGGTGGATCACGAGGTCAACAGATAGAGACCATCCTGGTCAACATGGTGAAACCCGTCTCTACTAAAAATACAAAAAATTAGCTGGGCATGGTGGCACGTGCCTGTAATCCCAGCTACTCGGGAGGCTGAGGCAGGAGAATTGCCTGAACCCAGGAGGCGGAGGTTGCGGTGAGCCGAGATCGCGCCATTGCACTCCAGCCTGGGTGACGAGAGCAAAATTCTGTCTCCAAAAAAAAAAAAAGAAAAGAAAAAGTTTGCAACAATTTAAATAAATTCTGAGTTTAAGACATATTAATTTAAAATTTTTCAGGTAAGAGAAACAGCTAGCTTTTACTCGTCCCTTCCTACTACTTCTGACAGATGTTAGGGATTAAGGCAAGGTGATGTGTCTGTCATCCTGAAGATACAGTGTAACTGCCAATATTCAGGGATGCATATACCTTGGAAAGGGGAAACCATACCTTTTACAGCTTTGAACTCCCCCTATCAGCTGACTTACCACTGAGCATTTCCTAAACCACTTTCCGCATCTTGCAAATGGAATTTTAAAATTACTCAAAGTATTCTTGTAAGGATTAAACAAGACAACATGAAATAAATACTTATTGACTGAATAATCCAATCTATCATTAGAAAATTCTATTAAAATTCAGATAGGACAAAAATATTCAACATAAGCAAAGACTGAACATAAAAAATATAACAAGAATCCACAAAGAAAAAAACCAAAGCAGAGGACCACAAAAAACTGTAAATCCTTCATTTCAACATAATGTTACTGAAAGGTCACACACCTATGTGCATACATGCATACACACATGCACACACACATGTGGTAAGTGAAATGACACATAAAATGAAAAGAAAGGGTACATTGTATACCGGGGAAACTGACCCAAAAGTCCTTTGAGCATCCAGGCAAAAAGAACCCATTACTCATAAAGGAATAAAATCAGTTTGCCATCACGCTTTTTGACAGTGATGCTTTACAACAAAGGAAAATGGAGCAATGTATAAAATGCTCAAGGAAATAAAATGTGAGCTTACGATATTATATCCAGCAAAACTGAATTTCAAGTACAAAGCCCATAGACAAGCTGTCAGCAATATGAGACAACTAAGGGAACACTGTTCCCATAAATCTTAACTAGAGTGTCAGACGAATGAGTAACAGACAATCAAAATGACTGGGGGGACACCAACATAAAGACTATGATGTGCATCCGATATTTACACAAAGAACGAGGATAAATGAAAGACACAAGACAGAGAGCAAGCAAACAGTATATAATAGCTCTGTGCTCCAACGATATGAGAACAACCTTATAAAGAATGGTTAAGGACAGGAAGAACACATCCAAAAATGTCAGTGGTAACAGTGTTGGGTGGTGTTATTCTAAGAAAGTTTTGTTTGTGGATAGTAATGTTGTCTAGTTCAATTCTAACACCCTTGGTACTTCTGAAAACCAGGATTCTTGATATAGAAGAAACAGAGGGGCCAGGCACACAGTGGCTCACACCTGTAATCCTAGCACTTCGAGAGGCCAAGATGGGTGGATCACTTGAGGTCAGGAGTTCAAGGTCAGCCTGGCCAACATAGTGAAACCCCATCTCTGCCAAAAATACAAAAATCAGACAGGTGTGGTGGCATGTGCCTGTCATCCCAGCTACTCAGGAGACTGAGGGAGGAGAATCGCTTGAACCCAGGAGGCAGAAGTTGCAGTGACCCGAGATTGCACCACTGCACTCCAGCCTGGGCAACACAGCAAGACTCCATCTCAAAAAAAAAGAACACAGGAACAACTAAAGAAGTGAAAACTCTGTTGTCCTGAATTTGAATTGGAAGTAACAGTATGAAATCACGAGGTATACACGTACTAACTTGCACCCTTTGTACACAAGTTTATGCTTTTGGCAGTTTTCTGATTTTTTGTTTATATACATTATATACATAAAGTATTCATATCATATATAGCTTGATGTATTTTCACAAACTTAACACACCTGGCATCCAGATCGAGGACACGTTCTCACCCCAAAGCTTCCTTGTGAACCCTTCCAGTTACCACCAGCACCCTGACCTCAAAGGTAACCATTATCCTGACTTGGAGCATAGTTTTGCCTGTATTACAACTTGACATAAACAGAGTGACACAGTATCTGTGCTCTTTTACGACTGACTTCTACAGTAGGCAAGAATTATGGCTCCCATAATGGCCGTCCATTCTAATCTCTGGAATCTGGGAGTTTGATGAGATATTTATGTCATTTGTCAGAGTTGACCTTAATATACAGACTGCCTGGGTAAACCTAATCTAATTACATGAGCCCTAAGAGCAGAGAACTTTTTCTGGCTCACAGCAGAATGAGAAGTTTGAAAGATCTGAAATATAAGAAAGATTAGTCATATCACTGCTTTGAAAGTATAAAGGGCCACAAACCAAGGCTTCCAGGTGGCCTCTAGAAGCTGAGACTGACTTCTGGACAATAGGCAGCAAGGAAACAGGGACCTCAACCACACAGAACTGGATTTTGCCAACAACGTGAATGAGGCTGAAATCCAATTACCCCCTCCACCCCAGAGCTGCTAGTAAGGAGTACAGCCCTGTTGACAATTTAATTCTGGCTTTATGGGACCCTGGCAGAGGACCCAGCCAAGCTCATCTGGATTTCTGACCTATACAGCTAGGAGATAATGGATATTGTTTTAAGCCTCTAAATTTGTGGTGATTTGCTATGCATTTCTTTCATGCAACCTTGTTTGTGAAAATCACCCTTGCAGTGCTAGTGTGTAGCAGCCGTTCATTCCTCCTCTATATAATTATATTACATATATAAATTATATATATTATATATAAATTATATATAATTAATATATATTATATATAAATTATATTATATATAAATTATATATTATATATTAATTATATTATATATAATTATTAAATATATTATATTTATAATATTAATATATTTATTATTATATATATTATATATATATATATAATATCTAGCAAGAGGCAGAAAGAGATAGAGACAGGCATGGAACTGCTATGGCATAGGCAATGCATATGCTCTGCTTTAACAGAGAGTGCCAGTTTCCCCAGTGGCTGGGTCCATTTACATCTTCACCAACAATAAATCAGTGTTCTCACTGTTCCATATCCTACCATCACTTCGTATCACCCTACCATTCTGGTGGGTGCACAGTGAGATCACATTGTGCTTTTAATTTGCGTTTCCCTGTTTACCAATGAAGTGGGACAACTTTTCATATGTTTTCTGGCCATCGGGAGGCCCTCCTTTTGAAAATCACTCACGAATTATCCTGCTGAGTTGCTTATCTTTCCATTTTATCCTTAACAAAAAAGTTTTATAAAAAATTTAAGTATATAAAGGCCGGGCGCAGTGGCTCAAGCCTGTAATCCCAGCCCTTTGGGAGGCCGAGGCCGGTGGATCACAAGGTCAAGAGATCGAGACTATCCTGGTCAACATGGTGAAATCCCGTCTCTACTAAAGATACAAAAAATTAGCTGGGCATGGTGGCGCGTGCCTGTAATCCCAGCCACTCAGGAGGCTGAGACAGGAGAATTGCCTGAACCCAGGAGGCGGAGGTTGCGGTGAGCCGAGATGGCACCATTGCACTCCAGCCTGGGTAACAAAAGCGAAACGCCGTCTCAAAAAAAAAAAAATTTAAGTATATAAATATTAGGAAAAATAAAATGTTTGCAAATTTGGTGAAAGGGGTACATTGTTAAAATTTACAACTTGTAAGAGGTACCACAAAAGACAAGTGGCAGATGAGAAAAAGTATCTGCAATATGAAGAGAAGACTCTGCATCCCAAATATATAAAGAAGACCTAAATGTAGCTATCAAAAAAAAAAAATTTAAGTATATAAATATTAGGAAAAATAAAATGTTTGCAAATTTGGTGAAAGGGGTACATTGTTAAAATTTACAACTTGTAAGAGGTACCACAAAAGACAAGTGGCAGATGAGAAAAAGTATCTGCAATATGAAGAGAAGACTCTGCATCCCAAATATATAAAGAAGACCTAAATGTCGCTATCAAAAAAAAAAAAAAATTCAACAGAAAAATGGAGCAACAACATAATTAGGAAGGCAAACAGAAGAAGAAATACGAATAAGCATTTTGTCAAACAAAAACCTGTAAGATAATACCATTTTCACCTATAAAACTAGCAAAAATCTAAAAATGTGGGTGAGACTGTGAATAAAAGGGTATTTCCACGTATTGTTGGAGAAGAGGAAAACTGGTAGTCTTTTCTGGAGAGCAATTTGATAGGATCCATCAACATGTTAAATCTGCTTACTCTTAGACATAACAATTCCATTTCAAAGCATGCAAAAATATGCCTATGTGTACAAGTCTATATGTGCAAAAATATTTACTACAGCACCACTCACTCACTCTACAAGAAACTTGAAAACAATCTAAACATCCCTTGACTTGGGAATATTATCACATAGCCCTACCACAAAACAGGAAGCCAATAACTTCAAGGAGGCAAACTCCGTGTCTACTCTCAAGTAAAGACATCTGTGCTATTAAGCAAAAAGTCAGGTAATGAATATCCCATTTTTATAAAAACAATTAAGGAAATTCCCAATATTTATGTACTTCTGGAGGTATAGACATGATTAAAAGCGGGTGCATCTGGGGATGAAGCAGTAGCATGCAGCCTTCTATTGTAAAACTTCCCATCTTATTTGCTCTGTTAACCATTAGCGTGTATGAACTGACAAAATACCAACAGTAATGTCATTCGCTCAAGAAAAATTTTTACTGTGTGTCAGGCAACTGGTAAATACATCAATCAATAACATATCAGGGAGTGCTAAGGGCTCTGAAGGAAAACAGTACAGGATAAACAGGGTTACACCAAGGAATGCTGACAGACAAGTTACAGCGGGTCCCCGGGAGAGCTAACAATTGAAACAGAGAACTCAAAGGATTGAGTGTGAAGAGCACAGAAGTAGAAATGTGGGAACAAGCTGGCAGGTTCCAGGAACAGTTTGGGTTAAGCACAGTGAGCAGAAGAATGAGCAGAAGTGAGTGGTCAGAGGAAGTGGGGCTGTCTTGTGGAAAGGACGCCTCTGTATTCCACCCTTGGTGACAAAAACCACTGGAGTGTTGAGCAGCAAGTGGAATGATCTGACATGTTTTAAAAGCATTACTCTGGCAGCTTAAGCAGAGGAAAGAGCTAGAATAAAGGTTCTGAGGCAGGGCCATTTCCAGCATGCTCTAAGTCCGGCCACAAGTCCAAGTGTGGCCAAGCAAGGAAGTAGGGCATTAAGTAAGAGAAGAACAGAGAGGGTGGATGTGGTGGCTCATACCTGTAATCCCAGCACTTTGGAAGGCCAAGATGGGCAGATCACCTGAGGCCAGGGGTTCAAGACCAAGGTGGCCAACATGGCAGAACCCCATCTCTACCAAAAAAATACAAAAAAAATTAGCCAGGCGTGGTGGCACGTGCCTGTAATCCCAGCTATTCAGGAAGCTGAGGCACAGGAATTACTTGAGCCCAGTAGACAGAGGTTGCAGTGACCCAAGACTGCACCACTGCACTCCAGCCTGGGCGACAGAGTGAGACTCTGTCTCAAAAAAAAAAAAAAAAAATAGAGAGAGAAACAAGTACCAGAGTACCAGGATGTGTAGGAACTTGTCAGCCACTCAAGAACTTGGACTTTTCCTCAGAATGTGGTAAGAAACAACTCAAAGATTTTGGACAGAATAATGGCATGACCTGGCTGAAATTTTAAGGGATTGCTCTGATCACTGTGCTGGAAAGGCTTTAGGAATTCCAGCAAGGGCAGAAGCAAGAAAGTGAATTAGGATGTTATTACGGGTTAAACAGTGTCCTGCAAAAAAGATACTGAAGTTTTGGCCCCTTATGCTATAGTGAATGTGATCTTATGTGGAAGGAAGGTATTACGGACTGAATTCTGTCTCCCCAACAAAAAAATAAGTTAGACTCCTAACCCGTAGTAGCTCAGAATGTAACCTTATTTGGAAATAGGGTCTTTTAAAAGGAGAAATTTGGACACATGCCTGCATACATGTGAAGATGAATGGCAGAGATCACAGTGATACTTCTACACATCAAGATGCCAAAGACTGTCCGCAAACATCAGAATCTAAGAGAGAAGGCTGGAACAGATTGTCCCTCACAGCCCTCAGGAGGAATTGACCCTGACTCTGGAGCTGGTCAGACTTCTGGCCTCCAGGAACTGTGAGACAATCAGATGAAATAACCAAAGGGGTTTGCTGAAGGATTTGCTGAGACATAAAACAAAGAGTCAAAGAAGACTCAAAGACTTCTGTTCTAGGCAACCAGGCCAAAGATTCTACCATTTACTGAGAAGGGGAAGGTTGTGGGAAGTGCTAGTCTGTGAGTGGGGAAATGAGGATTTAAGCATTCAAGAGGAATAAAATAAGGAAAAGATAAAAAGAGCTGGAAGAGCTCAGCAAAGAAAATGAAGAGAAGGAGAAACAGAAGAACAGTTATGAAAGACAGAGTAAAAGCAACAAAACAGTACAGCTCCAAGGGAAAACATGAAGTCATGGGGAAGTGGCCGGGGGAAATCACACAAAATGAAACATATCAAATAACTGAAAACAGAGAAAGGACAAAGGAGATCCAACATCTGAATATTTATTATTCCCAAAAGACAACAAAAGAAGTGGGGCAAAATTCACATTCAAGTACACAACAGAAATTATCTTTCCTGAAATCAAGTAACACTTGAATTTGTGAATCAAAAGATCACGCAATTACTACAAAAAAAAATGAATACAGAAAATCATTCAACCCTTAGACACTCAGGTATAGTTGCTATGCTTCAGAGTTATTTTTTAAAAAGCCTTAGTGATACTGAATCCTTCCTTTATAAATACAGAACTAAGACTAAGTGTAGGAATCATGATTGTAGAGTGAAATGTAAATGTTGTACAAATTCTGAAAATGTTACAACTAACAAAAATCAGGATGAACTAACGGGCAGAGAAGCAAACCTCCTTGGGCTAATTTACCCATCTTTCATAGCACTAGAGTGCCTCTCAGGAGTAACCCTACAGGACAGCAGCTAGAGGGAATCCTCCCAATAGCACAGATGGGAGAAGTGCACTGGCTTGCTGCTTTGTATGGGAACTCGCCTGAGGTAACAATATTCATGGACAGCTAGTCAGAGGACTGAGCAGAGCAAGATAGGTAAATCACAGACAAGCTCAATGAAATCATCTAAAACTGAAATACCTGCTTTTAAAAAATAAACTCTAAGCTAAAGTTTTTTGCAATACTCTCTTTCAAATTCAGAGGGATCTTTCTAGAATTATTAAACTCTTAGGGGAAGAAGCATTTATCTGAAGTTCAGTAATACCTTCTATTTTACTTCTATTGCTCTTCCTCCATTACATTTAACAGAGATCAAGCATTAACTGGAAGAGAAGCAGGGTTTGTTTGATCACTTCTATGTTGATTGGGAGAGACCTCAGTATGGTTTTGCTGCGATCTTCATCACACTCCTGATTTTAGTCAGTTTCTAATATGAACCACTTGAACCCTGCCCTTTGTCCCTTCTGCAATCAAAAGGAGATGAACACTTTATACATCTGAAGCAATACTATTAAAATACTAGCAAATACTGGCAAAACCATTGTGTTTGCTGGAGAAAACACACTGGTTTACAAATATATCAGCTGTGGCTATAACATTTACTTACCCCCAACCACAGACACACTTTATCGGTAGGAGGAACTGAAGCTTTGCAATACAGGTTATCTGCCAGCAAGAATCTGGTCTCCAGTGAGTTGGTGGATTCCTTCAAAAAAAAAAAAAATGACAGTGCCATAAACAGACCAGTTTGATAGCAAAGTTATAAAGGAGAGATCGCACAGCTGAACCTAGGACATCTAAAACAGTACCATCATACGGGTTAAGTGCAGTGGTAAAATAAATGAATGCTAGAGCCAGATAGCTGGGTATTGACTGGCTCAGTTACTCACTAGCTTTACAAATCTGGCACCTCACTGAACTTCTGTGTCTTAGGTTCTTCATCTGTAAAATGAGGATCATGAGAGTCCCTACACCTATGACGGAAGTGGTAAGCACTGAGTACACACATACACACACAAACACACCCCAGTGCCTGACATACAGAGAAAGCGTTATTATAAGAATTAGCTATTATTTCATTCATGCTTTATGCCCAATCAGTTACTGAAGTCTTACAAAGTTCACCACATAGTAAAATGTACTAGAAATATTCTACCAGTCAATATGATATAATATAATTATGAGATTTAATATTTACAACCTGCTTTTATTTAATGAATACTGGATTAAGACTTAGAAGACTCTCAAATTTAGTTCTGATGGTAATCAACTACATAAACATTGGTCAAGTATAATCTCTCTGAAACCATTTCCTCAACTATGAAATGAATACCTGAAACAGAATAAGACATTTTCTTTGTATACCTAAAACAATTTCAAATTGCATTTGAGTTTCACAAGCACTAAAAATAAGCAAAGCAATGCAAGTGTGGGGCCTAGAATTAAACATGACTTTTGGGGGAAGACCACAAAGCCACATTTGCTACAGAAGCACATCATAACATTATTGTAGGTACTTAAGAAGGCAGACTGGATTCCACAGCACAGATCAAATATCAGTGAGCAAAGAGTCAAAGACGAGTTTCTACTGATATACCCTAGTTTGCTCACATTTCCAAACAAAAATACACTTACTTTTTTCTTCTGCATATATTTTAGAATTTCCAAAGTCTGTTTAATTTCAGGAATCTGACCTTTTAGCCTGTGAACAAGAAAAAAGACTAACTTAGTATTTTGCAGGCAAAAATAAACAACAGAACATGGTCTTACTAACTTTGCATTTTCTACTAATGTGTTCTTGAGGACTATTTACAGATAAAAAATACTTAAAATATTCTGCAACAGCACACATGAGAAAAAATAAAATAGTAAAATATTGAAGATATGTTTAGATATGAGAAAAAATAATTGAGATATAAGTATTTATAAAAATATTTAATGAAATATTTACCTAAAGAAAATATATTTAGTAAAATATTCATAAAATATTTAAAGTATAAATACTTAATAAAAATATTTAAGATAGATATCCTAGCAAATGTTTATGGAATGCCTATTCCATAAAGACAAAGTTCTGTTCTGTTATATCAAACACCCAATGTTATTTAACATTTCTAGAGCAGACTATATTCCACAGAGGTGATTCAAAGGTTCTGCATTTGATTAGAATGACATTTTAAATAGATAAATTTTAAAACTAATTTTTAAAATGACATGCATTCAAAAGTTATATTCTAAAATAGAAGCTACCAATCCCCTATCCAAAGATGCACATAGCCGCTCCTGGTGTGTGCATTCAGTCCACACATATACATCACAGTCAGCTAAATGCCAGGCAAAACACAATGACAACTTCTCAGTGTGTGTACCTGTCACACTGTGAAAAATGTACAGCATCAACTGAATGCCAAACATACCACATTATGATATAGTATAATTTAGTGATTCTTTGAAGCTTTGGGTACTCCTCCCCTAATTTTTATGTTGATAAATGCTCTTCTTTTCAAATTAGGCAACAATCGTTCTTAAAATTATAAATGGATCACTGATTTAAACAGAAGAAATTTAAAAAAACAATGATGGACATGACACGACTGATCAGACTTAATTTAAAAAAACAATGATGGACATGACACGACTGATCAGACTTAATGGATAAGTTCTATGATAGCTACTAGCAAAATGCTAGCAAGTAACTCCCGAATGCAATCAACCTCACTGACGAGCATAAGAGAAAAACACAGCATGCTAAAAACATTCAGTCTGACGAGCATAAGAGAAAAACACAGCATGCTAAAAACATTCAGTCAATTAAAGAGAGAAAACAATATCTTTTTTGTCACTGGGGTTTAGCTCTTTACGGTGATTAGATACATGTGTTTTGCATGGAGATATACGCAAAGCAGTTCTAGGTTCTCTGTCAAATCACAATGTAAGTTCTGCAAAACAGACTAAGGATATAAAAACAAAGCTCTGATTCTTTCAGGGTACATTTAACTAAATATTATTAGAGACCAGAATGTAAACAAAATTTAAATACAACATTGAAAATGAACTTATTGCTTCACATAAAGAAGTCACTCCATGTGTGTAGAACGTTAGCAGGGCAAATTTACTATACCCTGTGCTACTGACCTGGCAAGAAATGTGTTAAATGAGCCTGCGGCTTCAAAAAAAAAAAATAGTGTCATCGTTTGATAATACTGTCCAGTGAATAATCTAGAAACACCTGGCATTGGTTTTTTCACTAAAATTCAATCTGGATGCTACAGATTGCTCAAGTTTCCTTACTTTTGTATGATACGTTCACACAGGTAAACACCAGAAAGATGTTATATATTTATAAAATACGTGATACACATACAACTTAATCTTGTTCAGATCAAGATTTTTTTGGTCATGTAAATGACTTTTAAGACGCATTTTGTATATATAAATACTATATGTAATATGTTATAAAGCATATAAATGAGTCAATCAGCCAACTTAGCAACCAGACCACCAATGACATTGCACCTGCCCACGCAGTACACTCCTCCCCACCCTGCTTCACCTCAAGAGAAAGTAGCATGGCTGGGCACGATGGCTCACACCTAAAATCCCAGCACTTTGGGAGGTCGAGGTGGGCAGATCACCTGAGGCCAGGAGTTCAAAACCAGTCTGGCCAACGTGGTGAAACCCAGTGTCTACTAAAAAAAAAATACAAAAGAAATTAGCTGGGTGTGGTGGCATGTGCTTGCAATCCCAGCTACTTGGGAAGCTGAGGAAGGAGGATCCCTTGAACCCAGGAGGTGGAGGTTGCAGTGAGCTGAGACAGTGGCACTGCATTCCAGCTTGGGTATCAGAGCGAGACACTGTCTCGAAAAATAAATAAAAACAAAAGAGAAAGTAGCCTGCCTAAACTGTGTGTTTACAGTCCTGTTTTTCCTTTTTCAATTAGTTTCACTGTACTTGTGTGTATCCCTAAAGAAAACATTCTTTAGCATTGGTGATGTCTGAGCTTAATTCAAATGGTCTCATGCTGTATGCATTTTTCTGGGATTTGCTTTTAAAACTCAACCAAGATCCTAAGATTTGTTCATTCACGTTCACTGCTGTGTAATATTCTGTTACGAATATAACATAACTTTTTTATCTACTCTTCTGTCAAAGGGCACTTCTGTCACCTCCAGGTCATTGTTCATTCATGTTCACTGCTGTGTAATATTCCGTCACGAATATAACAAACATAACTTTTTAATCTACTCTTCTGTCAAAGGGCACTTCTGTCACCTCCAGGTCATTGTTACAAGATTTGTTCATTCATGTTCACTGCTGTGTAATATTCCGTCACGAATATAACAAACATAACTTTTTTAACTACTCTTCTGTCAAAGGGCACTTCTGTCAGCTCCAGGTCATTGTTATAAGATTTGTTCATTCATGTTCACTACTGTGTAATATTCCGTTATGAATATAACAAACACAACTTTTTTATCTACTCTTCTGTCAAAGGGCACTTCTGTCACCTCCAGGTCATTTTTATAAGATTTGTTCATTCATGTTCACTACTGTGTAATATTCCATTACAAATATAACAAACACAACTTTTTTATCTACTCTTCTGTCAAAGGGCACTTCTGTCAGCGCCAGGTCATTGTTATCGCAACAGCGATGGAAATCTCCAGGTCCTAGGAGGGGCCAGGGCTGTGACAGGGGAGACAGCAGCTTAGAAGGAAAGTGAATCAAGTCTTCAAAAGAGGAATAAAGCTGAAAGAAAATGTTCTAGCTGTGCTCCTTTTCTCCCTCTGAACTGCCCCAGGGAGTCACATTACCTACCTTATCACTACTACAGGGCAGAAAAATGGCAGAATTGGCCAGTGGCAGAGGTAGGGTCAAACTGAGAAGCTGAGAATTACAAGTATTAGTACCCAGCAGCCCACCTCTCCCCACTCCCTTTCCCTCCTGAGATGATAAATGAAAACAGCAGAAATTGAAAGAATCCTCCAGAGGTGGCATTATCTGGTTGGGGAGAAGTATTTGTCTGATGGCTATGTACTTAGACTGGGATACTACCAGCATTCCTCCCACCCCTACCCACTAGGAATGACTTAAAGTACCCCCACCTCCACACTTACTACTGGCCGAAGTAGCTGATATCCCCGAGGGAAACTAAGCTGACAGGGAAAAGAAATCATAATTTGATCATTATGATAAATAAATTCAACAACCTCTATCATATGAAACAAAATTAACAAACAATCAAAAGATAAAATTATACATTAAATACTTAAAGATACCACAAAGAAAAAAGAAAAGATATTGGTAATATGATGAAAAACCAACCAAAACTACTAGATATAAACAACGTAATGGCTGAAATAAAGAACTCATGAATATCCATCTAATTGCCAAAAGATAAATGACAAAGACAGAAAAGAGGAAATAATATAAAGAAATGTAAGACAGAATTAGAAGTGACAACATCTGTAAACAGGAATCTCGGAAAGAAAGATGTTAGTTTTATCATCAACTAACAGATGATAAAAAAAAAAAGTGATCATCGCAAAACTTCCAATTAAACAAAGATAAATGATCTCAGGTTCAAACAAACTTCTGTACCTTTGCATAAGTGATGCCATTTGTTCCTCTCAGAAACTGCCTCTAAATCTCCTTGGCCCCTCCAGATTAATGAGGTGCTTTGGTATAAAGTAATGCGTAACCATTCCCCTGTAGCCTGATCACATCTCACTGCAGCCTCAACATCCTGAGCTCAAGCAATCCTCCCGCCTCAGCCTCCACAGTTGCATGCCACCACACCCAGCTAATTTTTTTTTTTTTTTTTTGAGAGGGAGTCTCACTCTGTCACCCAAGCTGGAGTGCGGTGGCATAATCTCATCTCACTACAACCTCTGCCTCCCAAGCTCAAGCAACTCTCCCACCTCAGCCTCCCATGTAGCTGGCAGTACAAGCACACACCACCATGCCCAGCTGGGTTTTTTTTGTATTTTAGTAGAGATAGGGTTTCACCACATTGCCCAGGGTGGTTTCAAACTCCTGAGCTCAGGCAATCCACCCACCTCAGCCTCCCAAAGTGCTGGGATTACGGGCGTGAGCCACTGCACCTGGCCTAATTATTTTTTAATTATTTGTAGAGAAGGGTTCTTCCTATGTTGCCCAGGCTAGTCCTGAACTCCTGGACTCAAGTGATCCTCCCACCTTGGCCTCCCAAAGTGCTGCAATTACAGGTTTGCAACAGCACACCCAGTCCTATGTCCCTGTTGAAACCATATACTGGACATTATTTCACCCAAAACAGTATGTGGTATCTAGCTAGCATTCCATAAATATTTATCTGACAGAAGAATGCTGGCACATGCACAAAACAGAGATCTGTAAGTATTTATTACAGGGAATTGACTTTATAAGCTTTAAAAAATCATGTAGGGAAATAAAGAGTTTAAAGTAAGGATACCTTTTTTCCTATGCCTATTAGTTATGAAATCTTGGGATTTTATAACTAAGTCTTATACTCAGATTCTGGGGGTCTCTTATCTTACTGGCAAAATTAGACGGATGAACTAGACATATGTTATGATTTTGAAAGCTCTGGAATACAGTCTTTAATAACCATTCTATTATGTATGCAAAACCATGTTCAGACGCAATTTCAAGTGTTAGCAAGGATGTGGAACAATGGGAACGCTTGTACATTGCTGGTGGGAATTTAATATGGTACAGCCACCTTGGAGGACTGAACACTTGACATCTGAATATTTTATTATGTGTAAATTATCTCAATTTTTTTAAAGTTCAAGCCATATAAGATTTTCAAAACTTAGAAATGTTTACACTTACCTTCTTTTTTTTTGAGCAAGGTTGAGTTCCATGAACTTATACTTCTGGTACTGTTCATCCAGCTTCTTTAGTACTGTATCTGCAGTCTCATTCCCAGGCTGTTTCATGAAGGAATCTACATCTTCCTTTAATATCAAAAATAATACTTCACAATTCATGCCACTAAGCAGATTTTTTGACTGCTTTGTTTTTAAAACATAAAAGAAAAAAGCTTTGTTTTTCTCCAAAGGTTTGTTTTTAACTCAAAGTACAGGTTATGCATCCTTATCCAAAATGCTTGAGACCAGAATTGCTTTGGATTTCAGATTTTTTTTGGATTTTGGAATATTTACATTACACCAGTTGAGCATCCCCAATCCAAAATCCAAACTCCAAGATGCTCCAATGAGCATTTCCTTTGAGCATTATATCAGTGTTCAAAAAGTTTTAGATTTTAGAGTATTCTGGATTTCAGACTTTCAGTTTTAGGATGCTTAATCTGTAGCTATAAAAAGTTAGAGACAATTTCAGACAGTACAAATATAGCTAATTTATTCTTTCACCTTCCTCTTAATTTTTTATTTATAAATAGAAAAAGAATGACCTTGCCTACCACTTTATGCATTTTCCCATGTATCCCTAGTAGTATATATGAAAATACTAACAAACACATTTGCCATTCATGCTCACAAAATGATTTTATAGGTTGTATGCCAAGATTATCAATTTTATTACTTATTTTTAATTCAACAAGTTTTGCCACAGATATCGTACTGAATATGGTCATTAGGTTCCCAAGGCAATCCACAAATGCTTCCTTCAGTATCAAATAACTGAAACAAAGGCACCTAAAAGGCAATCAGAATAATCTTTTGTCATAGGAGTAAAACCGATGTTAAATTTTTTTTTTATACCACATGCTGGTCCTTGAAGAAAGGCTAATTAGATAAGGATCAGAAACAAGATGAAAATATATGGAAACTTAGATGCTACAAGAGCCGTTTGGTACTTTACGGAACTTTAGTTCTTTATCATAAGTAACTTTAATTATGGCTTCTAAGATCTTTAAATCATTATTCTTTTTTTTTTTTTTTTTAAGACAAGAGTCTTACACTGTGGCTCAGGTTGGAGAGCAATGGCACAACCTTGGCTCACTGCAACCTTTGTTTCCTGGGTTCATGCGATTCTCCTGCCTCAGCCTCCCGAGCAGCTGGAATTACACGTTCACACCACCATGCCCAGCTATTTTTTTGTATTTTTAGTAGAGACAGGGTTTCACCATGTTGGCCAGGCTGGTCTCGAACTCCTGACCTTGTGATCCGCCCACCTCGGCCTCCAAAATGCTGGGATTACAGGCATGAGCCACCGTGCCCAGCCCACATCATTATTCTTATCCATATTTATTAGCTACCAGAGAATATCTTAGCTGAAACAAGAAAAAGGAAGATAAACACAGCAAGGGAGTGAACTATGAAGCCGTCAAACTAGAGACAGTAAATGAAATTGCAAAGGTAAGGCTGAGAGTTAATGGCTGAGTTCTGTATGTAAAAGAGATGTCACCTTCCTAGAAGGGTCACTGCAGGGAAGAGAAAGAACCCTAAGTTTTAGCACATGATACATGTTATTAGGTGCTGGAGTTTAGCATGAATTAACCACAGCAGCATAGGCTAAGAGATGGGGTGCCTGGTTTGAATCCTAGCTTCACCACTTACTATAGATGAGTTGACCTTAGGAAAGTTAGTTAACCTCTCTTTGCCTCCATTTCCTCATCATCTGTACAAGTACCTTTTCATCGCCCGGGATTAAATGAGTGAGCATATAGGACATGCTTCTAACAGTATGTGACACCTATCTATAGCATAACGTGCCATTGGGACACAAAGTGCCAGGGATTTCATTTTGGGGTAAGAGGTCAGAAAAAAACTACAGGGAGGTGATATCTGAACTACAAGTTGAAAGATGAAGAGGTTATGAAACGGACAAGGGTGAAAGAACAACTCAAGCAGAGAGAGAAAACAAATTGCTGCCTCAGTGGGGCTGGGGAAAGAACCAGGTCTGACTTCTAACGACTATGGTATATTGCCTCCTAGCATCATGAGCAATCATACCTATTCGACATCTACTACACTGCAATACTCAAGCATGTTCTCTGTTTCCCATAACAACTGTCTAAGTATTGTCATCCCTATTTCGGTTAAAGAAATTCAGGCTCGGCCGGGTACGGTGGCTCAACCCTGTCATCCCAGCACTTTGGGAGGCCGAGGCGGGTGGATCAGGAGGTCAACAGATCGAGACCATCCTGGTCAACATGGTGAAACCCCGTCTCTACTAAAAATAAAAAAATTAGCTGGGCATGGTGGCGCGTGCCTGTAATCCCAGCTACTCCGGAGGCTGAGGCAGGAGAATTGCCTGAACCCAGGAGGCGGAGGTTGCGGTGAGTCGAGATCGCGCCATTGTACTCCAGCCTGGGTAACAAGAGCGAAACTGTCTCAAAAAAAAAAAAAAGAAGAAAGAAAGAAAGAAATTCAGGCTCAAAGTGGTAAAATAATATGCTTAAGGCTAAGCAGCAACTGGGAAGCAGAGCCAGGATTCAAACCCTGGTCGATTTAAAAGCCAATGATCTTTCAACAATACCATGTCACTTCAATTATTAACGGTTTTGGAACAAAAACAATTATATAAAATTGGGTTGCTTATTACATTACGTCAATAGAAATTTTAAGGTCTACAAAAAAATAACCATGATATTGTAGGGAAAAAGCATTTTAAGATGTTATAAAGCCCTCAGATAAAGTGTATCCTCTGGAGATAGATTTCTCTAGCTGAACACTACGAATGTAACATTTAAGTCAGTACGGAAATTCAATTGGACACATAGTTATGAGTTTATACTATGTGCCAGGCACTATTCTAGGGCCAGGAGAAATGATATAATGCATGAGAACTACCTCACCTCCTCACAGCAGCAGAGCAGGAGGGGTAAATTGGTGGTGTGGACCTCCACAGATTGCCCAAGTTCAAATCCTGGATACCTCATTTACATCCTGTGTGGCCTGGGGCAAGTTACTCAAGGGCGTGTACCTCGGTTTTAACATCTAAAAACAGACCTAACAGTAGCTAACACCTAGAGTTTAGTAAAATCCTTAAGAAAGTACCCAGCATTCAACAAATTTTATTCCTTCTTATGATAATAGATTAATGTAAAGAAATAAATGGCACAGCCATGAAAACACGAAATAATAAACAAACAATTACAAAATTTAATCCGCAAATGCAAATAGACAATATCAAGTGTGCTGTAAATAAATTAGTTTTTTCCTAGTTCTGAAGGATATAAGACACGATTAGTAAAAAGGCAGAGGTAAGGAAAGGTATACATCAAAAGGTTGAGAAACTTTCAGGAAGATTTTATATCAGCCTAGTACAACTAAATGGGGACAGACAGATGAGCTGGCCTGGAGAGCCAGTCAGACATTTTCTCTCATTACTCAAACAGTCTTCAAATACTATTTCTAAATAAAATAAATTTTTTTTTTTTGAGATGGAGTTTTGCTCGTTACCCAGGCTGGAGTGCAATGGCGCGATCTCGGCTCACCGCAACCTCCGCCTCCCGGGTTCAGGCAATTCTCCTGACTCAGACTCCTGAGTAGCTGGGATTACAGGCAGGCGCCACCATGCCCAGCCAATTTTTTTTTTTTTTGTATTTTTAGTAGAGACGGGGGTTTCACCAAGTTGACCAGGATGGTCTCGATCTCTTGACCTCGTGATCCACTCGACTCGGCCTCCCAAAGTGCTGGGATTACAGGCTTGAATAAAATTTTTAAAAAGGCACTCAGAACAGGAGCCTCCAGAACAAAACTCAGTCTCAAAAAAAAAAAAAAAGATGCACCTGAATCCCAGCACTTTGGGAGGCGGAGGCGGGTGGATCACGAGGTCAAGAGATCAAGACCATCGTGGTCAACATGGTGAAACCCGTCTCTACTAAAAATACAAAAAATTAGCTGGGCATGGTGGCGCGTGCCTGTAATCCCAGCTACTCCGGAGGCTGAGGCAGGAGAATTGCCTGAACCCAGGAGGCGGAGGTTGCGGTGAGCCGAGGTCGCGCCATTGCACTCCAGCCTGGGTAACAAGAGCGAAAACTCCGCCTCAAAAAAAAGAAAGAATGATGCACCTGAAACCAAAGGGCTTTTACAGTAGGCAATGGCAGTCCATTGCCTACCGTAAATACCTCAATTCCTTAGGAAGCCATAGAAGGGGTTTACACTGTCACCCCATCATCCTACTTCTTCCACTTCCCGCAAGGGCAACAGACCACCGCATGCCTTCAACAAGACAAGGCGATATTCCCTGTTTTCACATCTCGGCACGAGCTGTTCTGACCTATTCACTGTACTGTCTCTCCAGCCACTACGCGGAGTCGACAGCTCCTCACCATCTTCCCCTTTTCCAAGCAGCAGCGGGACGAAAACCAGCGGGACCCGGCGGGTCCCTCAGGCCGCCCCGCCACGCCGCCCGTCACCCTCGCCCAGGCCCCGCACCCCGTTCTGTTCTAGGACCTTCTCGAGCTACGTGTCTTCCGGGCGGGACCGCAGCAGAGCTCAATCTTTCCATGTGCGAAGAGTGACAGCGGGCCGAGCACCCCAACCCCGTCCCTGAACCTTTAGCTCAGCTCCTTCCAACAGTAGAGGCGTAGGTGGGAGCCGGGAACAAAGGGCAGTCCGCAGTCTCGACCCAAGATGCCGGGGAACAGCGTGCTTCTTACCACAAACACGGCCTCGGGAATCCCCAGGTGGAGCCGCCTCCCATTCCCTGTGGCCATTTCTCCTTTGCCGCAACCGTCCTTTGCGGCCGCCATCTTGGGGATGCTGGTGGGCGGTGGCTCGGATTTCGTGATTGGCTCGTTAGCACCTACAGGCACGCCTCTCCGTACACATTCATTGGTCCGCAGGAAAGGTCCCCCACCAACTTCCGGTTCTCCTTTGGTCAGAAGTAAGTGCTGATTGGCTGCGCTCAGGTCGGAAGTAGACCAACCTGTAGGTGCTGATTGGCTGCGCTCAGGTAAGTGACAAGCGTGGGAGGGTCGCAGAAGACAAGCTGGAGCGGCGGGAAAAACCCTTACGTCCTCTTGGGAAAAGGGGTCTCGTGAGTGAGCTGTGCTAAAGCCCTAGGAATGGGGACCTAGCCTGACCCTAGAACTCGCAGCAGAGTTTACAATGGCCTCTGGAGCGACCGAATTCCCTCTCGGATGCGAGCGAACCTCTGACCTATCGCCATCACGAGGGTTCAGCCCTCTGCGCCTTTCTGGTGACACCATCCCAAGGACCTTCCTGCCTCTTGAAGGGAAGTTACTTTGTGTCTGTTTCAGACTGGAGTCACTGGCCTCATTCTAATCAATACTCTGCCTGTCGCACCAACCTCTCCCGAAAGCCACCTTTGATCAGAATGTCTTCTCTCCAACGGAAATGTTTCCAAAGCCTCATAGTCCACATATAAAATCCTAAGAACTCCTATGGACTTAACCCAATGTCATCCTATGCTACAATCCTGGAAAAGCATATCTGTCGTATAGAACCAAGTAATTATTCTTGGGGCCCTTTTCTGTCCTTCCTTCCACTGGAGTGTTTCCCAGCGAAGCAGTGCTTCATCCACGCGCACAAATGCCACCGTAAGCATAAGAATGATGCAATGGAAAGTAAGTCTCTCTTCTCAGAGGCAATTACTGTTACCGGTTTATCTGCATAGATAATGTACGATCAAACACATAGACATAGATATGTCTTTATATATAATGAGGAACAAATTGGTATCATATTGTGAATGAGGAAACTAAAGCTCAGTGAACCTGTACAGCTTCTCCAAATTCCTACAACTACATGGCAATGAAGCCGGAACTCCAAACTGGTTCTCCAGTGCCTTCTATGCTATTTGGCTTGGGAAGATGAAGACATATTAGCTAACCATGACGCTGACCTTTTCTGGTCAGTGGATTTGTGAAATAATGTCTCTGTTCCTGCAGAGAAAAGTAGATGGGAATTCTATTCTTCACCACTCTCCCCCATGTCAAAGCCTTCCAAAAAAAAAATTTGTTTTTGAAAAGTAGGTAAGGTTTCTACAGAAAAACATTGAGGTATCAGACACACTTGCAAATTTGGTTCAACTTCACTGATCCCTATCTATGTCAATCATTGTTAGAACTAATCAAGGACTTTAAACTTCAGAAAATATTTCTCCATATTATCACTAATTCTAATCTGGAATAAATCCCTCTAAGAGATATGTTATTTGATTCTTCAGACCAGGTTTTTCTTTTGGAGCCAAAAGCCTTATAGGCTTACTGCTCATGTTTTACTCCCTTACAGGTACAAACAGAAGATTCATATATTTCCTTTCTAGGCTTCTCTTAATTAGAAAGTTTTATACCAATTCCTTCTCACGCCTCTATTTCCTTCTTGCCATGGCTGCAGCAGCTTTTCCAAGAGTACACTAAGCTTATCTCTCTTAGTTAAACAAACAAACAAACAAAACAGCTTCTTGCCTGACCTTAAATACCTTAAATATGATTGCTCTTTAGTAACCCTTCAGTAGCCCACACCTTTTACAGCTTGTCTTTAGATTGCTTTAGTAAAAGCATTTTTTAAAACAGACTTTGAAACAAAATAAAATGAAATGTAAAGAAAATATATATACAAAACGAAATAGAACAACTTTTTTTTTATGTTGTTTGGAAATTGTTTTTCTTTTCTTTTTTTTTTAATTTTTATTGCATTTTAGGTTTTGGGGTACATGTGCAGAACGTGCAAGATAGTTGCATAGGTACACACGTGGCAGTGTGTTTTGCTGCCTTCCTCCCCTTCACCCACACTTGGCACTTCTCCCCAGGCTATCCCTCCCCAGCTCCCCCCACCGCTGTCCCTCCCCCATTCCCCCAATAGACCCCAGTGTGCAGTACCCCCCTCCCTGTGTCCATGTGTTCTCATTTTTCTCACCCGCCTATGAGTGAGAATATGTGGTATTTCCTTTTCTGTAGAACAACTTTTAAAAAATCATTTCACATAGTGTTGTGCTGACAAATGCTCAGCTGATTATAGAAAGGAGTTACACATTTATTATAAATTGTATTAATATAAAAGATGTATAGCACACAATTTCATAAGTGATAATAAAATATACAGTACTCTTTATTATAGATTCCATATAACCAATTCTGAGAGGATGCTTTTAATTTTTGCCAAATACATATCTCCCTAGACAACCTGTAGTTGCAATTGAACTAGTGTAGTTCTGACATGAATGTTGGTTGATAATTTCATTTATTAAGTAATAATAAAAAAATAATTCAACAATTGTTTTTATATTGGTACTCGGATCATTCATCAACAATGTAAGTGACTTATTTGCTGAATTGGATAATGCTTTTCAAATACCAGAAAAATATTGCCTCATTTTTTTGGTGCTATTCACAATAATGGCCACAGACACAACTCACTTTTAAGCTGAAACTGTATTAGTAACATTTTCTCCATTGCTTTAAGTCCAGAGTGTCAAAAAAATCAAGCCCTAGTTTGTAGCATCTGCCAATTTCTGTGGTGTAGATACTCCCACAGTGGGTGATTTCAATCTACCTGGAGCTGGGAAAACATGCCTAGTAGCACACAGATACAATGGATGTAAATAATCTCAAGAGTATAGGTAACACTCAAATGTCAAAAAATAATTAGAAGATTATAAATTATGAATATTTATTACCTTTGTTTTTAAAAGAATGTATTTAATTGTAAACTTCTTTTTTTTTTTCACTATTTCCAGTAATGGCTATAAGCAAAATTGTAAACTGTTATAATTTAATTTTGAATGACAGCTGTGTTTAACAACCATCTTGTAGAATTTCTAGAAATTTAACAATTGGTTCTCATAAGCTGGTACAAGCCAGCTCTAGTGCACCACTGGCTCATATTTTGGGAAGCCAGAGTTTAATAACTTTAGTGAAGAGTACTTGCAAATGTCACACTGATGTGCTCTGCAGAGAAGGAAGAAAATGATGTGACATGCAAGTGGAATCCCCTGGAAGAAGAGAGTAATATCCTTAGCAACTTCCAGACCTCAGAGGACCAAGAGCTGACTTAAATTTGTACAGTCAGAACCCACAACTACTACTCTAACTCCCTCTTTGCCTGGAAGGTCTGTGCAGGTGACAGTTCTGTCCCAGTCTCCACAAGCTTCTGAAATCACTAAGAGCTGCAAATCCTGAGGTTAATGTGTCTCTTTTTTTCCCAAGCCTGGTCACTGGGGTCATTTTCTCCCAGGAAGCCCACCAGGAAAGAACCCAAAGCCTTCAGAGAGAGGCCAAGCATTTCAGGATGTTCTGAGTCAGCCTCTGCTCAACCTTCTGATTCAGTTTCTAATCCTGACTTCTGAGAGCAGAAAGTGCAGTTTGCCCTAGGAGCTTTGGAAGTCCCCTGGAGGGCACTCAATTGTGATAGTGCCCCTGCACACTAAGCCTGCCCAGCCTCTTGGGGCTATTTCCTAGTGAGTCCAAATACATGTGTCTTCTCTTTCCAAACATGCTAACTACCCTGAGTTGCTGAGTGCGGGTTGTGTTGTCACTGTGTATTGTTATTGTATCTTCAGTGTTTTTGTTCTGTTTATACAAGAGAAAACAAGGTAGGATTTTCCTAGACCAGGTAAAATGTGGTAATGTGATTTCCTTTTTCCTGGGACTGATGTTACTTATCTAAGGTGATGGGGAGAGGTCCTGTGTCCCAGGAAACTAACCCTTCTGCAATCCCTACCCCACCACCTGATCTGCCAGAATGATGGCCCTGGGGACTGCCACACGTTACCCTGCTTTATTTCCACTATGTAATGGGCTCTAGAACTTGGGTTCTAGTTTAACCCTGTCATGAACAGGCTGTGCCTCATTAGACAAGTGTCTTCACCTATCTATCTATCTCACTCAGTGTCCTCACATGTGCAATGTGAGGTTTGGACTAGAGGATCTGCACTCACTTGTAGAGCTAACACATTTTGACTATGACCTCTGGTAAGTCATCAGGGCACTGATACTAATTTCACATCCCATGGTTGTCCCTAGATCCAACTGGATTCTCCAGGTTCCTTCTCGATGCGATTCTCAATTTAGAAAATCTGATCTTGGGCCCCTAGGTGGGTAATTACACCCTCCAAATCCCTCTGCCCCTATGTCCACCCAAGCTTTTCCTTTCCCGCCAAACACGATAAAAAGCATGGATGTAAAAAGGCTCGAAATCTGCTTCGTTGTTCCTGGATCTCCTTTGGGCATGAGTCCTTCGGCTATATAAAGACATTCAGTATAAGCCATGGTAAATTCCCAGTCACAAGGTTCCCTGGATGGTAACTGGGAGAGATGGTGCATTCCAGCACAATGGTTCTAGCGCATGTGCTTTGCAGTCAAGCTTGATCACTTATTGGCTATGGGATATCAGGTTAGTTACTTTAACACCGTCTCAGTTTTCTCAGTTGTAAAATAACCATAACAATATGGCTTTGGGCACATATTATTATTATTATTTTAATTTTTATTGCATTTTAGGTTTTGGGGTACATGTGCAGAACGTGCAAGATAGTTGCATAGGTACACACATGGCGGTGTGTTTTGCTGCCTTCCTCCCTTCACCCACATTTGGCATTTCTCCCCAGGCTATCCCTCCCAGCTCCCCCACGCTGTCCCTCCCTATTCCCCAATAGACCCCAGTGTGTAGTACCCCTCCCTGTGTCCATGTGTTCTCATTTTTCTCACCCGCCTATGAGTGAGAATATGTAGTATTCCTTTTCTGTTCTTAAGCGTCAGTTTGCTGAGAATGATGTTCTCCAGATTCATCCATATCCTTACAAAGGACATAAACTCATCATTTTTGATTGCTGCATAATATTCCATGGTGTATATGGGACACATATTATTAAGTAGATGATTGAATGGAATTACACAAATAACATACTTGATCCTGTGCCTAGTACCTTATAAGCCCTCATTAATTTTAGCTACTCTCCTGATAATTGAAAGGCCTGGATATGGCACAGAATAAGAAATTCAGGGGTTTGGGACATGTGCCACATGTCATGAGAATGACCTCATGATGGGGAGAAATCTCCCAGTCTGCTGATACCATGGGGATCTGCAGGATCCGTAAGATAGACATCTGTCTTAAATCCCTCACAGCCTCCTGGGGAGGAAGAAGGGTTATTCTTCACATATACAGATAAGAGAGAGCATGCAGTCTGGCTCAGGACTAACTCCTAAAACATTGGAGCCCCATGATATTGCTCAGCTCACTGGGCCTGATATTTGTGGATATGCTGAAATGCCTTGAGATATGAAAGCCCTAAAACGTGAGCAATTCATGTCAACTTGACTCTAAAATGTCCGATGTCAGTACCAAAGAAAAGTGCCTCTATCAGCCTATAAATTCTTAAGGGTAGGGACTTATTTCTCTTGTCTTTGCTTCTCTGAGCCTCACACAGAGCCTGATACATAGCAGCTTGATCATTATTTATTGGCTATGTGAATCAATCAAGCAACAAATGTTTTTGGAGCGTGTACAACATGCTCAACATTTAGGTAGTGAAGATAAGTTACACTACAAGAATCCAACACAGTGTATAACTGAAGATAATAAATCTAATTAAGAGACTGAGATACTCACATGAAAAACTACCTAGCTGGCCAAGGCAGTCAATGCTAAGAGACACTTTGCCTGGAAGACCTGCCTTTGCCCACACATCACTTGTGGAACATGGAACATTGGAAAAAAATTCTGGATTTGGAGCCAAGAAACCTTGGAAGTCCTCTTTTTTAGGGCCTCCATCTCCTCTTCATAAAGAGGGTTTTGGAATTGTTAATCTCTAAAAAATTCATCTCCTTTCACATATTGTAGTTTCTTTTTACTTGTGATACAGATGATGGCTAAAAAAAATAACAATGTGTGGACACCTAACAGTTTCAAGAAAGCCAAGCCAGCAGAGACCAGAATATTTGATAAAAATTTCCCAGGCCAAGGTGAGCTTATATTACTCAGGGATCACACTCCCTGCCCAAGACAAGAAATCATGCTGGAAGTCTGGAGAGTCCGCTCAGGAAATCTATGTCAGCAAAATAATGCCACTAGACTATGAGGACAAGAGGAAAGTGAATTGTCAGTCCATGGCAGTCTTCAAGGGATGAGTTCCTGAGCTTTTACCTAGGGACCTAGCTCTGGATTAGATGAGAGTCATGAAGTAAGGCTTGTAATGTGGCTACTGAGGGCACTCAGAGGTCCCAGAACTGGGCCTGTATGACACATGACCCATGTGTGCTTTTTTTTTTTTTTTTTTTTAGAGACAAGGTCTCTCTCTGTAACCCAGGCTGGAGTGCAATGGTGCAATCATAGCTCACTGCAGCCTCAATCTCCTGGGCTCAAGCTGTCCTCTTGCCTCAGTCTCCCAAGTAGCTAGGAGTATGGGTGCATGCCACCATTCCAACTAATTTTCTTATTTTGTAATTTTGTAGAGATGGGGCCTCGCTATGTTGCCTAGGCTGGTCCAAACTCCTAGCTTCAAATCATCCTCCTCCCATCTCAACCTTCCAAAGTGAGGTGCAGCCACTGCACTGAGCTGACACACATGGTTTTAGGAACTTGTTAGGGAAGGGGTTGTGGTTGGAAGACTAGAGTGGGTTAGGTGAATTATTAAAATAAAAAAATACAGCACATAACCTCCAAACATTGAATTAAAGAATTTCAAGAGTAATGAATGTCCAACTAAATGTTTATTTTCCTTGGAAGATGTGCAGGATTCAGTTCAGCCTGTTGAAAGATCATCTTTTTATTCACTTCTGAATAGGAATCTTCTTGCTTTGGTACCTGTACTTGGACTGCGTCTGAATGAAAGAAAGACAGATCTGTAAATATTTGATCATTGATACATATTTTCCTTGTGGTTATGAAATAAATCTTAATACAAAACTCTGGTCATTTTTCTCATTATCTAACACCTGAAGCTTATTCAGTTCTCCTAAAACAAACATTCAGGAATCAGGGGGCTCTGCACATCAGCTGAAGACCGAAAAAAGAAACCTAGTAAAGTCTTCTAGAAAACAATACTCTGAGACAATGGATACGTGGATGATGACACTCTCCCATACACTTCAGCTATCTATACTCATTCACATTACCACTGCCTACTTCTACTTCTGTCCTCTATACATGTACTATTTGAAATCTTCTTTATCATTCAATACTTGAAAGCTTCCATTGCTAAATTAATCGTTCCCTTCCTTGAGTCCCCACTGTGCTTTGTGCTTCCTTCTTTGTGTGTGTGTTTATCTGAAGCATCCTTTCTCACTCTGCTGACTCTCTGTCTATTTTTAAATCTTATCATTCAGCTTAAGTATCAGTTCTCTCATAAGTCATCCTTGAAATCTCCAGATGGGGTTAGCCACTTCTCCAATACTAATCACAGTTGTGTTTGTTGAATGAACAGATGAATGAATAAAAGGATGGCTGCATAAATATAAGAACCCAGTTGAGGCTTAACAACACAAGTTTAGAGAGGTCTGCATCAGGTCTGCACAATTCTGTCTTTCTATGATGATGGAAATGTTAGAATTAGGCTTTCCACTATGAGAGACCAACAGTGCACAAAAGATGGCTATGTTGCAAAACTCCATTGTAACACTGATCCTGCCTCCAGTGACTGCCTATCTCTGCTAAGGCCCTTTAGCAACAACAGCCCAATCATACTTGATGTTCCGGGGATGGAGTGGAAGGAGTACTGGTCCTTAGGCCTTGCTGGATATGAATCATGGGTTGAGGTACCATTAGAGAAGGAGCTCCCAATGGAGTTGTGACCTCTGGATTTTAAAAGAAAACAAAGAGTTAAAAATTAATTAGTATTTAATTGCTTTCCTAATGGAGTTGTGACCTCTGGATTTTAAAAGAAAACCAAGAGTTAAAAATTAATTTAAGGGAGGCAAGATGGCGTCATAGAGGTGACTCAGGATTGCAGCTCTCGGTGAAGGCGCAGAGGGTGAGTCCTAGCCGCATTCTCGGATGTTCCTTTATGCCCACAGAGCGTTGAAAGTCCCAGGTGTGGGAGACACGGGACGCTAGCAGCCAGCCGGCTCCGCCGCCTCTTACGGCCGGCGGCTGCAGCGGGACCAGCCGGAACTCACTGGTCTGGGTGCCCTGTTAAACCGGCAATCTGAGATTTGGAAGGGCAGATTGGCATGTCCATCTGATTGAACAGGACTTGGACAATGAGCCAGACCAGGAGTTTCCTGGGAAGCGTGATCTGAGCCGGGGTAGTGGGCAGCGGCACGGGAGATCGCCACGATCCCAGTGCCCTATCGGCAGGCTCCTGGGCGCCAGTGAGGAGAGTCGACCTTTCAGCTTGGGGAGAGGAAGAGAGAGAGAGGCGGACTCTGAGGCAGGGAGCTGGGTGATCGGGCTCGGCGGGTCCCACGCTCACGGGGACAAGCAGGGTGGCGACTGGGCGCTTGGGGCTGAGAGTTTTGTTGCGGCATCTAGGGGCGGTGCAGCCCGGTCAGGGAGGGTGTCCACCATTGCTGCTGACGCCAGTGCACCCACACTTAAGTACCGCCCAGGGACTGACGCAGCCTGCCGTTGCCGAGGCAACCTGCCATAACAGAGACTCTGCCAGGCAGCAACAAAGGCGGACCAAGCGCTGGCAGCAGGTCAGAGCCCTGGCAGGCAAATAGTGAATAGACCACCACCTAGTGGGGCAGGACAGTGCAACAGATACTATAAGAAAGCCCCAACTCCTGAGAAAAGAGCATCTAAGGGTGAAATAAAAAAAAAAAAGAGTGGTGTTTATGAGTTCTATTGCAGCAGACATAAACAACCTCCCAACAACACTGAATGAACAGCGACTCACAGCTCAGCACTGGAGCTCCTATAAAGCACAGACTGTCTCCTCAAGCAGCTCCTGACCCCTGTATATCAAGGAGTCACCCCAGAAAAGGACTAATCAGACTGACATTTGGCTGGCATCATTCTGGAACAAGGGTAGCAGAAGAAGAAACTGATATCATCCCTCATTGTTCTGCAGCAGCTGCAGGTATACCCCAGACAAATAGGGCCTAGGGTGGACCTTAGCACTCATACAGCAGAGAGGATAGATCATTAGAGGGAAAACTAAGTAACAGAAATACTTCATCATCAACAATCTCAGTGTCCACACAGAGACCCAATTGAAAAATCAGCCAGTACTAAGGCGACAGGTGGATAAATCCATAAAGATGGGAAGAAACCAGCGCAAAAAAGGAGGAAAGCACCGAAACCAAAACACCTCACCTCCATAAAAGGACCAAAACTCCTCGCCAACAAGAAAAAAAAAGCTGGACAAATAAAGAATGTGAAGAAATGACGGAATCAGACTTCAGAAAGTGGATAATGAGAAACTTCAGTGAGCTAAAGGAACATGTTCTAAACCAGTGCAAAGAAATTAAGAACCTTGAAAAAGAATTCGAGGAATTGATAACGAGAATGGACAACTTAGAGAGGAATATGAATGAATTGAAGGAGCTGAAAAACACAACACGAGAACTTCATAAAAGCATGCACAAGTTTCAACAGCCGAATTGACCAAGCAGAAGAAAGAATATCAGAAGTTGAAGATCAACTCAATGAAATAAAAAGAGAAACCAAGATTAAAGAAAAAAGCACAAAAAGGAATGAACAAAATCTCCAAGAAATGTGGGACTATGTGAAGAGACCCAACCTACATTTTGATAGGTGTACCAGAATGTGACGAAGAGAATGAATCAAGCTGGAAAACACTCTTCAGGATATTATCCAGGAAAATTTCCCCAACCTAGCAAGACAGGTCAATACTCAACTCCAGGAAATACAGAGAACACCACAAAGATACTCTGCAAGAAGAGCAACCCCAAGGCACATAATCCAGATTCACTGGGTTGAAATGAAGGAGAAAATACTAAGGGCAGCCAGAGAGAAAGGTCAGGTCACCCACAAAGGGAAGCCCATCAGACTCACAGCAGATCTCTCGGCAGAGACTCTACAAGCCAGAAGAGAGTGGGGCCAATATTCAACATCCTTAAAGAAAAGAGCTTTCAACCCAGAATTTCATATCCAGCCAAACTGAGCTTCATAAGTGAAGGAAAAATAAAATCCTTCACGAACAAGCAAGTACTCAGAGATTTTGTCACCACTAGGCCTGCTTTACAAGAGCTCCTGAAAGAGGCACTACACATAGAAAGAAACAACCAGTTCCAGCCATCCTAAAAGCATACCAAATGCTAAAGACCATCAACAAAATGAAGAATGTACATGAACCAACGGGCAAAACAGCCAGCTAGCATCAAAATGGCAGTATCAAATTCACACATAACAATATTAACCCTGAATGTAAATGGGCTAAATGCACCAATCAAAAGACACAGACTGGCAAATTGATAAAAACCAAAACCCATCGGTGTGCTGTATCCAGGAAACCCACCTCACATGCAAAGATACACAAAGGCTCAAAATAAAGGGATGGAGGAAGATTTACCAAGCAAATGGAGAGCAAAAAAGCAGGAGTTGCAATTCTCATCTCTGATAAAATAGACTTTAAAGCAACAAAGATCAAAAGGACAAAGAAGGTCATTACATAATGGTAAAAGGATCGATACAACAAGAAGAGATAACGATTCTAAATATATATGGACCCAATGTAGGAGCACCCAGATATATAAGGCAAGTTCTTAATGACTTACAAAGAGACTTAGACTCCCACACAATAATAGTGGGAGACTTTAACACTCCACTGTCAATAGCAGACAGATCAACCAGACAGAAAATTAACAAGGATATCCAGGACTTGAACTCAGACCTGGAACAAGCAAACCTGATAGACATTTACAGAACTCTCCACCCCAAATCCACAGAATATACATTCTTCTCAGCACCACATCACACCTACTCCAAAATTGACCACATAATTGGAAGTAAAGCACCCTCAGCAAATGCAAAACAACGGAAATCATAACAAACAGTCTCTCAGACCATAGTGCAATCAAGTTGGAACTCAGAATTCAGAAAATAACTCAGAACCGCACAGCTTCATGGAAACTGAACAACTGGCTCTTGAATGTTGATTGGATAAACAATGAAATGAAGGCAGAAATAAAGAAGTTCTTTGAAACCAACGAGAATGAAGACACAACGTACCAGAATCTCTGGGACACATTTAAAGCAGTCTGTAGAGGAAAATATATAGCAATAAGTGCCCACATGAGAAGAGTGGAGAGATCCAAAATTGACACCCTATCATCAAAATTGAAAGAGCTAGAGGAGCAAGATCAAAAAGCTCAAAACCTAGTCAAGACAAGAAATAACTAAGATCAGAGCAGAACTGAAGGAGATAGAGACAAGAAAACCCTTCAAAAATCAATAAATCTAAGAGCTGGTTTTTCAAAAGATCAACAAAATAGACAGACCACTAGCCAGACTGATAAAAAGAAGAGAGAGAACCAAATAGATGCAATAAAAACGATAAAGGGAAATCACCACAGATTCCACAGAAATTCAAACCATCATCAGAGAATACTACAAACAACTCTATGCACATAAACTAGTAAATCAGGAAGAAATGGATAAATTCCTGATGCCTGTGTCCTCCCAAGCCTAAACCAGGAGGAAGCCGAAACTATGAATAGACCAATAACAAGGTCTGAAGTTGAGGCAGCAATTAAGAGCCTACCACACAAAAAAGCCCAGGTCCAGATGGGTTCACAGCTGAATTCTACCAGACACACAAAGAGGATCTGGTACCATTCCTTCTGAAACTATTCCAAATAATCCAAAAAGAGGGAACCCTTCCCAAATCATTTTATGAGACCAACATCATCCTGATACCAAAACCTGGCAGAGACTCAACAAGAAAAGAAAACTTCAGGCCAATATCCATGATGAACATAGATGCAAAATCTTCAATAAAATACTGGCAAACCGATTGCAACAGCACATTAAAAACTTATCCATCATGATCAAGTAGGATTCATCCTGGGATGCAAGGCTGGTTCAACATACGCAAGTCTATAAATGTAATTCACCACATAAACAGAAGCAAAAACAAAACCACATGATTATCTCAATTGATGCAGAGAAGGCATTTGACAAAATTCAACAGCCCTTTATGCTAAAACCCTCAATAAACTTGGTATTGATGGAACATATCTCAAAGTAATAAAAGCTATTTATGACAAACCAACAGCCAATATCATACTTAATGGGCAAAACTGGAAGCATTCCCTTTGAAATCCGGCACTAGACAAGGATGCCCTCTCACCACTTCTATTCAACATAGTACTGGAAGTTCTAGCCAGAGCAATCAGGCAAGAAAAGAAATAAAGGGTATTCAAATAGGAAAGGTGGAAGCCAAATTGTCTCTATTTGCAGACGACATGATAGTATACCTAGAAGACCCCATCACCTCAGCCCAAAAGCTCCTGCAACTGATAAGCAACTTCAGCAAAGTCTCAGGATATAAAATCAATGTTCAAAAATCACAAGCATTCCTATACACCAATAACAGACTTAAAGAGAACCAAATCAAGAACGAACTGCCATTCACAATTGCTACAAAGAAAATAAAATACCTAGGAATACAACTCACTAGGAATGTAAGGGACCCTTTAAGGAAAACTACAAACAACTGCTCAACGAAATAAGAGAGGACACAAACAGATGGAGAAACATTCCATGTTCGTGGTTAGGAAGAATCAATATCGTGAAAATGGCTATACTGCCCAAAGTAATTTACACAATCAATGCTATCCCCATCAAACTACCATTGAATTTCTTCACAGAACTGGAAAACCACCATGAATTTCATATGGAACCAAAAAGAGCCCGATAGCCAAGTCAATTCTAAGCAAAAGAACACAGCGGAGGCATCACGCTACCAGACTTCAAACTATACTACAAGGCTACAGTAATCAAAACAGCATGGTACTGGTACCAAAACAGAGATATAGACCAATGGAACAGAACAGAGGCATCGGAGGCAACACAACACATCTACAACCATATTATCTTTGATAAACCAGACAAAACAGGCAATGGGGAAAGGATTCCTATTTAATAAATGGTGTTGGGAAAACTGGCTAGCCATGTGCAGAAAGCAGAAACTGGACCCCTTCCTGACACCTTACACTAAAATTAACTCCAGATGGATTAAAGACTTAAACGTAAGACCTGACACCATAAAACCCTAGAAGAAAATCTAGGCAAAACCATTCAGGACATAGGAGTAGGCAAGGACTGAACAAAACACCAAAAGCATTGGCAACAAAAGCCAAAATAGACAAATGGGACCTAATCAAACTCCACAGCTTCTGCACGGCAAAAGAAACAGTCACTAGAGTGAATCGGCAACCATCAGAATGGGAAAAAATCTTTGCAGTTTACACATCTGACAAAGGGTTGATATCCAGAATTTACAAAGAACTCAAACAGATTTACAGGAAAATAAACAAGCCCATTCAAAATGGGCAAAGGATATGAACAGAAACTTTACAAAAGAAGACATACATGAGGCCAACAAACATATGAAAAGTGCTCATCATCATTGGTCATTAGAGAGATGCAAATCAAAACCACATTGAGATACCATCTCACGCCAGTTAGAATGGCGATCATTAAAAAATCTGGAGACAGCAGATGCTGGAGAGGATGTGGAGAAATAGGAACACTCTTACACTGTTGGTGGGAGTGTAAATTAGTTCAACCATTGTGGAAGACAGTGTGGCGATTCCTCAGGGACCTAGAAATAGAAATTCCATTTGACCCAGCAATCCCATTACTGGGTATCTATCCAAAGGACTATAAATCGTTCTACTATAAGGACACATGCACACGAATGTTCATTGCAGCACTGTTTACAATAGCAAAGACCTGGAACCAACCCAAATGCCCAACGATGATAGACTGACTGGGAAAATGTGGCACATATACACCATGGAATATTATGCAGCAATCAAAATGATGAGTTTGTGTCCTTTGTAGGACATGGATGAATCTGAGAACATCATTCTCAGCAAACTGACACAAGAACAGAAAAAGAAATACCGCATATACTCACTCATAGGTGGGTGAGAAAATGAGAACACATGGACACAGAGAGGTGGTCTACTATACACTGGGACTGTTGGGGAATGGGGAGGGACAGCAGGGGGGCTGGGGGGATAGCCTGGGGATGAATGCCAAGTGTGGTGAAGGGAGGAAGGCAGCAAACACACTGCCATGTGTGTACCTATGCAACTATCTTGCTGCTGCACATGTACCCCCAAACCTATAATGCAATAAAAATTAAAAAAAAAAAGCCCGGCAGTAAAACCAAATGGATGGAAAGATCATGGGCCCAGATATAATAATAATCATCAGCAGGCTTGGTAATGGTGTAGGGGCTTGCAAAGTACCCTAGCCATAGCTGTAAGGGTCCCCTAAGCCTAACAGGCTGCCTAGTCATATAAAACCCATGGTTAACCCTTTCGAATAGGGCAAATTGGGGAAAAGAGTAACTTGCACTCATGGAACCACGGGAGCCTATTACCTCACTGGGGAGATTAAATACTCCATCTAAAAGGCTTTGACGTGTGCAAGGGCTGTACATGGTAGCTCAGTGGTAAGGGGGGTAACAGTCGAGCCTGGCTGCCCGTTCCTCAGTATGCAAAGACATTGTCTGTTGCCTCATGTTTAATTTAGCTCTCTGTTGCTTACGAACCAATTCTTTCATTAAGGGTAAGGAATATTATTTTCTTACTCAAAAAGCCGTGCACGTGGAAACCATTTCCCACTATTTTAGGCTTCTGGGGTTTTTACCGGAAAAAGACTCTCCAGGAGACAATAAAGGATTTTTGGCATTAACTCACGTACATACCTTGAAAATTTGTAAAACCACAAATAGAGGTATTGGACCCATTCTTTTTTCTTGGCACCACTCTTTTTACTCAAGCTGCAGTTCTCATGGTTTTATTAACAAAAAGATGCGTAATGAACAGAGGTATATATAGTGGGTGCTTAATTAGTGAAACCGTGAGTAACACCGTTATTGTTTCTCCTGATTACCATACCCACATACTTTTTTGCTTACTTCAGGAGCGCTGTTGCTCTCAAAAAATGTTAAGAATGTACAATGGCCAAGTTGGCATTTCCATTTCGAAATTCAACTCGTGGATTTCAGCTTCTGTTGGGATACCTGGATATGCTTTACCGCGGTAATAGTGTTTGGAGCTTTTCATAGTCTATTCAAGATTCACATGTGCCTTCAAGCCAAATGTGACATAAAAATACTTGCCCGCCAACAGTTCTAAATGACCCATGGTGCAATTACAATTGTATCAGTCGAATTGAACATCACGTAGGTAGTACTTAAGCTCAACAAAGCAAGGATCATCTCACGCAGCCAAGCATGGCCCTGCAGGCAGTATCAAATTTTTGGCGACAATGCGTCATTTGACCTCATATTTTGTTTTCATATGACATAAAACCAATGGTTCCAGAAGCGTCCGAATTTGATTTGCTAATTATGCGGATAAGATTTCTTAGGCAGGGCTTAAAAACAGTTTGAAACAACGACATTCTTTACTGTTTAAAAGAACCGATTAAACCCGCCCAATGAAGTCAACTTTTTGATAGAGCCTGAAATTTTTTTTTTTGTGCATCTTCCGGTTTTTTAAAGATTTTTGAGTGCAAAATGACCATATGGAATTGCTTATTGGCGTTCACAGAGATTTAGGTTGGAAAACGTACAACGTGCCATGCAATCTAAATAAAAGTAACAATTACGGCAGCCAATTTAAGTACAAAATCCATATCCCCTTAGGATAGGTTACGTGGGGAATGAATGAACACCACTGTTGTACTGAACGTATGTATGCTACTAAAAATGGGGAAGATTCAATCCTCCATGGCTATTTTGGTAAAAAAAAGCACTGTCATAAAAGAATCCGCAAAAAAGTTGATAGCTCTATACTGCCGAATAAGGGATTTTATTCGGTCATTTTGCAAATGCTACAAAACATGTGCGTATACCTACGTAAAAAAAAAGTTGCCCCTCTCCGGGGTAGTATGTATACATTTTTATAAGATATTCGTGAGAAATAATCATAACTGATCTAGGGATAGTACCTTTTAGAGCATTTTAGCTTTGCAAAAAAAAGACCACCCCACCAATGGATTCTGGGTGTGATTTGTAACCTGTAGGTTAGTCTATTTGCGGAACTGCTTTATTTCCCGACAAACAGCAATAAGTGGTCCGAGGTTTTTTACATGTCTTCTTGAACCCAGGGATTCACCCAGTTTGGAACCCATCTTCAGAAAAAGATGGCTAAAATCCCCCAATTAGGTTAGTTTTAAAGGCAGATCACTGAACAGTCTCGACTACTCAGTCTGGCCCCATTTTAGGGTGACTTGAACAGTCATCCTTCATCCCTCATGAAGGCTTACCCTACGACTTAACATCGGGAGCTCAACTCATGGGTGAATCGCAAGTTTTATTTTGAAACTACTCATTAGGATTGAAGATTAAGTCCAGGAAGCACTTTTTGGGTAACGAGGCACTAAATATCAGAATAGGCTTGTACTAGACAAAAATTGTTTCAGGCCCTCCCATTCTTAATCGCCAAATAGTTGTGTGAAACAAGCAGGAAGTTTTTCTAATTTTTTCCGTTTCAAGTTATTCAGGGGCGCGGTTAGGATTTCAATGTCTAGTACCTTAGCCCAACTGCTAATAATGAGTTGGCACGTTACATTGACTCAAACTGCATTGCCAAATTCTTCAAAAAAAGCTAAAATGCGGTTATTAATCAAAGAAAACAAGTACAGAGACTCCTGGGTTCCAGTATAAATGTTTCCAAAGTCGAATAAACTGCTGCGTTTAGTAATGCCTTGGAGTAAATAATGAAATTACACCAGTCCTGGAAAATGTGCCCACATGGAGCAAAAAACTTTGAATATCGTATTTTTCCCAACCGGAGAGATGCTAATGAAAAAAGCTTCCGAGGGTTTTAATGTACCAACCGGGATGCAAATTTGGAAATGTGGATCTTTAGGCATGACTTAAAATGATTCATGTTCTCAAAGTACTCCAGCAGGTTCATTGTTTGTCACTTTCTGATTGAGGTACTATCTCATGAACTGATATAACTAGTGGGAGAGCTGTTCGCTGAAGCTTTTTTTTGTTAAGAACTTAGCCCACAGATGGTTCATGACTGACCAGGACCTAATACTGACACTGGCTTATACGGATAATGTTAAGAGATAAAAAATAATTTTGGGCACTCTCTTTGTTTACAAAGGCTAAATAAAGCCTAAGACGATTAAGGATGCTAACCTGAGTTAAAACACCATGGTTTGGTTAAAGTGTTCTGCTCAACATCAGCAAGTTAATATGGCTCAAAGGGTTTTGAAAACAACCTCCGATGCCTACTGATAGAGTATACTTCGAGAAGACACTGACTGCATAATGTGGTAGGTCTAAGGACACCTGATCCAAATCCTAATGAATGCTGAATAGTACTCAAGGAAACTATTTTGAGACCTGAGCAGTCGGAAGCCAATGCCACCTAGTATGACAGGCAGTGACGATCTTTATCCCTGAGGTAATGTCTATCTTCATGGATGCATTATTCCTTGTGTAAAAAGAAGAAATACAATTGGTACTTTTTAGTAAACCCTACGAATATAAAATTAATTGGAAAGTATGCATGAGGCCGTTGATAGAAATTGTGAGGGGTCAAAATCTGAGAGGATATTCATTCCGGCTTGGTTTTCGGGGGAAAGTATCCCTATGCTTTTTTTTTTTGGTCGAAAAGCAGATCTCTTTGATGGCCGGTGGAAATTTCTCACAAAAAAAATCCTGTAAAATTAGAAGCTCTGGCACCACAGGGAAAAAATATGCATCAATTCGCAGGGCCTCGTGCATAATCGTACAAATAGTAGCCTTCAATCCACAGGTATATCATGATTCTGTTAAAACGAAGTCCCTCCCAAAAAGCCTGCCAACGATTATACCTTGCCATTTTCCTGGAATACAGCCGAGGGAGGCATTCTATGATAGCCTTTGATATCTAGAATCTCACAAGGCTGAAAACTTCTATACATGCTTTGAAGCCTTAACAGAAGAGAGGAAGCAATTCTGCATAGCACCTCTATTTACAGGTAAGGAGGGCACAGTGTAAACCAAAGTTGACATATGTAACCTCAAAAAAAAAAATGATCGTTGTTCATAGATGCGCAAAGATAATCCTGATGTCCCTAGCATAATGCCATTAAAAAGCGGGCAAAATTCATAGCCATTTTCTGTCTATTATAGTGAAAACAAAGTAGACTTTTTGCAAGTTTTCTAAAAGAAGACATGGGTAAAATAAGGGAACAGATCAGAGGTGGTTACCTAACTGGCCATCCTTAGTAGCCATTGGCAAAGGAAGTTTATTAGCTATGTAACTAACTAAGTATGCCGTGGCTGCAATGCTGTCGCAAATGGATACACATTGTAGTGTCCCATTTATAATAGCAAGTGGGAAGTGTACAGTGTGCAAATCAAAATTGTTGAAATTGGTACGACATGTTAAAAGCGAAGTGCCCTCCATTCCTAACGACCTCCTTGTTGACCAGAATATACCAAAAGAGTGTAGAGTGGAACAATAATCAAAACATCTCAGTAGACTGCTATGTAAATATGAATTTCTTCAAGGTCTAGCACAAAATCTACCCCAAAGCTTGTTTTCGTAATTCATAGTTAATGAATTAAAAAGTTTACAGAAAGTCGCACCAATGTCACCATACAGATTCTGTAGCAGACGTAAACGAACAAACCACTGGCATCAGGAAAACTATAGACATCAAGAAAATGAAATCAAATTGGAAAAACCTGAAAAAATAAAGCTCCTCAACAGAACTGTCAGAACATCATTTAAGAGACAAATGAAGAAATTACAAAGGATTCTAAACATTACAAAAAACAGAGGGAAAAGAACAAAATAGAAACAAAACTCAAAATTGAAAAGAATCCAGGAGACTCACTGACACTCATGAACCATACATTCTGAAGCAGAAACAACAAACCTTCCAGAAATTAAAGACAAAAAACACTCAGAAACAAAAATGACATAACAACGCACTTCTGCTCAGCAAACAAATATAACTAGATCTACAGATATAAAAAACAAATCAAATTTAGATTGCCAAAAAGGAATGAAACACCATATCACAATGAAAAAGTGAATAAACAGAAGAAAGGAATAAACACTGCTTCAGAAGATCACATTGAGAGAGGAAAAAATAAAACACCACCAGAAAGAGAATCAGAAGAGACATAAACCAATCAATTCACAACTAAAAAGTCAACCTAGACAAGATCACAAATAATTAGAGCAACTAGAATAAATGGAATTCACAACACAAGAAACATTTCGAATCACACCATTTAAAAAAACAAGTGAAATAATTAAAACATAATGATTGTGGAAGAAATACATAAATAGAGAAATCAAACAACAAAAAAGAATGAGAATATTAAGACCGAGTGATTGTGGACAATGAGAAAATGCAAAACAAGAAAACCAAATAAAAATGTTACAAAAAAGTGAGACCAGACATGGCTCATGCCTGAATTCCACACTAGGCTGATACAGATCATATCACAAGATGAGATCCAACATGAAACATCTCACTAGAAATACAAAATACTGCATTCATGCCTTCATTCCACACTGATCAACAAGAATCACTTGAACCCAGAGATACAATATTGAGATGATGCCATGCACTGAGCAACAGAAAATCTGTCTCAAAATTAAAAGAAAAGAAAAAAAACAATGAACATGTGACATACCTCAAAGTATTATTTAAATACAAATATGCAAAACAAACATATTTATGAAAACAACCACAATATCTTGAAAACAGTGTTCTTCTCAGAATCAACACTGACAGAAAAAATCTTCACCAGTAAAGTATTCTCACTAGAGCCAGGGAAGAAAAATAAATACCATTCTCTATTTGCAAACATTAGAATGAAAGACTAAGCAATAATCTGTGAAGTATAATCAAAAAGACAGAAAATCTCTGATATCATCATTTAAATAAAGATTCATATTCATAGCATAAGAGAAGAACCATATCAAAATTTAGGATGCAAAATCATTTAGGAAAACAAAATAACAATAAGAAGACACAATAAGGAGAAGAGACATACTCTTAAAGAAGAAATCTGAGACAAGAAACTATAAAAGAAAAAAATCATTTCACATGAAATCAATCCTCATCACAGACTACCATGATATTTTCACAATGGATTCAGCAACCATGAAATATTCTAACAAAATAGATGGTGGCTCATCAGAAAGACAGCAACAAACATACAGAATACAAACATTTACATGGTACCAAGGTACAGAAAACAGAACAGAGATGAAAATATCAGAATGGATAGATACAAACTACACCATAAACAGGATTTGATTAATGGTGTTGGGAAAACTGTACATAAAAATAGAAACTGGACCCTTCCTGACACCTTACACTAAAATTAACTCCAGATGGATTAAAGACTTAAACATAAGACCTGACACCATAAAACCCTAGAAGAAAATCTAGGCAAAACCATTCAGGACATAGGAGTAGGCAAGGACTTCATGAACAAAACACCAAAAGCATTGGCAACAAAAGCCAAAATAGACAAATGGGACCTAATCAAACTCCACAGCTTCTGCACGCAAAAGAAACAGTCACTAGAGTGAATCAACCATCAGAATGGGAAAAAATCTTGCAGTTTACCCATCTGACAAAGGGCTGATATCCAGAATTTACAAAGAACTCAAACAGATTTACAGAAAACAAACAAGCCCATTCAAAATGGGCAAAGGATATGAACAGACACTTTATAAAAGAAGACATACATGAGGCCAACAAACACATGAAAAATGCTCATCATCACTGGTCATTAGAGAGAAAATCAAAACCACATTGAGATACCATCTCACGCCAGTTAGAATGGCTTATCATTAAAAAATCTGGAGACAACAGATGCTGAGAGGATGGAGAAATAGAATAATTTTACACTGTTGGTGGAGTAAATTAGTTCAACCATTGTGGAAGACAGTGGCGATTCCTCAGTCCTAGAAATAGAAATTCCATTTGACCCAGCAATCCCATTACTGGTATCTATCCAAAGGATTATAATTTCACAACACATGCACACTTCATGCAGCACTGTACAATAGCAAGACTGGAACAAATGCCCATCAATGATAGACTGGACTGAAAATGTGGCACATACACCATGGAATACTATGCAGCAATAAAAAATGGTGAGTTTGTCATTTGTAGGACATGGATGAACCTAAACCATCATTCTCACCAAACTGACAAGAACAGAAAATCAAACATGACAATTCTCACTCATAGGCAGGTGTTGAACAATGAGAACACATGGACACAAAATCACACATTCTGTTAATAGAAGAGCTACCAAAATAGCATGAGAAATGCCAATAGGCATGAAGGCATCACACTGCCATGTTTATCCATGAACTATCTTGCTCGTTCTGCACATGTACCCCCAAACCTATAATGCAATAAAAATTTTAAAAAAAATTAATTTAATTTAGTATGAGTATTTAATTGCTTTTAATTAATTGATATAAATATGAATTAATTAATATTAATATTAATATTAATTAATTAGTATTTAATTAATTAATATTTAATTGCTTTCCTAATACAGTAGTACCATGAGAACCCCTAGAGTAAATATTATGTTAATATTTAATAAACATCAATTGACAGGAATGCTAAATGCCAAATACAAAGAAAAAGTGGAAAATGTATCTGTGAAGGAGCTGCTAGTGATAGCATGTAGACCAGGGAGTGTGGAAAACGTAAACAATAGTAAGGCCTGCAAAGGAGTCTTTAGAAGACAGAGCTCCAACATCTCAAGGCCAATAATACTGATAGGAAAAAGAAGTGACGTTTGTAAGTGGACATACATAGAACATGTTAAATATATACTGGTCTGTATGTATCTTCTATGAAATACTATAGAAAGAACATATGATTCGGCCGGGCGAGGTGGCTCAAGCCTGTAATCCCAGCACTTTGGGAGGCCGAGGCGGGTGGATCACGAGGTCAGAGATAGAGACCATCCAGGTCAACATGGTGAAACCCGTCTCTACTAAAGATACAAAAAATTAGCTGGGCATGGTGGCGTGCCTGTAATCCCAGCTACTCAGGAGGCTGAGGCAGGAGGTGCCTGAACCCAGGAGGTGGAGGTTCGGTGAGCCGAGATCGCGCCATTGCACTCCAGCCTGGGTAACAAGAGCGAAACTCCATCTCAAAAAAAAAAGAACATATGATTTGATATAACAATGTACAGGTTCAATGTGAAGGATGTATAGAAATCTACCAGGTGAAAGTCGTGAGGGAAGGGCAAGCTTAGTCATCTTTTCCTCACTTCTCCCTCATGGTTGAGGCAATATGGGCTTACTTAAGAACAACTTGGTAGCTTAGAAACTGTTCAAAAGACTCATAACCAAAGGTCAAAGATTAATGTGTTGACGTGTTGGGAGGTTTCTGCAGGGTTATGTTGTTGATCTCCTTGTTCATCTTTACCTGTCAATTAAAATCTTGTAGAGGATATGTTCAGTGAGCATGCAAATAACATACACATTGGAAAGGATAATGAAGACATTAAATATAATCAGAAACATTAATTTTCTTGAGAGACTAGAGATAGGTCTTGTACTTGGATCTTAACAAATACCCACATATATATAATGGGTGAGAAGTGAAAATGAAGTTAAAACAATTTTAGTTGATGGTAACATTCGTTTTCCAGTCTCAGCCCCATGCCAGCAACGAAAGCAGTTCCTAACTAACTGCTGGCCGGGCGCGGTGGCTCAAGCCTGTAATCCCAGCACTTTGGGAGGCCAAGGCCGGTGGATCACGAGGTCAAGAGATCGAGACCATCCTGGTCAACATGGTGAAAACCCGTCTCTACTAAACATACAAAAAATTAGCTGGGCGTGCTGGCGTGCCTGTAATCCCAGCTACTCAGGACTTGAGGCAGGAGGTGCCTGAACCCAGGAGGCGGAGGTTGCAGTGGGCAGTGGCGCCATTACACTCCAGCCTGGGTAATAAAAGCGAAACTCTGTCTCAAAAAAAAAAAAATTTTTTTTCAGGAGATTTGTCCATTGAAAAACCATACATATATATATGAAAAACAAAAGCATTTAACATAGACACAGTTTAAATATTTAAGTTAAAATAAGGAAAAAATGTAATTCAAATACATATAAACCCTATGGTAATACTGCTCATTATTACATAGATGTCTAGAGTGGAGATAACCAAAATATGGCTACCTATGCGCAGTAAATGTATAACAACCAGCTCTAAAGAAAAAAGAGGGCTAATTTGTAGTGTTTGTCCATTTCTGTAGTGTAAATACTCCCATCATGACCCATTTCAAGCGACCAATGTAATATCAACCAGCTGGAAAAATTCCTGAAAATTTAATAATTAGCTCCTCTAAGCTAGTAGGAGCTGGCTCTAGAACATCATTTAAGTATGACACCAACTAAAGGTAAGAAATTACAAAGGATTTCCACCTGAAGCATTACAAAGTATCACACTGTATGTGTGTATATTTTTGTTTCTTTGTAAACTTTATATATTAATAGGTAATTATTTTCATGGCATAATTTCAAAAGTTAGAAAATGGTATACAGTGGAGACTCACGCACCCATCTCTTTCCATGAACCACTACATTCTTTTTGGAAGCAGCCTGTTTTAACACATTTCTTATATATCCTTCCAGAAGTATTATTTAAGACATTACATATATATTCTCTCTTTTTACTCTTAAGAAACAAAAATGACAGTATACTATACTTTGTTTCACTTCTTGCTCATTTGTCATTTAACAACATAACTTGGAGATCTCCATTTCAGTATATAAAAACAAGCCTCTTATTAATTTAGCCATTGCCATTATAATATTGGAATGAATATTCTTATTCCTATATCATTTCACAATTGTGAATATATATGTTGAATAAATTCCTATGAATGAAAGTGCTGGGTCAAATACTGCTTCAGGAAGAGGCAGCAGACACAGTTGGTAGTTTAGCAGTGAAAAAAATAAAGATTCTAGTCCTATCTTCAGTTATTACTGACGTAATCATGTAATGATGCCATATTACTTTGCAAACCAAGCTGTGGTTGCTGAAGCTGTCACAGCTGAACTATTTGGGAAGGATGGAGTCAATGCACACTGGAGACTTGAAAGATCACAATAATTATGAGGCATACTGGAGAATAAATGGAATTCTACATATTCTACCTAATTGAACTTACATTTCTTTGATTTATCCATCTATCCATCCCTCTCTCCAATTATATACTAACTATAGATCTATCTGTGACACAGATAATTAAAAAATAGTCAATGGACTTGTGGTCTAAGAGAAGGTAATAATATAAATAGATGACAATCAACACAACCTTAAAAAGTCTAATGAGTTAATATTATATGACCTTTGTAGTGATTGTGGACAATAGAGAAAAATGCAAACAAGAAAACTGAAATCAACCACAACTGTTACACTTAGAAATAGCTGAGACCAGCCACAGTGGCTCATGCCTGTAATTCCAGCACTTTGGGAGGCTGAGGTGGACAGATCACTTCAGGTCAGGGGTTAGAGATGAGACTGACCAACATGGTAAAATCCCATCTCTACTAAAAATACAAAAATTAGCTGGGCATGGTGGCACGTGCCTGTCATTCCAGCTACTGGGGAGTCTGAAGCAGGAGAATCACTTGAACCCAGGAGATGGAGGTTGCAGTGAGTTGAGATGATGCCATTGCTCTCCAGCGTGAGCAACAGAGCGAGACTCTGTCTCAAAATTAAAAAAAGAAAAGAAAAGAAATAGCTAATGTGAACATTTTGGGGTGACATACCTCAAATTTTGTATTATTTAAATACAAATATGCATATATAGCAGAGTACATGTATGTGTATGTGTAGATAGACGTGTGTATCTACACACATCTTGAATATTACTATGTGTTCTGTCTCATGAATCAACACTTTGACATGCCATTAAATAATCTTCACCAGTAATAGTTATTCTCACTAGAGGAGCCCCTAGGGGAAGAAATTAAATTCTCAAATATTTCCATTCTCTGACTTTGCAAATCATTCAGTTTAATGAAAGATGTTCCTTTTTGGGAAGCATATAATCTGTGAAGAGTATGGAATCCCACAAAAGACAGAAAATCTCTGTCCCATATCATCATTTAAAATAGCTGAATAGTATTCCATCATATTCATAGCCCATAACTTATTTAGTTGACCTCATATCATTAAATTTAGGATGCAGGAAATCATTTGGAGGTAAACAAAATTAACCTACATTAAGACATGTATTCACTTACCGGTAAGGAGATAGAGTATCATATTTTTCTCTTCCAAAGAAGCTAAATGCTGTTTTAGTGCTTCAAGTAAACTGTGAGGTGCCTAAAATGTTATTATAAAATACTTATTTTCTGATAGTTTTAGCAAATTCATACTCCTCTATACTACAGTCAGCCTTCTATATCCATGGGTTCCATATCCATGGGTTTCACACCCATGGATTCAGTCAACCATGGGTTAGAAAGTATTCTGAACAAAATAGATGGTTGTGTCTCTATTGCACATGTAAAGATTTTTTTCTAGTCATTATTCCCTAAACAATATAGTTTAACAATCATTTACATGGTACCTATATTGTACTAGGTATTAAAAGTAATCAAGAGATGATTTAAAGTATGCAGAGGATGTGTATAGCTTATATGCAAATGCTACACCATTTTATATATCAGGGACTTGCTCATTCCCACATGGACACTGAGGAAAAACTGTATAAAAATATTTTAAACAATATATTGATCCCTTCCTGACACCTTACACTAAAATTAACTCCAGATGGATTAAAGACTTAAACATAAGACCTGACACCATAAAAACCCTAGAAGAAAATCTAGGCAAAACCATCCAGGACATAGGAGTAGGCAAGGACTTCATGAACAAAACACCAAAAGCATTGGCAACAAAAGCCAAAATAGACAAATGGGACCTAATCAAACTCCACAGCTTCTGCACGGCAAAAGAAACAGTCAGTAGAGTGAATTGGCAACCAACAGAATGGGAAAAAATCTTTGCAGTATACCCATCTGACAAAGGGCTGATATCCAGAATTTACAAAGAACTCAAACAGATTTACAAGAAAAAAACAAACAAGCCCATTCAAAAGTGGGCAAAGGATACGAACAGACACTTTATAAAAGAAGACATACATGAGGCCAACAAACACATGAAAAATGCTCATCATCACTGGTCATTAGAGAGATGCAAATCAAAACCACATTGAGATACCATCTCACGCCAGTTAGAATGGCGATCATTAAAAATCTGGAGACAACAGATGCTGGAGAGGATGTGGAAATAGAACACTCTTACACTGTTGGTGGGAGTGTAAATTAGTTCAACCATTGTGGAAGACAGTGTGGCGATTCCTCAAGGTCCTAGAAATAGAAATTCCATTGACCCAACAATCCATTACTGGGTATCTATCAAGGATTATAAATCGTTCTGCTATAAGGACACATGCACAGAATGTTCACTGCAGCACTGTTTACAATAGCAAGGCGTGGAAGCAACCCAAATGCCCATCAATGATAGACTGGACTGGGAAAATGTGGCACACATACACCATGGAATACTATGCAGCAATAAAAAATGGTGAGTTTTTGTCGTTTGTAGGGACATGGATGAACATGGAAACCATCATTCTCACCAAACTGACACAAGAACAGAAAATCAAACACGCATGTTCTCACTCATAGGCAGGTGTTGAACAATGAGAACTACATGGACACAGGGAGGAGCATCACACACTGGGGTCTGTTGGGGGAATAGGGAGGAGAGGCGGGGGTGGGGAGTTGGGAGAGATAGCATGGGAGAAATGCCAGATATAGGCGATGGGGAGGAAGGCAGCACATCACACTGCCATGTGTGTACCTATGCAACTATCTTGCATGTTCTTCACATATACCCCAAAACCTAAAATGCAATAAAAAACAAATAAATAAAATAAAATAAAATAATTTTGAACAAAAATTAAGGTGTCTCATTAAAGCTAAAATTGCTACATATAAATTCATTATTAAAAGTAGCATCTTGGTATCAAATCTGATTTTCAAGCTATGATTTAAAATACATTGTTAGGCTGGGCACAGTGGTTCATGTTTGTAATTCCAACACTTTGGGAGGCCAAGGCAGGAAGATTGTTTGAGCCCAGAAGTTTAAGACTAGTCTGGGCAACAGTGAGACCTCATCTCTAAAAAAAATAGAAAAATTTTGCTCCACTGTGTTCCAACCTGGGCCACAGAGTGAGGCCGTTTCAAAAAAAAAATTTTTTTTAATATGTTTTTAAAAACAAGAAAAGTTTCCTAAAATGATCAAAAAACTGATAAAATATATATCTCCTCAGAAGACATTGAGTTTCCAACAGTCTCATTAACTATAAGCTTTATTTTTCACCAAGGCACTAATTTTTATTAACATTATAGATTTTTTCTTGTATGTTTATTGTGTATTTTCCTGAAATAGACTATAAGCTGCACGAAGACAGGAACTTTTGTCTGTTTTGTCCTCTGCGGAATCTTAAGTGCCTGGCACACATTAAGTGTTTAATTAATATTTGCTGAATGAATGTAGATGTATCTTTTTATTTTGTTTCCATTAAAAAGAGACTAGAGGACTAGGTTGCAGCTCCCAGGTGGACAGACAGAGAAGTAAGTGTGACACTCTGCATGGTGAACTTTTGCTCCAGAACTACTGCAGGAATAAACTAGGAAAGCTGAGAGAACCCACAGGCCCTCTGAAGGAAGTGGATTGCTACTGCAGGACCCAGGGGATTATCCACTCCCAAACACATACCCTCACTGGGGAAGCTGAAGGTATAGATCATGGGCGAAGATTCTGACTTTACCTGAAGCTGAGTCAATTTAGAGAGCAGAGAGAAATACAGGGGTAGAGGAAGCAGCAGGAAAAACCCTGTAAGCTTGCTGGATTCCCTAGGAAGGCATTTCTGCTCTGTCTCACATGAGTCCTTGGGGAGGACTCTCAGAGGTACTGGGAAAGGACCACAGGGAGAGAAGGAAACCTCCAGCTGAACTGGAGCCTGGTAGACATGCTGGGTGGCTAGATCCAGAAGCTAGAACAATCACTACAGCTTGGCTCTCAGGAAGCCACATCGCTAAGAAAAGGGGCAGAATACTACATCAAGGGAAGACCCCATGGGACAAAAGAATCTGAACAGCAGACAAAACAAGGTCCTTTAACAACCCCAACAAAAATCACACTAGCTCACCAGCAATGGATTCCAAACCAAGAAGAAATCCCTGACTTACCTGAAAAAGAATTCAGAAGGTAAGTTATTAAGCTAATCAGGGAGGCACCAGAGAAAGGAAGTCCAATTTGAGGAAATTAAAAAGTGCTACAAGAAATGGTGGGTGAAATCTTCAGTGAAATAGCTAGTATAAATATAAAAACAATCAAAACTTCAGGAAATAATGAATGCACTTAGAGAAATGCAAAATGCTCTGGAAAGTCTAAGCAATAGAATCAAACACGCAGAAGAAAGAATTTATATATGTGTGTGTGACAGAAAGTCAACAAAGAGACAATGGGTTTAAACTATACCCTGGGAAAAATGGACTTAAAAAATATTTACAGAACATTTTACTCAACAACTGCAGAATATACATTCTATTTATCAGCAAATGGAATGTTCTCGAAGAAGGCCATATGCTAGGTCACAAAACAAGTCTCAATAAATTTAAGAAAATTGAAATTATATCAAGTACTCTCTCAGACCACAGTGGAATAAAACTGGAAGTCAACTTCAAAAGGAACCTTCAAAACATGAAAATTAAATAACGTGCTCCTGAATGATCATTCAGTCAACAATGAAATCAAGATTGAAATTTAAAAAGTTATTTGAACTAAATGACAATAGTGGCACAGGGATACAGCAAACATGGACCTAGAAATAGAAATTCCATTTGACCCAGCAATCCCATTACTGGGTATATATCCACAGGACTATAAATCGTTCTACTATAAGGACACATGCACACGAATGTTCATTGCAGCACTGTTTACAATAGCAAAGACCTGGAAGCAACCCAAATGCCCATCAATGATAGACTGGACTGGGAAAACGTGGCACATATACACCATGGAATATTATGCAGCCATCAAAATGATGAGTTTGTGTCCTTTGTGACATGGATGGATCTGGAGAACATCATTCTCAGCAAACTGACACAAGAACAGAAAAAGAAATACTGCATATTCTCACTCATAGGCGGGTGAGAAAAATGAGAACACATGGACACAGGGAGGGGGGTACTACACACTGGGGTCTACTGGGAAAAATAGGGGAGGGACACTGGGGAGCTATCTTGTATGTTCTGCACATGTACCCCAAAACCTAAAATGCAATAAAAAATAAATAAATAAATAAATAAAAACTAAAGTGCAGAAAAGAGGAGGCATTGCAGACAAAGTGGTTAGGAGTCAGTGTTGGATTGCAAAGGACAGTTGAGGGAGAGAGTATCAAGAATCAGACGGGTCCACAGAAAGAGAAGCAAATATGGGGGGAAGATGGGTGATGATATAAACTGCTGAGCTGGCATGAGGAAGTGTTTAATGAACACCTCCTTACAGAGGTGTGAGCAGAGCTAAGGAACAATCCTGAGAGCTAAATAACAAAAGTTGTCAGTATTTGAACAAGGTTGGAAACATCTTACTCTGTATGATTTGCTTTGGGACAATTCACTGCCAGCTATAAATTCGTGGAAACGCTGCCACACAATCTTAGCAGACAATCGCTTAGAAACACTGAAAACATGCCACAAGGTGCTTTCCGTGAAAAGAGTTGATGTGACGTAGTGAGGACCCCCTTCATAAGGCACACAGTCACCCTCCAGCCACCAGAACCACAGGAACGCTGTGGCAACGGAGGAAAAACTCATCTAGGCAGATATCATGGTGGCACCTTCCAGCAGGTCCCCAGGGTTGTGCCCCTGGAGCTCTGACAAAGAGTATGGCTTGGAAATGTTACGTTTGGGCTGCAAGTTTTGGTGAAAAATAAAAACGCATCAGGTTGCAGACACAGCAGACCCTGCTATGTGCGTTTATGGGAGCCACGGCCAGCAGGAACCACGGGGAATGGTGGAAAGGAGAGGGACGGACACAGACAGACACACCAGACAGTGACTCTCAGGAGGAGGCTCTGTGTTCCCCAGACCATGTCAGAGCCAAGGCAGAAAGGATTAATTGAGGAAAGGAGGGAAGTTTCCTCTGAAGGAGAGTAAAATCCAGAAGGGATCTCTAAAATGGCCAGCAGTTTAAACTTAGCAGTTTTGCCTTAATTTACATAAAGTATAGTAACAACTGTTAGATGCACAAATCTACAGTCACAGAGGAAGACTCACACCCCTTCACGGGGTATCGCAGCAGGCTGGCTGAAAAGGCTCCTTGAAAGTGCAGACCTCTCTCAAGGAGACCCACTGAGTTGGGCAAAGGCGGGTCTGACTTAATTCTCGCCTCCCCGCTCTCCCACGTAGCCCTGCATTTCACTCCATTCCAGGGTTTCTGGGACACCCAGGAAGAAAGCACGTAGTCCAGGGGGCACTTCTGCCAACTGAAGGCCTTGACAAATGACTCTCTGTACTGGCTGAGGACCAGGGCCCAGCGTACTGATAAGGAAGCTCTTCCAGTAAAAAGTGTTGATTTACAGAGGAATGAATCTGCGAGAGAGTTTACCAACAAGATCCCCGCTTGCCTTTTGCAGACTCTCCTGCAGCCATCTGCTTCACTATTGATTTCAGGAAGACCACCGCTGAGGTAAGGAGGAGGGTGGACTGATGGGAATTGTGGCCCTCCACTCAAGGACTCCTCCTGTCAAATGTCCCTTAGAGCTCAAGCCACAGGTGCCGGTCAGTTAATGCTCATCTGCATCCTGACAATGGCAAGCTCCCCTTGCTGCCCCCAACCACCTCCCTCAAGGAAGAAAGGTGATGTAGACAAAAATCAGAGAGGACTACATCGAGATAGATATCTAGTGATGCTTCATGTGTAGTTTTTGTTCAGTCTTTTTTGGGAACTCAGGTGCCAAGATTGCGTCTCATTCATTTTCACTGAAAAGGAGTCGACAGTGTTTAGGAATGAATGTTGATTGAAATCCACTGGTTATGTTGCCAAGAGGCAATGAAATCCTATCTCCTCCCCTACTAAACCAAACATTCTCATTGTCTCTTCCCACCACTGGTCATCTGACTTCTCCTTCAGTAAGCCACTTTGTGGGATTTCAGGGCTACATACAAGCTCCCTTTGTAGTTGTCTGTACATGAAGAAATATTTGTGCCGTGTATACTTGAGATAACATATTTCTTTCCTTCAAAGATTTATAAGCCATCAGCCAAAAACTCCTTCCTTCTCTACCACTAAACCTAACATTTCTTTTTTTGCATCTACAACCATACTCTCTCCCCTACATCTTCATCTTCTCTCTCTTCACAAGTTTCTTCACATACACATGGCTGCCACATTAACCAGGCACTGCCTAAGCATTCCACATGTGCTATCTCAAATAATCCTTCATTCTTCTAGTCCCAAAGGCAGGTCTACCACACCAGTCCCTGATATCTACGACGGGGACAACTGCGAAAGTCCTGAGTCTCCAGATTTTCCAGAAACCTCTGAGCTTTCTTTGTTGGATCGTATCTATGCCTATGAGGGGATTCCTGAGCACCAGTTGCTGAGGAATAAAAAGCCTGAGCTCATTTGATTCTTACAATACTGCTATGAGCTAGCTGGTGCATCATACCCATTTTGCAGTTGCAGAAATGAGGAACGGAGAATGGAAATGAGTTGCTTAAGACCGTATATCTGAAAGGTAGAGAAGGCAGCACTGAAAACTAAGTTCATTAATCCAAGTACCCTGCTGTTTCTACTCATGATATTAAAAGCATAGTCTAGTGGTTATATACACACATAATAAGCACACGTATACATGTTACTTATGGAGAAATGAAAATGCACACACATAAGCATATAGCAAAAGATGGAGAGTCTCAGATAATGATAATACTTGCTGGATTCGCAAAAAAGTGGGGAGGAAAGGACACATTACAGCAGGGAGTGGCAACAACAAAAATGTAACTGATCGTTGTGTGCATGAAACAGAAAATACCCCAAGAGTATGATGTCTTCCTGGGCTGGTACCATGTCAGGTTAAAATATGCCTCATGTCTTCCTGGGCTGGTACCATGTCAGGTTAAAATATGCCTCACACGCTTAAGTCCACCCTTATATTTATCCTAAGGAATAGACTTTTTAAAAGACGTGCCAGATATTGAGTCTTTCTTTGATGATTTGAGAAGAACTAAGCTGCATTTTGGATATCATACAAACGCGTTCTGATTTTTTCATTCTCCCATGGGTAATATGTCTTTGTTCTTTCTGCTTTTCAAAACTCTCCTTGGTGTGGTTCTCTTCCTCTCACTGACCACAAACCTACCTATTGTTCGTTACCTAAAAAGACTTACGTCATAGTATTTCGGTCTACTTTTAGAGTTGTTTCTGGTGGGAGGGTAAGCTTGGTACTGGTTATCTTTATGGATGCAAACAGAAGTCCTTGTAAGATTGCTTTTCAGTGAAAGTGCATTGGACAGTACATTTGAAGTACCTAATTTTAGTTTTAGTTTTATGGTTGACAAAGTAGTTAAAACAACTACCAATTTCTGTGTGTTTGTGTGGTGATTGATAGTGGTGGAAGAAGGAGGTATAGTTTCAACTGATACTAAATTAACGCAAAAAAAAGAAACACCTTAAATAGAAATGGATTTCTGTACCTCTGCAACGTTCAGAAACTGTATCAATTTGGTTCCTCCTTGAAGGAACTTGATGTAAATATCCAAACTTTCCCTGCATTGGTTCTTCCTCATGTGAAAATATTTGCCTAAAAATAGAAAAATATTACCAAAATGAGCCAATAGCTATTTTAAGCTAATTCTGGATATGAGTTTAACTGGTTCAAAACAATTATAATTTTAATCAAGTTATTTTCTGTTTTAATAACAAGAAATAGCTCTGCTCAATCCTCATGATCAACAAATTTTTATGGAGTAAACTACTGTATATCAAATATTGATGCTGGGTATATGGAATTTAATAGCATACACAGATGGTTTAAATTTTAATTTCAACGACTTCTAGTCTACAGTCTTTTTTATTAATATCAAGCTCTGCAACCCTTTGAGGGAAGGGGCTGTGTTTCCTACTATCTTATAACCCTATAAATGTATAATGCTGTGTACTTCTTCAGTATAAGAAAAGCTATCAAATTCCCATTAACGAAGTTTAGAGAATAATTGCAGCTAAATGAATCATTCATTAGGTCTAAATGATGACAGCAATTTCCTGAAAAGTCTAAAAATATATGCCTGTATATCATCAATAACAATTACTTATGTTACATAGGTTTTACCTTCTTAGGAAAGTCAAAACTCTGTTATTTGAGTTTAGTGGGAATGGGCCTTATGAACATATAATGAATAAACGCGGAAAGCTAGGTTGATGCCCTGACGCATTTTCCAGAAATATTAGTTATCACTTGCATAAAAATGGAAAAGTTTTGTGGCTAATTAGCCAAATAATGTTTGACCAATAAAGCGATATAGTATCTGTATTTAAAAATATATATGACCCTGCAAGGATTTTCTATTTTGAATCTAAAGCAAATGTTAGTTTAAATGTAGAGATAAAAGATTCTTACAAATAAATTGTTTTACCATTTTATCCTTCAAAAAGTAATCCTTTAAAAAGTTTATTCTTTATCCTACCTAGCAGATTAAGGATCCCTTCATTATAAGCTGCAAACAGACGAAGAGAATCTTTGAAGAGGAGCATAAAAGCAGCACGTATTATACCATTAGTTAATTCATCAGGATTCTCCTGAAAATTAAATAAAAGAGTAACCAATTAATACCACAGTTAGAAAATTCTTTCTCCCACCTATAGTTACAGGATGCCATTCACTATATTTTTAAACAAAATTTATAAAGCTCTTATGTTAAAACTAAGAAGAGCATTAAACTGGGTTTGAATAACTGGAAGTGTGTTTAGAAGCTCTTCAGTATTCATAGTTCTTATCACACCATCTATCCTGTAAAGATAAAAGAAATTCATGAACCTCAATAATTAAGAGCTTGAGAAGCACTATGACATCAGCATCTCAAAACAGGACTGTTTTTGACAAACTGCAAAGCAGATCACATGTAAATTTCAGTACTTCTTGCTCAGAAACTAATGATATTTACTGACCCTCTCTTGCTTTTTGTGATGTCAGATAAGATCGTTCTATATGCGAGTGACTTTTCATTCAAGTACTTGCTGTATCGTCTGATGAAGGCTGACATACTATAGCCTAAAAATGAGATATTTTGATTATTTCCAGTTCAACCAATAGTGGCTTTTTACAATCTGACAATAAATGCAAACACTTATTCCACGTTCACCTGTATCGTCAACAATATCTTTGAAACACAAAAGCTAGAATGGGCTTTATTAATCACCTATTCCAACATTCTTAGAGCCTTGATATCATCCCTTAATGCGGTCTTGATGGTGACATTCCTGAACGGATGAAATAGTTGAACCATATCAGTTCCTTTGACATTTTTACGGAAACTGTTATAAATGGTTAGCATTCTCCTTACTCTCCTCATCCCACTGCCACCGTGCCTCCTCCCCTCTCCCTCCAGTCAGCAAATGACCCGCCACCTACTTTATAAAGAAAAAGGACAAAAAAGGCCAGGGTAGAAACTCAACTACTCTCTACTCAACCTCCAAATGTATGTTGATTCCCCTTCAATTTATTCGGTCATTAAACAATCACTGAGTGCGTACTATAAACCACTCAACCTCCAAATGTATGTTGATTCCCCTTCAATTTATTCGGTCATGTCCCAGGTGCTGGAAGTTCAGCAGTGAACAAAACAGACAAATATTCCTACCCTCCTACAGCTTACATTTCAATGGCAAATGGCAGACAATTATGCAAAAGAAAAGAGACACCAGCAAGAAGTGGAAAAAATAAACCCAGGCAGATACTTGGTATAAAGGTGCTGGAATTTTTGATAGGCTGAACAAGGCTTCACTGAGTAAAGACCTTTTCTGTCTCTAGCATATGGCATATTCTGTTATTCTAAGTAAGCTCTCAAATATATGTTGTATCAATGTATTTGGAGATTGTTTACCTTCTTAAAGTATATAGCACATCACAGCCTTCATAATTTAGAACTTTTTTTTTTTTAACCTAGGCATGCTTTTCAAAACATTTCCCTCCTTGCCCCATGGAAATATTTCCATCAAAGAATCATCTTACCTTCTATGACACTTTTATCCAGGAAATTATGTAAGGTGAACAAAGTGCTCCGAGATGAAAGATGTTTAATGAAACGCTGTCAAACAAATGTGCCAAATTCTAAAATTAGTATCTATACACAAAAGTTCATTATTCATAATGATTGTCATTATGAATGTATACTTAATTCTGCCACACATGTTCTATCTCTTTCAGGAGCATTGATTAAGTGGCACACCATCATATTCTGTGCTGGCCAACATAAGGATTTGCAGTGCTGCCAACTCTCCTTCGCTTATATATCCCCACATAAACAAGAAGTTAAACAAGAAAGCTCATGTGGATACACACTCTTTCCCTCCAAGACTTTCTATCTAGCCATGCCCCATCATGGGTACTACTGCAAATCACCCATGATTTTGGGTAATTTTAAATTATAGAAACATACAAATAATAATATGATAGATCTGTGGACCCCACTACCTAGAAATGACAACTGCTAACTTTTTGACATATCTGCTTCAAGTTTATTTCTAGAATAAGAGAAAATAAATTATTACTGATAAAGCCCCCATCCCCAAGATCAATTTCCTGCTTCTACCTAGAAGTAACTGGTATCATAATTTTAATGTGCTATCTTTACACTCTATTTTTCTTGTTTCACATGTATTTGTTCCATGGACAAGTACTGGGTGCATTAAAAAATTTTTCACCTAAGTAGCACTGTTTTTGAGAGACAGCCTTCTTGGTATACATCCCATTTAATGTAATACAGCGTTTTCACTGTATAACTACACTAAATTTTATCTGTTCTCTACGAATGGAAATTTAGGTGATTTCTAGTTTTTAGTTATTATAAATATGGTGTGACAGGTGGATTTGCTGGGTCACTGGGATGGGCATTTTCAGCTTTCTAAATGTGTCTTTAAACTGCAGCAGTTATATGTATCCACAGAGTATGTGAATTCCCATTTCCTCAATGTCCTTTGAAATATTCATACTGTCAGAAATTTTACTATTTCTAATATGAGCATGTTCTCAGATGGTTACTACACATTCTGGTTTCCTTTTCTCTCAACTCTCATTTCTTTTACTCACTAGTCTATTGTAGTGCCTTTTTCTTACTAATTATGTATTCTGAATATTAACCTTTGGGCCATAATATATATATATTGCAAATATCTTCTTTTAACTATGGTGTCTTCCCTACCCAAATGTCATGTGCATATTCTCCTACATTTTCTTCAGTTTAATTTTTACATTTAGATATTTCATCTACGTTTAATTTATTTTTGTATATGGTGTAAGATTAAAATCTCATTCTACTTTTTCCATAGGGATGCCATTTGTGCCAATGGGCTTTATTTTAAATTCTTTCCCCCGTGCTTTTCCCCACATTTTTTACTGCCACTAACTAAAGTATAGTTTTATAACAGAGCTCTCTACTGTGTTCCATTTATATATATGTTCTCTTTTCTACAATACTATACTGTATAATTACTGTTGCTTTATAATGAGTTTCAAAATCCAGCCAATTATTTCTAAAGCCTAATTTTTTAATGCAGAACTTACTGAGACAAAATGCTCATGAATTGAAAATAGAAAATAATAGGCCAGGCGCGGTGGCTCACGCCTGTAATCCCAGAACTTCGGGAGGCCGAGGCGGGTGGATCACGAGGTCAAGAGATCCAGACCATCCCGGTCAACATGGTGAAACCCCGTCTCTACTAAAAATACAAAAAATTAGCTGGGCACGGTGGAGCATGCCTGTAATCCCAGCTACTCGGGAGGCTGAGGAAGGAGAATCGCCTGAACGCAGGAGGTGGAGGTTGCGGTGAGCCGAGATTGCGCCACTGCACTCCAGCCTGGGTAACAAGAGTGAAACTCTGTCTCAAAAAAAAAAAAAAAAAAAAGTAGATCATTGTCAGTTATAATTCATTCAAATTCCTTTTGTTAAAAAAAATACTATACTCTTATTTTCAAAGAGAATGAGCCTCTCTCTCTCTCTCTCTCTCTCTCTCTCTCTCTCTTTCTCTCTGTGTGTGTGTGTGTGTAATATTTAAAATTTTAAATCTTTCAAACCATCAGAGTGTAATATCTTCGTAACTTGCAGCTAGCCAGTCAGGAAATGGTTATTTTCAACAGTGATTGACACCAAAAAAGTAACACCACATCTTTGAAAATCTCTAAGGGTTCATATACATTTTTAAAATTAGGGCCCAGGGCGTGGTGGTTCATGTCTGCAATCCCAGCACTTTGGGAGGCCCAGGCGGGCTGATCACAAGGTCAGGAAATCAAGACCATCCTGGTCAACAAGGTGAAACCCCGTCTCTACTAAAAATACAAAAAAAAATTAGCTGGGCATGGTGGCGCGTGCCTGTAATCCCAGCACTTTGGGAGGCCTAGGCGGGTGGATCACGAGGTCAAGAGATGAAGACCATCCTGGTCAACATGGTGAAACCCGTCTCTACTAAAGATACAAAAAATTAGCTGGGCACGGTGGCGCGTGCCTGTAATCCCAGCCACTCAGGAGGCTGAGGCAGGAGAATTGCCTGAACCCAGGAGGCGGAGGTTGCGGCGAGCGGAGATCGCGCCATTGCACTCCAGCCTGGGTGACAAGAGCGAAACTCCGTCTCAAAAAATAATAATAATAATAATAGGAAAAATTTTAAAATAAATGTACACACCCAGCATGGGCAACACAGCATAGCAATATTTAAATATTTTTATTACTATTTAGAAAAAAGATGTTAAATCACTGGGTAGCATAAATGACACATGGGACTTTAGAAATATATGAAAGGCCGGGCGCGGTGGCTCAAGCCTGTAATCTCAGTACTTTGGGAGGCCGAGGCGGGTGGATCACGAGGTCAAGAGATCAAGACCATCCTGGTCAACATGGTGAAACCCCGTCTCTACTAAAGATACAAAAAATGAGCTGGGCATGGTGGCGCGTGCCTGTAATCCCAGCTACTCAGGAGGCTGAGGCAGGAGAATCGCCTGAACCCAGGAGGCGGAGGTTGTGGTGAGCCGAAATTGTGCCATTGCACTCCAGCCTGGGTGACAAGAGCGAAACTCTGTCTCAAAAAAAAAAAAAAGTATGGGTTATTTCAGCCTCTTTGTCTCCTATCTTAGTTAAATAAACTCTAAATATGAATTTGGACTTAAAAACACCAGAGATTCCCTTCTACGCTCCAAGTTTACTGGAAGTGACAGCTCAAACTCCCGTCCTGTGGGGGCGTGGAAAAGGGGAGGACACTGAGCGGAGGACACTCAGAGGAGGAAAAGCGAACAAGGTGCGTGGGCTGCCCATACCGGGACTGTACTCACCAGTCAGGTATTTCGGCTCAGGGTCCGTGGGTTCATCGCTGGTCGCCCTGAGGGCAGCCTTGGACGCAGACCACCAGCCACCAAGGGTGATGGCGACACAGTCCAGTCCCTCCTCTTCCAGACCAGAGAGGACTGGCATCCCTGAGCAGGGTACTGGCACCCCTGGCATTGGACGAGGAGTCCCATGTGACGAAGAAACGCCTGAGCGTGCAGGTAACCCTCACCAGGTGACCTTATCTCATGCAGCCTGATGCAAACACCCAGCATTATGAGGTGGGATTTGAACTCACGAGGCACTCAGGCTCTGCAAGAATGCCGGGAAAGACAGCCGCCTGGCCCAAGGTTTCTGAGGTCAAGTCCAGGTTTTGGCGGGGGTGGGGGGGGTGGCATATCTACATGAGCTAGGGCACTCTGCATAGTACATGGCACAGTAACAAAATAAACGACAACCGCTAACGATTATTATGCTGAAGGGGGACACGTTGGGGCGTCCATATGGAAAGGTCTCGAGATTTTCACATTTGAGCGGATTCATTGTATCTAATTTAATCACTGATAAACTATGATTTATGTCTGCCATTTTTTCTCTTTGTTTTTTGATCTTCTGTTTCTGCATTACTGCCTTCTTTTCTGTTATATATTTTCTAATATACCATCTTAATTCTCTTCTTTCTTTACTATATTTTTGAATTATTTCGTTAGTGGTTGCCCTACGGATTACAATGAACATATTGACTTAAAATCATCTAGTTTTAATGAATACCAATTTAATTAAAAAAGTTTCCTCGGTGGCTCACGCCTGTAATCCCAGCACTTTGGGAGGCCGAGGCGGGTGGATCACGAGGTCGAGAGATCGAGACCATCCTGGTCAACATGGTGAAACCCCGTCTCTACTAAAAATACAAAAAATTAGCTGGGCATGGTGGTGCGTGCCTGTAATCCCAGCTAGTCCGGAGGCTGAGGCAGGAGAATTGCCTGAACCCAGGAGGCAGAGGTTGCGGTGAGCCGAGATCGTGCCATTGCACTCCAGTCTGGGTAACAAGAGTGAAACTTCGTCTCAAAAAAAAAAAAAAAAAAGTTTCCTTTAACATGGCTCTATTCCCTTCTCCCCTCTTTTGGGCTGTCTTCTAAATTAAGTAGAAGAAAAAAGTCTCACAGAAATACAACATGGCATTTTTTATATTTATCTATGTAGTTACCTTTACCAATGATATTGATGTATGTGAATCTGAGTTACAGTCTACTGCCCTTTCATTTCAGCCTGAAGAACTCAGTATTTCTTCTAAGATAGGTCTGCACTGGCAAAGTCTCTTGTTTTTCTTTCTGGAAATGTCTTTTTTTTTTTTTTTTTAACATTCGATCCAACAGATCCACTGGTACGGGAATGTCACTATTTAACTTCATTTTTGTAGGATAATTTTGTTGGACACATAATTCTTCATTGACACTTTTTCTCTCAGCGCCTCGACTATGTCATCCCACTGCCTTCCAGCCTGTATGATTTCTGAGAACAGCTTGGCTGTCAATATTATTGATGTTGACTGGTATGTGGTAAGTCATTTCTCTTGTTGCTTCCAAGATGCTGTCATTGGCCTTAGACATTTTGACTACGATGTGTCTAGGTGTGGGTTTGTTTGGGTTCATCCCACTCAGAATACTTTGAGTTTCTTGAATATATATTCATAGCTTTCATCAGATTTGGGGAGTTTCTGGCCATTACTTCTTTATGCCCCTTCTCCTCTCTTGCCTTTAGCTAGAACTCCCATTGTGGATGCATCGGTATGCTTGACGGTTTCTCACAGGTCTCTGAGGGTCTGTTCGTTTTTCTTCATTTTTTTTTATATATATATTGGGTCTCTAATAATTGACCTATCTTCAGGTTTACTGATTCTTGCTTCTGCCTGCTCAGATATGCTGCTAAGCCTCTCTCATGAATTACTAATTTCAGTTATTATAATTTTCAGCTCCTGAATTTCTATTTTGTTTCTTTTAGAAGTTTCATCTTTGTTATTATTCTCTATTTGGTGAGATATCATTTTCCAGATTTAATTATTTATTCATGGTTTCCTTTTGATCTTTGAGCATATTTACAACTGTTGATTTAAATTGTCTAGTAAGTCCAAGACCTGGGTTTTGTCTGGGACAGTTTCTGTTAACATTTTTTTCCCTGTCGTCAGTGGGACATACTTTGTTTCCTTGCATGCCTCATAATTTTTTATTTAAAACTGGACAATTTGATATTATAATGTGGTGCCTCTGGAAATTAGATGTTCCTCTCCTCAGGGTTTGCTGTTGCTGTTGATTTAGTGAATCATTAAATCATGTTATTACCACCAGATAGGAGAGTAAGCTACTATCTAAAATTATAAATTATGAAACCTATACAATGTTAAATTTTTAGTAATGTTAAATGAAGAAATCCACATATTTTCCAAGTTTCCTTTATTGTATTACTTTTGTGATTTTAAAAATTGGACATTTTAATTTTGTATCATGAAAGCAATATATATTCATTGTAGACATTCAAAAACAATTTATAGAAGAGTTCAGAGTGAAAGATTAGACTCCCCCTGCCCCCCTTAAGGTCAGTCACCAGAGCTAACAAGTTAGCTTCCATTTTCTCATGTAGCCTTTCACACATTGTACATTATATGTAGATTTTTTTAAGTAACTTGTTATAATTTAAACTTACCAAAAAGTTGGAGGAAGAGTACAAAGAACTCCCATGTATGCTTCATCCAGACTGTTCAATTAACACTTCACATTTCTGCAGTGTGCATGCGTGTGTCTGTGTGTGTACCACAATTATCATATGGCTTTTTCTTAACCATTCGTGACCAAGTTGTACACATAATGTTCCATCATTCCTAAACACTCCAGTGTACAATTCTCAAAAACAAAGATGCTGCACCAGTTATGGGATACCCCACTGCTGAGGGGCCCCTAGCAGTTTTTATTCTTTTTTTTTTTTTTTTTTAATTTTTATTGCATTATAGGTTTGGGGGTACATGTGCAGAACATGCAAGATAGCTGCACAGGTACACACATGGCAGTGTGCTTTGCTGCCTTCCTCCCCTTCACCCACACTTTTTATTCTGTAGCTATACCCTGAATAGGGCAGGGCAGATAGCCTCAGACCTCACCAGTATTCAGGAGATGAGAAACTGTCTCAATGACAGCCTCCTAGGGGAGATTAGGAAGTTAGAGTTAACCTTGAAACAGCACTTCACCAACCTCCCACCCTCTTGTGTTCTGGGAGGATCATAATATATCCTGCCAAGACTCAGATCTAACTTGCAATTCAAGGCCACCGCTGAATGGCAGATCCACTCTCTACAACTCCATTCCTTAGTTTTCAAATAGCTAGCTCAGAATTCTCAGCAGCATAGGCCTTCCCATGAAAAATAATCTAATTAATTGTGCTTATAGGGGTCTTAAACAAATACATTCTGATTGTTTGGGCAACATATACAAGAATGATTCTCTAATCATCCCCACTTGGAGGATACACTCCAGCTAGGCTCCCCAACTGGAGCCAAGTCAGTTAAATATTTCATTAACCCAGGTGCAGTAAGGGATGCTGACAGTTGCACATATCCTGCCTTGACTGACCAGCAGGAAGTCCTGGGTAATGCGTTACTGTCCCATTACCATGTATATTAGAGATAATAGACCAATCTGTGTGTGGCAAGCTAGTATAGGTAGCTTCTTATTCACATAAGTTGTAATGACCTCAGTAGTGCCAATGTGCTGTACTGAGATCAGGGTCCGATTCTATTAAACTCTTGTAGAAAAAGAGTTTTGTTAGTTTCCAGAAAGTTAATCTTATTCTATCGTTTTGAATGGAGGCTGTTAACAACTTGAGTCGGCAGTTCCTGGGAAGTTTCTGAGAGTACTTAGATAAAGATTTGTTGTTCGGCCATTGATATGCCTACATACAACTCTGGAACTATGTATGTTGTTTTTACTTTGTGAAAGCTGCTACTCTATGGAAAGATTTCGATTTTATAGTTTGTTTTTAATTGCCTTTTATATCTTTTGTATTTGGCTGTTCTTTCCCGGCTACAAAATCCTGTGCTCGGTTGTAACCTGAACTCATTAAAAGATTTGTTTTCAGGTTTATCAACTGTTTATTTTCACTGACATTTGAACACGTTATTTATAAATGATGAGGTTCCAGGGTAGGAAGTAAGTGCTTTTTATTCCCCTTTAGTTTTTTTCTTTTAAAAACTTACGTCAGCGGCCGGGCGCAGTGGCTCAAGCCTGTAATCCCAGCACTTTGGGAGGCCGAGGCGGGTGGATCACGAGGTCAAGAGATCGAGACCATCCTGGTCAACATGGTGAAACCCCGTCTCTACTAAAGATACAAAAAATAAGCTGGGCACGGTGGCGCGTGCCTGTAATCCCAGCTACTCGGGAGGCTGAGTCGGGAGAATTGCCTGAACCCAGGAGGCGGAGGTTGCGGTGAGCCGAGATCGCGCCATTGCACTCCAGCCTGGGTAACAAGAGCGAAACTCCGTCTCAAAAAAAAAAAAAAAAAAAAACTTACGTCAGTTAAAAACAAAAAAACTACAGTCTGTGGTTTATAAAACTTATTTAGCTCCATAGAGGGAAGAGTGTTAAACTTTGTATTTTAAAACATGTTTATCTAAGGTTAAACATGGTTTTCCAATGTTATTTTTTACTTGTATTTTGCTTTTGGTATGGCCAAATATCGAGCTTGTTTTTCATAGTTCCTGATATTTTCAGAAAAATGAAAATAAATTTGTTCCCTACAAAAAAAAAAAAAAGAAAAAGAAACTGGTGGTGGCAGTCTGGGCTAAATTGTCCAGATGCTCTGCAGACAAATAGCTGATATGTTAGCAGCCCCGCCTTCCACCTCTGCCTTCACAGGGTTAAAAGTGTGCTTTGTCCACCAGTCTTCTTGTCTTAGCCATACCTTGTCCCTGAATTATTAGTCCATCTTTGCATTGGTACAAAGGAATACCTGAGGGTGGGTAATTTATAAAGAGGTTTAATGGTTCAAGTTCTGCAAGCCGTAGAGGAAACACTGCATTAGCATCTGCATCTGGTGAGGGCCTTAGGAGGCTTACAAACACTAACCCCTGACTCCTTTTTTGCTACTGAGTTCATGTGAGATTTGGTTGTTTAAAAAAGTAGCACATCCCCCACTGCTTTGCTCCCACTCTCATCATGAACTCAGAGCAAGAACTCAGTCATTATTGTGAGGACAGCACCAAGGTATCCATGAGGGATCTGCCCCCATGATCCAAATGACTTTCACTAGGCCCACCTTCAACACTGGAGATCACATTTCTACATGATCCAAATGCCTCTCACTATGCAGATCCAGCAAGCATACCCAGGTGGCTAAAGTAGTACCAGGTTAGAATCACTAACCCCTGACTCCTTTTTTGCTACTGCCAAATTCCCGTGGCCCAAGGTCCTAAAGGTAGGCAGGAAGGAACAAAGGTAGAGAGTATTTGAACTGGAGCGCTGAGGGGGTAAAGTCTTTATAGTAGAACGATTTATAGTCCTTTGGATATATACCCAGTAATGGGATTGCTGGGTCAAATGGAATTTCTATTTCTAGGTCCTTGAGGAATATTTTCACTCATAGGCGGGTGAGAAAAATGAGAACACATGGACACAGGAGGGGTACTACACACTGGGGTCTATTGGGGGAATGGGGAGGGACAGCGGGGGGCTGGGGAGGGATAGCCTGGGGATGAATGCCAAGTGTGGGTGAAGGGAAGGCAGCAAAACACACTGCCATGTGTGTACCTATGCAACTATCTTGCACGTTCTGCACATGTACCCCAAAACCTAAAATGCAATAAAAATTAAAAAAAAAAAAAGATGTACTACTGTTTGCTTATAAAGCTTTTATTGTTTAAGCTCTTGAATTTAAGTCTTCAATACATTTTTAGTTAATATTCATTTATTGTGTGGAGTCTTAGTCCAATTTCATTATTTTGCACATGGATATCCACTTGTCCAATCACCAGTTGTTGAACACTATTCTCTCCCATAGTCTTGGCTTCCTTGTTGAAAATCAGTTGACCATAGATGGGTGGGGTTATTTCTGGATTCTCAATTCACACACACACACACACACACAAACCCATTGTGTGTATAAACTCCAATACCATGAGATTCATTTTATCTTTCCTCCTTTCCATGCTTTCAAATAATTTCTCTGACACTGAGAAACCCAGCTCCCATTTTCCTCAATAGATTTACTTATTCACTCAGTCAATTTAGTTATTTGCTTAATGTAGCAGATTGACGGCTGCGTCCTCACCCTGAGGGCACTGGCAAAACATGGCTTCCACTGGATCTTCCCCCAGCCCCTCCACTTGACCATGGATCCACAAAACTGAAAACTCTGACACCTTCATGCAGTAATTCCAGCCTGCTTCCTCAGCCATCAGGCACTTTGACACCTCCATGTATCTGCCCCTCCCCCCACATGCTTATCCTACAAATTACTCTGATTATTAGGTTAGAAAAAGAATTTCAAATTGCTATAACTCTATCAACATAAATAGTTTAGAAGGTGATGGAGAGAGATGTTAAGAATGTCTATTTGGTTTCTGGTTTGTGTAAATGGATGTTTCATTCAGTATTCACTGAGGTAAGAAATGTTGGAAGGGAATATAGTGTGATTTAGGGTGTAGATATATTAATTTTTATGTGCCATTAAGACAGCCAAGTGGAAGCCAGGCACAGTGGTTCATGCCTGTAATCCTAGCACTTTGGGAGGCCAACATGGGTGGATTGCTTGAGCCCAGTAGTTTGCAACCAGTCTGGGCAAGATGCTGAAACCCTATCTCTTCAAAAAAAGTACAAAACAATTACCCAGGCATAGTGGTGTATGCCTGGAGTCCCAGCTACTTGGGAGGCTGAGGTCAGGAGGTCAAGGCTGCAGTGAGCCATGATCTTGCCACCGCACTCTAGTCTGGGCAACAGGGTGAGACCCTATCTCAAAAATAATTTTTTTTTAAAATTTGAAAACACAGCCAAGTGAAATGTACAGTAGACAGGTGAAAATGTAGGTCTAGAGTTCATATAGAGGCAGAGACAGATACAGATTTGTGTGTCCACTGCATATAGCTAAGCAAAGATAGAGAAGTCTATGAATGAATTTGAGAAGGAACAGCTAGAGAAGAAAAGAATAGCAGGAAGAATAGCCAGATAAGAAAATAAGAGACGCCAAGGAGGTTGATTTCAATGAGGAGTGACCAACTGTGTCAATACTGAGAGGTTCATTAAGGATGGGAAAAGCAACTATTGACTTTCACACTGTGGAGATCACGGGTGACATTGGCAGGAATAATTTCAATGGAGTGCTGGGGGCAGAGGTCACAAGGCCATGAGTTGAAATTATAGGAGAAAGAAAAACAGAGAGGGGACTTGCACCAAGATGACTGAATAGGAACAGCTCCCAGCGACAGAGATGCAGAAGATGAGTGAACTCCGCATTTCCAACCGAGGTACCAAGTTCACTTCAATGGGACTGGTTGGACAGTGGGTGTAGCCCAGTGGGGACTTTACCCCCTCAGCGCTCCAGTTCAAATACTGTGCTTCTTCCATGCCCTTTGCAACCCACAGTCTGGGAGAATGCCACCAGGCTGAGAAGCACTGCAAGAGAGCTGAAAGCAGGGAGACACGTGATATGGCTTGGCAGGTCCCACTCCCACAAAGACCAGCAAACTGAAGCCCTCTCACTTGAGAGTTTCGCAGCAAGCACATCAGTTCAAGCACAACCCAGGATGATCGAACTGGGTGGGAGGAAGGGCATCCACCATTGCAAAGGGGGGTCTAATCTTACCTGCATAAACAAAAGCCAGAGGAAGCCCACACAGCAGCCAGCCCACACAGCACCTCTGTGGGCAGACAAGGGACAGACTACCTCCTGAAGCGGCTCCCTGATCCCTGTATAACAAAAAAAAAAAAAAAAACAACCCTCATACAGCAGAGTGGCCTGACTGTTTGAAGGAAAACTAAAATACAAAAAGAAATTACTTCAACATCAACAGAAAGGATGTCCACTCAGAGACCCCATCCGAAATTACCAACTTCAAAGATCAAAGGCAGATAAACCCACAAAGATGGGAAGAAACCAGTGCAAAAAGGGATGAAATCATCAAAAACCTCTCCTCCTCAAAGGGATCACAACTGCTCAACAACAAGGGAAAAAAAACAGGATGGAGAATGAATTTGACAGATTGCCAGAAGCACGCTTTAGAAGGTGGGTAATAACAAACTTCTCTGAGCTAAAGGAACATGTTCTAATCCAATGCAAAGAAACTAAGAACCTTGAAAAAGGTTAGATGAATGCTAACTAGAATAACCAGCTTAGAGAAGAATATAAATGACTTGATGGAGCTGAAAACACAGCATGAGAACTTCATGAAGCATACACAAGTTTCAATAGCTGAATCAACCAAGCAGAAGAAAGGATATCAGAGATTGAAGATCAACTCAATGAAATAAAACAAGAAGGCAAGATTAGAGAAAAAGAGTGAAAAGAAATGAACAAAGCCTCCAAGAAATATGGGATTATGTGAAAAGACCTAATCTACATTTGATAGGTGTACCTGAATGTGATGGGAGAATGAATCCAAGCTGGAAAACACTCTTCAGGATATTATCCAGGAGAACTTCCCCAACCTAGCAAGGCAGGCCAACATTCAAGTCCAGGAAATACAGAGAACACCACAAAGATATTCCTCAAGAAGAGCAACCCCAAGGCACATAATCATCAGATTCACCAGGGTTGAAATGAAGGAAAAATGCTAAGGGCAGCCAGAGAGAAAGGTCAGGTCACCCACAAAGGGAAGCCCATCAGACTCACAGCAGATCTCTCAGCAGAAACCCTACAAGCCAGAAGAGAGTGGGGCCAATATTCAACATCCTTAAAGAAAAGAACTTTCAACCCAGAATTTCATATCCAGCCAAACTAAGCTTCATAAGTGAAGGAGAAATAAAACTTTATGAACAAGCAATTGCTGAGAGATTTCATCACCACCAGGCCTGCCTTACAAGAGCTCCTGAAAGAAGCACTAAACATGGAAAGGAACAACCAGTACCAGCCACTGCAAAACATGTACCAAATGGTAAAGACCATCAACACAATGAAGAAACTGCATCAACTAATGGGCAAAACAACCAGCTAGCATCAAATGGCAGGATCAAATTCACATAACAATATTAACCTTAAATGTAAATGGGCTAAATGCCCCAATCAAAAGACACAGACTGGCAAATTGGATAAAAAGTCAAGACCCATCAGTGTGCTGTATTCAGGAAACCCATCTCATGCAAGGACACACATAGGCTCAAAATAAAGGGATGGAGGAAGATTTACCAAGCAAATGGAGAGCAAAAAAAAAGCAGGAGTTGCAATCCTAGTCTCTGATAAAATGGACTTTAAACCAACAAAGATCAAAAGAGACAAAGAAGGACATTACATAATGGTAAAAGGATCAATGCAACAAGAAGAGCTAATGATCCTAAATATATACACACCCAATACAGGAGCACCCAGATACATAAAGCAAGTTCTTAATGACCTACAAAGAGACTTAGACTCCCACACAATAATAGTGGGAGACTTTAACACTCCACTGTCAATATTAGACAGATCAAGACAGAAAATTAACAAGGATATCCAGGACTTGAACTCAGATCTGGACCAAGCAAACCTAATAGACATCTACAGAACTCTCCACCCCAAATCCACAGAATATACATTCTTCTCAGCACCACATCACACCTACTCTAAAATTGACCACATAATTGGAAGTAAATCACCCTCAGCAAATGCAAAAGAATGGAAATCATAACAACAGTCTCTCAGACCACAGTGCAATCAAATTAGAACTCAGGATTAAGAAACTAACTCAGAACCACACAACTTCATGGAAACTGAACAACTGGCCTGAATGTTGACTGGATAAACAATGAAATGAAGGCAGAAATAAAGATGTTCTTGAAACCAATGAGAATGAAGACACAACATACCAGAATCTCTGGGACACATTTAAAGCAGTGTCTAGAGGAAATTTATAGCAATAAATGCCCACATGAGAAGCAAGGAAAGATCTAAAATTGACACCCTATCATCAAAATTGAAAGAGCTAGAGGAGCAAGATCAAAAACTCAAAAGCTAGCAGAAGACAAGAAATAACTAAGATCAGAGCAGAACTGAAGGAGATAGAGACACAAAACCCTTCAAAAATCAATAAATCCAGGAGCTGGTTTTTGAAAAGATCAACAAAATAGACAGACTACTAGCCAGATTAATAAAAAAGAAAAGAGAGAAGAATCAAATAGATGCAATAAAAATGATAAAGGGATATCACCACTGATTCCACAGAAATACAAACTACCATCAGAGATTACTAAACAACTCTATGCACATAAACCAGTAAATCTGGAAGAAATGGATAAATTCCTGGACACTGGCACCCCCCCAAGTCTAAACCAGGAAGAAGTTGAAACCTTGAATAGACCGATAACAAGGGCTGAAGTTGAGGCAGCAATTAATAGCCTACCAACCAAAAAAAAGCCCAGGTCCAGATGGGTTCACAGCTGAATTCTACCAGACATACAAAGAGGAGCTGGTACCATTCCTTCTGAAACTATTCCAAACAATACAAAAGAGGAAATCCTTCCAAAATCATTTTATGAGACCAACATCATCCTGATACCAAAACCTGGCAGAGACTCAACAAAAAAGAAAACTTCAGGCTAATATCCATGATGAACATAGATGCAAAAATCTTCAATAAAATACTGGCAAACTGAATGCAACAGCACATCAAAAGCTTATCCATCATGATCAAGTAGGCTTCATCCTGGGATGCAAGGCTGGTTCAACATACACAAATCTATAAATGTAATCCACCACATAAACAGAACCAAAGACAAAACCACATGATTATCTCAATAGATGCAGAGAAGGCCTTTGACAAAATTCAACAGCCCTTTATGCTAAAACTCTCAATAAACTAGGTATTGATGGAATGTATCTCAAAATAATAAAAGCTATTTATGACAAACCCACAGCCAATATCATACTGAATGGGCAAAACTGGAAGCATTCCTTTGAAATCTGGCACTAGACAAGGATGCCCTCTCTCACCACTCCTATTCAATATAGTATTGGAAGTTCTAGCCAGAGCAATCAGGCAAGAAAAGAAATAAAGGGTATTCAATTAGGAAAGGAGGAAGTCAAATTGTCTCTATTTGCAGATGACATGATTGTATATTTAGAAGACCCCATCATCTCAGCCCAAAATCTCCTTAAGCTGATAAGCAACTTCAGCAAAGTCTCAGGATACAAAATCAATGTGCAGAAATCACAAGCATTCCTATACACCAATAACAGACAAAGAGAGCCAAATCATGAGTGAACTCCATTCACAATTGCTACAAAGAGAATAAAATACCTAGGAATACAACTAACAAAGGATGTAAAGGACCTCTTCAAGGAGAACTACAAACCACTGCTCAAGGAAATAAGAGGACACAAACAGATGGAAAACATTCCATGCTCATGGTTAGGAAGAATCAATATCTGAAAATGGCCATACTGCCCAAAGTAATTTATAGATTCAATGCTATCCCCATCAAGCTACCATTGACCTTCTTCACAGAACTGGAAAAAAACACCTTAAACTTCATATGGAACCAAAAGAGCCCACATAGCCAAGACAATCCTAAGCAAAAGAACAAAGCTGGAGGCATCACACTACCTGACTTCAAACTATACTACAAGGCTACAGTAATCAAAACAGCATGGTACTGGTACCAAAACAGAGATATAGACCAATGGAAAAGAGGCCTCAGAAGTAATGCCACATGTCTACAATCATCTGATCTTTGACAAACCTGACAAAAACAAGCAATGGGGAAAGGATTCCCTGTTTAATAAATGGTGTTGGAAAAACTGGCTAGCCATATGCAGAAAGCTGAAACTGGACCCCTTCCTTACACTTTATACAAAAGTTAACTCCAGATGGATTAAAGATTTAAACATAAGACCTAACACCATAAAAACCCTAGAAGAAAACCTAGGCAAAACCATTCAGGACATAGGCATAGGCAAGGACTTCATGACTAAAACACCAAAAGCAATGGCAACAAAAGCCAAAATAAGCAAATGGGATCTATTTAAACTTAAGAGCTTCTGCACAGCAAAAGAAACAATCATTAGAGTGAACCGGCAACCAACAGAACGGGAAAAAATTTTGCAATCTACCCATCTGACAAAGGGCTATTATCCAGAATCTACAAAGAACTAAAACAGATTTACAAGAAAAAAAAAACAAACAAACCCATTCAAAAGTGGGCAAAGGATATGAACAGAAACTTTTGAAAAGAAGATAATTTATTGAAGATTTTTGCATCTATGTTCATCATGAATATTGGCCTCAAGTTTTCTTTTTGGTTGAGTCTCTGCGGGTTTTGGTATCAGGATCATGTTGGTCATAAAAAAATTTTGGAAGGAGTCCTCTTTTGATTGTTGGAATAGTTTCATAAGGTCTCCTGTTTGTACATCTGGTAGAATTCAGCTACATCTGGACCCGGACTTTTTTGGTTGGCAGGCTAATTGCTTTTCAATTTCTTTCTGATTTAGGCTTGGAGTGCAAGTGTCCAGGACTTTATCTATTTCTTCCAGGTTTACAGGTTGATGTGCATAGAGTTGTTGTAGTAATCTGTAATTGTAGTCTGTATTTCAGTGGAGTCAGTGGTGATATCCCCTTTATAGTTTTTATTGCATCTATTTGATTCTTCTCCCTTTTCTTTTTATTAATCTGGCTAGTGGTCTGTCTATTTTGTCAATCTTTTTAAAAAAACCAGCTCCTGGATTTATTGATTTTTTGAAGGATTTTTGTGTCTCTATCTCCTTCAGTTCTACTCTGATCTTGGATTATAAACCATTCTATTATAAAGACACATGCACACATATGTTCATAGCGCATTGTTTACAATAGCAAAGACCTGGAACCAACCCAAATGCCCATCGATGATACACTGGACAAGGAAAATATGGCACATATATACCATTGAATACTATGCAGCCATAAAAAACGATGAGTTTGTGTCCTCTGTAGGGACATGGATGAATCTGGAAACCATCATTCTTGGCAAACTGACACAAGAACAGAAAATCAAACACCACGTGTTCTCACTCACAGTTGGGTGTTTAACAATCAGAAAACATGGACACAGGAGGAGCATCACACTGGGGTCTGTTAGGCCAAGGAGGGACAGTGGGGGGTGGTGGGGAGGGATAACGTGGGGAGAAATGCCAGAGGTAGGTGATGGGGGGATGGAGGCAGCAAACCACATTGACATGTGTGTACCTATGCAACAATCCTGCAAGATCTGCACATGTACCCCAGAACCTAAAGTACAATTTAAAAAAAAAGATATTTATGCAGCCAAGAAACATATGAAAAAAAGCTCACCATCACTGGTCATTAGAGAAATGCAAATCAAAACCACATTGAGATACCACCTCACGCCAGTTAGAATGGCGATCATTAAAAAATCTGGAGACAGCAGATGCTGGAGAGGATGTGGAGAAATAGGAACACTCTTACACTGTTGGTGGGAGTGTAAATTAGTTCAACCATTGTGGAAGACAGTGTGGCGATTCCTCAGGGACCTAGAAATAGAAATTCCATTTGACCCAGCAATCCCATTACTGGGTATATATCCAAAGGATTATAAATGATTCTACTATAAAGACACATGCACATGTATGTTCATTGCAGCAAAGACCTGGAAGCAACCCAAATGCCCATCAATGGTAGACTGGACACAGAAAGTGTGGCACAGATACACCTTGGAATACTATGCAGCCATAAAAAAGGATGGGTCCATGCCCCTCATAGGGACACAGATGAATCTGGAAACCATCATTCTCAGCAAACTGACACAAGAACAGAAACCAAATACAGCATGTTGTCACTCATAGGTGGGTGTTGAACAATGAGAACACATGGCAACAGGAGGGGAACATCACACACTGGGGGGTATGTTGGGGGTGAGGGGTTAGGGAGGGACAGCAGGTGGTGGGGACGTTGGGGAGGATAACACTGGGAGAAATGCCAGAGGTAGGTGATGGGGGATGGAGGCAGCAAACCACATTGACATGTGTGGCTATGCAACAATCCTGCAAGATCTGCACACCCCAGAACCTAAGTACAATTTAAAAAAAGATATTTATGCAGCCAAGAAACATATGAAAAAACACCATCACTGGTCATTAGAAATGCAAATCAAAACCATTGAGATACCACCTCACGCCAGTTAGAATGGCGATCATTAAAAATCTGAGACAGCAGATGCTGGAGAGGATGTGGAGAAATAGGAACACTCTTACACTGTTGGTGGGGTGTAAATTAGTTCAACCATTGTGGAAGACAGTGGCGATTCCTCAGGGACCTAGAAATAGAAATTCCATTTGACCCAGCAATCCCATTACTGGGTATATATCAAGGATTATAAATGATTCTACTATAAAGACACATGCACATGTATGTTCATTGCAGCAAAGACCTGGAAGCAACCCAAATGCCCATCAATGGTAGACTGGACACAGAAAGTGTGGCACAGATACACCTTGGAATACTATGCAGCCATAAAAAAGGATGGGTCCATGCCCCTCATAGGGACACAGATGAATCTGGAAACCATCATTCTCAGCAAACTGACACAAGAACAGAAACCAAATACAGCATGTTGTCACTCATAGGTGGGTGTTGAACAATGAGAACACATGGCAACAGGGAGGGAACATCACACACTGGGGTATGTTGGGGGGTGAGGGGTTAGGGGAGGGACAGCAGGTGGTGGGGACGTTGGGGAGGGATAACACTGGGAGAAATGCCTGATGTAGGTGACAGGGGGATGGAGACAGCAAACCACCATGGCATGTGTGTACCATGTAAAAATCCTGTAAGATCTCCACATATATCCTAGAACTTAAAGTACAATTTAAAAAACAACAGAACAAGTATATATAGTTACCTTCAGAGTCTTGGATGTAACTGAAAATAGAGAATGTAGTGTTCATAAGGGGATACAGAGTTGTGTAAAGGTAAGCCAGATTGGTACATCTTGTTCACACCACTGTTCCTTGTGATGCTCAACACTTTTTTTTTTTGAGACAGAGTTTCGCTCTTGTTACCCAGTTCCGTCTAACGGTATGGTCTTTTGTAACTCTAAGTACAACTTCATATCCAAGATACTGACAATGATATTATACTGCTGTCTAGACTACAAACTTTATTCAGTATCACCAGATTTTGCATGCATTCATTTGTGTATATGTAGGTCCGTACAACTTCAGCACAGGTATAGATTCATGTGCTTAACCTCATAATCAACTATTATAATCAACATCATAATCATTATAATCCAATAGAACTGTTCCATCAGCACAGAGGAACTCCTTATGCCGTTCTTCATTTCAATAATTTTGTCATTTCAAGAATGTCATATAAATGCAATCAGACAGTATATGACCATTTGAGACTGGCTTTTCTTGGTTTACCATAATACCTCTGAAGCACAACCAAGTTCTTATATCAACAGTTAGTTCCTTGTCATTCCAGAGTAGTATTGAAAATTGTGGATAGTTTGTTTAACCATTTACCTGTTGTAGGACATCTGGGTTGTTTCCAGTTTGGGGCTATTACAAATAAAGCTTCTATGAATATTTGGGTACAAGTACAATATAGGTTTTCATTTCTCTACAATGACTGTCCAGGAGCACAATTGCTGGGTCTTACGTTTAACTTGATAAGAAATTTATAAACTCTTTTCCAGAGTGGCTGTGCCATTTTCCATGCCTGTCAGCAATGTATGAAATATCCAGTTTGTATCCTCATCAGTATTTGGTATTTTCACTATTTTTAATTTAGCCATTCAGATAAGTAAGTCATAGCCTCACTGTGGTTTCAATTTGCATTCCCTGATGACTATGGAGTTTAACAGCTTGCCATTTATAGATCCTCTTCAGTAAAACATGTATTCATGTCTTTTGCCCATTTTCTAATTGGACTGTTCTCATGGTTCAATTTTTGTGGCTTTTTTTTTTTTTTTTTGAGACAAGGCCTCACTCCTTTACCCAGGTTGGAGTGTGGTGGTGTGATTATAGTTCACTGCAGCCTCGAACTCCTGGGCTCAAGTGATCCTCCTGCCTCCCTAGTAGCTGGGATTACTGGTGTGTGTCATGGCGCCCAGCTAACTTTTTAAAAAATTTTTTGTAGAGACAGAGTCTCACTATGTTGCCCAGGCTGGTCTTGAACCCCTAACCTCAATCACTCCTCCCACTTGGCCTCCCAAAGTGATGAGATTACATGAGATACCATGCCTGGACTACTGTTGAATTTTGAGCAAACTTTATATATTCCAAATTGATCAGATAGATGTCTTGCAAATAATTCACCTCAAGGTGTAGCTTGTCTTTTCCTCTTCTTAAATCAAAAGTTTTTAAATTTTGAAGAAATTCAATATGTTAGTTTTTTTCCTTTTATGGATTGTGCTTTTGGGGCAAAGTCCAAGAACTTGTCGACTGGCCCAAGATCCTGAAGATTTTTCACCTGTGGCTTTTTTCAAAGTTATATAGTTTTATCTATTACATTTAAGTCCATTATACAGTTAGAGTTAAATTTTATATAAGCTGTGAGGTTTAAGTAGAGGTTCTTTCTTCTCCTTGCTGTGGGTGTCTAATTCCTCCATTGAGTTGCTTTGCACTTTTTCAAAATCAGTTTAGCATATTTATATGGGTTTATTTCTGGGCTTTCTCAACTGTTCCATTGATCTATGTGTCTGTTCCTCTGCCAATACCATCTATCTTGATTACTATAGCTTTATAGTAAGTCTTGAAGTCAGGAAATGTGAGTCCTCCAACTTTTTCTTCTTCAAAATTGATTTAGCTTAATTAACTTTACACTGGATATTTTCATCTTTCCTATAGAGAAAGAAAAAGAATAGAGAAGAACTGTGGCTGTGGGAAATTAGGGAAAATATAGTACATACATTCCATATGCTCACGACTAGTGGTTTTCAAATGTTAGTATGTCCCAGAATCAGCTAACTAAGTTCACGCAGATTTCTGGGTTCTATCCACAGAGATAAGAGTTTGACCTTCAAGTGATTCTGATGCAGGTGGTTCTAGATGACACTTTGAAATTTGAAAAACAAGGAGAACCAAAAACCAAAAACAACCTTTATCACTTAACATTTATCATTTGTGCTTTTACATGGTAAGAGTAATGCAACCAGACTTTTTAAAGCATGGTTTTCATTACATCCTAAGTCCTAAATGTTTCTGGGGAAACACATTTATATTATAATAGAAATTCCTAGGCAGAAGTGTGGGTGAAGGGGAGGAAGGCAGCAAAACACACTGCCACGTGTGTACCTATGCAACTATCTTGCACGTTCTGCACATGTACCCCAAAACCTAAAATGCAATAAAAATTTAAAATTAAAAAAAAAAAAAAAAAAGAAATTCCTAGGCAGATAGGATCTGCTCAATAGAAATTTACTTCAGAGTCAGATATGCTAGAACTCATGTTTGGTTAAAAAGGGCACCTTCAGAGATTCAATGTTTAATAGGTGTCTCAGGATATATATTTTAGAAGTCAAGAAGGAAGATACTGCCCTCTCAATGAGGGCATAGAGGTGGGGTGCTTCCTTCCACTCACACTAGATTTATTATTTGCTTGTCCAACATGAGCATCATACCTACAAAACTGAAACATGAAATATTCTAGCAAGTGAATGTATTTGAAAATGAAAATAACGACTTCCAAGTTAAAAGGGAAATATAAATGTTTAAAATACACTCCCCAGACATTTTATTATAAGATATTCCTTGCCAATGTAACTCCCATAGCCTTTTTAGAAATAACTTTCATATTCTACTTAAATCATCTTGCATATGCTCTTTATAGGTTAGTTATAGGTAGGAGCGTTCAGTAAACTCAAATTAAACTGTGCTGATTGCATGTGAAAACTTATCTACTGGGATATAAAAAGAATTGTCCTATAGTTTGCCTGCATGTGAGCTGTGTGCATTTTAGATTGTGTTTCGTACACAAATCGAAAAAGAAGTTTTTTACCCCACTTTGTCTCCTGCTTTATTCTAGAGAAGAAAGTTCTTGCATAAGCTCTTCTTTTTCTTGTTGCAATTCCCGCAAATGCTGCTGGTTTTGCTCCAGTCTGTCCTCCAACCACTGTAGGAGAGGCCCACTGACTGCCGACATCTGACTGCACAGATTCTTGGTAAACACTTCAATAGGAAAAATAAAGATGAAAATAATTATGGAAAAGCACCGTCCACTAGCATGTTCCCATTCCATTACCAACAGACCGTCAACCATGAGCATAGAAAGGAGGGTTTGGAGAAGGAAGTAGAAAAAGTATAATTATTAGGACTGGTAAACAATTTTCTCTGCCCAGCCAGGGAAAAAAACAGAAGAGCTGAGCATAGAAAATACCCATTCTGAAGCCATCCTGAATCCATAAGCCAGAGGGAAGCCTGGCAGATATAGATGGCCAGCTCTTTACTACCTTAGGCAAAAGGGCTAAGAGCCACGAAAGGGTTCCTTTCCCCAGACATTCAGACCTTTCTGTGCTGTAAATCACCATAACCTCCTAATGGGCCAGAAGTCAGCCTTCTGCAATTTACATTTCCAAAGAGTCCCGTAGGTACATCAAATGTTATGTATATTGAGAAATATACATTAATTGAATACACCTGAGAGCTCCTCTTTTAAAATGAAGAAACAAAGGAATGAAGAGTAAAGTAAGATCTTTTGTGCTTTACTGTGAATGTTCAGCTTCATGGTGAGACAAAGATTCTATGATACTTTTAAAACAAATTCCATTTATGTGAGTATCTTTTTCTTGCTCATAATATATGACCACTGTCTAGTGTTTTGCTAAAGACTGCAGTTAAGCAGAATTGCTACATCTAAGCACATGTATATTTTAAAACTAATTATCCAGTATTTTCCAGATTGTACCAAATTATATCTCCAGGAACAGAGAGACTGCTCACTTCCCTCACATCCTCACCTAATTGTCTCTCAATTTAATCTTTGCCATTACCTTCCTAGAGTCTGAAAATCTTCTTAAATTTTCCTCCTATATTTCTTTAACTTATAAAGTAAGCTTTTGGGGGTATAATTTACAGACAGTAAAATGAACCAATGTAAAGTAAACAGTTCTATGAGTTTTGACAAAGGTAAACCCCATGTTATAATTTGGATATTTGGCCCTCCAAACCTCATGTTAAAATTTGACTCACAAAGTTGAAGGTGAGACCTTCATACGAGGTATTTGGGTCATGGGGGTGTGTCCTTCATTAATATATTAAATGCCCTCCCTTAGGGGTGACTCCTTTCTCTGTCAGTTCCCACAAGAACTGCTGTTAAAAAGAGCCTACCCCCTCCGCCATTCTCATTTCCTCTCTTGCCACCTGATGTCTGCATACACAGGCTCCCCTTTGCCTTCTGTCATGAGTGGAAGCCCTCACAAAATGCAGGGGCCAGCACCACGCTTCTTTTTCAGTCTGCAAAACTGTAAAGCCAAATAAACCTCGTGTAGCCAGTGCTAGTCAAGATATACATCATTTCCATCACCCTCAAAGAATCCCCTCTGCAGTTTCCTTTGCATCAAATGCCCCTTCACCCCTGGGCCAGGCAGTTATCACACCGTAGATGAGTTTTGCTTATTGTTGAATTTGGAACCATGGAGTACGTAGCCTTCCTGGGATGCTTCCTTTACCTGACATATTTCTTGAGACTTGTCCTATTTGTTCATGTTTCGGAATTTTGTTCTTTCCATTGTTTAGTACTCCATTATATGGATATATCCGAGTTTATCCACACATTTGTGTTGTTTCTACCTTTTGGCTATTGTGAATAATGCTGGTGCGAACATTTGTGTGCAGGTTTGGTTTGAGTGGCTGTTTCGAATTCTTTGAGGTATATACCTAGGAAAGGAACTGGTATGACATTTGGCAACTATAATTGCCAAACTTTTTTCTAAAGCGGTGTACCATAATAGTGAAAGTTTAAATATATCTGGAATTTATTTTTTGTGTCTGGTATTAGGTAGGAATCTATTTTCCCCCAAATTGGAAAAAAGAATTTAACTCCTAGAATAGTGACTAGCAGAGAATAGACACTCAAATGTTTCTTGAATGAATAAACTAACAAAGAAATGAACTGTTTCAATCCTATTTAGTAAATAATTCATGCTTTTTTTCATTTATTTAAAGTAATATCTTTGCTATATATAAATTCTTATATATACACAGTTCTATCTCTGGTCTCTGTTCAGTTCCACTGATCTATTTGTCTATTTTTGATCTATTATTTATACTTTAAAAATTACTGTGGCTTTAGAATATAGCTATATATATATAACCAACTTTTTAAAATGTATTTATTTTACTTTAGGTGCATACTATATCTGGCATTTCTCCCCATTTTATCCCTCCCCTCCCTCCACACACCCCCTCCACTGTCTCTCCCCTACCCCCTCCAACTGCCCCCAGTGTGTGATGCTCGTCTCCCTGAGTCCACGTGTTCTCATTGTTAGACTGGACCAACTTTTAACTTTGTCATGTTTTACCCTGAGATAGAAATTATGGGACAGATAGATCAAGCCATTTCTCCCTTTTCTTGGAAAAGTAACTGCCTATAACACTGAAAAGCCTTCCCTTCTTCCTCACTGGTGACTTTGCAAGTAACTAGAGAAGAGTGAACAGAATGACCCGGAAGTCAGGGTCACTCAGACAGAAAGTGTGGCTGGGGAAGTGTGTATGTTGGAGACAAGTGAATTAGTATATATATTGTATTCAGCTTTTTGTCCCTTTGCCTTGTACAAGACTTACTTTTATATTTATTGACATCAAAAGATTTTCTCCGTCATGCCTTCCCTTTTATCTGTCTTTCTGTCTATCCATCCATCTCTTTCAATTCCCACAACAGGCTGGTAATGTTATGCTGGAACCACAAGAGCCAACTATTAAAATTCCAAGAAGTTTGTGAGCTGGTTGATGCCATGTTAGTTGCTTGAAATCAGCCATGTCAGGGCATTACACCACAGAAACATACAGACACAACAAATCGGCATCCTCCCCGCTCCTTGAGAACTGGCTGTTAAACATGTGCCAGAACACCACTGAGTAGGTCTATCATAAATCTCCTTCCTGTCTTTCCTCTTGTCTTACTCCAGGCTGTATTTACAGTATTCATGGATACCCAGGGTTCAAAAGAAATGTTTGGATGAGGATCCGAAATCCTTGGGAAAGGAAACCTGAGGACAACTTGTACCCATCACTTCACTCACTTAAACTAAATTTGCTTCTGTCAGCTGAGTATTTCAGGGAAATACTCAAAAAAGTCTGAGTACTCAAGAAAAATAAATTCTTACCTGAGCCATTATGGATCTTGGTTACTGAGTCCAGATGTGTGAGGCTAAAGGATAAAATAGTTTAGGTTAGTGGCAAAGCAGCACTGAACAGAAAACAATAAACTGCATCTGACTACTGCCAACTGGATATGTAGTATTTAAATCCCCAATATTAACTTTTTGATGATTTGGGGGATATGATTTTATCCAAAGACAATTGAAATCAGTACAAATATATTGGGCAAAACCTAGTGCGTGGCAACAGGATTAAAATGCTGTGGATTCTCCTATTTTCTCAACCAAAAAAAGAAAGTGTCCTTGCCCTTGAAAGTTCCAAAGTAAGCAGGAGAAAAACAAATGTTGAAGAAATTATCACACGATGTGAGAAACATTACGATTTTAGACTGCTAGAAACTTTTCTCAGAGAGGCAAAAGGAGAGGGGCCTGAGAAGTGGAGAAGAGGAGTGAAGAGGGTCTCTACCTGTGGATCCTCCTATACGCATCCTGCTCCTCCTGGCACAGGATCTTGGGCAGCTCTACTGCTGATTCGAGGCACACTTTCCCAATAGTGACATGAGGTACAATATGGATTGGGATTTCAATTCTCTCATACCTGTGAGGCAATCAGTGCAGGTCAGTTGTTAAACTCTGAGTTGTCATAATCAGAAGTTCTCTGTAGTTTTAATTGAAACTCTAGGATATAGCATACTTCAAAGATTAAGCATTGCTGTAATTCATTTAGTGACTCAACTTCAAATTGGATAGACTTCAAACTGGGTTCGTCTGGAGAGCAAACTAAAAGCCCATAGAGAATCTAAGGCCATTTCTGTAAATTTAGGAGAAAGCTTGGGAGCTCAAGGCCTTTACATCTACTCCCCAGGCAGGGGAAATAGCTAATTCATACTATTTTTAGTCAAGAAGTTGCCAATGAGGTTGAACAAATTAATCACAAAAGTCTGGAGAACAAGAACTACAGACTCTTCAATGACTCCATCACATGATTATGTAGGTGGGATTACTCACTTGTTCTAACTCAGTGTTTACCAGTGGCCCTCACTTCCCATTTTCTCCCCTTTTTGTGGGGGGAATAGGTAAGAAATTCACAAATACTCACATGTTACTAAGGCCAACCAATCTACCTCTACCCACTTCTTACCCCAAATACACCTAAACTCTACCTACCAGTGGGTTCAGTGGAGAATCCAGGTTGAGGGCCCCTGGCACTGTGAGACCTCACTGGCACATGGTGGTAAGGTATCTTAAGATCTAGCTTTCCGGGGCCCAAAGTGGCTCCGGCCGGATGTCGTGGCGCTTGCGAAGGCGAGGCCAGGAGTTCAAGGCCACCCAACCTCAGCAACCTTATAAGCTCTCAATGATTGGCAAAAAAAAAAAAAAAAAGATCTAGCTTTCCCATCTCTCTTCCCCACCCAGCAGAACATGTCTAGTCCGCATACCACAACAACCTAGATGAAACACAAACGATGGGGCATTACAAGCCCTCCCCTCCCTACACCCAAGTAGTCAGGGTGTGCTTCCATCTAAAAACATTTATTTTTAGTCTAAATAACTTTTAATATTTCTTGTAGTGAATACCTCCAGATTAATTCTGCCTGGTTTTTTTTTTTTTTACATAAAAATGTCTTGTTTGTCTTAATATAAAATTCTGGGGTTGATAGCTTTTTTCTTTATGCACATTAAAGATGTCATCCCATTATCTTTCAGCCTCCAAAGGTTCTGATGAGAAGTCAGCCACTATTTGAAATATATCTTTTATTCTCTTAGCTGCTATAATGTTCCTGTCAGTTTGCTTGTATCTATATTGCTTGTGATTAACTGAGATTCATGAATCTATGAGTATTATTAATCAGATTTTAGAGAATTCTTAGCCACTATCTCCTTAGGCATTCTTTGCCTACTTCTGGTGCTCCAACTGCATGTAAATTAAAATGGTTCATACTGCCTCACACACCTCTGTCACACATCATTCTGCTAGTTCATTCTCTCTCTCTTTTTTTAACTCTTTGCTTCACTTGGGGCATATTTTATCGACCTGTGTTTGTGCTCACTGATCACTTTTGCTACACTTCAGTCTGCTGCTAGCCCCTCTAATGATTTCTTAAATTTAGGTATTTTCCACTTTTACAACGTCCATCTGGGTTGCTTTTTTTTTTTTTTAATTTGTGGTTAAAAAAATAAAATTTACTATCTTAACCATTTTAAGCGTACAGTTCAATAATGTAAGTATTTTAACATTGTTATGAAACAGATCTTCAAAACATTCTCATCTTGCAGAACAGAAACTCTATACCCATTAAACAACTCCCCCTTCTCCCTTCACCCAGCCCCTGGTGACCACCATTCTACTTTGTATATTTATGATCATCAGATACTTTATATAAATAGAAAAATGCTATATTTGTCCTTTTGTGAATAGCTTATTTTACTTAGCATAATATTCTCAGGGTTCCTTTAGGTTGTAGGTTGTAACATGATTTCCTTTATTTTTAAGGTTGTATAGCATTCCATTATGTTACATTGTATTTTGTTGGTCCATTCATCCATCAATAGACATTTGGGTCGCTTTTACCTCTAGACTATTGTGAATAATGTTGTGAACATAGGTGTGTAAATACCTATTTGAGATCTTGCTTTTAATTCTTTTGGATATATACACAAGAAATGAGACTGGTGGATCATATAGTTGATCTATTTTTAAGTTTTTAAAGAAACTTCATGCTGTTTTTTTAATTGAGATTGCAACACTACAATCTCAACAATAATGTGCAAGGGTTCCAACTCCTCCATATTTTCACGAACACATGTTATTTTTTGATTTTGTTAGATAATACCTGTCATAATGGGTGTAAGGTGATATCTCATGGTGGTTTTCATTTGCATTTCTCTGACAATTAGTGACATTGAACACTCTTGTATAGGCTTGTTGGCCAAGAGAAATATCAGTTTAAGTTCTTTGCCCATTTTAAGATCAGATTTTTGTTGTCGTTGAGTGTAAGAGTTGTTCATATATTCTGGATATTAACCCCTTATTAAAAATATGATTTCATTTGTCTATTTTTGCTTTTGTTAGCTGTGCTTTTGGTGTCATATTCAAGAAAGTACTGCCAAATCCAACGTCATGAAGCTTTTCCTCTAAGTTTTCTGCTAGTTTTGTAGTTTGTGGTCTTATGTTTGGTTCTTTAATTCATTTGAGCTAAGTTTTATATAGGATAATGGACACTGATAGTGTGTGTACTTTTCTGTGTGTTACACTTCAGTTGAAAAGCTAACACCAACCAAACAAAGTTTATGACAAAGAAGTTCTAGAGTATGCTAGAGCTCACAGGTCAGAATGTATATCTTAAAATACTAGTTTTGAACTCTACCGTTGAAGGAACTTTAAACAAATATTTACTGAATTCCACAGGAACAGTAATAAAAAGGCAAACCTTCTTTCAAGGATCTTACAATGTTAGTAGAAAAACAAAATACTAAAATATAATATTGTATGTATTACAAAAAGGAAGTATAAGATTTTATTAAGTTTCCAGGAGGAATGCTTAACTGGGATGGTATCAGGGGTTCAGAATTATCAGAGAAGGATTCCTAAGTTTAATCTTCATCTTCAAAAATGACTAGACATTGGCCAGGTGGTATATGAAAAAGGAAACTGTAGGCAGAGTGAGCATATGACACAGAGAGAGCATGGCTGGAGAAATAAGCATTTTAGGTTTTGGGGTACATGTGCAGAACGTGCAAGATAGTTGCATAGGTACACACATGGAAGTGTGTTTTGCTGCCTTTTATTTCATTATTTTTTTCTATTCCCAACCTTACTACTTTTTCTTTTTGTTCATTGTTTCTTTCCTTATGTCTTATTTCTGATAGCACATATGATTATTGATGAAAATGTACTAAATAAAATATTAGCAAAAATAATCCCATATCACATTAAGATACTAAGGAAAATCATAATTGCCTTCACAGATACTGAAAAACTTAGCAAAACCTAATACCTATTCCTGATGAAAACAGAATAAAAAGGGAAAAGTGGGAATTTGTGGATACTTTCTTAATATGAAAAGGATATATACTTTATTCCTGAATACGGAATCTTTCTTAATGAAGAAATGCTATAGGAATTTCCATTAGGATCACAAACAAAGCAAGAATATCTACTATTTCCACTACAATATAATATTCTAAAGAAGATATTAGGTAATACAGTTATATTTAAGAAATAAAAGAATTCAGGAAGGTAAAAATTTACATACCGAAATAATAGCCTTCAAATATACAAGCAAAAAAGAGAATAGAAAAAAAATTCACAAAAGCAAAAAAAAAGATAGCTTAAGAATAAATTTCAGCAAGACATATGCAAAACCTATATGAGAAAAACAACACTCCTGACAGACACCAAAGCACACTACAGCAAATGGAAAGACAGCCAGTGGTCTTGGATGGGATGATGCAATATCACAGATTAATTTATAAATTTAACACAGTCTCAATAGAAATATCAAAAAGTTTTTATCTGGAGCTAGACAAGCTGACAGTAAGGTTCACATGAAAAACTAAATATGTAAGAATAGTCAGGATCTCAAATGGGCGTGATGGCTCATGCCTGTAATCCCAGCACTTTGGGAGGCTGAGATGGGCAGATCACCCTAGGTATGGAGTTTGAGACCAGTTTGGGCAACATGGTGAAACTCTGTCTCCACTAAAAATACAAAAATTAGCCAGAAGTGGTGGTGCATGCCTGTAATCCCAGCTACTCGGGAGGCAGAGGCTGCTATGAGCTAAGTTCGTACTACTGCACTCCAGCCTGGGTGACTGAGCAAGACTCCGTCACACACAAAAAAAAAAGTCAGGGAAACACTGTTGAAACACTGAAAAAGAAAAGCTACGATGGAGACTAGCCCTAGAGATAATAAAACACACAATAAAGCCGCTATAATTAATGTGATGATAATTAAATAGACAGATAGAACAGAATAGGGAGCTTTTGTATATGGTAAAAGGTGGCATGTAAATTTGCTGATGTGAAGATAAGCTTTTTTTTTTTGAGATGGAGTCTTGCTCTGTTGCCCAGGCTGCAGTGCAGTGGTGCAATCCTGGCTCACTGCAACCTCTGCCTCCCAGGTTCAATCAATTCTACTGTCTCAGCCTCCCAAGTAGCAGGGTTTATAGGCACCCACCACCATGCCCGGCTGATTTTTGTATGTTTAGTAGAGATGGGGTTTCACCAACTTAGCCAGGCTGGTCTCAAATTCGTGACCTCAAGTGATCCACCTGCCTCAGCCTCCCAAAGTGCTAGGATTACAGACATGAGCCACTGCGCCTGGCCTAACATAAACTTTTTAATCAGTGATTTTGGAACAGGTGGATTGCCATTTAGAAAGAGATAAAATTAGATTCATATGTTAAGTCTATACAAAATAAACTCTATATAGATCTGACTTTTGTTGTTTCATATACTCTAAAGGGGAAAAAAGTATGGGTTAAAAAAAATCCAAAAACGGAAAACAAACAAGAAAAACCTGTTTTTCTTTTTTTTATTGCACTTTAAGTTCTGGGGTGCATGCGCAGATCTTGCAGGATTGTCGCATAGGTACACACATGCCATGGTGGTTTGCTGTCTCCATCCCCCGCCCCCGTCACCTACATCAGGCATTTCTGCCAATGTTATCCATCCCCAACCTCACCACTCCCTGCTGTCCCTCCCCTAGCCCGCCACCCCCCAACAGACCCCAGTGTGTGATGTTCCCTTCCCTGTGCCCATGTGTTCTTATTGTTCAACACCCGCCTATGAGTGAGAACATGTGGTGTTTGGTTTTCTGTTCTTGTGTCAGTTTGCTGAGAATGATGGTTGCCAGATTCATCCATGTCCCTACAAAGGACATAAACTCATCTTTCTTATGGCTGCATAATATTCCATGGTGTATACGTGCCACATTTTGTTTGTCCAGTCTACTATCAATGGGCATTTGGGTTGGTTCCAGGTCTTTGCTACTATAAACAGTGCCACAGTGAATATACATGTGCATGTGTGTTTCTTCATAATTCAACAACTTACAATCCTTTGGGTATATACCCAGTAATGGGATTGCTGGGTCAAATGGAATTTCTATTTCTAGATCCCTGAGGAATCGCAACACTGTCTTCCACAATGGTTGAACTAATTTACACTCCCACCAACAGTGTAAGAGTGTTCCTATTTCTCCACATCCTCTCCAGCATCTGCTGTCTCCAGATTTTTTAATGATCGCCATTCTGACTGGCGTGAGATGGTATCTCAATGTGGTTTTGATTTGCATCTCTCTAATGACCGGTGATGATGAGCATTTTTTCATATGTTTGTTGGCCTCATGTGTGTCTTCTTTTGAAAAGTGTGTGTTCATATCTTTTGCCCACTTTTGAATGGCTTTTTTTTCAAAATGTATACAGTAAACATGTGCAATTCTGTATGTTAATTACACCTCAATAAAGCTTAATTAAAAAGAACTGTCAACAAATATTGATTTCTAGTTAGTAGGTTTTTCTTTCACGGTGATATAGATTAGCAATCCTGAACTACTTTCTGTATATTCTAGGGCTGAGTAACAAGTAAATATTGTGGCTAGCAGAAGCAAGGCGTCTTTCTTTTTAAGGAAAAAGTTGCAAATATGGAAAAGGAGAATGCTAGAATGAATGAAAATAGAATGGGAGTTATCAGGTTGAACTCAGAGGTAAACTGGAAAAAGTTTCCAAGCTGAAGCACAGGGAGGAGAACCAACCCCCAGGTAGAGTTTGAGGAAATGGAGCTGAGACTCTGGGAAGGCTAAGACAGCTTGTGTTTGCAAGGTAAAGTACTATGGAGGAAAGAACTGCATAGGAAGAGAACTCTAGAGATCTTAAAATGATACCAGATGTAAACAAAGAAACTAAGAGTATTAGAAATGGTTAACCATATAGTCAAATACAAAACCTTTTATTATTTAAATTTCTTGAAAAGATAATAAACTATTTAAAGTAAAGCTTATGACACACATGCATGTAAAATGTGTGATCACAGTGGCACAAAGACGAGGAGGGGAGAAATGAAAGTATGATGTTGCAAGATTCTTATATTATGTGTGAACTAGTAAAATATCATTTGATTAAGTCTGGAGACATTTCTGATTATGACAATTGGCTATTGGCACCTAGTACATGGAGGTCAGCGAAACTGATTCAACAATGCACAGAATGGCACCCCCTATCCCCACCCACACACACAACTATGTGACCCAAAATGTCAATAGTGACAATGTTGGCAGACCCTGTGAAAAACCCTAAAGCAATCACTAACATAACAAAAGACTACAGCTAATTAGTCTATAAAGGAGATAAACATTTGACAAAATACAACATCTATTTTTGTTAAAAACATATTCTTACCAATCTAGGAATAAAAGAAACTTCCTCAAACTGACTAAGGGAATCTATGAAAAACCTTCAGGTAACATCATACTTAATGGTGAAAGAGTAAATAACTTCTCCAAAGATTAGGAACACAGTTACCATGACCACTCTTACCAGCTGTATTCAATGGTTTATTAGAGGTTCTAACAATGGAATAAGGCAAGAAAAATAAACAGAAGGCATCCACATTGGAAAGAAAGAAGTGAAACTACCTTTATTCACAGATGACATAATCACCTGTAGATAATCCAATGGGCCCTTCAAAAAAGCTGTTAAAAATTAATTGAATTTAGCAAGGTTGTAGGATATAAACTCAATATACAAAAATGAATTATATTTTTATATAGTATCAGTAAACAATAGGAAATTGAAATTAATACAATCATATTTACAATAACATAAATATATGAAATGTAAAGGGATAAATATGACAAAAGATATGGAAGATCTGTATATTGAAAACTAAAAACCATTACTGAGATAATTAAGATCTATATAAATAGAGAGATATACCATGTCCACACTTTGGAAGACTCAATATTATTAATATGTTAGTTCTCCCCAAAATGAATCTATGGATTCAACATAATCCCAATTAAAATCCTAGCAGGCACTATTGGGAAACAGTCTATCAGTTTCTTAAAAAAATCAAACACATATCTACCATATGTTCAGCCAGTGTCATCCTAGGTATTTCCCCAAGGAAAGAAAAGGCATATATCCATACCAAAACCAATATACAAATGTTCTAAGCAGCTTTATTTGTAATAGACAAAAACTATAAATAACTCAAATATCCATCAACAGGTGAATGGATAAACGTATTGTGGTAATATGTATACAATTTAATATTATTCTGTAATAAAAGGGGCAAACTATTGAAATATGCTACAACATGGCTGAATCTCAGAATAATTATGGTGTATGAAAGGAGACAGACAAAAAGTACATACTCTATGATTCCACATGCAAACATTTCTAGAAAATGAAGACCAATCTCTAGTAAGAGTAGACCAGGGTTTTCTGTAGTTGGAGAAGTGATAGGGTGTGATGGAAGGGAAGAATTACAAAGAGGTACAAGGCAATGTTTGGGGGTGACAGAAATTTTCATTATCTGGATTATAGCAGTGGTTTCACAGGTATATAAATATCAAAACTTATTGACAAATTGTGTATTTTAAACATGTGCAATTTATCATGTCAATTGTACCTCAATAAAGCTATCTAAAAAAAAAAAAAAAAAGGAACCAAGGCTCCTTGGAGAAATAATGAATCCAGGCTGGGTAGAGAAAAAAATGAGACAAAGATGGGAGTAGGTCAAAAGAACACAGGAAAAACTTCCACTAGCCAATTCTGAAACAATGGGTGCCTCAAAATAACTAATGATAGTAATGGATTAAAACCCATTGAATAAAATAAGAATCCAGGTGTTCACATTAATATAAATAAATAAATGAAAAAATAATCAGAAAAGAAAACTCTTTCTTAAAGTAAAATACCGACTAGTAAATGTTGAAGGAATGATGGAATTAGAACACTGCCATGTGACAAACATCTTAGTAATAAGTAATTTAGGAAATACTAATTGATGAACGCTAAAACTCCCTACAAGATACAGTCATCCCATCGTATCTGTGGGGGATTGGTTCCAGGACCTCCCACAGACACAAAATGATGTCCATGTCCCTGATATAAAAGGGTGCAGTATACTTTAAATTCTCTCTAGATTACTTAGCATCTCTAGATTATTTACAATACCTCATACAGGCTGGGTACACTGGCTCATACCTGTAGTCCCAGCACTTTGGGAGGTCGAGATGGGTAGATCACTTTGGCCCAGGAGTTTGAGACCAGCCAGGACAAGGTAATAAAACCCCCACCTCTACAAAAAATACAATTTAATATTATTCTGTAATAAAAGGGGCAAACTATTGAAATATGCTACAACATGGCTGAATCTCAGAATAATTATGGTGTATGAAAGGAGACAGACAAAAAGTACATACTCTATGATTCCACATGCAAACATTTCTAGAAAATGAAAACCAATATCTACTAAGAGTAGACACACACAAAAAATAGCCAGGTATGGTGGCACATGCCTGTAGTCCCAGCTACTTGGGAGGCTGACAAGGGAGGATCACTTGAGCCCTGGAGGTGAAGGCTGCCAAGCTGTGATAATACCACTGCACTCCAGCCTGGGTGACAAAATAAGACGCTGTCTCAAAAGAAATTATTATTATACTGTATAGTGTAGGGAATAATGACTAAAAAAAAAGTCTCTACATGTTCAGCATTTATGCAGTTTTTTTCCCAAATATTTTTAATCCAGGGTTGGTTGAATCAATGGACACAGAATCCATGAATATGGAGGGCCAACTGTTTATTAATATTAAAGAGAATAATTAACTTTACAGTGGAAAAACCTATCAGGCACTACCTTAAGCATGTGGTCAAAGTTAAAATCACCAGTAATAGAACAAATTGACATCATGTGCCTCCTTATACAAATCATCAAAAGAACCAACATAACTTCAGTGGCGTTCTTGCTGAAAGAATATAATCTACATCGAATCATGATAAAACACGAAGAAATGCAAAATGAAGGACATTTTCCAAAATAACTGGCCTTTAATAGTGTTCAAAACTGTTTAGGTCACAAAAGACATAGGAGCTGTTTGAAATCATAGGAGACTAAATAGCTAAGACAATCACATGCAATATGTGAACCTGGAATAAAGGTTTTTTTTCTTCTGTTATAAGAATGTAATTAGAAAAATTGGTGATAACATTTGAATACTATCTATGGATTAGATAATAATGCTGTAGGGATTTTAATTTCCGGATGCTGACAATTATATTCTGGTTATTCAAGAAATGCCTAAGGAAATGCCTACTGAAGACGCATCATGTGTGCAACTTACTCTCAAATGGTACAGGAAAAAAAAATCCATACTATAAAGAGAAAAACGACAATAGAAATGTGACAAAATACTGACATTTAGGAAATCTGGGTGAGGCATATACAGGAATCCTTAATACTATTCTTACAACTTTACTGTAAATCTAATATTATTTCAAAACACAATATTTAATAAAATAAGTAATAACTTTAAAAATTGATTTAGTAAGGACAATTCCTAAAACAGAAAAATCACAACAGAAAACTCAATCAGTGCCAGTGACATGAAAGGGAAAAAATTTAAAAGCACAGCAAACAGAAACCAAAAAAGATAATGGCAGGAATATTGCCACATATATCAGCAATGGTAATAAAATGAAGGTATGACGTTCACCTATTAAGAGACGAATGTTCCGATTGTTTAAAACCAAAACAAAATAACTGAGGAAGGTCAAAAATAAAAGAATGGAACAAGTTTTAACAGGCAAACAAATGCTAACAAGAACTATAATACACAACGGGCAGTGGCAGATTGCTGTGCATTCTCACCTTTCCCCTTGATAACAGAATGTCCGTTTTTAGCAAAGATAGAGCTATGTGAAGAAGAAGACTAGATTTCCTAGTCTCCTTGGTAGTTTAGGTATGGCCACTTGACTGAGTTCTGCCAGTGAGATGGAAGTGGAATTGCTTTCTGGGACTTCTGGGAAGGTTACTTATTGGAAGTCAGTTGAGGGGGGACAGGCCCCTTTATGCCTTCCTACCTTTCCTCTTCCTTCTGGCCTCAATGGAGATGTGCTTGCTGGAGCTCCAGAAGTCTCGTGGACCATGAAGGGACCTTAGGATGGAAACCATATACCAAGATGGTGAAGCAGAAGAGAGGAGCCTGTGTCCCTGAAGACACTGCAGAGCCCAGAGACAAATCTTCAGACTTCTTTTACTCCCCCCCAAAAATCTTTCTTGTTTAAACTAATTTTATTTCTAATTTAAATTTTTTTCTAACATATGCTGCTGAATCTAATCCTGACCAGAACAATAATAGTCTTAGAAAGAATTCAAGGCATAAATAAAAAATAAATAGGATAAAAAGGACTATTTCATACTGTATGGAGGAAGAACAGCAAAGAAGTTTAATAGTGATGACCTGTCAACACTCTGCACTTAAAAAAAAAAACAGCTTCAAAGGACACTAAAATATGAAAGTGGACAAATTTAGTTGTGATAAGAAGTTTATACACATCTCTCTCAGATATTGATAATCAAAACCACAATGAAGGATAGAAGGATTGGTATAACACAACTTAAGCTTATTCTAACAGGGATATAAGGAACCTGTATCCAAGAAAAAATATACATATTTCCAACCCAAATGAAAAAGCTATGAAAATTGACTATTAAAAACATGTTGGTCAGGCCTGTCTTGAACTCACAACCTCAGGTGATCCGCCCGCCTTGGTCTCCAAAGCGCTTGGATTACAGGCGTGAGCCACCATGCCCAGCCTTTAAATGCACTTCTAAATAACCCTTGGGTTGAAGGGAAATAAAAATGGAAAGTACAAATGATTTATAAGTAAATAAACAAAAAAACATCAGAACTACTGTACTATATATACGTCAAAACCTGTGGGGCCAAAATGAAGAGGAAAATATATGACCTCAAATGTATTTATTAGAAAACCAGCAAGATGGAAAATAAACCTGGTTTTCACCTCAAGATTTTAGAACAATACAACAATAAAACACAAATAGAAGAAATTAACAGAGAAAGGCAGAAATATTTTTTAAAAGGCTAAGAAACTGAGTTGTAAATATACCAAAAAGTGGAACTGCTGAAGCATCTGGTAATTATATTCTTGAATTTTTAAGAAACTACCATACCATCTTCCACAGTGGCTGTACCATTTTACAGTTCTATCAACAAGGTACAAGGGTTCCAATTTATACACGTCTTTGCCAACACTTGTTATTTTCTGTTTTTTTTTTTTTAATAGTAGCCATATTAATGGGTGTGAGGTGGTATCTCACTGTAGTTTTGATTTGCATTTCCCTAATGGTTAATGATATTTACATCTTTTCATGTGTTCATTAGCCATTTGTATATCACCACTGGAGGCGATATCACCACCATTTTTCCTCTAGCTTTATTGAGGTGTAATATACAGATAATATATTTAAGGTGTACAGCTTTATATTTTGACACATATACTGTGAAGTGATTACTACAATTAAACACATTAATTGTCACATGAATTTACCATTTTGTGTATGTAGTGAGAAAATTTAGGCTGGGCGCGGTGGCTCAAGCCTATAATCCCAGCACTTTGGGAGGCCGAGGCAGGCGGATCACAAGGTCAAGAGATCGAGACCATCCTGGTCAACAAGGTGAAACCCTGTCTCTACTAAAAATACAAAAATTAGCTGGGCATGGTGGTGCGTGCCTGTAGTCCCAGCTACTTGGGAGGCTGAGGCAGGAGAATTGCTTGAACCCAGAAGGCAGAGGTTGCAGTGAGCCGAGATCATGCCACTGCACTCCAGTCTGGGTAACAACAGCGAAACTCCGTCTCAAAAAAAAAAGAAAGAAAATTTAAAATCTACTCTCTCTTACCAAATTTAAAGTATACAACATTGTACTATACAATAATACAAATAATTCAAGTACACTGTATTGTTAAGGATAGTTACCATGCTGTAAATAAATCCAGAATATATTCATTTTATAACTGAAAGTTTGCACCCTTTGACCAAATTTCCATTTCCCCACCCCAGCAACTACCTATTTACTCTGTCTGAGTTTTATTTCTTTAGATTCCACATATAAGTGAGATGATACAGTATCTATCTTTCTGTATCTGTCTTATTTCACTTTGTATAATGCTCTGTAGGTCCATACATGTTGTTGCAAATGGCAAGATTTCATTTTTTAATGCTGAATAATATTCCACTGTGGATCTATGTATCTGTCTGTCTGTCTATCACATTTTCTTTATCCAATCATCCATCAATGGACATTTAAGTTGTTTCTACATCTTGGCTATTGTGAATGATAGTGCAATGAACATGGGAATTCACCATCTTTTTGACATACTGATTTCAATTTTATTGGATATATTCCTGGAAATGCGATTGCTAAATCATATTGTAGTTCTATTTTTTTGTTATTTGAGGAATCTCTATATCTTATTATGGTTTTGATTTGCATTTCTCAGATTAGTACTAATCACTAATCTGAGAAATGCAAATCAAAACCAAATGTATAAGGAACTCATCCAGGTTAATAGCAAAAAAAATGCTCCCCTCCCTGTGTCAATGAGTTCTCATTGTTCAACACCCACCTATGAGTGAGAACATGCGGTGTTTGATTTTCTGTTCTTGTGTCAATGTGCTGAGAATGATGGTTTCCAGATTCATCCATGTCTCTACAAAGGACACAAACTTGTCGTTTTTTATGGATGCATAGTATTCCATGGTGTATATGTGCCACATTTTCCCTGTCTAGTCTATTATCGATCGGCATTTGGGTTGGTTCCAGGTCTTTGCTATTGTAAACAGCACCGCAGTGAACATATGTGTGCATGTGTCTTTATAATAGAACGATTTATAATCCTTTGGATATATACCCAGGAATGGGATTGCTGGGTCAAATGGAATTTCTATTTCTAGGTCCTTGAGGAATCGCCACACTGTCTTCCACAATGGCTAAAGTAATTTACACTCCCACCAATAGTGCAACGGTGTTCCTATTTCTCCACATCCTCTCCAGCATCTGTTATCTCCAGATTTTTTAATGATGGCCATTCTAACTGGGATGAGATGGTATATCAATGTGGTTTTGATCTGCATTTATCTAATGACCAGTGCAGACTTTTTTAGTCTGATGCAGTCCCACCTGTTTTTTTCTTTGTTGCCTGTGCCTTTGGAGTTGTATTCATAAAATCTTTGGCAAGACCAATGTCAAGGAGTTTTTCTTCCACTTTCCACTAGGAGTTTTACACTTTTAGGTCTTATGTTTAAGTCTTCAATTCATTTTAATTTGATTTTTGTATATATGTGAGATAAGGATCCACTTTCATTCTTTCACATGTGGATATCCTGTTTTCCAACACCATTTATTGAAGAGACTATCCTTTCCCCATTGAATATCCTGGCATCTTTGTTGAAGTCTAGTTAACTGCATAAGTGTGGCTTTATTTCTGGGCTCTTTATTGTCCCATTAGTCTATATGTCTTTTGTTTTGTTTTTTTAATTGTAATTTAGGTTCTGGGGTACATGTGCAGATCATGCCGAATTGTTGCATAGGTACATACATGGCAAGGTGGTTTGCTGCCTTCATACCCCCATCACCTATATCTGGTATTTCTCCCCACGTTATCCCTCCCCACCACACACTGTTCCTCCCCTAGTCCCCTCAACTGACCACAGTGTGTGATGCTCCCCTCACTGTGTCCACATGTTCTAATTCTTCAACACCCGCCTATGAGTGAGAACCTGCGGTGTTTGATTTTCTGTTCTTGTGTCAGTTTGCTGAGAATGATGGTTTCAGATTCTTCCATGTCCCTATGAAGGACATGAACTCACTGGTTTTTATGGCTGCATAGTATTCCATGGTGTATATGTGCTTCATTTTCTTTATCCAGTCTATTTTTGATGGGCATTTGGGTTGGTTCTAGGTCTTTGCTATTGTAAACAGTGCTGCAATGAACATTCGTGTGCATGTGTCCTTATAGTAGAACGATTTATAGTCCTTTGGATATATACCCAGTAATAGGATTGCTGGGTCAAATGGAATTTCTATTTCTAGGTCCTTGAGGAATCGCCACACTGTCTTCCACAATGGTTGAACTAATTTACACTCCCACCAGCAGTGTAGAAGTGTTCCTATTTCTCCACATCCTCTCCAGCATCTGTTGTCTCCAGATTTTTTAATGATCTCCACTCTAACTGGCATGAGGTGGTATCTCAATGTGGTTTTGATTTGCATTTCTCTAATGGCCAGTGATGATGAGCACTTTTTCATGTGTTTGTTGGCCTCACAGATGTCTTCTTTTGAAAAGTGCTGGTTCATATCTTTTGCCTACTTTTGAATGGGCTTGTGTTTTTCTTGCAATGGGGAAAGGATTCCCTGTTTAATAAATGGTGTTGGCAAAACTGGCTAGCCATGTGCAGAAAGCAGAAACTGGACCCCTTCCTGACACCTTACACTAAAATTAACTCCAGATGGATTAACATCTAAACATAAGCCCTAACCCCATAAAAACCCTAAAAGAAAACATGGAAAACCATCCAGAACATAGGCATAGGCAAGGACTTGATGGCTAAAACACCAAAAGCATTGGCAACAAAAGCCAAAATAGACAAATGGCATCTAATTAAACTCCAGTGCTTCTGTGCAGGAAAGGAGACAATCATTAGAGTGAACTGGCAACCAACAAAATGGTAAAAAATTGTTTGCAATCTACCCGTCTGAGAAAGGACTAATATCCAGAATCTGCAAAGAACTATGTGTCTATTTTTATGACAATACCATATTGCATTGATCATCATAGCTTTATAATATACTGTGGAATCCCATAGTGTGATTTCTCCAGCTATGTTCTTCTTTCTCAAGATTGCTTTCGCTATTCAGGAACTTTTGTAGTTTCGTATGAATTTTAGAATTGCATTTCTATTTCTGTGAAAAATGTTATTGGAATTTTGATAGGGATTGCATTGGATCTGTAGACAGCATTTGTGTGGAAAGTATTATCTCACTATGGCTTTTTTTTTTTGTATTTCCCTAAAGACTAAAGATTTGGGGTGCTTTTTCACGTGCTTATTGACCATTTACATATCATCCTTGGAAAAACGTCCATTCAAACTCTTTTATATATTTTTTAAAATTTAGATGAGATTCACATAATGTAAAATTAACCATTTTAAAGTAAAAAAGTCAGTGGCATGTAGTACCTTCAAAATGTTGTACAACCACCACCTCTATCTGGTTCAAAAACATTTTTGTTACTACAAAATAAAACCCCGTATCCATTAAACAGCTAGTTGACGTTCTTCCTTCCTGCCAACCCAGGCCAACAACAATCTGCTTTTGGTCTCTATGGATTTTGCTATTCTGGATACTTCTTTTTTTTTTTTTTTTTGAGATGGAGTTTCGCTCTTGTTACCCAGGCTGGAGTGCAATGGTACGATCTCGGCTCACCGCAACCTCCGCCTCCTGGGTTCAGGCAATTCTCCTGCCTCAGCCTCCTGAGTAGCTGGGATTACAGGCACGCACCACCATGCCCGGCTAATTTTTTTGTATCTTTAGTAGAGACGGGGTTTCACCATGTTGACCAGGATGGTCTCGGTATCTTGACCTCGTGATCCACCTGCCTCGGCCTCCCAAAGTGCTGGGATTACAGGCTTGAGCCACCGCGCCTGGCCTATTCTGGATACTTCTATAAGTGAAATCATACAATATGTGACTTTTTTTGTAGCTTCTTTCACTTATCTAAGTTTTCAAATTCTTTCAGATTATAGCATGTTTCTGTACTTTGTTTCTTTTTCATAAATAATATTTGATTGAATGGGCATACAGTCATGCATCACTTATTGATGGAGATATATCCTGAGAAATGCATCACTAGGCAATTTCATTGTCATGCAAACATCGTAGAGTATACTTATACCAAACTAGATGGTACAGCCTACTACACGCCTATTGCTCGTATGCTTGTTGGTCATTTATCTTCTTTGAGGAAATGTCTGTTCAAGTCCTTTATCCATTTCTTACTTGAGTTGTTCATCTTTTTGTTGTCAGAGTTTATTGTATTGTTTGGATACTAAATCCATGTCAGATATATAATTCGCAAACATTTTCTATTTTATAGGTTGTTTTCTACTTTCTTGATGTCTTTTGATGCACATAAGTTTTAACTGCTTATAAAGTCCAATTCATCTATTTTTCTATCATTATTCATGCTTTTTATGTCATATCTAAGAAACTATTGCCAAATCCAGTGGTCATGAAGATTGACACCATGTTTTTTCCTAAGTGTTTAGTGGTTGCTGATTTCTTTTTTTCTTTTTCGAGACGGAGTTTCGCTGTTGTTACCCAGGCTGGAGTGCAATGGCACGATCTCGGCTCACCGCAACCTCCGCCTCCTGGGTTCAGACAATTCTCCTGCCTCAGCCTCCTGAGTAGCTGGGACTACAGGCACACACCACCAGGCCCAGCTAATTTTTTGTATTTTTAGTAGAGACAGGGTTTCACCTTGTTGACCAGGATGGTCTTGATCTCTTGACCTCGTGATCCACCCACCTCGGCCTCCCAAAGTGCTGGGATTACAGGCGTGAGCCACTGCGCCTGGCCTTGAATTAATTCTTATACGTGGTGGGAGGTAGGGGTCAAACTTCACACTTTTGTATTTGAACATCCAGTTGTCAGAGATCAAGTTACTGAACAGACTGTTCTTTGCTCATTCAAGGACATTTCCATCCTTATTGAGAATCAATTGGTAATGGATATATGGCTTTACTTATGGACTCCATTATCTATTCCATTGTTTCTTGATATGGTTTGGCTGTGTCCCTACTGATATCTCATCTTATAGTTCCCATAATCCCCACATGTCATGGGAGGGACCCAGTGGGAGGTAACTGAATCATGGGGGCAGTTGTCTGCATGCCGTTTTCATGGTAGTTAGTGAGTTCTCATGAGAGCTGATGGTATTATAAGGGGCTTCCCCCACCTTCACTCTGCACTGCTCTCTTCTGCTGCGATCCCAAGGATGTGTTTGCTTCCCCTTCCACCATGATTGTAAATTTCATGAGATCTCCCAGCCATGCTGAACTGTGAGTCAATTAAACCTCTTTCCTTTATAAATTACCCAGTCTCATGTATGTCTTTATTAGCAGTGTGAGAACAGACTAGTACAGTAAACTGGTACCAGGAGTGGGGCACTGCTACAAGGATACCCAAAATGTGGAAACAACTTTGGAACTGGGTTACAGGCAGAGGATGAAACAGTTTGGAGGGCTCAGAAGACTATAGGAAAATGTGGAAAAGTTTGGAGCTTCCTAGAGACTTGTTGAATGGCTTTGATGAAATGCTGATAGTGATATGGACAATAAAGTCCAGATTGAGGTGGTCTCAGATGGAGATAAGGAACTCGTTGGGAACTGCACCAAAAGTGACTCTTGCTATGCAAAGATACTGGCAGCATTTTGGCCCTATCCTAGAGATCTGTGAAACTTTGAACTTGAGAGAAATGATTTATGGTATCTGAGGGAAGAAATTTCTAAGTGTCAAAGTGTTCAAGAGGGAGCAGGACATAAAAGTTTGGAAAATGTGCAGCCTGACGATGCAGTAGAAAAGAAAAATCTATTTTCTGGTGACAAATTCAAGTCAGCTGCAGAAATTTGCTTAAGTCCTGAGGAGCCAAATGTTAATTGCAAGACAATGAGATAAATGTTTCCAGGACATGTCAGAGACCTTCCCGGCAGTCCCTCCCATCACAGGCCTAGAGGCCCTAGGAAGGAAAAACGGTTTCCAGGGCCAGACCCAGGACCCCCTTATTGTGTACAGCCTTGTGACTTGGGGCCCTGCATCCCAGCTGCTCCAGCCACAGCTAAAAGGGGCCAACGTACAGCTCAGGCTGGTGCTTCAGAGGGTGTTGAGCTTGTGGGTGCACAGAAGTTAAGAATCAAGGTTTATGAACCTCTGCCTAGGTTTCAGAGGATGTATAGAAATGCCTGAATGTCCAGGCAATAGTTTGCTGCAGGGGCAGAGCCCTCATGGAGAACCTCTACTAGGGCAGTGTGAAAGTGAAATATGGAATTGGGGGCCCCACACAGAATACCCACTGGGACACTAACTAGTGGGGCTGTGAAAACAGGACCACAGTCCTCCAGATCCTAGGTGGTAGATCCACTGACAGCTTGCACCATATGCCTTGAAAACCCACAGACACTAACACCAGCCCATGAAAGCAGCCACAGGGAGTTCACCTCTTGAATCAGCATGGATGGATGTGAGACATTGAGTCAAAGGAGATTATTTCAGAGCTTTAACATTTAATGACTGCCATATTGCATTTCAGACTTATGGAGAACCTGTAGCCCCTTTGTAGTTCCCTTTGTTTTAGCCAATTTCTCCCATTTGGAACAGGTGTATTTACCCAATGCCTGTATCTCCACTGTATCTAGTAAGTATAATAACTAACAGGCTTTTGATTTTATAGCCTCATAGGTGGAAGGGACTTGCCTTGTCTCAGATGAGACTTTGGACTTGGACTTTTGAGTTAATGCTGGAATTAGTTAAGACTTTGGGGGACTGTTGGGAAGACATGATTGTATTTTGAAATGTGAGGACATGAGATTTAAGAGGGGACAAGATAGACTGATATGGTTTGGCTGTGTCCTGAACTAAATCTCATCCCATAATCCCCACGTGTCATGTGAGGGACCCAGTGGGAGGTAACTGAATCATGGGGACAGTTTCCTCCATGCTGTTCTCATACTAATGAGTGAGTTCTCAGAAGAGCTGATGATTTTATAAGGGGATTTTCCCTCTCCTTTGCTCTGCACTTCTCTCTCCTGCTTCCAGGTGAAGAAGGACATCTTTGCTTTTCTTTCTACCATGATTATAAGTTTTATGAGCTCTCCCTAGCCATGTTGACCTGTGAGCCACTTAAACCTCTTTCCTTTATAGATTACCCAGTCTCAGGTATGCCTTCATTAGCAGTGTGAGAATGGACTAATAAATTTCTTATATCTAATTTGTGCCAGTTCCATGCTGTTTTGATTACTGAGTCTTTGTAGTAAGTTTTGAAATCTGGAGGTGTGATTTCTCCAACTTTGCTTTTTCTTTGTTTTGGCTATTCAGTATCCCTTGCAAATCTACAAATTTCTGAAAAGAAAAAGCCATTGGGAGTTTTAATTGTGCAAGTCTCTCTCTCCTCTATTTGGTTAATTTTTTTTCCTAGGTATTTTATTATTTTGGATGCTATTGTAAATGGAATTGTTTCCTTCTTTTTTTTTTTGAAATGGAATCTTGCTTTGTCACCCAGGCTGGAGTACAGTGGCACAATCTCTGCTCACTGCAACCTCCACCTCTCAGGTTCAAGCAATTCTCCTGCCTCAGCCTCCTGAATAGCTGGGATTACAGGCATGCACCACCACACCCAGCTAATTTTGAATTTTTAGTAGAGACAAGGTTTCACCATGTTGACCAGGCTGGTCTTGAATTCCTGACCTCAGGTGATCCACCTGCCCCAGCCTCCCAAAGCATGGAATTGTTTTTTTAATTTCCTTTCTGGATTGTTTACTGCTGGTGTATAGAAACATAATGAATTTTTGTGGAATCTCAAAACTGCAGTATTTATATCTATAAAAAAAAATATAAAAGTTCTTAGGGATACACACACACACACGCGCGCACACATATAATCATATTATCTGCAAATACAGATAGTTTTACTTCTTTCTTTCCAACTTGGATGCTTTTTTTTTTTGGTCCAATATTTCTGGTTAGAACTACACTATAATGTTGAATAGCAGTGGCAAAAGCATGCATCCATGTCTTCTTGCAGTACTTAGGGGGAAAGCTTATTGGATTTTGTCAGATAGTTTTTCTGCATCAAATGAAATGATCATGTGGTTTTTTTGCCCTTCATTCTATTAATGTGGTGTATTATATAAATTGATTTCTTATGTTAAACCATGCTTGCATGCCTGGGATAGATCCTGCTTGGCCGTGGTGAATAATTCTTTTAATACGTTTTGGGGTTCTGTTTGCTACTAATAGTATTTTGTTCAAGATTTTCACCTGTATTCATAAAGAATATTGGTGGCTCTTTTTTTCAATGTCTTTGTCTAGCTTTGCTTTCAGAGTAATGTTAGTCTCTTAGAATAAATAAGAAATGCCCCCCTCTCTTCTATTTTTTGAAAGTTTGAGGATTGGTGTTACATCTTCTTTAAGTACAAATACCTAGTGTAGCTAATCTATTCTTGGATTTTTCTTTTGGGGGACTTTTTGATTACTTACTCAATCTGTTTATTTTTATAGATATGTTCAAGTTTTCTATTTCTAAGAAATGTTTGGTAATTTGGGTGTTTTTAGGAATTTGTCTTCTCCATTCAGATTATCTGAGTTGTTGGTGTACAACTGTTCATAGTTTTATAATCCTTTTTCATCCCATAAGTTTGGTGGTAATGTCACTACATTTATTTCAGATTTTAGCTATTTGAGTCGTTTCTCATTTTCCATTGTCAGCCTAACTAAATAAATGTTCATTTTGTTGATATTTCAAAAAGCTGTTTTGGTTTCCTTGATGATCTGTATTGTTTTTCTATTCTCTATGTTATTTGTCTTTGCTGTATATATGTATCTGATGGCTCTTTCCCTGATGATTAGTGATGTGTTGAGCATTTTTCTCCATATACCTATTGGCCATTTGTATGTCTTCTTTTTAAGAAATGTCTACTTGAGTCTTGCCCATTTTTAAAATCAGGTATTTATTTTCTTGCTATTGAGTTCCTTATATATTTTGGATATTAACCCTTTACTATATGTATAGTTGGCAAATATTGTCTTCCATTTTGTAGGTTGTGTCTTTACTCTGTTAGATTTTTTGCTTGGCTGTGCAGAAGCTTTTTTGATTGATATGCCACTTGTCTACTTTTGTTTTTGTTGCCTGTGCTTTTGAGGCCATACTAAAAAAATCATAGTACAGACCAGTGTCATTAAGTTTTCCCCTATGTTTTCTTCCAGTAATTTCATAGTTTGTGGTCTTACCTTTAACTCTGACATCCATTTTAATTTTTTTATATGGTCAAAAAAAACAAGAATCTAATTTCATTCTTTTGCATGTGGATATTCCGTTTTCCCAACAATATTTATTGAAGAGACAGTTCTTTTCCCATGATGTGTTTCTGGCACCTTTGTCAAAAATCACTTGGCTGTAAATGCGTGTATTTCTGGGTTCTTTATTCTACTCCACTGGTCTACATTTTCATTTTTACATCAGTACCACGCTCTTTGGGTTACCATAGCTTTGTAGCATATTTTGAAATCAGGTGGTGTGGTGCTTCCATCTTTGTTATTTTTGCTGAAGATTGCTTTGGCTACTCAGACTCTTTTGTAGTTCCATGTGTATTTTAGAATTGTTTTTTATATTTCTGTGAACAGTATGATTGGTATTTTGATAGTGATTGCACTGAATGTCTGGATCACTTTGGGTAGTATGGACATTTTAACAATATTAATTCTTCCAATCAGTGAACACAGGATATCTATTTATTTGTGTCTTCTTCAATTTCTTTCATCAATGTTTTACAGTTTTTGTTGTAATTTTTTTTTTAAGAGACAAGGTCTCACTCTGTCACCCAGGCTGCAGTGTGATTACCTATTATCCAATCACAGCCCACTGCAGTCTCAACCTCCTGGGTTCACGTGATCCTCTCACCTCAGCCTCCTAAGTATGTGGGACTACAGGAACATGCCACCACACCTGACTAATTTTTGTACATTTTGTAGAGACAGGGTCTCACTGTGTTGCCCAGGCTGGTCTCAAACTCCTGAACTCAGGGATCTGCCTACCTCAGCCTCCCAAAGTGCTGGGATTATGGGTATGGGCCACCATGCCTGGGCTTGTTTTATAGTTTTAAGTGTAGAGATCTTTTACCTTCTTGGTTAAATTTATTCTCATGTATTTTATTTTATTTTATTTTTCTAGCTACATTGGACTGCTTTCTTGATTTTGCTTTCAGCTACTTTGCTGTTAATGTATAGAACTGCTACCAATTTATCTATGTTGATTTTGTAACCTGCAACTTTACTGAATTAGTTTATTAGTTCTAATAGTTTTTTAGAGGGGTTCTTAGAGTTTTCTATATATAAGATCATGTCATCAGCAGACAGGGACAATTTGACTTCCTCCTTTCCAATTTGGACACCTTTTCTTTCTTTCTCTTGCCTAATTGCTCTAAGACTTTCAGTACTATGTTGAATACAAGTGGTAGGAGTGGGCATCCATGTATGTTTCCATATGTTAGAGGAAAGGCTTCCAAATTTTCCTTGTTCAGTATGATGTTAGCTGTGGGTTTGTCATAAATGGCCTGTATTGCATTGAGGTACATTCCTTTTGTACCTAATTTGTTGACAGTTTGTATCATGAAGTGATGTTTCTCAAATGCTTTCTTTGGCATCTATTTAAATGATCATATAATTTTTGTCCTTCAGTCTGTTAGTAATAGAACACATTTATTGATTTGCGTATTTTTAACCAATCTTGCATCCCTGGAATGCATCCCACTTGATCATGGTGAATAATCTCTTTAATATGCATTAGGTTTGCTAGTATTCTGTTGAGGATTTTTGCATCTGTTTATCAGGGCCTGTAGATTTTTGTTGTTGTTTTGGTATCAAGGTAATGCTGGCATCTTAAAATGAGTTTAGTAGTGTTCTCTGCTCTTCAGCTTTTTGGAAGATTTTGAAAAGAACTGATATATTAGTTCTTTAAATGTTTGGTAGAATTTAGCATTGAGACCATCAGTACCTAGGCTTTTCTTTGATAAGAAACTTTTGATTACTGATTCAATCTCCTTACCAGTTATTGGTCTGTTCAGATTTTGTTTCTTCATAATTCAATATTGGCAGGTTGCAGGTGTTCACGAAGTTCTCATATTAGTTATAATATCTCCTTTTTCATCTCTGATTTTCTTTATGTCTTCTCTCTTTTTCCTCAGCTTAGCTACATGTTTGTCAATTTTGTTTCTCTTTTCAAAAACTGACCCTTGGCTGAGCACGGTGGCTCACACCTGTAATCCCAGGACTTCAGGAGGCCAAGGCAGGAGGACTGTTTGAGACCAGGAGTTTGAGACTAGCCTGGACAACATAGTGAGACCCTGTCTGTATCTCTACAAGAAAAATGATTTTTTAAAAAATTAGCTAGGCATGGTAGCATATGCCTGGAGTCCCAGCTACTCCAGAAGCTGAGGTGGGAGGATCACTTGAGCCTGGGAGATTGAGGCAGCAATGAACCATGATTATGCCACTGCAATGAAGCCTTGGCAACAGAGCAAGACCCTGTCTCAAAAAACAAAACACCCAAACCACAATCTTTGTTTCATTGATCATTTGTATTGTTTACCTAATATTTATTTTATTTCTTCTCTGTTCGTTATTACTTCCTTTCTTCTACTAATTTTGGGCTTAGTTTGTTCTTGTGTTACTAGTTCCTTGAGATACAACATTAGGTTGTTTGAGATCTTTTTTCTTTTTTGATGTAGATATTTATTGCTACAAAGTTCCCTCTCAGAATTGCTTTGCTGTATCCACAGGTTTTGGCATATTGTGTTTCCATTTTAATTTGTCTCAAGAAATTTTTTCATTTCTATTTTAATTTCTTTATTGACCCATTTATGGTTCAGGAACATATTATTCCATTTTCATGTATTTGTGAATTTTCTGAAGTTCCACCATTATTGATTTCTAGTTTTATACAGCTGCAGGCATTGTTTGGTGATCATATCCCTCTCTTGCTCCCAAGCAGACAGTAACTCTGCATTGTACTGCCTGGGGTTTGGAAGGGGGTGACACAGGTAATGTAAAACTGTCCTTCCTGCCCTACTCAATGCATTTTTTCTTATTATGATGCTATAACCAGGTGCTGTGATCTCTTATCTGCTTTCTTTAGCTGTTATCAAGGTATTTTCATGCATGCATATTTGTTGAAATTGGCAATCAGTAGATAGTCCTACTGTACCATCCTCCTTGGCCCTCTCTGAGGAAGCATCTCTACTAATTTCTTTTTCTTGTGTATAGGCCATAATTTGTTGCTTTGAATACCTCTTAATTTTTTTTGTTAAAAACTGGACATTTCAAATACTATAACAGAGCAAGTCTGGAAATCAGATTCTACCTTCTCTTCGGGGTTTGTTGTTGCCACTTATTGTATTTGATTTTATGTGTTCAGTGAGTCTTCTGAACTAATTATTATATTCTGTATTCTTTGTCATATGTGGTCACTAAGGTCTTTGTCCTGTTAGCTTAGTGGCTGTCTGGTAATTCAATAGAGATTTCTTTAAACACCAAGGTTCTGGTGTTTTTTTGCCTTAATTAAACATTTTCCTGTTGATATAAAGTTTTGATTAGTTTCTAAAGTTCCAATAAAGTTGATTCTGATCATTTTTGCCAGATTATTCACTACTATGGAGAACCTGGCTTTTGAAGTTTCCTACTCTGCTATTGCTGATGTTACTTCCTCTCTTTACTTTATTAATCAACCTAGTTTTTTGGTCTCTTGTTCAGATTGGTTAATTTGTATTGATCTATCATTAAAGTTTACTGACTCTTTCTTCTGTCATCTCTATTCTACTATCTAGACCATCCAGTAAGTTGTATATTTTAGTGATTATATTTTTCAATTCTAAATTTTTTTTTTGAGACAGAGTTTCGCTCTTGTTGCCCAGGCTGGAGTGCAATGGTGTGATCTTGACTCACTGCAACCTCCACCTCCCAGGTTCAAGCAATTCTCCTGCCTCAGCCTCCCGAGTAGCTGGGATTACAGGCATCTGACAGGACACCTGGCTAATTTTTGTATTTTTAGTAGAGACAGGGTTTCACTATGTTGGCCAGGCTGGTCTCGAACTCCTGACCTCAAGTGATCCACCCACCTGGGCCTCCCAAAGTGCTGGGATTACAGGCATGAGCCACTGCACTCGGCCTTTCAGTTCTAAAATTTGCATTTGGTTTTTTATTATTGCATTTATTTGCTGAGAGTTTCTATTTAAACATTTGTTTTAAGAGTACATTCTCAGCAAACTGACATAAGAAAAGAAAACCAAACACTGCATGTTCTTACTCATAAGTGGGTGTTGAACAGTGAGAACACAGGGACACAGGGAGGGAACCATAACACACTGGGGCCTGGAGGGTGGGGGGCTAGGGGAGAAATAGCAGGGGGTGGGGGGATTGGGGAGGGATAGCATTAGGAAAAATACCTCATGGAGATGACGGGGTGATGGATGCAGCAAACCACTAACAAAAACTACTCTGAGATATCATCTCACCCCAGTTAAAATGCTTGATATCCAAAAGACATGTGTATACCTATGTACCTGGAGGGTGGGGGTCTACTATACACTGGGGTCTATTGCGGGGAACGTGGGAGGGACAGCGGCGGGGGAGAAGGGAAGAAAGGCAGCAAAACACACTGCCATGTGTGTACCTATGCAACTATCTTGCACGTTCTGCACATGTACCCCAAAACCTAAAATGCAATAAAAATTAAAAAAAAAATTCTAGAAAAGACATTAGCTTCAAGATAAATAAGTAAAAGCCTGGTATCAACAAATTTTAAAAAGTAACCAATAAAAAGTTAAAAAAAAAAACAAGAAAATTTCACATCAAGAATAAAGAGAAACACCTAAAAGAATTGGACTGGCAAAAAAAAAAAAAAAAAACTTATCACTAACACTGGATGTTTAAAAACAATGAAACAATGCCTTCAGAGTTATGAGGGAAAATTTCCACTTTGAATTCTTTATCTAGTAAGGTTATTAATTAAGAATAAAAACATTTCAGACAAGCAGAACTCAGAAAGTTTAACTCAAATACACACCATTCTTAGGAAGTTACTAGGGAATCTTTTCCAGCAAAATCACACAGTGAACCAAGAAAAATAACATGAAATCCAGACCACAAATTTAAAATGTGTACCATCACAATTTGTGCTCTAGATAATTTAAAACGCTAATATATATATAATTATATCAGGTTAGGGTAAGAGGATAGTGGGTTTCAAGGGAGCAATCCTAGGAAAAGCAAGGATTCTAAATATTTTTATACTACTTCTGAAGACATAGAGCTCTGGGAGACAATAAAGGCAGAAAAATAAGGGGAAAAAGACACTCAAAACCCCACGTAAAAATGAAAAACTATATAAGAAAGGAAGTGGAATAATAGTACACTACACTGCTTAGTTGTACAGGGAATAATATTTACATAACAATAACAATATTAACACTTTATTTTCTACTCTTAGAATCAACCATAGACAAAGCACAGAAAATGCAATTAGGATTACAACACAGAACACAGAATAAATAAAAGGGCAAACTTTAAGAAAAGTAACCAACAGAAGAACAAAAAATAGAATAAGAATAGAAAATATCCAAAATTGGTAAATCAAGAAAGAACAGCCTAAGTATATTATTTAGACATATCAAAGTAAACAAAAGAACTAAAAGGAAAATTAGGAGAAAGAAGTGGTCCCATTTGAGGAGTGAAACTATTTATTGTAAGACCTTCTGTACCATTCAATATTTGTATGTATGTATTACTGTGAAGATTTTAAAAATTAATATTTCTTGACAAGGTAATACTGTTATATGGTTCTACATTCCAAATCTATGAAAAACAACAGTAATGTCTCCACATTCTATACTCTCCCACACTCACATCCTCTCTGCTGAGGTGGCTGATGTGTTTTCTTCCAGATATTTGTGTGCATTTACAAGCAAATGTGCAGGTGTGTATATCTATTTCTCTTCCACATCTTTACACAAATAATAGCACACTATACAAACTGTTCTTGTACCCTGCATTTTCCACTTAACAAAACATCTTGGAGATATTTGTGTATTACTACCAAGCTTCCTCACAGCTTTTTTTTTAATGGCTGCATTTTATGCTATTATATGAATGTATTATAATTTATTTAATCAGTTCTGTACTGATGAGCATCTGTTTTTTACCAGTTGTTTGATATTTCAAACAATACTATAATAATAAATTGATAAGTACTATAATAATAAATTGATAAGTATTACAAGAAAAAAGGAAATAATACAGTATTTGCTTTTATATCTCAATTAGACAATGAATGAATGTGGCTTTCATCTCTGCATCCTCAGTGCCTACCATGATGCTTGGCATATAGTAGGTACTCAATTAAGATTTCCTAATGGCCAGGTGCAGTGGCTCACACCTGTAAGCCCAGTACTTTGGGAGGCCAAGGCAGGTGGATCACCTGAGGTCAGGAGTTCTTGACCAGCCTGGCCAACATCGCGAAACCCTGTCTCTACTAAAAGTACAAAAATTAGCCATGCATAGTGGCGTGTGCCTGTAGTTTCAGCTACTCATGAGGCTAAGGCAGGGGAATTACTTGAACCCAGGAGGTAGAGGTTATACTGAGCCGAGATCACACCACTGCACTGCAGCCTGGGTGACAGAGTGAGACTGTGTCTCAAAAAAAAGATATGCTAATTTAGATCGAATTGAATTTCAATAAGGAAATGGATCTATATAAACATTTAAATGAGATAGTCTAATTCTGAAATCAAATTTCTGACATAGCAAAGAGAACAATCTATACACATCTAATACTCTGCATGTACAGTCTTTGTTTTATGATTCACACATATCCAACCTGCTAAAGAGATTCTAAGTCATCACGGAGCTGTAAATCAGTATAAATAATGTCTTACCGGTGAAAGAAATAAAATGAAACAAAACCATAAATTCCCTGGATTGGAATAAGTCTCTCTCATACTTACTCTGAACTCTTTTGGGCCTGTATGGATTGGAAGCAAGTGTAGAGTACCCGGCCAGTCTATCAAAGGAAAAAAAGAAAGAAAGAAATGTCACACGAAGAAAAATTAATACTGAGAAAGCTGACAAACGTATTCAACAACTACTTGTGATGACAAGAAATAAATAAATGTATGATGACAAAGTTGAAAGCTCAAGGTGCTGAACCTTCATGTTTCTGGAAAAGTGATTTTATGGAAAATATTCATTATAACACAGATTCTAAGAATATAGCCAGTGCACTAAATAAGTAGTAACTTTTGTTTGAACTGACACACATCGTAACTTCTTGACATGAACATAAAATTCAAACAGAATTCAAATAGAGAATGGCGAGACTGGCCACTGATCAGACTGCTTAACCTCTCTCAGCTTCAGTTTGTTCATCCATAAAATGGGAATAATAATCCTGCGCTTTTGTCAGGGTTACAGCCTATTTATGTAAAGTACGTAATAAGTACATGCCATACAGTAGGTGATAAATGGTAGTTGTTACTCTCACTAGCCATCAAACTATATACAGCATCCAACCACTTCTCATTACCTTCACTCTTACCACCATGACCAAAGCTCCATCATCTCTTGTAGATACTTGAAGATATCATCTCTTGAAGATACTCATTGCAGCAGTATCTTCCTAACAGGTTTCACTGATGCCATGGATTCCACCCCCACCCTCTGCCTACTGTTCAGTCCAAACAGAAGCCAGAGATCCCATTGAAACACAAACTCATCCTCCAGTGACCCCAAGTCAGAGTTATCATTCACACTGGGACACCTCCAAGAGGGAAGGACACTAAGATAATAGGGCAAAACTAGGACTGACAGAGGCAATCTGGGATGTATGGTCATGGTCTTCCTCACTCTGCTGCAGCCACGCCAACTTCCCTGATGATGTTCCCTCAACATGCCACACTCACCTTAGGGTCTTTGCACTGGCTATTTCCTCTGCCTGGTACGTTCTTTCCCCAAGAAATCCATAAGACTTGTTCCCTCACCTTCTTCAGGTCCTGACTCAATGACCCTTTTCATTGAAACCTTTCCTGACCATCCTATTACAACTGCAAAGAGATTTTTCTCTACTCTTTGTGTACACACAAACACACAGACCACACATACACACACAAACAAAATACCTTTGTGTTTTTATCTTCTATAAAACAGGAAAAAATAAGTCCTACAAAGCCTTGATCCATCATCTGGTACATGGCTTGTGTGCGAACATCTGAAAATAGCGAAAATTTAAAAATCTTCTGTCAATAGACTATATCTTACAGACTTGAAGATTTAAAGATAACAGTGACATAAAATCTCCCTAGGATTCCGATTGTACAGGCAAAACAGAAATATATCCCAATGACAATGTCAAAGTATAAATGTTTTTGCTAGGTTAGGATAATACTATGAAAAGTCTGCCATTAAATAGTAAAATTTATTAATAACTCTAGCCTGCCTAGCCCAAGAGTACCTCTGCTATGAAATGTGGTATAGAAAGACGAATTGAAAATTTCAGTTACCCCAGAACTTGGTAATATCCTCCATGGAGACTCAAAGAAAAGCTCTGGAAGGAGAAAAAAATATTTCCTAGAAAAAGTCTTTTGATGGACAGCTTCTAGGAAAGTGAATATATTTATTAGGCTTGCTATTAAAGAACAGAAGTGTGAAATTATTACGGAGGAAAATCTTACAGGAAGCCATTGTATAGAAGTGATTGTGATATAAATTCAACATTCCAGAGAGTAGAAACCATCCTATGTTGTTACTTCATTTTTTTTAATCCATAGGATTCTGCTTGAACTTTTGAAAAGAGATCATAAACAGACACCAAATAACAACATTAGAAAGGATTAAAATATTAAATGCCAAAAACTAAACAGAGGCTAAATTTAGTCTTCAGATCATTGTTTATAAAGGATCAGAAGATCAGGTGTCACAATGAAACACTGCAAATTACAGTTTGGTCCAAATTAGTCTGGCAATCTGTTCTTCAACATTCTTTGCATGTATACCATTTTAAGTGGATTTTGACTTCTCCCCAACATCTTTCTAAATAAAGACTGAGACCAAAGAGTACCCAGCAATGAGTATGAAGGAAATATTGGCTGAAAATATTGCTAAAAATATATAGCACTGTAAAAATGGTCTCGGTACTGCTATACGATCTTGGTAAAATTCTTGGTACTGTTAAGCCTATTTCCTCGTCAGTGAAATGAGGACAAACATCATCCTTTCTCTCATAGGGTTTTTGTAATTTTAAAATTGCAAACTTTTTTTTTTTTTTTAATTTTTATTGTATTATAGGTTTGGGGGTACATGTGCAGAACGAGCAAGATAGTTGCATAGGTACACACATGGCAGTGTGCTTTGCTGCTTTCCTCCCCTTCACCCACACTTGGTATTCATAATTGCAAACTTTTTAACACACATAAAAGGCACTTCATAAGCATTACTTCCATTCCATTTTATCTGCAACCACTGAAAACAGCTACTATCCCCATCGTGTCACCCAAAGTGCTTTTTGTCAAGGTCACCAGTGATTTATTCTTGGTCTTCAATTTACCTGGTCTCGGCTGACCCCTTGGAACACTGTTTTCACTTTGCCTCCTGTCTCCTTTGCTGGATGCTTCCCATCTTCCCTCTCTCCAAATACTGGCATGGCCCAGGCTCAGCGTTCAGTCTTTTTATCTCTCTACCCTCACTCCCAGGGGAATTTCATCTAGTTTTGTGGCTTCAAATCTACACTAGCCACTCCCAACCCCTGTGCAACAAACTCTAGTCCCAGTCTTCTACTCTGAATGTCAGAACCATATATCCAATTATCTACCTCATATTTCAACTTGGTTGTATTAGAACAATGCTACTAAGAGTATGTTTCACGTGAGCTCAGTACCTTTACCCTGATACCTGCAAAAGCGAGCCAGCCCTGCCCATCTGCTGGCTACCAAGAGTCCCTGACGTTGGGCCCCCAGAGGCTCAGACTGACCTCGGTCACCCCCGACCAGGGAGACCCTCATGTCTGCATCTGCTCCTGTGGGAAGGGGTACTCTTCTTGCCGGCGAAGCTTCTGTGGGTGGGAGAATTCCGGCACCTCGTCCTAATGAATGTACCACCTCTGAGTATTGGCTACGCCTTGGGAGAGACCACCTGAGCTCAGAGGGACCACTGCTGCCCACGAGGAGCTCTCATCCTACCGACGCTTAACCTCATCTCTCCAGCCTTGGACCAGTCACCCTTGCGCCCTCAGCCTCCACTCATTCTCTCAGGTATTCTGCTTCTCAGCCAGACGCAACACTATCTACCTTTGCTGGACAGCTCTCAGCCTTTCCTGGTCTCTGAGTGAAAAGGCCACTGGTGCCCCCAGAATAGCCAGACTTATTTCAGAAGCCTCCAACAGAGGTATGAGATGCTTTTTTTTTTTTTTTTGCATATTACCAACTTTTATTGATGAATATCACAAAGTTCAATCCTTTTAAAAATATTATTCTGCATGCATTTAACAAATCTGACAAAAGAACAAGTCTCCAGTTTACTTGCATTGTAACTATGACATTATAACTGAACAGTCAAGTAACATATATTTAAAACCATTTGAATGACATCGGAGCATTAGCCTGGCCATCTTTGGGATATAATAGATGAGAACAGCTGCTGCTTGTTATATGTTGTTGAGGACCGGCTGTATAAAGTGGAGTGAGCCCTCAGAGCCTAGGATTTTGCCAAGACTAAGGTGACTTGAGAACAGGGATGGGGGTGCTTTGCAAGAAGCTGCCTGGTTTGAATAGGCGACTGCCCAGTCCTGCTTTGAGGAAGCAGAGACATTGGGAAGACCTTTTTACTCTGGATTTTACAAGCGCTTTAATCCAGTTCTTACACAAGGATCCACCAGATGGCGCTGTGAGCAGGGGCATCTCCCGGTTTCCTGAAGAAAGAGGGTGGGCAGGGGTGGTGCAAGGTGGGCAGCACCTGAGGTCGGGAAATCGAGACCAGCCTGACTAACATGGTGAAACCCCATCTCGACTAAAATACAAAAAAAAAAAAAAAAAAATAGCCGGTTTGGTGGCGGGCGCCTGTAGTGCCAGCTACTTGGGAGGCTGAGGCAGGAGAATCGCTTGAGCCCGGGAGACAGAGGTGCAGTGAGCCGAGATCGCACCATTGCACTCCAGCCTGGGCAAGGAAGGCAGGGAAAGGAAGGACGGGAGACAATGCCCGCACAACGTGTACATCGCCTACATGTTGCTGGAGAAAGCCACTCCAGATTAGCTTGGACGTCAGCCAGCACAAGTTCCCAAGGTGTTCTGCAGATGGATAATCAGAATCCCTTGGGCATTAACCAGGCAGGTACATCCTCTGCTCCCAGAACCAGGCTGGCCTACCACCAAGACTCATATGGGGGAACCAGGCAGCCATAGATCTAGCCTGAGATCCCATTGCCTGTTTCACTTCTCCTGGTTACTGAGAAAGAGAGATGGAACCTTCTGGTGACATTATCCTCACTGAAAATTAAGAAGGGAAAGCAATAGGAAACCATGTATGGGTTTCATTACCAGTATAACGAAACTCTTCAGGATGTGACTTTAGACCCAGGGACAAAACTTGGAGGTTGCTTATCTGATTTCGGTTGAACTCAGGCCTGGTAAACAAGATATGCTCTTGGCAGGGCCCTGGAGTCCTCTGGTTGGCTCTTTCAGGAAGAAAGTAGGTCAGGGATTGGACCACATAAACTGACCTGGAAACCAGCGGTTTCAGCTTTTCTCTGTGGCAAGTAGAGCAGAGTGCTGGTTAAGCTGTTAGACTAAATGTCACATGCACGAAGCAGGCTGCAGGATGTACTGGGCCCCGTTGTGGGCAATTACACAAGTATTTAACAACTGGTTTTCTTGAAGAGTCTGTGATTTTGTGCACAGTTATATTACAGAGCACCATTCCTAAGAAATATGATGAAGCAGCCATATGTAGTATTAAAAATCCATTTTATTATTCTGGCCTGAAATACAGACATTCTCTTTTAATGTCAGTGGAGGAATTAACTGAAACTGTTTTTCACCCTAGGGGACATGGAAACATTTCAGAAATAGGCCTTCTCATTTCCTTTTAGTAGCTACGTGGTGAAAATGTTCCTGTAAAGGGTAGCGCCTTGCAAAGTGGCAGACCTGCTCTGGATCCAGCCTATCTTTCTTTCCAAAATTACATGTGGAGCCCATTGGAAATGTTTTTATATATTTGAAAATAATTGACTATATCACTCATATCCTACTTAAAAAAAATTTTTTTAGAGATGAAGTCTTTGTCACTCATGCTGCAGCACAATGCTGCAATCACAGTTCACTACCGCCTCCAACTGCTGAGCTCAAGGGTTCCTCCCACCTTGGCCTCCTGAGTACCTGGAACTATATGCATGCATCACCACACATGGCTAATTTGAAAACAAAAAATTAAGAGACAGAATCTCGCTATCTTGCGTGGGCTGGACTTGAACTCCCAGGCTGAAGCAATCCTCCCACCTCAGCCTCCCAAAGTGCTGCAATTATAGGCATGAGCCACTGCACCTGGCCTATCCCACTTAAAAAAAAAAACTTTTAAACAAAGATAGTAAAAGTCACCTTTGTACTAGAAAAAAAGAACTGAGCAGATCTTAAAATGAGGAACATAACTACAGATACAGGTCTCCTTGGATAAACATTTATTTATTTATTTATTTGTTTATTTAATTTTTTTTCTTTTTTTTGAGACGGAGTTTTGCTGTTGTTACCCAGGCTGGAGTGCAATGGCACGATCTTGGCTCACCGCAACCTCCGCCTCCTGGGTTCAAGCAATTCTCCTGCCTCAGCCTCCCAAGTAGCTGGGACTACAGGCGTGCACCGCCATGCCCAGCTAATTTTTGTATGTTTAGTAGAGACAGGGTTCCACCTTGTTGACCAGGATGGTCTCGATATCTTGACCTCGTGATCCACCCACCTAGGCCTCCCAAAGTGCTGGGATTATAGGCGTGAGCCACCATGCCCGGCCAACATTTATTTACAAGTAAAATTAAGTGAAAATTCACTTTATTTTACTTGTAAATAAATGGTAGAATAACATCTACAAACAGTACCAAGTATTGTGAGATTTATGAAATAGTCTGTACTATTTAAATCACTTTTATTCACTTTACCTGTAAATAAATTATAGAATAACTTCCACAAGTAGTACCAAGTCTCATGAGATTTATGAAATAGTCTGCACTATTTATATCGCTTTTCTATTGCAAACGTGTACAATACAGGTAAAATTCAGACATGTTAAGTGTGTCTATGATGTAACTGAACTATATGTCTTTCCCCACCACCAAATCTATGTTTCCTGCTTCATTTCCTAGTTCCATAAATAGGATTCCCACTTGCTCAATCAAAGTGAGATGCTGTAGAAATCCTAGGCTCTAGACTCATATAAACTCAATTTAGATACTGGCTTTGCTACTTACTAGCCATCTGGTTTTGGACTGGGTATTTCAGCTCTGACCCTCAGCTTAGTATCTTTCCAAAAGAGCCACACACTCCTCATGATTAGCTGGGAAGTATTTCAATAAGTAGAGAATACATGACAATGTCAATGTTTTAGAAGATGGGGTTTTAAAATGGTCACTAGATTTTCAACATGGATACCACTGATGACTCTAGCAAGGTCCACTTTAATAGAGCAATGAAGCTAGAAGCCAGAATAGAGTGTTTTGGTCATGCTTTCCTCAATGTGAAGTGTGAACACATTTGAAATCTCCATGAAGGCAGGCACCTTGTTTCTCTCATTCATCTTCAGCACTTTGACACATGGTAGACACTCAAATGTATTTGTTGAAAGAAATAATAAATGATGGGAAGAATCCAGTATAGTGGAAAAGTATGTAGATATGAAAAAAAAAGAGGGGCAACAAACAGTGTAAGGTTCTTGAGAAAATAGAAGGCAGAGACAACAGAGGAGGGAAAAGGGGAAGAGGGGCACAGTGACAAGTAGGTGAATCAAGAGAAATAGATGAAATTCCTTTCTAATGTTTCCTGTTTTCTCTATTAAAGTGGGAAGCACTGTTATCCGCTGAATGTGAAGGCAGAAATGGGGAATTCAGAGGTTTGTCAATGAAAGGGTTTGCCTTTGCAGAAAGTGGAAACATACTGATCAGAGATATCATGGAACATGCACAGCTTCCCAATGTTGGAATTGGCTTTGCAGATATTATTACAAACTGGCATGGGCAAATCCTCAGTATCTGTTCAACAAATGGGCATGCTGAGAAGAGGCTTGTTATCACCTCTTCCCATTTGACTCACATTTGTTAATTCTGCCTCATCAGAGGCATGAAAATGTTAGCATGTGGCAGAGAAACCACACATGTCCTGATGGGAGACACTAAGAAGGGCCTAGCACCACATGCCAAAGTGCATAACCTGAATCTAGTCATAAGCAAACAGCAAAGTCAAATGGAGCAAACTGTCTATGTCATAAAAAAGGAAAAATGTCTGAGGAACTGGTCAAGAGGATATTTAACTGGCAAAATGTCAGTGAGTTCTGTGGTTTACAGTATTATTGAACTTATTAAATGTGCTTATTTTGACAAATGCACTCTAGTTATGTAAATAAATACCCTTGATCTTGAGAAATACACAATGAAGTATTTAAAGGTAAAGGAGCATCATGTCTACAACTCACCCTCAAATAGCATGTGTGCACATGTGCATGTGTTTATGTTCTGGAGGGAGAGAGAATATAAGGCAAGTGTGACCAAAGGTTAACAATTGCTGCATCTAGTTCTTCATACTATTCTTGAAATTTTTCTGTAAGACTAAAATTCTCGTCTATGGCCATACCACCCTGAACGCGCCCGATCTCGTCTGATCTCAGAAGCTAAGCAGGGTCGGGCCTGGTTAGTACTTGGATGAGAGACCGCCCGGGAATACCGGGTGCTGTAGGCTTAAAAAAAAAAAAAAAAAAGACTAAAATTCTCTTAAGATGAAAATTTAAAGTCTTTGTGTTCACCCTTCTCTCCACCCTCCACTGCCAACCTCAACCCAAGGCCAACTCACTTTATATTCTTTCGAAGGAATGAATAAATTCTGAAAGTGGGTTATCAAGCTCTTCTATTTCAACTAGTTTCCATTCCTTACACGTAAAATTTTATCCTGTGTACATGTATGTTGCTATGGTAGGGAACATAATTCAGCCTCACTAGAGTTTCCTTAGTTACTGTGCCTTCTGTTATAGAATGAATGACCTATCTTCTCTCACCCTTTAGCTAATGATGACTGCTATCTTTATTTTTCCCATATAGCTTAATCTAGCTTGTTAGTTTTTGTTCAAGTCTTTAGGTTTGCAGCTTGCCTTTAATAACATCTTACTACTGTTTTTTCCTAATCCCAAGACCTATCTATCTATCTATTTATTGAGACAGAGTGTTGCTCTGTCACCCATACTGGAATGCAATGGTATGATCTCAGCTCACTGCAACCTCCGCCTCCTGGATTCAAGCAACTCTCCTGTCTCAGCCTCCCAAGTAGCTGGGACTGTAGGCACGTACCACTACGCCCAGCTAATTTCTTGTATCTTAGTAAAGACGGGGTTTCACCATGTTGCCCAAGCTGATCTCAAACTCCTGAGCTCAGGCAACCCACCCACCTCAGCCTGCTGAAGTGCTAGGATTACAGGTGTGAGCCACCATGCCCAGCTGGCTTTTATTTTTGTATTTGTCCGTACAAATGTTTTATGTGGACTACATCCCATTTCTTCTTTATCATGTTACTTGTTGTTTTCCCTTTAGTACTGTGTTGTTCCCCCAACAAAATCATTAAGGTCTAGGACAGCAGGAGCCATGACCTTAATATTCCATATAGGTATCCAGTAAATTTCTCTAAGCATCATTTTATAGAATGATCCCTTTAAAATGTGTTTAAACCAGTCTTAACCTAGCCCACTGGAACTTAACCTAATTGCACTAATTGCCTTATCATAAAAAGCATTGAAATGGTCACATCCCTCTCCCTCCCCAACTAAAATTATACCTTTTCTTTAACAGAAAAAAAAGATTTTACTCTTTCTCACTTGTCATTCTTTACTACAGCTTGGGATTCTTTTCCTATTAAAGGTATTTACAGTTGTTATTCATTGCTCACTTTTTCTCTGAGGTTTGCAATACAGTGCCTCTGTTAGACTCAATTCTTTTTTTCCCATTTATTTACTTTCTTAAACATTATTTTTAATTGGCAAATAATAATTGCATGCATTTATAGGGCACTAGTTCTTAAAAGGCTGTTTGGAGACGAGTGTGAATGCCAGCTCAACTGGGCAATTATTTTTCCTTTAGTTGTACCCATAATTTCATTACTTTTTTTTTTTTTTTTTGAGATAGAATCTCACTCTGTCACCCAGACTGGAGTGCAGTGGTGTGATCTCAGCTCACTGCAACCTCTGCCTCCTGGGTTCAACTGAATTCTCCTGCCTCAGCCTCCCCAGTAACTGGGATTATAGGCACCCATGACCATGCCCGGCTAATTTTTACATTTTTAGTAGAAATGAGGTTTCACGTTGATGGTCAGACTGGTCTCCCACTCCTAACCTAAAGTGATCTGCCTGCCTCATGCCACCAAAGTGCTGGGATTACAGGCGTGAGCCACCATGTCCAGCCTGTGAATATTTTTGAGATCTCAGGTGAGAGACCTGATGTGTCCTCATTGTTAATCCTTTGAATGTTGTCTGCCCTTCAACTTAGATATTTAATATACTCTCTCCATGTCCTTGAGAGTTTTACAAATAAATGCTTTTGTGTCTTTCTTTTGTTGTTCATTTTATTGGTGAACAACAGCTACCATGGTAAGTGTGGGACAAGGTGTCATATACATGATTTCATACACTGCTCCTTACAACTCTGAGACTGAGAATATGTTCTTCTTTGTCAGAGAGGAAACTAGAGAGGCACAGACAAGTTAAAATATTTTCTCACCTAGTAAATGACTGAAACAAGATTCTGACACAGATCTGGTCCTCAACTAAATCCAAAGCTGGTATTCCCAACCCTCATGCATATTCTAATATTTTTTCAGGTAGGATCTCTATACTCTAGACTCCAAATCTATTTTGTGTTGAATTATTTGCACTTGGCTCCTTAATCATTTCATAATTTAGAGTTGATTTTTTCAGTTACTTTCTGCAATATCCCTGTTTTTTAACTGCTATAAAGATTAAAATTCTTCCACTACTGTTTCTGCTACCCAGGTTCCTCTTTAATGGCTGAGATCTTCTGCCCTGAGAGAATTCAATTATTCTGAAGTCTGAAACTTTCTGGGCGCTCTGCTTCAGTGAATTATAAGGTTTTCTGCCCCTAAATTCATAGGGAATTTCTTTCTATCACCAGATTTTATGTATTTATTTTCCATTCTAACTTATTGCTATAGGGATGATAATTGTTCAGGAATATATGTGTCAAACTTTTCTTCATTAGTGGTTGGTACTTCGTTCTTTCTGGCTGATGGCACTACCATGGGAAAAATTTGAGGCCAATCTGATTTCAGTGTCGACAGTGACAGGAAAACAAATCAGACACTGAATTTATTCAGTGATATTACGGCTTTACAGGAATAGATTAATAGCTATAAAAACAACCTTTACTGGGACATTAGTGAACCAATTAAAGAATCTGAATAAGGTCTGTAATTTAATATAGAACTTGCCATTCGTTTCACAGTGTAGATGAATATAGAACTTGCTATCAATTTAAATAATAGTATTATATGAATGTTAATTTCCCAATTTTTATAAATATACTGTGGTTATGTAAGAGAGTTTCTTCGTATTTAGGAAATTCATACTGAAGAGTAGGGGTAAAAGGTACCATGTCTGCAACTTAGTCTCTAATACATCAGGAAAAAATTATCCTCAGACATATACACCTATATCATTATCATGAAAGAGAATGATACAGCAAATGTTACAAAATTTTAACATTTGGCAAATCTGGGAGAAGGTAGATTTGTCATCTCCCTTATTCTAAATCAGTATTTAACTGGAGGTGTTCAACATTATCCCCACCTAATACCTACTCCCAGAGGTTTTTACAGTAGGTGTGAGTTAGGATCCAAGAAAGATTAATTTGGGGCAGATACATTTTATAAAAGCTTTCTCAGGTAAATTCTGAGAAATATCCTCAACCACCAAGACTGAGAACTAATACTCTATTTTTAGGACCAGTTGTGTCTCATTAAAGTCTGGGACTGCACCACTGATGATTTTTTGCCATTTGTATCACAGTGTAGATGAATACAGAACTTGCTACCAACCCAAACCCATATGACTAGTAGCACAGTGGAAAGAGTAGACTTGGGCGTCAGACCTCAGTTCTAACCTCAGCTCTGCCACTTACTTAATTCACCTAAGTCTCTGTTTACCCTTGTGTACAATGGGAGAAAATCTGTAACTCACAGGTTACCACAAGGATTAAAGAAGAAAACATTTGTAAACCATTAGCACATAGTTAAGTGCTCGCGAATATTAGTTTACTCTCCCCAACTTATTCTCCTTCTTTCTGGAAAGGCAGATACAGACAGAAAAAAAAAAAAAAAACAACTATGCTTCTTAAAAAGGGGTAAAGGTAGAGAGAAAGCAATTTAGTTACATTGCGCTGATTAGAAGGGTAAAGGTGTATATTGAGAGCCCCCAATGGACTATATGTAAATAGCATTTGTAAAAATTTTGCAAATTTTAAGTCTGCAGAGAGGGAGTGTCCTGGACAGTAATGATATTCAGCAATCAGCAATTTTTAGTTAACAGTTTAATTTTTTCATATCAAGTGGCAAACTTATTAAAAACAATATGACATAAATCATTACTTTTAATACATAGTAAAATAAATCAAAATAATAACAACTGCTTAAGGACAAGTTTGATTCAAAATAACCATACCCTACATAATAAAGAAGGAAGCATGATATTAATTTCTGAGAATAAACATTGCAACCTCATAATACTTACCAACATGTGAAGGCCAAACAGTTATATGAGGATGGGAATGATACCAGCCCACAACTCTCATGGGGCGACCTGTCAGTTCAGCCAACCTGTGTGTCTGTCAAGGTATTTTCAAAATGTGGGAACAAAATTTCTCATGCTAATAAGGGCTCAGAAAGCACCCTGAAGTTTAAATAAACTTACTGCAATTTAATGGCAACAAAAAAATAAAAGGTTAATGCTGAGTTTCCCATAATGCCCATTTAAAGCCAAAAAAAGTTAAAATAGAATCCAGTTATCCTGTAAAATGTGGATTCGTTTTTCTGAAAATTACTTATATTAAAAAATAATAATCCTTTTTATGCAAGTAAGTCTGAGAAACAATATTTCTAGGATATATTTTCAAGTTTTCAAATGCCAAGAGAAACTCCTTTCCTTATTTTAGCCCATTTATTTCAGCTGTGGACTGAGGCAGGCGACTAATGTTTCAGAGCAGTGAAGAGTAAATGCAATCATCCACACAAGGTGTTTAGCATAGTGCCTAGCACCTAGTAAGTGCTTAACAAATACTAATTGCAGCTGAAGTTTGCAGGGCAGAGGTCCCGAGAGGAGAGCTGCAGAGAGATATCCTGCATATCCGCACTTGAGTATTCAGCAGATAACTGATGAGCGGAAGCATGTGAGTAAACTATTGGAGGCCAGAGAAACGAACCCTCAAGAAAATAAAAGGTAACTCTGCCCAGCACTCAAGCAAGATGGGGATCACCTTCATATTCACTTAAGAGGCACCGGGCAGGGCATTCTGAATCATACAGAAACAAATCACAGGAAACAAATGCCCCATTTTTGATCATTTGGGGTTATATTTAACATGAAATATTGCATTCAGTTCCCAACATTGCATTTTTTGAGAGAAAGTCACAAATGAGAATCTTTCAAGAGGATAGAGACCAAGATAGTAAAAGGCCTAGAAATTAAATGATACTAGGAAAACTGGAAGGAGGGGCAGGGAGGAATGGAGAGAAGACTAGGGAGGAAGATGGAGGGGACTCCACACAGAGTTCATTGTCACAGTGTTTGACCCTGAGATCTTTTGGCATTTAGGAGCAGGAATGTCAGAAATTTCTAATTCTTACAATAAAACCCAGTCAAAAGGAGAAAGACAGAGAAATTCTAATAACCAAACAACTGCATCTAAGGGAAGAAAATTTATGAAACCACATAAAGCAGGATGACTGTAGCAAGCAGACCAACGTGGCCCAGCAACCCCAGAGCACATAAAAACTTCTATTGACCACTAAGGATATCTCTGCCTCTGTTGAAGCTGCAGACAGCTGCTCTGGAGAAATTTCAACTCGGTCCTTCCTCTTATCAGAACGTCTTAAGATGATGACAGAATGAATGTGAACAATTCTGACAGCGTCAACCTAAAGGGAAATCCACAGAAATGGTTACTTATGGCTCTCTCCAATAAAACGGCCCCATTCAACTATTGAATTGCATTTTATTACAAAATCAGATTAAATATTCCATTTTAGAAAACTGACACTTTTCGCATGAATACTGAAATGTTTCAAAAAGACACCCAACCTGAATATATACATTTGAGACACAAAAATATAAAATACATATGCTAATATTTAGATGAAGGAAGGGCTTTTAGAATGATTGACTAGTAATTATTTGACTTACAACTATGTACAAAACACTGTGTCATACAAAGTAACAAAAATCAGAGTGCTGACAAAGGGTTCAATGTGCTGACGACATGGTTGAGTGACAAGTTATCATTCATGAAACTCCACTAAGATAATGTAGTAAGTCAATGCCATAGTAGATGATATGGCTGGGCTCTGTGTCCCCACCCAAATTTCATTTCACATTGTAAACTCCACATATCGGGGGAGGGACTTGGTTAGAAGTGATTGGATTGTAGGGTTGGATTTCCCGCATGCTGTTCTCATCATGTGAGATGAGTTCTCAGGAGATCTGATGGTTTAAAAGTGTGACACTTTCCCATTCGCTGTCTGTCTCTCTCTCCTACTACAATGTAAGATGTGCCTTGCTTCCCCTTCACCTTCCACCATGATTATGTTTCCTGAAGCCTCCCCAGCCACACGGAACTGTGAGTCAATTAAACTTCTTTTCTTTATAAATTACCCAGTCTCAGGGAGTTTTTTTTTTTTTTTTTTTTTTTGAGACAGGGTCTCACTCTGTTGCCCAGGCTGGAATGCAGTGGTGTGATCTTGGCTCCAACCTTCACCTCCTGGGTTCAAGTGATTCTTCTACCTCAGCCTTCCCAGCAGCTGGGATTACAGGCACACGCCACCACACCTAGTTTTCTATATTTTTTGGTAGCCATGTTGGCTAGGATGGTCTCGAACTCCTGACCTCAGGCCTGCCTCACCTCCCAAAGTGCTGAGATTACAGGCATAAACCACCACGCCTCAGGGAGTTCTTTATAGCAGTGTAGTAACAGACTAATACAGGAGCTCAGAGGAAAGAACTCACTTATATTAGAAAAATAATCTTCTACATAAGTAGAATATGAGTCTAAAAAAGAAATAAATAAATCTACATAGAAAAGGCAGACAAATGTATTTATTCCTTGATTACTGTGGGAGAGGGGAACAAAGATTCTTTACAGGTGCCAAATGGAAGTAGTAAAGTGTGAATGGGGTGTCTGGGAGACAAGTTAGCCAGCTGATTTGGATGCAGAGCTTGAGGTGAAACAGCAGATGGCAAATCTAAGAAAGGTAGAGTGAGAATGCACAAGACCTCAAATGCCAAGCCATGATTTGCAGGATGACCTCCAAGGAAAAAAAATATTTCAGATAAACTGTACATGAAGTAACAATGAAGTACTGGGCTAAGCAGATGGCAGAGATGGAAGAAACAGATTTGAGACCCATTAAAAAGAATGACTCTACAAGATTTCGTAGCTTACGGACCATGGGTGATGGGGGACAGGAACCTGCTAAAACGACTCTAAAGTTTCAAAGTTGAAACCAGGTAGAAGATGTGAGGCAGATCAAAGTTTAGAAAGGGTCAGGAAGGAAAGAAGATGAGCTTGTTTTTAGATGAGATAATCTGGGATGAGATATATACAATATGGCAATTTTTAGCAGGCAAGTGGTATTACAGCTTAGACTCAATCGGAATCAATGCAGGAATCAATAAAGCTTTTATGAGTGGACAAATTAAGTGTGGAGAAAGGGAGCAGAGGTCTTGGCCTGAATCAAGAGGAGTAGCCACATTTAGGATGGGGAAGAAAAAGAAGGGCCAGGGAGGAAGACAAAGAAGGCAAAACCAGAACAATGAAATGGTACAAGACTGTCAAGGGAAAGAGTGGGCTTAGCATTATCAGATGCTGAATGGACAAGGGTGAAATCTGAGAGGAGGCTTTTGAAACAAGCTATGGACTTTCACTGTGCAACACCGGTCTGATTTCAGATGTGCAGCAAGTGTGAAATACATATGGAATTCAAAGACAACACAAAAAGGAAAAGAAAGAAACATAAAATATCTCAACATTTCTTAATAATCACTACATATTAAAAATAATCCTGGCCTGGCGCGGTGGCTCAAGCCTGTAATCCCAGCACTTTGGGAGGCCGAGGCGGGTGGATCACGAGGTCAAGAGATCGAGACCATCCCGGTTAACATGGTGAAACCCCGTCTCTACTTAAAATACAAAAATTAGCCAGGCATGGTGGCGCGTGCCTGTAATCCCAGCTACTCGGGAGGCTGAGGCAGGAGAATTGCCTGAACCCAGGAGGCGGAGGTTGCGGTGAGCCGAGATCGCGCCATTGCACACCAGCCTGGGTAACAAGAGCGAAACTCCGTCTCAAAAATAAATAAATAAATAAAATAAAATAATAATCCTTCAGATACTTAGGTTAAATAAAATGCACCCTTCAAATTAATTTAATTTATTGCTTTTTACTGTGATTACTAAAAAAATTACAATTATGTATATGGATTACATTCATGGCTCACATTATATATTTTTTGTGATTTATTTTTGTTTTGTTTTTTAACTAAATACTCCAATTAAAAAGATTATCACACTGGATTTTTTAAAAGTATTTACTGCTAATAAGAGACACATTTTAAATACTAGTACACAGAAAGGCTAAAAATAAAAGGATACAAAATGCACTATGCGACACAAAAAAGACAGCTTAACTAATAAAGTTTAAAATCTAATTTAGACAGTACAAACTGACATAAAACTCAAGACAAGGGCATGAAATCTTAAAAATAAAATCACATCATTAAGATTTGGAACGTGTCTTAGTCACTCATGCCCAGGGTGAATTGTGTCTTTCTCTCTTTCTTGCTTTGGTCAGAAATGTCAGTGCTTAAGAGAAACGAGTAATATTTAATGCATAGACAGAGGAAGAAGAGGAGTCTATAAAGGAAAGGGGGAAACAGGAATAAAGGCAATACAGCAAAACCAAGAAAAACTCATGATAATTCAGAGATTCAAGGAGAAAGATTAAGATAAGCCCTCAGTGGGTTTGACTGGGGAAAGTGAAAGAGTAGTAACTGCAGCCTATTCTTTTAAGAAGTCTGGCTATTAAAGGAATGATATAAGAGTAGTGACTACAGGAAGATACAGGATTAAGAAGTAGCTTTCCTTTCTGAAAATGAGAGTAATTTAAGCATATTTATTTTTAATTTAAGCATATTTTTATCCTAAGAGAAAAGAATCAGGTGACAGGGAAAAGACCCAGAAAAGAAACAGAACATCTGATAAACAAGGTCTCTGAAAAAGCTGCAGCTTTGGACAGGAAGATAACTTATTTCTCTGATATGGGAAGAGATGCAAAGTGATTAAGGTGGAAAAGTTTGTAAATAGTAGTAATAAGTAGATGGAGCTGTGGCCTGATAACATGGTGGGAGAAGGGGAAGTGATTCATTTTCATTGCATTTTACAAAAGCATCGATCTATGACAGATTGGGGAAAAAATTAACTGTTCCTATGTCGTGATTAGGTAAGAAGCATTACACTAGACCATCAAGGCTAGAGCATGCCAGAAAAGGTGGTGTAGGAGTGCAGACAGGAAGAAAGTCAAGGTAGACTAAGAACTATGATGCTATGGTTAATCTGCCTGTTTAAGAAGAGAGGGTTGCATGAGTACATGTTGGATTGGGATAAAGAGGTAATGATGTGAACCACATGCCAAAGTCTCAAGGGAAGTGGGAGAAGGGTCAGAAAACAGGCAGTGACAGCAAGGAGAGAATTACTAATCTTGATCAAGTAGAAACAATTTGCTACAAAGAACAGAAAATTAGGTCCCATTCCCAGTGAGTAGACTCTTCATCTGATTTTACTAGAAAGAATATCTCATCCAGCCAGAAACCAGATACTCTGGCTGAGATCACTGGATTACAGAAATCTTTCCCCAACTGCAAGTTTCCACAATGCAAAATTCTAGCACACATACCTTTTCAGCAACTGTGCGCATTTCCGTTCCAGTATATGCAAATTTGGAGTCACTCCTATTGGTAACAAATTAGAAAAAAAAAAAAAAAGAAAGTGGGGTTTGGAATATAAAAAGGGAATTCAAGCAAAATAACAATTGTTTTTGCAATTAAATCTTACCAGAGACCAAAGGAGAGAAGGGAAACTCAACTGAGGCTAGAGCTGCACTCTCTATATCTGTTAGAAGCAATCTGGGACACATGCACAAATGGCTGAGTGTATAAAGTTATCATGGACAAAGCTAAATTCCTGGAATCCTGGGTATTAAGGAGGTGGGCTTGAAAAGTACACTATGGTATGATTTGAAGTTTAAATTAAAATGTTACCAAAAGGTTTCACCACCTCAAGTATTGAAGCCTCTCTATATGTTCTGTGTCACAAAGAAGATTACTGATATCTCATTGGAATTTAAGGGGAGAGAGAGAACATGAAATACAATGAACAAGGCCAGGCGTGGTGGCTCATGCCTGTAATCCCAGCACTCCGGGAGGTCGAGGCAGGCAGACTGCTTGAGCCCAGGAGTTCGAGGCCAGCCTGCCCAACGTGGTGAAATCCTGTCTGTACAAAAAATACAAAAAGGAAAAAAAAATAGCTGAGTGTGGTGATGGGCACCTGTAATCCCAGCTATTCAAGAGGCTGAGGAATGAGAATCGCTTGAACTCAGGAGGTGAAAGTTACAGGGAGCCGAGATCACACTACTGCACTCCAGCCTGGTTGACAGAGTGAGACCCTGTCTAATCCCAAAAACCCAACAATTACGATAATGCTTATTAAGATGTTTACCTCATATCTAAACTGAATAGGAGGTAAGGCAGAAACCAAAGTTCAGGGTTGGGGTGGAACTCATATGGTATGATTGAGGGAGCCCCGGAGTCGTAATGATAATTAATTTAAGAGACGATCTGGACATAGTATTGCCAAAGTCGCCATAATTTTGAGTTAACAATGACTAAGAGATTATAGGATATGAGTAAACAAATATAGTCTTACCTTGTATCATCGTTCAACTAGAGTGGGGAAAAAGCAGAAAACATTATTGATTACACTATGCTTGAGGTATATGGATGCAGATCATATGACAATTTGGTCATGTGTTCATGTACACCGCATGAAAGAATAGATAATTACTTTAAACTGTAAACAGCTAAACTGTATTTCCTCATCCTCTTTGGCCCCTCTGCAGCACAATGCAGCGGAAACTTTTGCCTCCTTCAAGCCCCGCACCTTCTAGTTAGGCTCTTCGATACCCTCCAAATGCTTTGGTTCATATCTTTGCTCACTAGACGTAAGACTCGAGGCGAGGCAAAGGGTTCTAACTGTGGTCAGCTGCTGCGTCGCAATACCCGGACGTCCTCATTATACTCCAGAGTCTTTCTGACCTGCCTTGCAGTTTTGGTCAACGGGCAAAAAGCGCAGATATAAAGAGAAGTCCCAGGATACAGGAGAAAAGGCAAGGCTCCCAGGGCCTGTGCACACCGCTGAGCGCTCGCAGGAGACTAAAGAAGTGTCAGGCGGCCAGAAGAAACGGGGATCCCCGCGACAGAGCCATGTAAAGGGTGTCCAAGGATCTAAATGGAGGATGCCTGTGGCCTCCGCAGCCCTGGGAGCTGTCGGCACCACCCCGGGGAGACACTAGGACTGCTCAGCAGGGTTCCAGCCAGGCTGACAGAGCTACTCACCTCCCCTATGCACAGCCCCATCACCTCCTCCTTCTCTGTGCTCAGAGCGTGGTTGAGACAAACGAGGAAAGCGTCAGACTCGAGATGAACCGCCTGCACCGCCTGCACCACCTGCACCGCCATCTTGGCCCGACCCTTCTCACGTCTGCCTCGGGCCCACTTGGTTCTGACCAACCGGGTGCTGCGGCGCAGCCTCCGCAGCGTCCGCGCCCTGCGCTCCGCCCAGGCCTGGCCTTCGGCGCGCGGGTTCCTTGGGGGCGGGGCTTACGGAGCGGGCGGGGCTGAGGGGGCGGGGCTGAGGGGGCGAGGTGGGGGCAGCGGGCGCGAGGCTGGCGCGCGGGGGCGGGCCTCGGGGCGCGGGGGCGGGGCCCCCCCAGCAGCACCTGGGAAACGCCCGCGAGGGTTGGGGCAGGCGTGGCCGTCGGGGCGGAGGGCGGTGGCCGGCCGCGGTCCGGGCGTCAGGCCGGGCGGCGGGGGTGGTAGGGAGGCGGCGCTCTGGGGCCGCAGGCGGGCGTACTCTGAGCGGCGCCCGGGCGCCTGGGCAGGCGCCTAGCGAGTACCGGCGCCCATTTTGCCCGCCCGCTAAGGAGACTCGTGCGCGGCCTACACGCTTGGGGGACAGCCCTTTACGACGACACCTCCGCGAACGCCGGCCTCTTGAGCCAGGGGGACGCTCTTTTGAAAGTCAGTCCCCAAACAGTTAAGGTTTTATTTTATTTTGTTTTATTTCCAAGTCACAGCCCCCGAATCTCGTACAACTCTCCCTGGACCACTTCCGGTTGCCGGCCCGTGCCTCTAACTTCGGTTCGAGTGACCTCGGCCCGGGATGCCCCTCGGCTCACCCCGGGCTCACGTCGCGTTCCTGGCTTGAGTGGCCCAGGGTGGGAGACCTGGAAGTTTTAGCCTAGCTGTTCTCAAGGCGGATTAATTAGCCCAAGAAACATTATATTCATGTGAGTAACCTTTTGCAGAAACAGTGTTATACTGTATCTGAAAAAGTATCACTCTTAAGCTTGGCTGCTGCTACTTTCTACAAAGGCTTTTAGGTAGCTATTTGTTGGATACAGGGAAGGGGAATTGGAGGACTTCAGTGTTTATTCAAGTTCGGATGTATCACTTTAGATATCCTCGGGTCTCCTTGTCTCCATATCAGACAGTAAAAATATATGTAACAGTAATTTTATTTCGAGGTATGTCAAACGTGCCAAGGATTAAAGTACAGATCTTCCAACTCACAAGTCTAGGAATCACACGTGGATTTTGGAAGCGACTCTAAATCAAAGCACAATATATGCCGTGCCGCCTCCACAGCCCGTCCGTGTTCATTTCTTTGATTTGGTTTTCTACTTTGTGTAGTTTTGAAGCCAGGCAGGTATGGCAGTACTGGAAAGGGAACATTCCCAAGGTGCTACTTGAAGTGTTGATGCTTTGCTCTTTTCTCCCAAGTCAGTTCCAACCCAAGTCTCCCCACACATAGGGCCCCTATCCAGTGCAACTGTCTGTTATGTGCACGCCAGCAGCCTCCGTTTTTACCTGAAGATTTGTGAGGATCACATGGCACATCTTTCTATAATTAATTTGATCAAGATGAAGGTTGGAAAATTTTCATGTGCGATTACATTGGACCCATCTAAATTTTCTCTTGTTTCAATTTTATACCATATATCATTTTCAATTACCGTATGTGGCTAGTATGCCCCATCCTGATGAAGCAGGAACGGCTGTTCTTCTCATTATTAATTATATTAATATTTGCTGACAGCATATAGTGCCTTTAGGCACTTTCAGGAAGAAAAATACCTTTTGTTATTGGTGGTAGTCAATCTCATATTCCAGAATGAGGTTCACTAACTTTTCTAATGGTCATGGCTGCCTTTTACAGCTCCGGGCATTTAATTAAAGTTGAACAAAATCATTAACATTTGTGGCAAGCTTATTATAAGCTAGTTACTAAGCATTTATATGCCTGGTACATGTAATCTGCCCCAGTTAAAATCAAGCTCAACAACTTCCCCACTGTGTGACCCTGAGCAAGTTACCTAACTTCTCTGTGCCTTACTTTTCCTCACCTTTAAGTGGGGATGATAATAATACAGCCTACCTATGAAGATTGTGAAAATTAAATGAGTCAATATATGTAAATACATAGGAAATGCTAAAGACTATCGTGATTAATATGTTCTTTAATTCTCATTTTACACCTCAGGAAACTGAGGTAGAGAACATTAACTTATCCAAGGTTACAAAGCTAGTAAGTAGCAGACTCAGAATTCATACACAGGCCTGGGCCTGTGTTCTTGGTAATTTCACTCATTGTAATTGGACAAGTTTATTAATTGACTTCTAATAAAATAAGTGTATTCAACTGGTCAGTGCTCAAAAACTGTTCATCAACCTGGCAATTAAAGCAAACAGTACTTTTTTAAAAAACAAAAGAATTTATTCTGTAAAGGAAAAATGATAGTTTTACTTAGATTACTACCTAAGGAAGCCCTTCTATCTTATATGTCATCCATTTAGATCATAATTTACAAAATGCCTTACTAAGAAATTGTCTGTCTTGGCTAGTGTGCTCTTTGGCCATGAAATCAAGGTGATCCTCATGGGACAATCTCTTCTAGTGGATGATAAAGTTATGCAGCTATCTAAACATTTTTGAAATTCACTTGTATTTGCAGCTGGCAGTATTCTCTGAGTTGCACAAGTTTATATTCCATATGTTGTATTGCACCTTGTACCTAATTCTATGTTGAGGTTTTAAAAGATGATTCGTCTTAGTTCCAGAAGTCCTGAATTTTGTAAACAAGTATCATGTGCAAATAAATAAAATGTTCTCTAGTCAAATAAATTTGGGAAATGTTAACATAAAGTTTCTTTACCGCATACCTTGCCAGAATGGTTACTACACTAATGTACTTTATGACTGTCCAAGATTCCCAAACTTATTTGACCAAGGAAAATGTTGAGAGCAAGTTTTCTAAGAATCACATTATGAAACCTGTGATTTTATAGGCTTTGATCAGAATCCCTCACCCTCAGCCTTTGCTTTTTTGTGCCAAGGATGTTGTTAGTTTGTGCTCATATGGTGGCTTCTATGTCACTTGATCACCGCAATTGCCTTTCACTGGGCCTGCATGCCCTCGGAATGGTAGCACACACAAATCCAGGATAATGTGCTGAGGGGTTGTTCCCAGGATCATCATGCTGATGCCCACGATGTTGACCTTTGGGTCACAGCAGCACATCACTGTGCCTTTCTTTGAGAATATTTTGTAGTGACTCCATAGGCCTCTTTGTAGTGACTCAGTAACTCAGACCATCATCTACAGTCTCCTTGCCCCCTATTCCACTGGCATTATTTACTTTTAATGTCAGTATAACCAAGACAATTTTGTTTTCCATTCAAAACAAATTTAAATGTCAGTATTTTGGTTGTTGCTAGGACTTATCTATGAAATTGAGATGGTTCTGAAACCCTTAACACATGGTTTCCACTTTTTAAAAACAATCATTGGCCACACTTAAATCTTTTGTGCTTGAAATCCAAGCTTTTGTATTATTTTATTTTGGCATTAGTATTTATCAGGTTTTTATTTGTATTTTTCTTTTCCAAACCTTTGGGAAGAAGGAGAGGCAAAACAACTGTATTTGCTAAATGGGAAAAGGGGGCTTTGGAAAAAATTATGTATAAATTATAAATTATATATAGCTAGAGACTTATTCCTAGAGAATCAATCTCTACCCACCTATACATAGCCAACCATGACTACACTGTGGCCTTCCTTTGTTTCCCTTCCCAGCCCACCATAGATATACACCTGTTCACAAAAACATTTCTTGACCAGTATATGAGCTTGGGGCACCCAGAACTGAATCATTCCTGCTACTGAGCAATATACAATACTGTGCTTTAGGGAAGACAGGACTTGTGAAATAAGCAAAGCAAATGTGTAAGGTGATTTTGTTTAAATATGAATGTTACAGTAGTCATAAGACGCAAGAATTTTCTAAAGTTTCATAGAGGAGGCAGGCACCTGGACTCTGCTATAATAGCACTAAGATAGGCAGAGAGGCCCAGGGAGGCATTTTAGGCAAGTGGAAAGCAAGAGCAAGGGTACAGAGCTAGAAATGAGCCTGGTATTTGGGGAAAGTTTGTCTCAATTGCAGTGGTAGTTGTAGTGCCTGCTGGAATTGGTGACATATAGAGGAAGAAATCCAAGATAACTCATAAGTTTTGAGTCTGCAGGATCAGGAATGGTGGGATTGCCACTTAGAGAAATCAGGGTTTGGTTAAGGAGAAAGTTTAGACGAGTTTGAAATGAGACAGTTCATATGCATGAAAACTAACATAGGAGCTTACACCAGGCTGAGTCAGATGCACTTAAGGTTTAATGGGTGAAGCATCTGGTTGCTCTTGACAGTCTCATTTTGAGGACTCTAACAACCACTGTCCCACGCTGCATTTCCTTTCCCACCTAATGGAAATAGGAGGTCTTTGGTTTGTGGGGCAGCTCCCCCCAGTGCCATATCTATGCTCTGGCCAAAGGTAGAAATACAGTACAACTGTGCCATAATGCTAAAAGGTTCACTCATGCAAAATGCACCTCAAGTTATTGTGAGGTCCTGAAATGAGATCTGGGGCTTCAGCAGAGGATCGTTATATTTTGCCCTACCACTCATGCTTTGGGAGATATGCTTCCTTTACACCTCTCAAATATGCTTCTGGTCTTCTGGCTTAGGAGATCAAAATTTATACTGAGTCCTCTATGGAAAAATGGGCTCCTGTAATATCCTGCAAAATTATTAAAAGAAAACAGGGACCTAGCTGGATAACTTTCATTTGCACTCAATCAGCTCCAGATCACAATGATTCCCAAAGTCTCTTGCAGGTCAGAAATTCCATGAAACTAGCTTACTTTTCATAGCAAGAAAATCCCCTTCGAGAAATGCCCATCACTGTATATAAACTTTCTTAGTAACTGGTAAATAGATCCTTTGCCCTTAAAACAAACACTTTCTGTATCAACTCTGAAAGCCATGCATATATGTCCTTCAGAATCTTACCTTTTAAAATGGAAACTGCTTGGAAGTGGCTTTTACCTGGGGAATGTGACATGCATGTGTCTGTTATACTGCATGTCAGTATAACACTTCCTGCCAAAATAAGTGTCTCCTTAGGCACGCTCTTTGCATATTCTATTGCTAACTATATTTTGCCAGACACCGCTTGTGAATGCAGTATGTATGAGACCACTGCCCAGCTTCCTGTAGTGCAGTCAGCAGCACTACCTGAGTCTCTGCCTAATGTCACTTTAGTTGTTTTGCAGAAAGCTTCAGATGTCCTTGGTTCTATGTAGGTTGTGCAAATAGACATATATGAGGTTTGGTTCTGGTTGGTGGTTGCTAGTACCAGATCACCTTGCTTACTGGTGAGTTCATTCAAACCCAAAAAGTCACACCTGTGTCCTGTGCGCGGGTGCTGCAGGCTTAGGTGGAGAAAAGCAGGGCTAGAATTGGAACCCAAAGCCCAGAATGGCAGGAGAGGATGTGGGGGCTCCACCCGATCACCTCTGGGTTCACCAAGAGGGTATCTACCGCGACGAATACCAGCGCACGTGGGTGGCCGTCGTGGAAGAGGTAACTGTTTACATTTTGCTTATTTCTTTCATTTTGCTTTCAAGTAACTTGGTTTCTATTCCAGTCTCAATATTCTGAAGTCTTTTTGGTTTTATTTTTGGTCATTCCTTTCCATTAGGAGACGACTTTCCTAAGGGCACGAGTCCAGCAAATTCAGGTTCCCTTAGGTGACGCAGCTAGGCCAAGTCACCTTCTAACCTCCCAGCTACCTCTCATGTGGCAACTCTACCCGGAGGAGCGCTACATGGATAACAACTCTCGCTTGTGGCAGATACAGCATCATTTAATGGTACACATGTTGCTTAATTATTTTCCATTGTATTGGGACTCTCGTAACAGAGTACTCTATAAACTTTTCTTTTTCTGACAGGTCAGGGGAGTACAGGAGCTGTTGCTTAAGCTTTTGCCTGATGACTAACCTGGTATGTATTTCTATTTCTTCTCCATCCTCTCCCTCTTTGTTTTGACTCTATTCAGTTGTGGTGATTTTAATGATTTTTTTTTCCAGGTGCTGGGATTCTATGAAGATATGCTCCTTTGTTCTGTTCAGTATATGGCAATCACTTCATCCAGTACTGCAGTGCACCCACCCTTGGGCCTGGGGGGAGGGAGTGGGTTGAAAAACTGCTCAAGAACACAGAAGTTTAGGAAGGGTCATGAAGAATACTACAAGTGAAACTGCAGAGAGAGGGTTACACAGGCAGAAAGCAAGTCAACAAAAGCACTTAGTCAGGATCCGTAACTTGAAATTGACTCCTTTGGAAATTGCCATAGAACCCTTAATGGACATCATCGGCTGGACCTGGGATCTGATGTATCCCACAAAAGTCAGCACCTTCTACAGAACAGATGCCCTGATCACCAAGGACTTGGTACTGATTTAGAGAGAAGAGAGCAGCTCCTAGCAGCATCAACATCTATTTGTCGCTTAGTTGCCCTGCAGCAATTCACCTGCCTTTCCTTCTCCCATCCTGTAAATATCCTGGGTTTTGCTCCAGTGTTTCCCATCCCAGTACTGACCTAATTTGGATCTACTGAGTATTTAAAGGGCTCTGAAAAGAGATATGCATTGATGAAATTAGCTACAAAGGCATCTGGGCCTTTTTTCTATCTGAAATTGTCTTCAAATTATTAGAAGTTGCTGATCAAAATTGTGGGCTCTTAAATTAATTCTCTGATTACAGATATTTTTAAAAAGCTGGTTTCTATAAGAATTTCAAGAAAAACCATTTTAGCTGCTTAACTGGCACCTTTCTCAGGAAGTAATAACACCAAATATTGCTGATTCCTAGGAAAACATTTACTACTTGTAAAGAATTTCCTGAGTTAAAGTCATAACAGTTTATATACATTAAAAGTAAGGTTTTACTTAAAGAAAAAAGAAGTCTTGGGAATAATAGCTACCATGTATTGAGTCCTTTCTGCCTTCCAGGCACTACTGTATGCACTTTATATACTTTATCACACTTAATCGTCCTGTCAATGCTTTGAGGTAGGTATGGTTCCCATTTTATATATGAGTAATAAAAAAAGCTCAAGGAGTTTAATCATTTATCAAGGGTTTCTTCTGCTAATGATAGAGCCAGGCTGTGCCGTCGGCTCCTTTAGCCTAATGTTGGTTTACAATATTCAAGAAGAGTTGATTGAATTCAAGGTTTTTTCCCCATGTATATATCTTCCAAACCTAATGAAATGGATATTATAGAAATACAGTTGATTCATCCTATGTTTGGGAAGAGTATTTTTAGTGTAATTATTTTCCAGCAATTGTAAGGGCATACTGCTTGTCTCAGAAGAAAATTCCACATGGAGGGGTTTTAAAGTCTTTATGGAAAAAAAGCAAAATAAAAATCATTTTTCTTGTTTTAGTTTTCTGGATATGCCACTGAAGGATCCATGCCAGAAGCAAGCCTGTGAGATTCAGAAATGTTTACAAGGTAGTATATTGTTAAATGTTTTAAAACTATTTTTCCACTGTGAACTAACTGTAAGAGACCACTTATTCTTTTATCTGTATTAACTCTTTTTTTTTTTTTTAAAGATGGGGTTTCATCATGATGGCCAGGCTGGTCTTGAACTCCTGACCTCAGGTGATCCACCCACCTCAGCCTCCTAAAGTGCTAGGATTACAGGCATGAGCCACTGGGCCCGGCCCTTAACTGTTTTTTGAGAATGTAACAATTATCCTGAAGATTTTCTTCATGGTATCATCAAAGATGCAGAAAATAAAAAGTAATGTGATCAAAGCTAGCGATTTTCACTCCTGGTCGTACATTAGCATCACCTGGAGATCTTAAAAAACTTACCTAGAACAATTCATACTTCCTGGGGCTAGGGTCTGGCTGGGAATCAGTCTAGAAAGCTAACCAGATGATTTTAATGGACAGCCAGAGTTGAGAATTACTAAGCTAAGCAAAAGGGTTTTGTTTTTTGCTTGTTTTTTTTTTCACTAAAAGGCTAGTTTAAAATTGCTTGGTTATACTTCACTGCAGCTGACAATTCACTTTTTAAAAGCAATCTGGAAGAGGTGGGGCTGAAATAACAATTGTAATTCAGGCTGCCAAAGTCAGCAACTAACTCTTAAAGGCAGAAGTGAATCTCAACTAAAGCATATTTGAGGTGATTCCTGCATTCGTCCAGCTGCTAAGTTTGACCAAATGTTGGAGGATTTCAGTTTTCTAATCAGTGAATGATTATTGCCAGAAGAGCAAATAGAAAAAGCAATAAGGCTATCTGAATTTGAAAAATTTTTAATAAGTTTTCCTCATTAGTAAAGTAATAGAGATGGATGGTCATGAAAATATAAAAAGGTATGAAGGAAAAATGTTCAAAGTTCCCCCAAAGATTCACCAACAAATACTTTTGTGTATTTTCTTGGATTTTTAGCTTTCATTCTTGGACTTTTCATTTTTTGATGTAAGCAATATTTTATAAAATCTTTTAAATTCAAATGTTAATGTATAATAATGCCATTTTAGTCATACTTTTCTTCCCTCCCTCCGACTTTAAGGAAAGGGAAAAAGTTTTTTTGCATTTAATTCACTCTCCCAAATAAATCCTTCCTTTGTTTGAAGTAACCCATGGCTAAGGGAAAAAATAATCACATTAAAAAGAGCTGGTGACACCCCCTTGGCACACTGTGGGAGGATTGAGAGCTGGAAAGACTAAAAGAGTTAGCGTTAAGCACTCAGTAAATGACAAACCCCATGATAAGGACTTTACATGTATTAAGCCTTTCATCTATGAGGTAGATGCTACTATGACCCCCATTTCATAGATGGGAAAAGAAACACATAAGTTATGGTAGGAATTTGAACTCGCCCCCAACCCCACACTTGGTCTAACTCCAAATCTGGACTGTTAGCCACCTTGCTAATCAGAATTGTCTTTTCTATCCTGAGCTAACTACCATGTATCCTATTTTAGTACTGGGAGGCTCATTAGATTAGCAGCTGACCTAGAGCCTTTAGGTCAGATCCTCCTTAACTTAGTGTTTATGTATAGTAGGGGTCTACAAATGTTTTATGAAGAAGGCCAAACAAGTAGTATTTTAGGCTTTGGAGGCTAAAGGTCTTTGTTGTATATATTGTATATGTGTTGTGTGTTTACAACCCTTTAAAAATCTAAAATCCATTCTTAGCTCCCAGCTGTAAAAACGGGCTGAATTTGACCCTCACGGGCTGCATTTTCCCAATTCCTGATGCACAGCCTTGGTAGAGGAGGTCCAACAATCAGCTTAAACTGTATACAAAATAATGTGTGGTGTATGTGCATTTTCCTAATTCATCAAATTAGTGACAAGTAATAATAATGATGTTAAAAACCAATATCCTAGAAAAAGGTGCATGTATGCTGTTAACCGTAAAGAAAATTAAAATAGCTTTCAACCACTTTGAAATCATATTTTTCTTCCTAATGAACCTGTTGACAGGTCTCTAAAGTACAAAGAATGTATTCGACTTTGGTGTATATTCCTTCTTCCAGTTCCCTAGGTACTGAAAGTGAAAAGGAGTGGGAAACACTGATCTAAACTTCCCTTTACCTTAGTCCTATAAGATCATGACTAGAGTCTGCCTGTATGTTTTTCAGCCAACAACTACATGGAATCAAAATGTCAGGCTGTCATCCAAGAACTGCGTAAGTGTTGTGCTCAGTATCCCAAGGGAAGATCTGTCGTCTGTTCAGGATTTGAAAAAGAAGAGGAAGAAAACCTAACACTGAAGTCTGCATTGAAGTGAAGTTCTGCTGCAGTGCTGCTCCGTGTTTCTACTGAATGAATGTTTTTTAATCTTCCTATCTTTCTTCAGGCCAGGTAGCAGCAAATAGCAAATGAAAAAGTCAGCTATAAAAGTAATGAATATGCCATCTATGCAGAACAGGCAGAAATTTAAACAATACATTCAAAGACAAATATGTACAATGTAATAAACTGAGCTGCTAAAATAAACCTGTTTAAGAGAAAAATTTTGGTTTTGTACTAAATGTATTTTAAGACTATTAGATATAGGGTATTAATTAATTCTCTTTGAGTTCAGATCACTAATGCCATTCCTCAAACTTAAGTCATACGAGGTATGTTAGGTAAAAGGACTCTCTTCCAGCATCACAGTTTTGACACCTTTTATAGATAACATGTTAATGCAAAGTTTCCTTTAAACGAACTCAGTACCTCTTGTGCTTTCAATAATGCAGAGCAAAAAGTGTCTTTCCAGATGCCAGTAAGAGCATTTCTTTCTGTTTTTGCATCCCCACTGGAGTGACTAACCAGAAGTGCTTAATATTCATTCACTTAGTGGTAGGAAAGGCATAGAAATGATTCTTGTAATGTTTAGTGATTCTTAATGTATCATCAAGGAACTGAAGAAAAAATTTTCATTGGAAGTCAGGTAGGCAACAAGATAATTCAAACTCTTAGTTGGTTTATCTATTCTGTATATCCTGATAATAATAAAACCTGTTACAGAAGATCCAGACAACATCAATACAAAGCTGTAGGAGGAGGCAGCATGCAACAACAGGCCATTTGCTTTCCTCAAATGGATGCTTGAACCACCAGAACCCGTCCTCTAAAACAATGGTGACTAAAAGCAGGAACAGTTTCTGCTAGGTCCCTGATACTGAAATACCATGATTATTTGAGACCAACTGTTTTCTTTAAATCAGCATTCCCCAGAATGTTTATAGGAATTGCTGTAACAGGAAGAAAAAAAAGGGCTTCTGTGCGCAGGTAAGATTGGGGAATGCTAAGTTGTGTACAAGTAAACAGGTTAATTTCCCGCTAGACTTTAGAGCTTTCAAAAAGCCTAAGAAAACCTGTTTTGCAGACAGCATCTCTCTGTGAATGCTCTCCAGAGACACTTAGAGAAATGCTGCCTTAGAGACATTTGGTCAACAAACCAGAGTAACAGTGCTAAATCCCCATGAAATCATTTAAATGGAGTCTTATGTTAATGATAAAATAATAAAACATTTTACATTTTTAATGTTACATCATCTACAAATCTAAATTACATTTAAAATTATCCATTGACAGTCGTACTGGGATTTACATGACCAAATACATTGTTTTCTGTGTTTTATTGCTAAGTTATGTTTACTGAGTTAACTACTCCAATTTCAGACTCTTAAATGTTTTTTTGCTAAAGCATATGTATTAGTCCATTGTTGCATTGCTAAAAAGAAATACCTGAGACTGGGTAATTTACAAAGAAAAGAGGTTTAGTTGGCTCACAGTTCCATGGGCTGTACAGGAAGCATGGCACTGCATCTGATGGGCTTCTAGGGAGGCCTCAACAAACTCAGTTATGGCAGAAGGCACAAGGGGAGTGAGCACTCCACATGGCCAAAGCATGAGTAAGAAGGAGTTCTCATGAGATCTGGTCATTTAAAAGTGTATCACGAGTAAAGCACCATTCATGAGAAACCCACCCCGTGATCCAATCACCTCCCACCAGGGTCCACCTCCATTAGAGAATACAGTTAACCATGAGATTTGGTGGGGACATAGTCCAAACTGTATCAGTATAGTACTTTCAGTTTTGAAAGGTTCATATCAGTTCCTTCCTTTAAACGATTCTGTCTCAGTTTTTTAAGTCAACAAATCTATTGTAAGACATTGATTTAATGCTTATTCTTCTTAGCTATTATTATGACATATAAAAATAGCCATCATAGAAGGCTTAAGATTTACAGAGTGCTTATTGTTAGGGACTGAGATTAACACTGAATCTCAGTCTTAAGGAAAGAACTCTAAGAAGGTGAGAACTATGATCTCCCATTTTGGGAAAAAAAACCCTTTAATCTTGCTATTAGTGATGCTAAGTTTAGTCACTTGTTTAGTGACTGACCTTTTAGCTAGAAAGGTGGTTTTCCCTTTGTAATGGTTATTTGTTGGGTGGTATCTTGTCACCATGAATATCACATTACCCCACAACTTTTCACCCAGTAGTTTTAGCATCCACTGACAACAAAAGCCCTTGCTCTTCCACTTTGCCACAATGCAAATAATAAGGAAAAATGATACTAATTTCTGAGAACAATAAACATTGCAACCCCATAATACTTACCAACATGTGAAGGCCAAACAGTTATATGAGGATGGGAATGATACCAGCCCACAACTCTCATGGGGCGACCTGTCAGTTCAGCCAACCTGTATGTCTGTCAAGGTATTTTCAAAATGTGGGAACAAAATTTCTCATGCTAATAAGGGCTCAGAAAGCACCCTGAAGTTTAAATAAACTTACTGCAATTTAATGGCAACAAAAAAATAAAAGGTTAATGCTGAGTTTCCCATAATGCCCATTTAAAGCCAAAAAAAGTTAAAATAGAATCCAGTTATCCTGTAAAATGTGGATTCATTTTTCTGAAAATTACTTATATTAAAACATAATAATCCTTTTTATGCAAGTAAGTCTGAGAAACAATATTTCTAGGATATATTTTCAAGTTTTCAAAGGCCAAGAGAAACTACTTTCCTTGCATTCACTCCACACGATTCCTAAAACATTTAATGAACAATATCACACTTATGTTCAGTAGTCAGAAGGCATCTGAAGTTGTATGGCACTTAATTTAAAGGGCTTTAAAGCCCTGGTAAGGAGTTAACAGCAGAACTCTTAATTTTTTCAACAGCAGCTTCCAACTCTGTACTTCAGTGGTTCTCAGTCTCAGCTGCTCATTAGAGAAATCTTAAGACACTTTAAAACCTCAGGATGCCTGAACACCCCAACCAGTGAAATCAGAATCTCTAGGATGAGAGTCAGGCATTAGTAGTTTTTAAAATTTCACAGTTGATTCCCAAGTGCAAGCAAAGATGAAAACCACTGCTCTCCATAATCCTGTCATTTCTTACCATTTAAAATTTTAAAAGTTTTGACAAGTCAATAAGCTGACTTTAAAGCTTTATAAAAATGTGAAAAAGTGAAACACTGTTTTCTTTAAAACATGTATTAAGATTAATGATCCCTTAAAAAGAAGGCAAACATCAGAAATATAAGCCACACCGTATGACTTCTGGAAAAATGAAGCTCAGAACTAAAGTAGGCTTTCTGTCCAATAAGTGTTAGTGTGATGTCTTAGATAGTTGGGCAGAAAGTGTATTTTAGTTCTGGGCCTGATTTCCCAGAAATCATACTGGATTTCATGACAGAAATGAAGCTGATAATTTGGTGGAGGGACCACAGGGCAGCAAATTTTCCTACAGGGTCCAAAACTGGCTGTGAGCTTCTCTCTGAGAAGAAATGATGAGTATCAAAAATTTCAAATCCATCCATATACCATTTTTTCATGCAGAGGTTTATTTTGCATTTTCCCAAACTGAACAAAAGTAGAGTTTCCAAATAAGAGCCCAGCCATTAGTTATGCCCATGTTTCTGGCAAACATCAAACAAAAGGATGATGGAGAGACTATTCTTACAATAGTTAACTACACAGTGACTGCTTTCCAAAACCAGAAGCACCTGCCCCAAGAGCATGTTGGCTAGAATTTTCTAAGAGTTCATTCCTTGTAGAACCTGGTCCTCCAACTTGAATCATCTTCTGCCAGCATCCATGAGAGAGTAACTGCCCAGATCTAGTAGCAAGGACTGTCAACCCAGTGGTGCGGTGCGGGAGTCAAGACCTCCACTGTCCTATTAATGAATGTCTGGAGGCTGAGTGGCAGGAGATTACAGCAAACAAGCAGCCGTTTGGGAGGAGAGTCATGTTAACATATTATCATAATGACAACACTCATGACAATGGTCTGCTCAGGCAAGGGTCCCCAACACCACATCCCTCCCCCGACCCAGCTCCCGTGTCAGCAATGAGGATACACATCCTTGAGGGAGACTGAAACATTGGACTCAATCTGCTGAGCCCCAGCAGGCAGCCGCCAGAAAGTGACCCTGGATCAGTCTCTGCTGTCCGACTCTGGGGAGAACTTTGGGAAGAGACTCAAACGTTCTACCTCTCCTGTAGCATGCTGTAAGTCCCATCCCACCAGGTCCCATTGCGGGAGAGACGCTGGGCCAAAGGGTGGGTCAAAGTGGTGAGGACGCACTGTGGACCCATAGTAGCCAGGAAGGGGACAGAAGGGGTCCCTGAGCCGGGACGCTGTCCACCACAGTGCAGGGTACCGGAAGGGGGGGGCTTTCACTACGTAGATGGCATCCTATTGGTTGACAACTTGGAAGCCTCGAGTGCGGTGTTACCACATTGTCGCCACCAGGAACGACGAAACCCCGAACACATTCCAAGTCAAGTTTCTCTGGACCATACACAGTGACAACGCTCTTCCCAAGGAAAAACTTCCACCCCACCACCACTAAATAAGAAGTTCAGAACGTTATTTAGCTTTGCTACTGGAGAAAATACGTGCCTAGCTAAAGACACCTCTCCAGTCAAATGAAAATAGTGCATTGAAAGGTGGAGTTGCCTGGTCCTGGAATCATCACGGTTTTGCATGGAGGAATGGCAGCTGTTCTTTTGGGGAAAACCTTAACTCCAATTCACCACCTGAAACTCAAGGTAGTTTAGCCACCTGCTAATTTTTACTGTCCTCACCAATAATCACAGGAAAATGAGATGCACTGGAGAGGCACAGAGCACTTCGTTTAGCTTTTGCTGTTACCATCCCATCGCCGTGGGTAAGTCACACAGGTAAAGTGGCTGCAGCCATGATCACCATATATGGCATAACTCAGAGATTCCCAAATGTCAGGAGAAGCAGAATTTGGGAAACCAGAAAACAGATGAGTCAATGTCATTACATATATCTATATCAAGATAGATGATTGATAGATAGATAGATAGATAGATAGATAGATAGATAGACAGACACAGATAGATAGATAGATAGATAGATAGATAGATAGATAGATAGATAGCAAAAAAATTAGAGGAGGATCTATAAGGTTAAGAGACTTATCCTAATCATGCACATACAATGGGAACCTTGCATGAATTTTGACTCAAAGAAACACTTGAGACAAGGAAATTTTGAATACTGATCAGATATTGGATACTATGTTTGATATGATGATTTTTAGAAATAATTCTTAACTTTTAGAGATACACACTGAAATATGATAAAATGACATTTTGGTATTTGTTTCACAATAATTGGTAAAAACCAGCATAGCTATAATTTGATGATTGTTGTAGGTGAGTGGTAGATACATGGGGGATTATTGTACTATATTCTCTACTTTTATATATGCCTGAAAGCATCCATAATAAAAAGTAAAAATAAAGTTCTTTTAGAAAAATATGCAGCAAAGAGACTCATATCATTATGGTTTCGAGATGATTCATACATATTGCAAGCCAAATGGCTTATGTTTCCTCAAATGTAAGGAGAAAAACACAAACAGGTGATTTCTGTAACATTCCATACATCACTGGTAGTTTCGACTTTCAAATTCAATAAGTCATTCTCAAGAGAGGTAAAAATGCAAACATTTTCAATGTATGGCCTTAGAAACACACTCGTATTTCACAAGAGATCATCTCCAAGATTAATTAATTCTGAGTAAAACTAACCTTTAATAGTGAGTTTTCTTTCTATAAAGGCATTATTCATATTTTCAACAAATACTCAGCACCTATTAAGTGCTAGGTCCTGTGAGTATAATGGTGAAGACAGAAGTCTTGCCTCTGAACGCTGATTGATATTCTAGTTGGGACTGCAGACATGGTAACATGCCACTACAGCAAAATGTGCTAAGATTCTGTGCGTGTGTGTGCATGTGTGTACTTTTAAAGACTGATTGTAGGGGTTTGGTCATCATGAGATGGTAGACTACACTTGATGGAAACATTTCACATGCCCTATCACTGTTTTTCTTAGTTCTGAATCCCTGGAAAGCTACTTCTTTAAAACTCTGGTTTAAATTTATTTCATATTAACTGCATTAAAAAAAAATAGGCACAGAGGAATTATGGCCACCCCTAATGTTTTCATAAAAATATTTCAGGCCGGGTGCAGTGGCTCACACCTGTAATCCCAGCACTTTGGGAGGCCGAGGCGGGTGGATCACGAGGTCAAGAGATCGAGACCATCCTGGTCAACATGGTGAAACCCCGACTCTACTAAAAATACAAAAAATTAGCTGGGCATGGTGGCGCGTGCCTGTAATCCCAGCTACTCGGGAGGCTGAGGCAGGAGAATTGCCTGAACCCAGGAGGCAGAGGTTGCGGTGAGCCGAGATCGTGCCATTGCACGCCAGACTGGGTAACGAGCGAAACTCCGTCTCAAAAGAAAAAAACCAAAAAAAATTTCATTTGCATTTCAAAGCTTAATATCTTTTCTATGAAATAAAAATCCAAGATCTTCTTCTCTTTCCCACCTAAACCACTTGTTTTACAATGAATAAACCCTTTGGAAACAATCATGAGATACATTATCCTATACGGTGGTAAACATTCCTGGACCATATCAGATTTTTCAATTATAGTACTTATGCTGCCAATTTGTTGCATAATTATAACACATTTAAATAGCTCTTTCTGTAACATAAAACCAACTAAAAAGAAAGTAGACACCAAGATACCAAAATCTTTCATGTTTAAAGGCAAATGTATTCAGTTCGTTTCCATGCAGCACACAATAAGTTTATCTATGTGCTTATTTCTTTTCCAAATCAACAGTTTGGGACAACCTTTCAGGATCCAGTCATCTTCTATGGTGAGCCAGCTTGCAATGTGTTCTGGTTTAAGTGTCTTGCATGGGAGTAAAGGAATCTTCTTGCTGACCTATAGACTGACCAAGTAGGGGGTGTACTGGGAGGAGAGCTAAGGACTAGTGTCTCTTCTGCCACCATCAAGCTCATGGTGCCACAGTAACTTGCACCAACAGATGCTTATAGAAGCCACCTGGATTTGCCACGGCAGGGAGGAAGGCACGGGAGAAGAGGAGGGACTTGATGTCCTATGATGGAGTGTAGAGGCTGCTGGCTAGAAAAAACCAGGAACAATGAAAATGAGGTCATTTCCCTTAGGATGCCATGCCAAGCAGAAAGCCTCCGAAAAATCCCCCAGTCACTAGAACATTCTTCTTCACAAATGACACCACCTGAAAACAGAAGACAGTACAATGGGTTGTTTTGCTAAGCATGTCAATAATATTAAGAATCATCTCTATTACACCTATGCCAATCTTAACAATGTCAATCCCCTCAGCTGTTATGTAGTTTGTACTTTAGCCAACGGACAATGGAAGCCATTAAATTGACTTACATATGAAAATGACCACTGGCTGCGATAGGGGGAATAAGACTACAGGGAGCCTGATAGGAAGGAGGATGCACATCCCGAGGTAGAAACAATGGCCCTTTAAATCAAGGACAAAAAAGGAGTTCATGGGGACAGTTATGGGAGAAGAGTGAAGCCACACTAAATAAACTGGTTACAGAGGCAATTATTACTGTTGAGCCAGCAGCCCAGAAGTTTGAGACCAGCCAGGACAACTGTGCCACTGTACTCCAGACTGGGTGACAGAGTGAAACCCTCTCTTAAAAAACAAAAATTCTCACTCACTGTGGTGAGTCACTGTGCCCAACCATGTATTGTGTTAATAAATATTTGAAAAATAAAATTTTCATGAAATAAAAAAGTATAACTTTCATAACTTTCAGATTGAGGAGAGACAGAAGGAAGAAAAGTAACAAGAACCATCTGAGCTCTGGGCTCCTGTAGATAACCACCTTTGCCACCTTCCCACTCTGGGTAAAGGTACGAGCTTTGACCAGCCACTTGCCGATCACTGGAATGAAGAGCCACTTAAAGCATGAGCAGTCGGAGGCGCATACAGGGTATTTCTGTTTTCCCTGTGAGGCTCGAGTGAGCTAATGGGAGAATTTCCCATCACTCCGGGCTGTAGAACGTACCAGCTATCTTCTTGACACCCTAATTCTTGTTTATTTCTCACAACCCTGGGGAACAACTACTGTAACTTGCTACGTATGTGTAAGCAGCAAAAAATATCAGTGGAGCTGAATACTTGTGACAGAGACCATATGGCCCACAAAACTGAAAATATTTACCTAGCCCTTTATAGAAAAAGTTCACCAATCCCTGGGCTACACATTTCTACTAGTTATATGTAAAACAAGCAGAGTATGAATATTTCAGAGATGATACGTGTATACAGGGACAAAATGTGACTCAAAATGATCATACTGGCCATATACTATGCTGCCCCACATTCCTAGAAAAACATGTTAAAGGGATAATCACTTCACAAATGTCTGTATCACTCTGTACTCTCAACTGACAAAGATCACCAAACACTTTTAATTATCCACCTTTTAAAAATGCTATGAAGCTGGCCGGGCGCGGTGGCTCAAGCCTGTAATCGCAGCACTTTGGGAGGCCGAGGCGGGTGGATCACGAGGTCAAGAGATCGAGACCATGCTGGTCAACATGGTGAAACCCCGTCTCTACTAAAAATACAAAAAATTAGCTGGGCACGGTGGCACGTGCCTGTAATCCCAGCTACTCAGGAGGCTGAGGCTAGAGAATTGCCTGAACCCAGGAGGCGGAGGTTGCGGAGAGCCGAGATCCTGCCATTGCACTGCAGCCTGGGTAACAAGAGTGAAACTCCGTCTCAAAATAAAAAAATGCTATGAAGTTATAATATTCCAAGTTAGCTTTGTCACATTACTCTAAGTTCTTTGTAATGTTATGTTTAAGCCCTGTCCATCACTGAGCTATCAAAGCAATAAGGTTAAGACAATTGTATACGCTGTTTACACACTACACATGAATAATGCAAGTCTCACCTCCTCAGCTTTGCTCCTGACCTCAGTAGGTATCTGATTGCTCTTACGGATCTTCAGCTGCTCTTTGGCTTTCTTCATGTCCTTCTCCACTCGTTGCCAGTCAACTTTGATGTACCCAGTATGGTTTGCAAGCTACAATATCAACAATAATGACAAGAAGGAATGAGAAACAGATTTGTTATTTTTTTAATCAGGATAAATTGTGAAGTAAATTCTCAAAACCCTCTGACTTTCCATTTTTGAAGACATCTGTCATTTGATCATTTGTATCGTGATAACATCTACTCAGCAACCCCTTATATGCAAAGCCATATGCCTGGCACTAGAAATAACTACTGACAATTCTTTTAATTTATTTATACTCTTACAACTCTTTTAAAAAGTTTTACATAAGATGAAAATCAAGGTAGGGAGGTCAAGATGTAAGGTGAAGAGATGGGCCTTACAGCCAATACAAATGTTTCCAGAGAATGACTGGCAATGTGCCCATGAGTGAACAGTGGAAAGCTTTCAGGCAGTAATTACTGTTGATTAACAGGAGAAAAGATGCCAGATATTCAGGAAGAAACCTAGCATCTGGCCCCACAGAGATTTCTCATGAGTGACTTCATACAAAGAGGTATTGAGAAGCACATCCAAAGACACCTGTAGCATGTACCTATTTCCCTTGATAAAAACAGTTAAACTCTAAAACGCACTGTAAATCTGATTTAAGTATGCAGTTTTTGATGATGGATTAGTATCATCCAAGGAATGAAGAGAATGACTATAGCCCACCAATCAATGCCCTGTCAATATCACCTCTCTACCAAATTTTTGCTAAGTGGCACCACCAGTCACCCAACCAGACTAGAGAAAATACTTGTGATGTGTATTACAAACAAAACATTGATACTCAAAAAAGTGAAGTTCTTATAGAGATCAGTAAGAAAAAAATTCACTTTAAAACTGCGTAAAGGCAATTCACAGAGGAAAGTGTGAAAGAGAAAGAAAAAGTTGAACTTCACAAGTAATCAAGGAGAGATAAATTAAAATAATGACCTATAATTTTTTGGTCATTATTTTAATTTGGGACAAAGTTTCGCTCTTGTCACCCAGGCTGGAGTGCAATGGCGCGATCTCAGCTCACCGCAACCTCCGCCTCCCGGGTGAAAAAATTTCACTCTGTCCCAGATTGGAGAAAATTAAAGCACTGAAAATATCTGCTGTTGATAAGGATGTGGGGAAATTGACACTCTTACACATGCTGACTAAAAGTCTTAACTGGTAGTCGTTTAAGAAAACAATTTGGGCCAGGCTCGGTGGCTTACGCATAATCCCAGCACTTTGGGAGGCCAGGGCGGGTGGATCACAAGGTCAAGAGATCGAGACCATCCTGGTCAACATGGTGAAAGCCCGTCTCTACTAAAAATACAAAAATTAGCTGGGCATAGTGGCGCACGCCTGTAGTCCCAGCTACTTGGGAGGCTGAGGCAGGAGAGTCGCTTGAACCCGGGAGGCGGAGGTTGCGGTGAGCTGAGATCGCGCCATTGCACTCCAGCCTGGGTGACAAGAGCGAAACTCTGTCCCAAAAAAAAAAAAGAAAGAAAACAATTTGGCAGTGTCTACCAATACTACAATTACATGTACTGTCACACTGCCTCCAGAATGGCAGCTCTTGCCACAGTAGTTTTACTTATAAGTCTATAACTAGAAATAACACAAAAGTCTATCAACACATGAATGGATAAACAAAATGTATCATATTTACACAATAGAATATTACTTAGTACTAAAAGAACAAATTACTTACAGCAACCACATAGTTGAGTATCAAAATTTGTATGCTAAAAGAAGGTTCTCTTTCATTTACTTTATGCTGTTTCTCCACAAAAATCCTACTGTTAAACTGAGAGAATACATGGACTAGCTATTTGAGGGCTCTTACATAAAAACAGTGACATGCAAACTGGAGAAGACCAGAATTCAAAGCACCACCAAACTGGTGGTGTGTTTCCTGCTTTTCCTGCAGTATCATCTGGCCTGACCTCAAGGCAGGACTCAAGAAACATCTGACAAAATTCAATGCAAATTCGTGATAAAAGTCTCAGAGAAAGAGGAATAGAGGGGAACTTCCTCAACTTGATAAAGAACATCTACACAAAAACCCTGCAGCTAACACTGTGCATAATGGTGAAAGAATGAATGCAGGAACAAGGCAAAGATGTCCGCACTCTCCACTCCTATTCAATATCGTACCAGAAGTGAACTCAGAGTTAGCACAACGAGGCGAGAAAAGGAATTAGGAGGCATCCAGATTCACAAGGAAGAGGTCAAACCGTCTCTATTCATACACATCTTTGTCTACATAAAAATTTCACAAAATTGAACAACAGTAACAAAAAAAAAACAAAGAAAACTCCTAGACTAAAAAAGTGAGTTTAGCAGGGTCACAAGATACAAGATCACACAAAACCAACTGAATTTCAATATGCTAGCAATTTGAACTGAAACATTTTTTAAATAATTTACAACAATAGGCACAAAAATAATTAAATACTAGGTATAAATAAAATAACATACAGGATTTCTATACTGAGAACTACAAAATGCTGAAGAAAGAACTCAAAGACAACCTAAATAAATGGAGAGACATGTCATGTACATGGAATGGCATGGCATATTCAACACAGAAATGATGACCAATTCTCTCTAAATTATCTATAGATTTACTGCAATCCCAATCCCAAATCCCAGTAGGATTTCTTTCTCTTTTAATTTATTTATTATACTTTAAGTTCTGGGGGTACATGTGCAGATCGTGCAGGTTTGGTACATAGGTATACACATGCCATCTTAGTGGTTTGCTGCATCCATCACCCCGTCATCTCCATGAGGTATTTTTCTAATGCTATCCCTCCCAATCCCCCCACCCCTGCTATTTCTCCTAGCCCCCCACCCTCCAGGCCCCAGTGTGTTATGGTTCCCTCCTGTGTCCCTGTGTTCTCACTGTTCAACACCCACTTATGAGTAAGAACATGCAGTGTTTGGTTTTCTTTTCTTATGTCAGTTTGCTGAGAATGATCGTTTCTAGTTTCATCCATGTCCCTGCAAAGGACATGAACTCATCATTTTTTTATGGCTGCACAGTATTCCATGGTATATATGTGTGATATAGCTAGCCTAGAGTTAGAACCTGTACACTGCCATTTTATAAAGAGACAAAACTGTTTCCATTCTCCTCACAGTGACTGCTAACCTTGGCTTCTCTAAACTGCTGAGTTTACAGGTAAAGCTGCATGCCTTCTCTTATTTGTAACTATCAGAATTGCTGGCCCTTGTTTACCAGTACTGACCAGAGTAAGCACCCCCAGATAATTCCATCCTGGCGCCAAGCAACTGAAAAATCTGTGGACCCCACACCTGTCCAAATAATGTATAAGCTAATGTTTATCTTAACCTCTGTAAACCACTTAAGTGGCAATTGGAATGACAAAAGTCCCCTGGCAGGGAGCCCCCTCAACCTCCTCGCAGCCTAGGAAATGACAGCTTTCATTCCCATCTCCAGTTTTCACCCCCAGTCCCTAGGTGGTTTTGCAGGTATAAAAAGATCTTGTCACCCTTCTTTCTCGGCCACGGGTTGGAGAGACGTGAGTCCTCCATGGTCGCCGGCAATAAACCCTGCAATGTGGCATACTTTTGTCTTGGTGTTGACTTTCTGTGCGCGGTCCGATACAACATTTGTGCCACATTTTCTTTATCCAGTCTATCAATGATGGGCATTTGGGTTGGTTCCAGGTCTTTGCTATTGTAAACAGTGCCACAATGAACATACGTGTGCATGTGTCCTTATAGTAGAACGATTTATAGTCCTGTGGATATATATCCAGTAATGGGATTGCTAAGTCAAATGGAATTTCTATTTCTAAGGCCTTGAGGAATCGCCACACTGTCTTCCACAATGGTTGAACTAATTTACACTCCCACCAACAGTGTAAGAGTGTTCCTCTTTCTCCACATCCTCTCCAGCATCTGCTGTCTCCAGATTTTTTAACGACCGCCATTCTAACCGGCATGAGATGGTATCTCAATGTGGTTTTGATTTGCATTTCTCTAATGACCGGTGATGATGAGCATTTTTTCATGTTTGTTGGCTGCATAAATGTCTTCTTTTGAAAAGTGTCTGTTCATATCCTTTGTCCACTTTTTGATAGGGTTGTTTTTTCTTGTAAATTTGTTTAAGTTCTCCATAGATTCTGGCTATTAGCCCTTTGTCTGATGGGTAGATTGAAAAGATTCTTTCCCATTTTGTTGGTTGCCGGTTCACTCTAATGATAGTTTCTTTTGCTGTGCAGAAGCTGTGGAGTTTAATTAGATCCCACTTGTCAATGTTGGCTTTTGTTGCCATTGCTTTTGGTGTTTTAGTCATGAAGTCCTTGCCCATGCCTCTGTCCTGGTTGGTACTGCCTAGGTTTTCCTCTAGAATTTTTTATAGATACATAAATAGGCTGGTTCTAAAACTTATATGGAAAGGCAAGAGAACTACGATCACCAAAATGATTCTGATAAAGAACAGAATTGGGGGAAATCACACTATCTGATTTAAGACTATAATGTTACAGTAGTCAAGAAAGTATGTGATACTGAAGAAGAGACAGACACACAAATCAACAGAACAGAATAAAAAGTACAGAAATGAACTTGTACAAACACAACAAACTGATTTTTTACAAGGGTGCACAAGTAGTACTGCTGGTGGTGAAGTCCCCTGGGTGGCCCAGGTCAGGACTGCAAGGTGACTTCCTGCTTTCCATGGCGTTACTGGGGTACTGCACTACAGGAGCAAAGCAACACCAGAACTGGGAAAAGCAGCTTCTTCCCGCTGTAAGGTCCCTCCAGCACCCTCTACTGACAAAAGTTCAACATCGTGTGTCCATTACAGCACAAGCAGAGGGAGTAGAATAAATTGAAAACTGGCAAGCATTGTTGGGCTCTGAAAGTGATCTACAGCTTGGTAAGAAAATGCAACTACATTCATGAAGGAAAAATGTCACTGTTCACAGATGGCATGATTTTACAGACAAAACCCAAAAGAATCCCAGACAAGTCAGAAATTAGAGACTTTTTTAGTAAGGTGGCTGGCTGAAAAAGCAAGATAAACTATCAACTGTATTTCAACACACTAGCACGAATCAGAATGTGTAGTTTTAAAAATCGTATCATCCACAAGACCAACTAAAGTTATAAGATATCCAGTAATAAAAATGAATCACACATGTACAAGATCTATATGGAAAAATAATAAAAGTCTATTCAAAGGCATTAAAGAAGACCTAAATAATTGGAGAGAAAACCTACATTCACAGGTAGATTACTCAATATTATAAGATATCTACATGGTTCCAATGCAATTCCGATAAAAATTTCAACAGGATTTTTTAAAATAACTGACAACTCTGATCTAAAATTCAGGTGAACAAGCAGAAACACAAAAGTAGCTGCAACACTCCTGAAGAACAAGGTGGACGAATCTGCATGGCACCAAATATCAAGCTTTAGTACTGCCATAAAGATAGAGAGTTGACCAGTGAAACAGAACACAGAAACCAGAATCACAGCCACATATACATGGATTTTCATATATGAAAGAGACAATGCTGTAAATGTTGGGAATGGGAAGAATTATTCACTAAATTCTGTTCAATTATCAGTATGGAGAAAAGGAAACTGGATCCCTATATCAAACTATAACTCCTGATATAACTGATTTCTCAAAATTATGCTTGCCTCCTGCTCTCACCCCTCTAGTGACAGACAACATGAGTGCCTGCCACAGATTCTCCATGTCTCGCCTGTGCAGCAAAGCAGTGTCCCTATACACCCTGATTATTGGAGTCATCCAACACTAGAATCTCATTTTGAGTGCCTTTCTGGAGACACTTGCAATACCAATTATTCTGTCAGGGACCCAAAAAGAAACAGAGGGCACACTCAAATTAAGACATTTCAAGGCAATCTTAAAATGTTTATGAAGTCTGGGGCAGCATGTAAGGGAAACCACAGGGATAGAGCTGTTACTGCACTTCTGCCTGAAGAGTCAAGAGGAAGGAGAGAGAGGTGTGAAGAGCCAGCACCTAACAAGCCCAGAGACAGCCAACAAAAGTGATGCTGCATGACTTTTGAGTCTTGTGCAACAAAGGAGATGCAACTTACACCATATTTCTGGCACACTGTGCTTGCGAGTCCTGAAGTCACGGTGGTAAGAGGAAGCCTATACCGCGACTCATGCCCAGGGATTACATGGAACAGCACTGACACTATGGAGAGGGGGGAAATAAGGAGAGTAGGAGGGAAGACAGAGACAGAGACACAAAGAGGCCCAGCCAGTCCAGACCTACCCCAGCCCTCTGATCATCTGGCCTGTAACCACATGAGACTCTTATCCACAAGCACCTACCTTAACCCTCCCCAAACTCCTGTAACCATGACAGAGAATAAAGTGATCATTATTTGAAGCCATTAGGTTTGGGGGAATTTGTCATGCAGCAATACCACACTCAACCCAGCTCCAGCCAGTTACCAGTTTCCCTCTTCAATACATCTGATTTTCACCTGACCTATCTGCAGAACTCACTCCAATCATGGTGCTAATGCAGAACTTACCTTGCCAAAGTGAGGGATGCCAACTGTGGGAAGAGACAAAGGGCTGCACAGTAGAATCACTTCAAGAGTTTTAAGTTTTCCGATGAAATCAGACTGTGGGTTAGGGGTGATACATGTCGGCTCTTTTAAAAACCCCCAGGTGATTCCCACGTGGAGCCAAGTTTGAATACCAATGCCACAGAGCTAAGAAATGTGTGCCCAATACAATCAAATGTCAGTTTTCTTTTATTTTAGGAGAAACTGCTCCCTTTTTGTTTTTCAAGTCTTGCTTGTTAGTCTCTCCTAGAGCAGTCTGACAGAACTGGCAACCACTGGTTCTGAAACTATGGGTCAAGAAGACAGCAGAGGACATCTGACTGCACTGTCACTTAGCTCCCACTTCTCATCAAATGCTCACTGTCCCCTCTGTAAAAGCTAGATATATTAGAATATGAAACTAAATCATCCCAGCCTACTTGCAGTTTTGAAATCACATCTGCTTAATATTTCACGTGGTCTTAAAAACTCTTTTAACGGAGCTATGATAAGGAATTTGCACTTCTATCCCCAAATGAGGAAATAAAATGTGACTGGTAAATAACATTTACTAGTATAATGGATAAAATTTGACTCAAATGGTCATTAGCATTTGAAATAGTAAATAAAAACAAGTCCAAAGGCTACTCTAGTGTAACACAGCCAGGACTGTATTCCAACTCCCTGCACCGCATTCCTTAATGGGCAGGTGGAATTTCCAAACATCTGAGAACATTTCACATACAGACCTGAAGTAGAAAAAATCCACCTCCCACAGCTGTTGCAGCCAACTTTCCAACCTTCTGGAATATGAAACCCGTGCACCTACAAAAACAAACCAACATCACACGAATTGATGAGCTGTCAGATACATACAAACATGCATTTCTGGCAATGTTCATATCCTTTTTTTTTTTGGGGGGGGGGGACGGAGTTTCGCTCTTGTTTCCCAGACCAGAGTGCAATGGCGCGATCTCGGCTCACCGCAACCTCCGCCTCCCGGGTCAGGCAATTCCCCTGGCTCAGCCTCCCGAGTAGCTGGGATTACAGGCACGCGCCACCATGCCCAGCTAATTTTTTGTATTTTTAGTAGAGACGGGGTTTCACCATGTTGACCAGGATGGTCTCAATCTCTTGACCTCGTGATCCACCCGCCTCGGCCTCCCAAAGTGCTGGGATTACAGGCTTGAGCCATCGCGCCCGGCCACAATGTTCATATCCTACTTAGCTTGAGATGATCCAGCTCCTTCCTACCCCCTACATAAAGCCAGCCCCAAGAGGAAGATGACATAAGGAAATCAAGTCTTGGCTCTACTAATTTTGTGGTCTTGAGCAAGTCCCTTAAAACTCAGGTTATATTTTTAAAAGATGATTTGCTACATTGTGTAGAACAGATTAAAGGGGAAGGATGAAGGCAGAGATCCCAGTTAAGAGGGTGAAGTAGCAATCCAGAAGAGAAGTGAATGCTAAGGGGCCAAGGTCGAGATGGCAAGAAGGGAGCAGACCTGAGAACTGTTTGTGAAGCAAAAAAATAAAATACGCCTGAGTTTGAGGACAGGATGGTTGCAAGGGATAAGACACAGGATTCTGTCCTCAATGTGGCATTTTTTACAATACAAAAACAAGGAAGAGAAACATAGGAAAAGGTGGGGGAAGGGAGGGGAGGAGATATCATTTTGAATATGTTGAATGCAAAATGTCCATATGATATGAGTGGCTACATCTCGTAGCCAATTTAATATAAGTATGTGTTTCCTTATTTTTTTATTATTATTATGTTTTGAGACGGAGTTTTGCTGTTGTTACGCAGAATGGAGTGCAATGGCACGATCTAGGCTCAACGCAAACTCCGCCTCCTGGGTTCAGGCACCTCCTGCCTCAGCCTCCCGAGTAGCTGGGATTACAGGCACGCGCCACCATGCCCAGCTAATTTTTGTATTTTTAGTAAAGACAGGGTTTCACCTTGTTGACCAGGATGGTCTCGATCTCTTGACCTCGTGATCCACCCGCCTCGGCCTCCCAAAGTGCTGGGATTATAGGCGTGAGCCACCGTGCCTGACAGTGTTTCTTTATTATTTTCTATCTTCCTGCCCTCACCCAGCACTAAAATGTAAGCTTCATGGGGCTGAGATTTTGTTGTGTTAATTGCTGAATGCGTATTAGCTGTAATCATTAACCACTGTTGAAAAAATCCTCTCTCTAAACTCTAATTCTCCAGCCACCTTCCCTTTTCTCTGCTCTCCTTTACAATAAAATTACTTTGAGGCCATCTCTTTTTTTTTGCCCCCATCCCCACCCACAAGCTATCTCTTTTGTCCTATGTCCATATTCTCTCACTCCTACTCCATTCAGTCTTTTGTCCCATGACTTCAATGAAACCATTCTTACCAAAGTTACCACTGATTTTGACCTCGCCAAATGCTAGTGTTCACTTCCCAGCTTTTGACACAGTTGATTACTCTTTCCTTTTTTTAAAAAAATGAAACTTTATTGTGTGTATTTGATATTTACAACATGATGTTATGAGATACATAGACAAGTAAAATGGTTACCATAATGAAGCAGATTAATGTATCTATCATCTCATATAGTTACTTTTTTGTGGTAAGAGCAGCTAAAATGCACTTATTTTACAGAAATTCCTAATGCAATACAATTGCATTAGCTGCAGTCCTCATGCTGTGTGTTGGACTTACTCCTCTTACCTTTATGAGGTGGTGATTTCATTTCCTTTGGGTATACACTCAGAAGAGGAATTGCTAGGTCACATGGTAGTTCTAATTTTAATTTTTTAGGAACCTCCATACTGTTTTCCATAATGGTTGTACCAATCTCCATGCCCACCAACAGTGTACTAGGGTTCCTTTTTCTCCATACCCTTATTATCAACAATTATCTCGTCTTTTTGATAACAGCCATTCTAACAGGTGCAAGGTGATATCTCATTGTGGTTTTAATTTGCATTTCTCTGCTGATTGGTGATGCTGAGCATCTTTTCATATACCTGTTGGCCATTTCTATGCCTTCTTTGGGGAAATGTCTGTTCAGCTCTTTCACCCATGTTTAAAATCAGGTTGTTTTTCTACTATTGTTCTTTCTCCTTCTTGACATCTTTTTGCTCTGGTATTCTTGGCTTTCCTCAAATAGCACTGGCCATTCCTTATCAGATAATTTTACTGAGTCCTCCTCTTTCTGACTTTTAAATGTTAGGTTGTTCCAAGGCTAAGTAAGTCCTAGAACCCCTTTGCTCTGTGTATTTACTTTCTATCTGCTGGGTCTATACCATGACCTCTGATGTAGATTACTGTTATAGCCCCTTATCTGGACTCCATACCTCCACTTTTGCTCCCTAGAATCTATTCTCAATATAGCACCCCATTCAGTCCTAAAACGTGAGCCTACAAACCACAGCCTGGGAGCCAAATCCTGCCAGATGTCTCTTTTTGTAACAGAGTATGTGATCAACACAAGTTGCAACAGAGATTGTGTTATATATAAGACATACAATATTTACAAAAAACTTTACTGACTCCTGCTCTAAAATGTAAGATCAAGGTACACTTCTGTTTATAACCTTCCAGTAGCTTCCCTCCTCATTAAGAGAGAAAGTTAAAGTCTTACAGTTAACATCTTGTCTCCACCCCCATTGTCTACTATTCTGCTCTTATTACATTTCAGCTCAGTAAGAGAAAGAATTACAAATACAACAATGCATGTATGACCTCATAAGATTTTAAATCTTTTTTAAACAAAAGTTAGATGTCAGGTAGTGTATTTCTGAAGGGACTCTGAAACTGGAAGGGCGGTAGGACCAGTAAATAAATGATAAGGATCCACTTTAAGAGGATTCCACTGTTCAGACTTACACAGTATAATCAGAGTTACTGATAAACATTTAGAATGGTTACAGATTTTTGCTATCACAAAAATTGTTGCACTGTTTATAACTGGCTTTTTCTCTTTTTGAAACAAAACCCGCATTTTTAATAAAGCCTAATAAAACAAGACCCCCAAAAATGAAGCACTTTCTAAGTGACTACATCCAAGAACAAGAATCAAGGATATTTATAAGAATAAAAAATATCTAGTACCCAATAAGGTAAAATTCATAATATCTGCCATCTAATTAAAAACTACTAGGCATGTAAAGCAGAAAAATATGAACCATAATGATAAAAAAAATCAATTAAAAGAAACCCAGAAATGGCACTGATGACAAAATTAGTAGACAAAAGCATTAAAGTTATTATAATTATATTCTATATATTCAAGAAGCCAGAGAAAAGACTGTACATAACAAGTAGAAGCAAGGAAGCTCTTTTAAAAACATGCAAACCTTGGGTGGGTACAGTGGCTCATGCCTGTAATCCTAGCACTTTTGGAGGCCAAGGCAAGAGGATCACTTGAGCACAGGAGTTTAAGACCAGCTTCGGCAACATACTGAGACCTCGTATTGCTAATAAAAAAAATTTATTTTTAAATTAGCCAGGCATGGTGGCATGCACCTGCAGTTACAGTATTCAGGGGCTGAGATGGGAGGATCTCTTGAGCCCAGTAGGTAGAGATTACAGTGAGCTGTGATTATGCCAGTGCACTCCAGCCTAGGCAAGAGAGCAAGAAAGTCTCAAAAAAAAAATGCAAATCAAACTTCTAGAAATAAAAACTACAATGTCTGAGATGAAAAATATAACAGTTTAGACACTGTCAAAGATTAGTGAACTTCATGAAATAGCAATAAAAACTATCAAAAGCGAAATAGAAAAAGATGTTACCATGGTGGCGGGGGAATTGGGGAATGGGTATAAGACCTGTCTCTGGATTATTTCTAACTGCATGTGAATCTATAAGTATCTCAAAATAAAGTTTTTAAAAAGTAAACAGTATTAATGAACGCATAATTGTACAATTACAATTATGTGTAATTGGAATCACTGAAGGAGGACAGAAAAAAATATTTGAAGAAGGACAGAAAAAAATTCCACACTTCAACAATAAACAATAAATGAAACAATAAATCCACAGATCCAAAAAGCTCAATGAAATCTAAGCAAAAGAAACAAAAGGCTGGGCATGTAATCCCAGGTCAGGAGTTTGAGACCAGCCTGGCCAATGTGGTGAAACCCCATCTCTACTAAAATTACAAAAATTAGCTGGGTGCAGTGGCACACGCCTGTAATCACAGCTACTTGGGAGGTTGAGGCATGAGAATCACTTGAATCCAGGAGGTGGAGATTGCAGTGAGCTAAGATCATGTCACTGCACTCCAGCCTGGCCGAAAGACTGAGAATCTGTCTCAAAAAAAAAAAAAAGAAGAAAAAAGAAAACAAAGAAAAAAAACTGTAACAAGGTATAACCTAATCAAACTTCTTCAAATAAATGGTAAGAGGAAATCTTAAAAGGAGCTGAAGGGGGAAAAAAGAGGTATTAGGTACAGAGGAATAAAGTTTGGAGAGAACACATTTCTCATACAAAACAATACAAAGCTAAAGACAATGAAATAGCATCTTTAATGTACTGAAAAAGAACACCAACCTTGCCAGTCTAGAATTCTATACTAAGTGATCTTTCAAAAACAAAGATGAAATAAAGACCTTTTTCACAGATACAAAAACTGAAGAAAAAAAAACATCCCCAGTAGACAAGCAATACAAGAAATGTTAAAGGAAGTCTTTCAGGCAGAGGAAAATTATATCAGATGGAAATCTGGATCCATACAAAAGCAAGAAGAGCACAAGAAATGGAAACTATGCAGAGAAATGTGAAAGGCTTCTTTCTTCTTATTAAAAACTATAAAAACTCAACTTTTAATGCAAAAATAAGAATGTATTATGAATTTATAATACATGTAAAAGTAAAATTTATGGCAATGAAAACAAAGGGGGGAGGGGAAAAATGTCAGCATACTGCTACATAATATTTGAAGCAGTAGATTCCTTGAAGGCAGACTATAATAAGTAGATGTCTCCTATAATTCTAAAGCAACCACTAAACTTACACTATGAACAGTTATAGCTAAATGTTCTCACCACAAAAACATGGTACATGAGGTAATACATATGTTAAACAGCTTGACTTACTCATTCCACAATGAATACATATATCAAAACATCATGCATGCCACCAATATATACAATTTTGGTGTTATTATTTTGTTTTGTTTTTCATACTGGGTCTCATTCTGTCACTCAGGCTGGAGTGCGGTGGCACAATCTTGACTCACTATAACCTCTGCCTCCCAGGTTTAAGCCATCCTCCCACCTCAGCCTCCCAAGTAGTTGGGACTACAGGTGCACATCACCACACCTGGCTAATTTTTGTATTTTTGGTAGAGATGGTGTTTCACTATGTTGCCCAGACTGGTCTTGAACTCTTGAGCTCAAATGATCCACCCACCTTGGCCTCCCAAAGTGCTGGGGTTACAGGCCTGAGCCACCATACACAGCCTACAATTTTTACTAGTCAATTAAAAGAATTTTTTAAATAAACTTAAATGTAAATAGTCTAAGCACCCTAATTTAAAAGAAGAGATTGCCAAAATGGATTCTAAAAAATTAACAACCACCTATATGTTGCCTACAAGAAAACCACTTTACATATAAAGATTTAGCCGGGTGTGGTGGCTCACGCCTGTAATCCCAGTAGTTTGGGAGGCAGAGGCAGGTGGATCATTTGAGCTTAGGAGTTCAAGACCAGCCTGGACAATATGGCAAATCCGATGTCTACTAAAAATACAAAAGTTAGCCTGCTGTGATAGTTCATGCCTGTAGTCCCAGCTACTTGGGAGGCTGAGGCAGGAGAATCCCTTGAACCCAGGAGGAGGAGGCTGCAGTAAGCTTAGGTGACACCACTGCACTCTAGCCTGGGTGAGAGAGCAAGACTCTGTCTCAAAAATAAATAAAATAGGCCGGGCGCAGTGGCTCAAGCCTGTAATCCCAGCACTTTGGGAGGCCGAGACGGGTGGATCATGAGGTCAAGAGATCGAGACCATCCTGGTCAAAATGGTGAAACCCCGTCTCTACTAAAGATACAAAAAATTAGCTGGGCATGGTGGCCCATGCCTGTAATCCCAGCTATTCAGGAGGCTGAGGCAGGAGAATTCCCTGAACCCGGGAGGCGGAGGTTGCGGTGAGCTGAGATCGCGCCATTGCACTCCAGCCTGGGTAACAAGAGCGAAACTCCATCTCAAAAAAATATATATATATATAATATAAATAAATAAATAAAATAAAATAAATGTAGAGACTACGCAATATCCTACTCCATGTGCCTCTTCCCTTGGCTGAATTAATCTGTACCCTTTTACCATGTTTAAAAAAAAACAAACCCCATAACCCTGAGTAGAACAGCTCTGAGTTCTGTGAATTTTCCTAAAGAATTATCAAACATGACAGTGGTCTTGGGGACCTCTGAATTCTGCAGCTAGTAAGTGGCTTTAGCAAGAGTACAGTATACAAGATCAATATACAAAAAAAACTGCATTTCTATATACTATACAAGCAATGAACAATGGCAACTTGAAATTTTAAAAGTAATACCATTTATAATAGTATCAAAAATATGAACTACTTAGGGATAAATCTGATATAAGATGTGTAAGATCTACAAAGCATTGTTGAGAGAAATTAAAGAAAACCTAAACAAATTGAAGAGGTACACCAATGTTTATGGATCAATGCAATCCCAGTGAAAATCTCATCAGGTGTTTGGCAGAAACTGGCATCAAGCTGATTCTAAAATTCATATGGAGTGTATAAAAATAAGATAAAATTCATATGGAAATGCTAAATACCTAGAATACTCAAAACAGCTTTGATGAAGAACAAAGTTTCAAGATTTGCATTACCTAATTTCATGACTTATTATAAAGTTACAGTTATCAAAACAGTGTAATAATGGCACCCAGATCAATTTAGCAGTACAAAGAGCTCAAAAAATATATAGTCAACTGATTTTCAACACAGGTGTAAAGGCAATTCAGTGGAGAAAAAGACAGTCTTTTTAACAACAAATGTGGGCACAACTAGATATCCATATGCAAAAAAACTTGGATTCCTACCTTATACCATATATAAAAAGTAAATCAAAATGGATCACAGAACTAAATATAAAATCTAAATCTATATATCATCTAGAAAAAACGAGACAAAATCTTTGTGACCCTGGAATAGGCAAATATTCTCAGACATGACACCAAAAACTGGAGCTACAAGATTAAGAACTTCTGCTCTTTGAAAGGTACAGTTCAGATAATGAAAAGCTATAGAGTAGAAGTAATATATTTGCAAATCATGTATCTAAGACTTCTATCCAGAATATTTAAAGAACTCTCCTGATTCTGTAATTAAAGAAAACCAACAACCCAATAAAAATATGTGGAAAAGATTTGAACAGATAAGTCACCAAAGATATATGAATGGCAAAAAAATAAGCCCATGAAAATGCTCAACATCATTAGTCATTAGAGAAATGCAAATTCAAACCACAATGAGATACAACTTCATACCAACTAAGATGGTTGTAATCAAAAATACAATACCAAGTGTTAGTGAGGACGCAGAGGAACTGGAACCCTCACACATTGCTGGTGGAGATGTATGACGGTACACACACTTAAAAAACTGGCAGGTACTTGTAAATTTAAAACATTCACTTACTATGTGACTCAGCGATACTGTTCTAGGTATTTCCCCAAAAGAAATGAAAGAATATGTTCATACAAAGACTTGTACAAAAATGTTCATAGCAGTTTTATTTGTGATAGCCAAAAAGTGAAAAAAAAAAAAAACTCAAATGTCCATCAAAGGTGGATGGAGAAACAGATTTTGGTACTAACAATGTGTTACTACTCAGCAACAAAAAGGGATGAACTACTAATATACAGAAAAGCACAGATGATATCAAAATTATTATGGCAAAGGCTGACGCAGGAGAATTGCTTGAACCTGGGAGGTGGAGGTTGCAGTGAGTCAAGATCACGCCACTGCATTCCAGTCTCAGCAACAGAGCAAAACTCCATCTCTAAACAAAAAAATATATTATTAGGGTTAATAAAAGAAGCCAGACAAAAAAAGAATACATAGTATGTAATTCCATTTCCAAAAAGGAATCTAGAAAGCACAAAGTAATCTATAGTAATAGAAACCAGATCAGTGGTGGGAAGACAGCGTGAAGGGAAGAGGTACAAAGCAGCTTTTGAAGTGATAGATATGTTAATTATCTTGACCGTGGTGATGGTTTTATGGGCGTGTACATGTGTAAAAACGTCTCAAATTGTATATTTAAATATATGCAACTTATAATATACCTATTTATTAAACTTAAAAAATAAGAGATAAAGAAAACAGCCAAGATGTTCCTAAAGTTAAGATAGCATACACACACATATGCATGCACCATAAAACAGTGGGGAAAGGCATAGCTTTTGCAATAAATTAAGTTGGGACAAATGGGTATTCCACATGGGGAAAAAAAGAAGGAATCTTCCACACACTGAGCACAAAAACAATTCCCGGTGGCTTGTAAATCTAAATGTGAAAGGTCAAATAAAAGTTCTGAAACATCGGGTAGACAAAGATTACTTAAATAAGTCACAAAAATCACTAACCATTAAGATTTATAAAATTGACTATATTAAAAATAAGATCTTCAGTTCATCAAAAGATACCATAAAACGAAAAGATAACCACAGAAAGAGTGAAAATATCTGTAAAACACACAACTAAGAAACGACTGAGAATATTCAGAATATATAAAGAACTCTTACAGCTTAACAAGGGAAAGAATGACAACTTCAGAGGAAAAAGGCTACAGTGGAACTGAAAGAGGAGATCCAAATGGTCAACAAACATGTGAAAGTTCCTCAATGTTACTCCTACTCAGGGAAATGTAAATGAAAACCACCATGAAATACTACTCCCTAACTACCAGACTGGCAAAATTTTAACAGTCCGAATTTAATTTGATTATCTCTCTAAAGAAAAATTAATTTTTTTAAAATTTGACAATCTGGCAAAATCAAGTGCCAACAATGCAGAATAACAGGTTCATTCAGTCCTTGTTGGGACTGTAAACTGTTAAAACCAGTTTTAGAAGGTGGTTTGACATTATTTAGTGAAGCTGAAGATACCTATACCTGTGACCTACCAATTTCTAGGTACAGACCCTACAGTAATGTATGCACATATACACTGAAAATCTAATACTCATATTAGCATAGTATAGCAAAAAATTGAAAGAACTCAAATGTCAGTCATCAACTGGATAAATATACTATGGTATATTCATATAATGGAACTCAAAATACAAATGAAAGTAAAGAAACTACAACTGTACACAATGTAGTTGAATATACGAAACATCAGGCTGAGCGAAAAAAGCAAGACTCAAAATACATACTGACTGCATTTACTTTAAGTTGGAAACCAGGTAAACCACACTGTATTATTTAGTGACATAACTGGTGTTAAAACTACAAGCAAAAACAATGTAATAACTGCTTAACAACCTCTAGAATTTCTAGGAGGCTAGTGATTTTTTTTTAACCTGAGCAGTTGTTACATAGCTGTTCACTCTAAGTATTTACTAAAATGTACTGTTCCATATTTGCTATATCGTGATATATTTCAAATGTGAAGAGATTATGAGATCAATGGATTCAATATTCACCTATGAAATTTGCTATTAACACTTTTTGAATTTATTACAAATGAAACCATAAGCTGTACCACATTAAGTTATTCTACTAGTCACCAGCTATGTGGCCTTGGGCAAATTAACCTTTCTGAGCCTTAGTTTTTATAAAACTACGATAGAAAATAACGGTACCAATTCCAGAGTTGTGAGAAGAAAATGAGATACCTATGTAAATACTTCAAACAGTACCTGGCATATAGCAAACACTCATTGTGTGTAACCATTAAATAGTACTTTAAGATGATGTTTAGATACATGCTACACATTAGGTGACCAATTTCACAAAAGCCAATGTGTTTTCATTGGTTAAAGAAGATGGTACCTATAACTGCAATACTAAATCATGCACAAAAGACAGTGGACATCTTTCACATCACTTACCATCCAGTGACACCTCCAATGAACAGCTGAGTTGCCACGCTATACTTTTCGGCTGAAGGTCCAGATTCCTGCCCAAATAGCTTACGCCACCATGGCTGCTTCTTAGCAAATTCTGCAAGGTCCAGTGACTCAAAATTTCCCTCAAAGTTTCCTACAAGAAGTAATATGTTAAATAAGAAAATATTTACTTTTATAACAAATCACTACCATACCTAACTAGATTAAGAGGTACTTAAAGAAACTGAGATAGATGTAATCAGAAACCTCCAAATATCCTTCCATTTTAAATAGTAAATTTACTCTGAAATGCTAAGTTGCAATTTTTGAAAATCATACTAAAATCAGCAAATACTAATGTCTATATTAAAGGGAAAAACCTAGAAAATCTAGAATTAGTCCTCAGATTTTTCCTCTCAAATTTAAAAATAACCAAAAAGGCCAGGCACGGTGGCTCACACCTGTAACCCCAGCACTTTGGGAGGCCGAGGCGGGCGGATTACCAGGTCAGGAGTTCAAAACCAGCCTGGCCAACATGGTGAAACCCCATCTCTACTAAAAATATAAAAATTAATTGGGCATGGTGGCAGGTGCCTGTAATCCCAACTAGTCAAAAGGCTGAGGCACAAGAGTCGCTCAAACCCGGGAGGTGAAGGTTGCAGTGAGCCAAGATAGTGCCGCTTCACTCCAGCCTGGGCAAAAGAGTGAGACTCCATCTCAAATAAATAAATAAATAAAACCAAAAAGACCTACAAAAAACTGTCAGTAATACATCCCAAATGAAACAAATTTTCTTCATTTGCCCCTTCTCTTCAGGAGTAACTCAATGCTATTCAGTAATCCACAAATTTTCTCAGTACTACATGGATCTCCAGTGATAATAAAGGTGAGAGGTAATGCTTAATTGAGCTCTTACTGTTTACCAGGCACTGAGCTAAGCATTAAACATGTATATGTAATTAAATCCACAGAATAAGGTAGGTAGTACTTATTAACTAAATTTTACAATTCAGAAATGAAGGCTCAGAAGTTAAGTGATTTGGCCAAGCATGAAGAGAGAATTAACAAAATGTCATTCCCTTTCTCTTTGGGAAGATAATGTCAGGCTTCCCTACTATACCCAGCCTTGTTCCCTGGAAACACACCACACTAAGAAATGTCTGACACGAAATGTCAGCAATTTACTATTCAAAGCTATTTACTGTAAAATTGACCTCAAATGATCAACTTCATCTAGGATGAAATCTGTACAATCTATCTTTTTGCACATAATGTAATAAACAATAGAGAATTACTACTACCCATGCAAAGGCAAAGCCATATAAAGGAAAAAAATTATTTAAATAAAAGAAACAGAAGCAGGCCGGGCGCAGTGGCTCACACCTGTAAAACAACACTTTGCAAAGCCCAGGCAGGAGGATCACTTGAAGTCAGCAGTTCAAGACCAGCCTGGCCAACATGGTGAAACCTCCATCTCTACTAAAAATACAAAAATTAGCTGGGTGGGGTGGCACACGCCTGTAGTCCCAGCTACTTGGGAGGCTAAGACAGGAAAATCACTTGAATGCAGGTGGTGAAGGTTGAAGAAAGAAAAAAGAAAAGAAAAGGAAAAAGAAAGAAAGAGAAGCAGACCAGAGATGATCAAGATACTGAAATAAGCAAATAACAATGTTCAAAGAATTTTCAAAAGATTAAGCACATATGGAATTGGAGTTCCAAAAGATTAGAAAGAATGGCATAGAAGTTACAGTCAAAGAGGTACACTAAAGTTATTCAGGCAGACAAGATATGATGCCACATAGAAGTTTGGAAATGCAGAAAGAAATGACAGGCATTGGAACGGGTAAATAGGTGAATAAATCTAAATGAATACTTACTGTGCAAAATAATAATTATGGAAATTTTATACTTTCAAAATCAAAGACAAAAATCAGAATTACAAAGTAGAAAACAGGAATAGACGGGAATTTCTTCAATCTGATATAGGACATCAATGAAAAATATACAACTAACATCATACTTAATGGTGACATATGGAATACTTTCCTTCCCCTAAAATCTCTTGCCCCTTGTCTTCAGGAGTAACTGGTTTTTTGTTGAGACAGGGTCTCACTCTGTCACCCACATTGGAGTGCAGTGGCAGTATCACAGATTACTGCAACTTCAAACTTCTAGGCTCAAGCCATCCTCCCACCTTAGCCTCCCCAGTAGCTGGACTACAGCCATGCACCACTGTGGCCAGCTGATTTTTTTTTTTTTTTTTTGTAGACAGGAGGTCTCACTTTGTCGCCCAGGCTGGTGTGGAACTCCTAGCCCCAAGTGATCCTCCTTCCTTAGCCTCCCAAAGTGCTGGGATTACAGGTCTGAGCCACCTCGCCCAGCACTGTACTGGAGTTCCTAGCCAGTGCAACAAAAGAAAAGAAAAGTCAAAGAAATTAGAAAGCAGGTACAATAATAATTCTGTTTTCACTGGCAGCTAATATGACTGTATACATAGAAAACCCAGAAAAATCTACAAAAAGCTACCAGATGCAAGGTTACAGATTATAAAACCAATATTAAATGCCTGTAATCCCAGCTACTCAGGAGGCTGAGGCAGGAGAATTGCCTGAACCCAGGAGGCGGAGGTTGCGGTGAGCTGAGATCACGCCATTGCACTCCAGCCTGGGTAACGAGCAAAACTCCGTCTCAAAAAAAAAAAAAAAAAGACCAATATTAAAAAGTCATTTGAATTTTTATGTATTAGAAATGATGAACTGGGACAACAAAGATGGCGGCAGGAACCAGCAATTACTGGGAAGATCTCAGGAAACAGGCTCGACAGCTGGAAAATGAACTTGACCTGAAACTAGTTTCCTTCAGCAAACTATGTACAAGTTACAGTCATAGCAGTGCCCGAGATGGAAGACGCGACAGTTCTGATACAACACCCCTTTTAAATGGATCAAGCCAAGACAGAATGTTTGAGACAATGGCAATTGAGATTGAACAACTTTTGGCAAGGCTTACAGGGTAAATGATAAAATGGCAGAATATGCCAAGAGTACAGGTGTCCCCTCCTTGAATACTGCCCTGATGCATACATTACAGCGACATAGAGACATACTGCAGGATTATACACATGAATTCCATAAAACCAAAGCAAACTTTATGGCAATACGGGAAAGGGAGAATCTCATGGGAACAGTACGAAAGATATTGAGTCATATAAAAGTGGATCTGGAGTAAACAACAGAAGAACTGAGCTATCTTTGAAAAAACATGACCACCTTCGAAACTCAGATTATCTGATAGAAGAGACAATAAGCATTGCTATGGCAACAAAAGAAAAATATGACTTCACAGAGAGGAATGTTGAAGTCAATTCACAGCAAAATGAACACTTTGGCCAATCATTTTCCTGCTGTGAACAGCCTAATCCAGAGGATCAACCTGAGGAAGCGGCGGGACTCTCTCATCCTGGGGGGTGTTATTGGGATCTGTACCATCCTGTTGCTCCTGTATGCGTTCCATTGATGGGACATCTGCAGGGACTCTTGACTACCACCACTTTGACGCCCTGGTCTGGAATAAGGCAACATCGAGCGAGAAGTTGACTGTCTTGATAATTAGCCTGACCAGCAGGAAGAATGCAAGACTGACAGTGATGGACTCTGTGACATGGTCAGGTTGAGCTGAAGCCACAGTTTTTCTGTGCTGTCTTTTCTAACATATTTTTCTGTTTTTAATTTAAAAACAAAAAAGGTTTTCAGTTGCTTTTGTCTCCCCAGGAGGCAAGTAAACCAATCAAAAACAGTTTTCTTTGTTTCCATGATAGTGTTGAAACCTGATGACAAGCCAGGTCTTACAGCTGGGCTCTTCAGAAAACCAGGCTTTCTACATCCAAAGACTGCTTTTCTTTTACCCACCAGATTGGATTGTGAATAAAAATAATTCTTGTCCTCTTATTTTACACTCATGATGAGAAATCACAAGTTCGTTCTTGATGATCTGTACTATAGATTTCTACGTCTCCTCAACTCTGTTGATATTTGAGGAAAATTCTGTTTTTCATAGATTGTTTGAGATGCTGATGGACCAACTTTAGCATGTTTGAGGTTGTCTGAAATGGAGAACACTGTAAAACTGTCTCTTTTTTTCTTTTAAATTACGAGTACAGTGGGGTTAACTGTATTGCTGGAAAAACAACAAGAATGACAGTCTTTTATTTAAGGCACCAGTCACTGTTTCCATTTTTTTTTTTAACACTTTTCCTTTGGATTGATATTTTCCACTGAAAGGAGGCGAAATCTCAGTTCCACTGTGATAGAAGAAAACAACTACCAGGGTCTGTAATTGTCCGCACTATTCTCATCAGACCAGGATTGACACTGGGAACTGGGGAAAGGGACTGCTCCATTTCTAAAGTGATCTGTTCAAAGCCACATAGAAAAAGGTATTGAGAGCTCACTGTTCAGAGAATTCCATTTGTAAATGCTCCACAATGTATGGGCAAAAGTTTAAGGACTACGCCTCATGTACCAGGAATTCTGTGTCCTGTGAAAATCTGTTCATTCCAAATCTGTTTACCATTTCCAAACATCCAGAGAATGTTTTCACTGTTGAGGGTGCATGTGGCAGAATCTGCCTCTCTCTGTACCTGTCTTCTGTTACCATCTGTGGACAGTGACACATTTTAAACCAGCCACCAGAATTCTTTTGAGTTAACCATTTCTTAGTTTCTGTAAATTCGTGACTTGTCTTACTGAACTACCACCTGGTTTGTAAATTTCCAACATCTACACTGCTGCTCTTCACCATTGGAATTCACTGTGGTATTTATAGTATTGGCTTCAGTCCAAGCCACAGGGAATAAAAGGTATCAGCATATAGTTCTCAGCTACATCATGGTGTATAGATGCTGTTATTCAGGTGAACTTGCTAATGGTGGGATAACACCTGGTTTTGTACAGAGACTGAGGGGTTTTTCATTCTGGTGTCAAAGTTTTGTTACATTATGGGTGTGAAGAGCATTTGATATGTTTTTCTTAACTATGGGGTTTATTTTTCTAAATATGGGTTGATTGACTGTTCATTGATTCAGGGTACCCTTAAAAGAAAGTTACATTTTCCCATTGTGAACCTTAAAGGATCAGGGAAGAAAGTTCATTGATTAAATTCTCAGTTGGGAGAACAAAAGCTTTTCTCCTCTGATACTTTATTATCTTTGATTTTTCAAAGGGCCTTGATTGGTGGTTGTGTCTCGGTTAGAATTTATGGGACTTTGCTTGCTATGTAGTTGGCATTTATAAAATCTGAAGTATCATAAATAAAGTTATTTATTTAATTATAAAAAAAAGAAATGATGAACTAGAAAAGAAAATAATTTTAATTGCAAAAATTGTGTTGGAATAAGCTCAATGGAAGATACACAAGACCTCTTCACTATAAACTACAAAATGCTGCAAACTACAAAACACTGCAAAGAAATTGAAGATGACCTAAAATAACAGGGATATACTATGCTTATGTTTTTCAAAATTCAATATTTTTAAGATTTTCATTCTCTCCATATATTGATCTATATATATCTATATATTCAATAAAATGCCAATGAAAAAGTAGGTTTTTATGTAATTGACAAACTGGTTCTAAAATTCATATGAAGGTCCAAAAAAACTGAGCAGTGTTCCAGTTACTGGAACAACAAATTACTCTAAAACTTCATGAAGCAGAACAATAATATATTATGCTCTCGGATTCTGTGGATCAGGAATTCAGCCACAGCACTGTGGTTTGTGTCTGTTTCATGATGTTGTGAGGCTTTAGCCTGAAGATTTACAAGCTGGGTCTGAAGATTCTATACTCACACAAATAGATAGGCTGTCCCTCTATGTGAGTCAGTCTAGGCTTCCTTACAGCATAGGAGCCGAGTTCCAGAGGTAAAGGTCCCAAGAAATGGAGAGTGCAAAAGCAGTGTTACTTCTGCTACCTTCTATAGGAACAGGCAGTCAGTCACAAGCTCCCACCCAGATTCATGAAGAGGGAATACAGATCCCACCCCTGGGTGGGAGGAGTGTCAAAGTCACTAGGAAAAAGACCATGAAGAATCGGAAATATTGCTGCAATCAGAAAAATACAAACTGCCACAAATGGCCAGAATATTCCTGGGCGGGGGAGGGAGGAGGCGGCAGGGGAGAAGAGGGTTCAAGGAATTTCAAGACTTATTATAAAGCTACAGTATAATATACAACTACCTTAATTTCAAGAGTTATAAAGCTATGACATTCAACACGGTCAAACTGACCCAAGGATACCCAAATATAGCAATGGAAGAGAATCCAGAATCCAGAAATAGATACACACATATAGTCATTTGATTTGTAATAACAGAGCACCAAGGTAATTCAATGAAGGAAACAACAAATGATGTTAGAAGTACTAGATATTTGTGTTAAAAAAAAAAAAAAAAAAAAAAACTACTCTCAACCTCTACCTTAAACCATACCCAAAATATAATTCAAGAATTCATTCAAGATACATCACAGATGCCCATTTAGCAGAACAAAATATGGGATGTTTGAGTACCCAAGTAGTCTATGGCCTTACAGGTAGTTTATTTTTCTAATGTAACAAAACAAGATAGTTATGTTGAAGAAACTCTCTTCCTAGGTTAAAGAATATTACTGAAAACAAGAATGAGTTTTCAGTTTATTTTTAAATTTTCAGTTTTGTTTTAATGTAATTTAACCATGCCCCTTAGATCAAAAAGTGAGTCAAAAAAGGGGAGGGAATTAGAGACTGAGTTGGGAGGATCACTTGAGCTCAGCTTGAGCCTAGGAGTTTGGGGTTGCAGTGAGCTATGATTGTGCACTGTAGCCTGAATGACAGATCTAGTCCCTAAAAAGGGGAGGAGGGAGGTGGATTAAATGCAAGATATTTGGTCAATCATTGGTCAAACCCTGCTAAGGTTTGACTTTACTTAGGTCAGTCATTGGTCAAACACTGCTAATCACTATGATAGACAAAAGTCAGTCACTAGCCACGTTTATGAGCCCAGGAAATCAATGATCACAGTATTATGTGATCATCACTGTGATAACAATTGAAATTCATCTTAACCTCAAAATTTCTCACAACAATCTCCTAGGTGCAAATACCTGATCAATCTATACGTTTAAAGTCACTAAGAGCAGTCTGCTCTACAGAAAAATACATAATTATCACATTGTACATTCTACCTTCATAGGGTCATCTAAAATTTAGTGATGTGCTGGTAAAATCGTTAATAGTTGGCTTTAGGCAGGGGCTGATTTGTAGTGCAGCCAATTTCCATTGTGTATTCATTCATTGTGACGTGAACGTGACATAACTGAATTGTGACACCACTGAACTCAGAGTTGAGAAGTGATGCATAGTAGAGCACCATAGTATAGTATCCACTCCACACAGATGCAACAAATGTATAAATAACTACAAAAGCAAAGTAACAATAAAACATGGTAAATAATAAAAGTGGTAAGTATTTAGTATCTTCACTGCTTTTGTTTTTAACATAATTTATAGTTTTAAGTAAGTGTATATAATTGAGTTTTCCGTGATGACTCTGTTTAGAAATGGGATCCTGTGAGTAAGCATTCAAAACAGGGTAAGAAGCGTAACTTAAAGACGTGCTCTACTGCGAATTACACAAAATCCTCCTTCGACTATGCCGACTAAACAAAAGGGTATTCCTAAGTACCATCCCATATATGCTAGTTTTTCAAAACCATCAATAATGCAGTTGGGGAGGCGCCTTGTACACAGAATGACGCCAAGAGGCATTTGACATGAACATCCAAAGAAACAAAGAAGCAAGACCGCTTCTGAGAACAAACAGAATGTCTCTGGGCTTTAGCTGCCGGGGGCGGCGCCGGAAGGCTGAGTGAGGTCCACTGGAGACGACACTTCTTGGTGGTTAGGCCCCAGACATGCATGTGACCTTGGCCGGACCCTGGGAGCTGCTAGGCCAGGGGCGAGCCCCGAGGGCCCTCCCCTTCCCCGTGCCGCTCGGACTCCCGGGGGAGGTCAGTGGGCACCGGCGGGAGCGGAGCCCTTCCCCTTCCGGAGCCCAGGAACTCGGCTCTTCGCGGCACTAGCCGCGCGCGCGCCCGCCCTTACCTTGACCGGGTGCAGCCATTTCGAGGAGCTCCTCTCGCGAGGATACAGGCAGAGGATCTGCGCGGTAGGCCGCGGAGTGGCGCGCAGTCTTCGCCACCACTTGGCTTCCGGCACGTGGGGCAGATGTTTCCATTCCCACGGCGGCTGCGGAAGAGGGCGGGCCGGGGGCGCGGCTGCCGCTTCCCGTCTCAGCTAGCGGCTGCGTCACAGAGCTCAGCGGACTGTGTCAGAAGCCCTGCAGCCACGCCCAACTGATGCGCCGAGACGCGCGTGCGCATAGAGCCTCCCAGGGGCTGAGGCTCCCTCCCCACTCCCCGCCAGTCCCTCCTGCTGTACTAACCCGGGCCTTGGGGGCTCGCTCGCTAAGTACCTGGAGGCGAGTTCCTGACACGACTCTGACTCAATCCTCAATCCTTGCCTGGTTACGAATATTCACTGAAAATAAAGACAGCTGAGAGACCGTGTTTGTTCATGTAAACATCAAGCAAATATTTATCGGCTCGTGCGATATGCCCGACTCTTTTAGTGGAAGAAGACACATTTTATTTATGTATTTAATGTTTATTTTGTTTATTTATTTATTTTTTTTGAGACGGAGTCTCGCTCTGTCGCCCAGGCTGGAGTGCAAGTGGCGCCATCTCGGCTCACTGTAACCTCCGCCTCCTGGGTTCAGGCAATTCTCCTGCCTCAGCCTCCCGAGTAGCTGGGATTACAGGTACGCGCCACCAGGCCCAGCTAATTTTTTGTATTTTTAGTAGAGATGGGGTTTCGCCATATTGGCCAGGCTGGTCTCGAATTCCTGACTTCAGATGATCCACTCGCCTTGGCCTCCCAAAGTGCTGGAATAACAGGCATGAACCAACACACCCGGACTATGTATTTAATTTTTCTTTTGCATTTTACTACATGTGAGTTATATTTAATAAAATTGAATTCAAAATATATCAACAGAAAATCCAGCAACAATTTCTATTATGTTAGTTAAAGCAAAGAGTCTTTTCCTTTCCTTTCCTTTTTGTTTTTTTTTTGAGACGGAGTTTCGCTCTTGTTACCCAGGCTGGAGTGCGATGGCGCGATCTCGGCTCACCGCAACCTCCGCCTCCTGGGTTCAGGCGATTCTCCTGCCTCAGCCTCCCGAGTAGCTGGGATTACAGGCACGCGCCACCGTGCCCAGCTAATTTTTTGTATCTTTAGTAGAGACGGGGTTTCACCATGTTGACCAGGATGGTCTCGATCTCTTGACCTCGTGATCCACCCGCCTCGGCCTCCCAAAGTGCTGGGATTACAGGCGTGAGCCACATGGTCACAGTACTCTTTTGCACAATACCATATTGCTTTGTATGCTGTAATTATTTGTGAATATGTAGTTGATAATATGGTAGGTTAAAATGTATTTATAAATGTAATTAGTGAATAATAATAAACATTGACATTATTTGATCCGCTGCCTTGGAGTGACACAATTGAACTAACTCAAGCTATTTTCTTTATAATCACTATGCTATCGTTCTTTTCCTTTTCAACTATACTGTTTAATATAGGATTTTGTAGCACCATAAGAGTTGAGTAAAAAAATAAAATAAAAATATACCTTGAGAGGCTGAGACCATGACACTGCACTCCAGTGTGGGCGTCAGAGCAAGACTCTGTCTAAAAAAACAAAATCGACAAAATTTTCAATCAGATAAGCCCTTGGGCTAGAGAATGTTCTTTCTTAAAAAGTGCTTCTATCAATATAGCCTCTGACTCATTGGTTTGTTAATTTTTTTTTTTCTTTTTTGAGACGGAGTTTCGCTCTTGTTACCCAGACTGGAGTGCAATGGCACGATCTCGGCTCACAGCAACCTCCGCCTCCTGGGTTCAGGCAATTCTCCTGCCCCAGCCTCCCGAGTAGCTGGGATTACAGGCACGTGCCACCATGCCCAGCTAATAGTTGTATTTTTAGTAGAGAAGGGGTTTCACCTTGTTGTATAGCATGGTCTCGATCTGTCGACCTCGTGATCCACCCGCATCGGCCTCCCAAAGTGCTGGGATTACAGGCTTGAGCCACCGCGCATGGCCCGGTTTGTTAATTTTTAAATTGTATTTCATTCCTGATCAACATTCCCACCCACATTATTAATTATAGTCTGTTTACTGTAGAAATTTAAACATGTTGAATTGTACTGTACTTGTCTGGAAGACACATTTTAAAACCATTGTAATAGCTACAAATAAGAAAGGAGCCCCTTAACTGTGTGCCAAGGCACTGGGAAGAGTGACAGGTATATCACCCGGCCCCTAAGCTACTCTTGCAGTCATCCCCATCCCAGTTAGTCAAGTTTACTATTCAAAAAACCTTGGCATACGAAATTTTTTCCTCTCAAAGTGCACAGATCCAAAATTCATCAGCAGCTCCCACAAACATTACCTTAAGAATGAATCCGGGCACTTTTCACCCTCTCCAGTGGTACCATCATAGCTCAAGTTGCCAGCAATTCTCACCCTCAGTTAACAGGTCACCCTCCTTCTACCCTTTTCCCGCTAGAGTTTCCTCTATGTGCCGTGATCAGAACGATCAGCCTAAAACATAATTCCGATCACCACCCTCCTCTACTTAGAACCGTGACTGTGTCTCCCCATTGCCCTTAGTGTAGAAGTCAAAGTCCTTCTGTTGAAATGCGACCTTAGTGAGACTTTCCATGATCTCTTTCAAAATTGCAACCTGGTCCACCCCTACTCCCCCTTACCCCACTTCTTTTTTTTGCACAGCACTTATTTTACCTCCTAACATACTGCATAATTTTGACTTATCCCTCTTTCAGTTGCTTATGTTTTTCATCAGTGTGTACCCAGTGCCTAGGAAAATATCTGTCTAGGACACATGGGTAATTATGTGGCTGTAGTGCAGCCATTTAACCTCTCTGTACCTCAGTTGCTTTATCTGTATCCACTTTGCAGTGTTGTTATGAGGATTAAATCCGACGGCATATGTGTAGCACCTGGCAGAGAATTTATCACCCTGTACTGTAACTGTCTACTTGTCTGTCTCCTCCATTGGACTGTGATTCCCAGGTTGTCAGGAACTGGGATTTCTTCATTTCTGAGGCATGGAAGTGAGGGAGTATGTTAACTTCTCTTCCCGGGTCCACAAGGCAAGAACTTCCCAGCGCCAAGACTCCATCCACCTCCTCATCCAGGAACCTAGAGTTCTTTGTGCAACTTTCCTGCACGCGGGCTAGGTAAAATTCCAGGTGAGCTTCCTTTGTTCAGAAAGCCCGCCAAAAGCCCTGGAAGGAGGGGCTATATTGCGGGCCAAGCAGCCAATCCAATATCGGAGTCAGTCAAAGATCAATCACTCCAGAGGAAGTTTAAAAGAACTCCTCTCACTGGACGAGAACGTAAATGGGACGGGAAGAACTTCAAAGTTAAAACTCCACTGCACTTTACTTGTGCGGATATCCCTCTCTGGGATGCCCTCCAACAACAGTATGGGAGCTCGCTCTGCTTCTCTCTCTTTCTCCCTCTGCCTAATAAAACGCTCTCTGCAAAACTCTTGGGTCCAATGCTTACTTAATCAGTAAGCTCACCGTGCCGCCATGGCCTCTTCCCCATTCCTGGGGAGGAAGCCCAAGAACCTCCGGCACATCAAATGGAGGGAGGAGGTGAGCCCCATCCCATCCCACGACCCAGTTACAGAAGTATAGCATAATGGTTAGGAGCATGACTTCTGGAGCCAGAGTAAATGGATTCGAATGCTACCAGTAACAAGCTGTGTGGCCATGCGGAAGTTGCCTAACCTCTCCGTGTTAAGTTTCAACGTCCATAAAATTAAGGTAAGAATAGCAGCTGTATTTGAAAGCACCTAGAACACGCCTGTCCTGCAAACCACCTGGGATGCTCTAGGGCCTAGTCCAGGGTAAAGACGTAGATTTTACTCAGACGGAGGTCGGAAGCCATTGGAGGATTCTGAGAAGATGAGTGACAGGACTCGCTTTATAGTTTTAAATTATAACTATAAATTGTAGTTTTAAAACTCCTGTTCACTGACTTCTCCGCCCCTCTCTTCCTTTCCTTAAAGGTTCTGATTAAAACACACTTCTCATGCCCCTACTGCTCTCAGAAGTGAATGGGTTAAGTTTAGCTCAGCCTCCCTTTTCCTACTTCAGTTCTTCCTGTGGCTGCTTCCCACTGACAAAAAGGAAGCAATTCTATCAGTTACTACGTAGTGCTAAGCTCGTCCAGTGGGTAAAGTTCCCTAAAATTATCTGCAAAGAAATTGGGACTTTTCACTAAATCAGAAATTTTACTTTTTCCCTTCCTGGGAGCGAAAGATACTTTTAAGAAGAATTAACCTTTTGCTTCTCCAGTTGATCATTTGTAGCAATAAGTCATGCAAATGGAGCTCTCCACCTGCTTCTTTCTGTGCCTTTTTCGATTCTGCTTTAGTGCCACCAGAAGATACTACCTGGGTGCAGTGGAACTGCCATGGAATTATATGCAAGTGATCTCGGTGAGCTGCATGTGGACACAAGGTAAAGGCATGTTCTTTAGGGTCTGATCAGGGGCCAGGCTTGCGGGGATATAATAAGTCTGCTTGAAGAAAGGTTCAGACATTGGGTTAGGATGGTTGTGATGCTACCTGGGCCCCAAAGAAACATTTATGGGTAAGATGTGCTCACATCTGTATTATTAGCACAAATGCTAATTGCCAATTCTTTTCATAGGTCTGACCTATTCATTGATATTTTGTTCTATTTTGTCCATTGCTTCTCTTTGTCACCTGCTGCTCCTCCAGATTCTAGAGACGAGTAGAGAGTGAAGGAACAAAGACAAAACTTCCCTCCACCTGCCCAAGCTTCCATAGAGAGATTTAAGGCAATGAAATCCAATCAATATCACACACAAGTTTCATGTCTAGTTCTCTTGTGTGTACATGTGATGTGTGTTCTTTTGTATCTTTTCCTACTTTGGGTGTAAGTATAAAATCAGCCATGAGTTCAGAAGCTTTTAATGTTTTGGGGAGTACTAAATAACTTTATCAATATTGTCTATGATCATCAGTTGATTCAGATTTTCTGCCTCTTGTTCAAGTAAATATTTGTATATTTTTGTCTATATTTTGGTCTATATTTTCATAGAAAGACTCCATCCACCTCCTCATCCAGGAACCTAGAGTTCTTTGTGCAACTTTCCTGCACGCAGGCTAGGTAAAATTCAGGTGAGCTTCCTTTGTTCAGAAAGCCATAAAGCCCTGGAAGGAGGGCTATATTGCGGGCCAAGCAGCCAATCAATATCGAGTCAGTCAAAGATCAATCACTCCAGAGGAAGTTTAAAGAACTCCTCTCACTGGACGAGAACGTAAATGGGACAGGAAGAACTTCAAAGTTAAACTCCACTGCACTTTACTTGTGCGGATATCCTCTCTGGGATGCCCTCCAACAACAGTATGGGAGCTCGCTCTGCTTCTCTCTCTTTCTCCCTCTGCCTAATAAAACGCTCTCTGCAAAACTCTTTGGGTCCAATGCTTACTTAATCGGTAAGCTCACCGTGCCGCCATGGCCTCTTCCCCATTCCTGGGGGAGGAAGCCCAAGAACCTCCGGCACATCAAATGGAGGGGAGGAGGTGAGCCCCATCCCATCCCACGACCCAGTTACAGAAGTATAGCATAATGGTTAGGAGCATGACTTCTGGAGCCAGAGTAAATGGATTCGAATGCTACCAGTAACAAGCTGTGTGGCCATGCGGAAGTTGCCTAACCTCTCCGTGCTTAAGTTTCAACGTCCATAAAATTAAGGTAAGAATAGCAGCTGTATTTGAAAGCACCTAGAACACGCCTGTCTCGCAAACCACCTGGGATGCTCTAGGGCCTAGTCCAGGGTAAAGACGTAAGATTTTACTCAGACGGAGGTCGGAAGCCATTGGAGGATTCTGAGAAGATGAGTGACAGGACTCGCTTTATAGTTTTAAATTATAACTATAAATTGTAGTTTTAAAACTCCTGTTCACTGACTTCTCCGCCCCTCTCTTCCTTTCCTTAAAGGTTCTGATTAAAACACACTTCTCATGCCCCTACTGCTCTCAGAAGTGAATGGGTTAAGTTTAGCTCAGCCTCCCTTTTCCTACTTCAGTTCTTCCTGTGGCTGCTTCCCACTGACAAAAAGGAAGCAATTCTATCAGTTACTACGTAGTGCTAAGCTCGTCCAGTGGGTAAAGTTCCCTAAAATTATCTGCAAAGAAATTGGGACTTTTCACTAAATCAGAAATTTTACTTTTCCTTCCTGGGAGCGAAAGATACTTTTAAGAAGAATTAACCTTTGCTTCTCCAGTTGATCATTTGTAGCAATAAGTCATGCAAATGGAGCTCTCCACCTGCTTCTTTCTGTGCCTTTTTCGATTCTGCTTTAGTGCCACCAGAAGATACTACCTGGGTGCAGTGGAACTGCCATGGAATTATATGCAAGTGATCTCGGTGAGCTGCATGTGGACACAAGGTAAAGGCATGTTCTTTAGGGTCTGATCAGGGGCCAGGCTTGCGGGGATATAATAAGTCTGCTTGAAGAAAGGTTCAGACATTGGGTTAGGATGGTTGTGATGCTACCTGGGCCCCAAAGAAACATTTATGGGTAGATGTGCTCACATCTGTATTATTAGCACAAATGCTAATTGCCAATTCTTTTCATAGGTCTGACCTATTCATTGATATTTGTTCTATTTTGTCCATTGCTTCTCTTTGTCACCTGCTGCTCCTCCAGATTCTAGAGACGAGTAGAGGGAGAGTGAAGGAACAAAGACAAAACTTCCCTCCACCTGCCCAAGCTTCCATAGAGAGATTTAAGGCAATGAAATCCAATCAATATCACACACAAGTTTCATGTCTAGTTCTCTTGTGTGTACATGTGATGTGTGTTCTTTTGTATCTTTTCCTACTTTGGGTGTAAGTATAAAATCAGCCATGAGTTCAGAAGCTTTTAATGTTTTGGGGGAGTACTAAATAACTTTATCAATATTGTCTATGATCATCAGTTGATTCAGATTTTTCTACCTCTTCTTCAATAAATATTGGTATATTTTCGGTCTATATTTTAGTCTGTATTTTCATAGAAAGCTATTTACTATCCCTAGATTTGAAATGTATTGGTATCAAGTTACATGAGTCTCTTGTGATTTTATTAAACTGTTCTGTGTCTTTTGTAGTTATAGTTCCTTTTTCATTCCTTATGTTGTTTATGTTTTCTTTCTCTCTTTTTTTAAAAATAATATTTCTGGGAGTTTTCTTGATTTTATTGGTCTTGTCAAGAATTATCTTTTGGTTTAATTCATCAACCTCTCTTTTTCTGTCACATCAGTTTCTGCTTCTACTTTCATTAATTCATTCCTTCCTTCTGGTTTCCTTTGGTTCATTTTGTTGTTCAATTTTTGCTTATTGAGTTGAATGCTGAAATTGTTTATTTTACATTTTGTTTTGTCTTCTTCAAATGTGTACTATAAAGACTTAAATATAATACATATATAATGGCTATGTAAACATTAAATATGGTAATGTTGTACATACTTTAGGGTCTTTTTGGTTCTTTCTGTTTGGCTCCTCACCTTCCATTAGTCCCTTTCTCCCCCACCTCAACTAGGTAACCCCAGTATGATAATATATATTCACACACATACACACACACACACACACACACACACAGGTTTTCTTGGACATTATTTGTTTTATAACATTGGGACATTATACACACATTTCTCACTAACACCTACTAGAACTCTAAGTCAATTGGCATAGCTTTAATTCAGTATTTTTATAAGCTATATAAGATTCTATGGTATGGCTGTGCCATAATTTAGTCAATACATTCACTTTATTCCAGATTTTCTTGCCTAGTTTTAGTTCCATCCAGATAAATAGCCTATTGTGATGGCACCTTTTGCCACTGATTTGAATCAACACATTCATCATATAAAATTATCATATTTATTAGCATATATTTCTGGATTCCTTAGACTGTTTCACTAATATACTATTATCTTGTTATGCCAATACTATATTGGTTTGATTACCATGAGTCTATGATATCTTCTGATATCTGGTGTGTGAAAGCAATCCTCACTATTCTTTTTGTACATTTCTTAGCTATTCTTAGACACTTTATTCTTCCACATAAAAATGTTAAGATATTTTTCAAATTAAAAAGATCGAAGCCCTGTTGTGATTCGAACTGAAATTTCATTAAACTCATATCTTAATTTTATTAATATAATAGATTTAAATAATTTTCTTATTACATTTCTCTCTATGTATTTTATAAGTATGATGCTTTTTTTTTTTTTTAGGCAGGAAGGGAGGAAAGGAGGAAGGAAGGGAGGAAAGGTGGAAGGGAGGGAGGGAGGGAGGAGAGAGAGAGAAAGGAAGGAAGGAAATCAGGCAATGAGAGACATTGCCGACCTGGATCTAGAGGTCTACAAGTTGATTTCTTTTTCTTTTTTTTTTTTTTTGAGAGAAGGAAAGAAAAAAAAAGGAGTGAAGGAGAGGAAGAAGAGGAAGAAAAAGAGGAGAGAGAACGGAAATGTTGCTTTATTCTAAAAGAAATGGGTATTAATAATGGCCAATCAATATTTCATTTAAACCTATGAGTAGGTGTGATGTGGTATTGACAAGAATGTATATTTTGTGTGTTTAAAGTGGAGAGCTCTATAAATATTTATTAAGTTTACTTGTTCTGGATCTGAGTTTGAGTCCTTGATATCCTTATTAATTTTCTGTCTCATTGAGTCTAAGTCTCTATGTATCTGGGTGTTAGGATCGTTAGCTCTTATTGTTGCATTGATCCTTTTACCACTATATCTTTGTTGCTTTAAAATCTATTTTATCAGATACGAATTGCAACTCCTGTTTTTTATTTATTTATTTATTTATTTTTGCTTTCCATTTGGTTGGTAAATCTTTCTCCATCCCTTTGTTTTGAGTCTTTGTGTATCCTTGCATGTGAAATGGATCTGGATGTAGCATACCGTTGGGTTTTGGCTGTATCTTTTGATTGGGGATTTAGTCGATTTAAATTTAGGATTACTGCCATTTGATGTTAACTGGCTGTTTTATCCATTCGTTGATGTAAATTCTTCTTTATGTTGATGCTCTTTACTTTTTGGTATATTTTTAGAAAGGCTAATACTGGTTGTTTCTTTCTATGTGTAATGCTTCTTTCAGAAGCTCTTGTAAAAGCAGGCCTGGTGGTAATAAAATCTCTGAGTACTTGCTTGTTCATAAAAGATTTTATTTTTCCTTCAGTTGTGAAGCTTAGTTTGGCAGGATATGAAATTCTGGGCTGAAAGTTCTGTTCTTTAAGGATGTTGAATATTGGCCCCACTCTCTTCTGGCTTGTAGAGTTTCTGCTGAGAGATCTGCTGTAAGTCTGATAGGCTTCCCTTTGTGGGTAACCTGACCTTTCTCTCTGGCTGCCCTTAGTATTTTCTCCTTCATTTCAACCCTGGTGAATCTAACGATTATGTGCCTTGGGGTTGCTCTTCTTGAGGAATATCTTTGTGGTGTTCTCTGTATTACCTGGGGTTGAATGTTGTCCTGCTTTGCTAGTTTAGGAAAATTTTCCTGAATAATATCCTGAAGAATATTTTCCAGCTTGGATTCATTCTCTCCGTGCATTCAGGTACACCTATCAAAGCGTAAATTTGGTCTTTTCACATAGTCCCACATTTCTTGGAGACTTTGCTCATTCCTTTTATCCTTTTTCTCTATTCTTGTCTTCTCGTTTTATTTCATTAAGTTGGACTTGACCTCTGATATCCTTTCTTCTGCTTGAACAATTCAGTGTTTAAACCTGTGCATACTTCTCGGAGTTCCCGTATTGTATTCTTCAGTTCCATTAATTCACTTATATTCCTCTCTAAATTGTCTATTCTCATTAGGATTTTGTCAAACCTTTTTCAAAGTTCTTAGTTTCTTTACATTGGGCTACAACATGTTCTTTTAACTCACAGAAGTTTCTTATTATCCATGTTCTGAAGCCTGATTCTGTTATTGGGATGCGCTGGTTCTCCATCAAGCCTTGTTCCCTTGTTGATGAGGAACTGTGATCCTCTTTAGAGGAGAGGCATTCTGATTTTGAGTATTCTCAGCCTTTTACGCTGGTTTCTTCCCATCATTGTAAGTTTATCCACCTGTCGTCTTTGTAATTACCACCTTTCAAATTAGGTCTCTGAGTAGACGTCCAAGTTGTTAATTCCCAGGGCCAAAATATGAGCAACACACTGCGCCAGCCAAAACAGCGGCGTTAAGACTGATGGTGCTTTTCTGCCGGGAATCTCAGTCTGACTTCCTTCTTGAGTCCGTATAGGCGACTCTGCCTTCCAGCTCAAACCTCGGTCAGAAGGGAACCAGTCCCGTTTACTCTGCACCAAGAGCTGCTGCAGCGGGTGCGGCAAAACGCTGCGCCGGCCACAAGAGTCGCTGGCGACCCTGCAGCTCCTCCACCGGGAATCTTCTGCTCCGTGAGCGATCAAAATTTGTCTGAAAGTGTGGCGTCCTCTCGTTCTCTGCGTTTTCACTGGGAGCTACAATCTTAAGATGTTAGCGGTCAGCCATCTTGGATCGTTCGCTATTGTTAATAAAATAGTTTTCTCCTATTTTCATTTATTAGTGCTTAGTACCAGAATAGAGATAAGCTATTGGTTTGTTTATATTCAGCTTTTTCTTTTGAGACAGGGTCTCATTTTGTCACCCAGACTGAAGTACAATGGGGTGATCTCACCTCACTGCAGCTTTGTCCTCCTGGGTACAAGCAATTCTCTTGTCTCAGCCCCCCAAGTAGCTGGGACTACAGGAGCGAGCCACCATGCTCGGATAATTTTTGTCTGTTTTTTAGAGATGGAGTTTCACCACGTTAGCCAGGCTAGTTTTGAGCTCCTGAGCTCAAGCAATCTGCCCGCCTCAGCCTCCCAAAGAGCTAGGATTACAGGTGTGAGCCCACACCCAGCCAGTGATTCGTCTTAAATCTAGCTACCTTACCAAATTTGCCTATTAATTCTAGTAATTTTACCCTAGAGTCTCTGAGTATTGAATCATATCATCAGTCAAATGAAACAGATTTTAGCTCTTTTACAAAGTTTATAGTCCCTTATTTCATTTTCTGCTTGAATTTATTAGAAAACAAAAAAAAATGTTAAATAACAATGTAAGTGAACATTTCTTCTACCCTATGATTTTACTTGAAATATTTTTGTATTTTGCTATTTAGAGTAACATTTGCTGTTTGGTTTTGGTAAATGGTGTTTTGTTACTTTTATTCTCATTTGCCACAAAATGTTTATCATAAATGACTTTTCAACAGCTGGTATCATCTGAATTGTCTTCTTTGATATCTTGATAAACAAATTTTGTTAATAGATGTCCTAACACTAAATACCCTTCCATTCTTGGAGTAAAATCTACTATTCATGTAATTTGATTATTAGTGGGTTCTGTGTGCTACTATTTTCTTTAGATACTGTGTGCCTTTAAATGTGAGATGGATCAGTAGGTTTTTTTTTACTATTATTACTAGGTTTTCAGTACTCAACCTACTATAATAATAGTAAACAAAGTTTTGTTAGCTTTATCAAATGAATTGATGAGTGCTCCATCTTTTTCTATCACTTAGAATAGCTTAAGTAACACTTGAATTATCCATTGTCTAAAAGTCAGGCACGACTCACTTATGAATCCATTTGCTCATAGTGACATTTGCCAGGCTCTTCTGTGATAATCATTCAGTTCAAGTTTCAACTTATTTTAGGGTCAGCTCTAATAATTATATACCTTTCTGGGAAGTAACTTTTTCAATTTTGTTGTCACAGTGTTGTATGTAGCACTCACTGGTGATTCTTTTACTCCATTATCTGTAGTTGTGTGCCCTTTCTCATTCTATCTTTGCTATGTATCTTGAATAAGCTTGCCAGTGATTTGTCTATTTTGTTGCTGGTGGTGCTCTTTTCAAAGAATGAGCTTTTGGATTTATTTGTTTTCCTAGTTGTTATAAAGCATTTTTATTTTCACTGAGCAGAAAAGTAAAAAGCTATTGATTAATTAACTGTGCTGTTTTATTGGCATGTAGCTATGCACTGTTCACACATTAATACATAAATCCTGAGTCCATTTTATTTTGTCCAATGGGAAAACACAAACAGTGAGATTTCCTATGCAAAAAGTGAACAGTTCTACAATGCTAGCGCGTATACCTTTATTAACATTCCAGAGATTTGTCCTCTCAACATGATCAGTGGAGCTTGGAGATATAAAGAAATAAGCAATCGACCAAGTGTGGTGGTTCATACCTGTAATCCCAGCAGTTTGTGAGGAGGCTGAGGCGGAGGATCACAAGGTCAGGAGTTCAAGACCAGCCTGACCGATCTGGTGAAACCCCATCTCTACTAAAAATATAAAAATTAGCTGGGTGTGGTGGCACGTGCCTGTAATCCCAGCTACTCAGGAGGCTGAGGCAGGAGAATCACTTGAACCCAGGAGGCAGAGGTTGCAGTGAGCTGAAATTGCACCACTGCACTCCAGCCTGGGTGACAGAGCATAACCGCATCTCAAAAAAAAAAAAAAACTCTCGTATTCATTAACTGTTTATATTCAGCTTTTTCTTTTGAGACAGGGTCTCATTTTGTCACCCAGACTGAAGTACAATGGGGTGATCTCACCTCACTGCAGCTTTGTCCTCCTGGGTACAAGCAATTCTCTTGTCTCAGCCCCCAAGTAGCTGGGACTACAGGAGCGAGCCACCATGCTCGGATAATTTTTGTCTGTTTTTAGAGATGGAGTTTCACCACGTTAGCCAGGCTAGTTTTGAGCTCCTGAGCTCAAGCAATCTGCAGCCTCAGCCTCCCAAAGAGCTAGGATTACAGGTGTGAGCCCACACCCAGCCAGTGATTCGTCTTAAATCTAGCTACCTTACCAAATTTGCCTATTAATTCTAGTAATTTTACCCTAGAGTCTCTGAGTATTGAATCATATCATCAGTCAAATGAAACAGATTTTAGCTCTTTACAAAGTTTATAGTCCCTTATTTCATTTCTGCTTGAATTTATTAGAAAACAAAAAAAAATGTTAAATAACAATGTAAGTGAACATTTCTTCTACCCTATGATTTTACTTGAAATATTTTTTGTATTTTGCTATTTAGAGTAACATTTGCTGTTTGGTTTTGGTAAATGGTGTTTGTTACTTTTATTCTCATTTGCCACAAAATGTTTATCATAAATGACTTTTCAACAGCTGGTATCATCTGAATTGTCTTCTTTGATATCTTGATAAACAAATTTTGTTAATAGATGTCCTAACACTAAATACCCTTCCATTCTTGGAGTAAAATCTACTATTCATGTAATTTGATTATTAGTGGGTTCTGTGTGCTACTATTTTCTTTAGATACTGTGTGCCTTTAAATGTGAGATGGATCAGTAGGTTTTTTTTTTACTATTATTACTAGGTTTTCAGTACTCAACCTACTATAATAATAGTAAACAAAGTTTTGTTGGCTTTATCAAATGAATTGATGAGTGCTCCATCTTTTTCTATCACTTAGAATAGCTTAAGTAACACTTGAATTATCCATTGTCTAAAAGTCAGGCACGACTCACTTATGAATCCATTTGCTCATAGTGACATTTGCCAGGCTCTTCTGTGATAATCATTCAGTTCAAGTTTCAACTTATTTTAGGGTCAGCTCTAATAATTATATACCTTTCTGGGAAGTAACTTTTTTTTCAATTTTGTTGTCACAGTGTTGTATGTAGCACTCACTGGTGATTCTTTTACTCCACATTATCTGTAGTTGTGTGCCCTTTCTCATTCTATCTTTGCTATGTATCTTGAATAAGCTTGCCAGTGATTTGTCTATTTTGTTGCTGGTGGTGCTCTTTTCAAAGAATGAGCTTTTGGATTTATTTGTTTTTCCTAGTTGTTATAAAGCATTTTTATTTTCACTGAGCAGAAAAGTAAAAAGCTATTGATTAATTAACTGTGCTGTTTTATTGGCATGTAGCTATGCACTGTTCACACATTAATACATAAATCCTGAGTCCATTTTATTTTGTCCAATGGGAAAACACAAACAGTGAGATTTCCTATGCAAAAAGTGAACAGTTCTACAATGCTAGCGCCGTATACCTTTATTAACATTCCAGAGATTTGTCCTCTCAACATGATCAGTGGAGCTTGGAGATATAAAGAAATAAGCAATCGGCCAAGTGTGGTGGTTCATACCTGTAATCCCAGCAGTTTGTGAGGCTGAGGCGGGAGGATCACAAGGTCAGGAGTTCAAGACCAGCCTGACCGATCTGGTGAAACCCCATCTCTACTAAAAATATAAAAATTAGCTGGGTGTGGTGGCACGTGCCTGTAATCCCAGCTACTCAGGAGGCTGAGGCAGGAGAATCACTTGAACCCAGGAGGCAGAGGTTGCAGTGAGCTGAAATTGCACCACTGCACTCCAGCCTGGGTGACAGAGCATAACCGCATCTCAAAAAAAAAAAAAAAAACTCTCGTATTCATTAACTGGACCTCAACTTTCTTAAAGTTCACCACAAAGATGAACTCCATGAAGGTACTAGTTCTCAAACTTCAGTGTGCATAAGAATCACTTGGGAAGCTTATTAAAATGCAGGTTCCTAGGCCCCATCCTCAGCAAACTATTTACTCCCCAGGTGATTCTACTCCAACCTGCCCCAGCTTTACTGAGGTATAATTAATAAATAAAAATTGTATATATGTAAGGTGTACAATATACTGTTTTGATGTAAGTATATGTTGTAAAATGGTATACTATTAAGGGTTTTCTTTTTGTTGTTTTCAGAATAGTTTGTAATATCTTCTTTGATTTCATCTTTGATAATCTAGAAGTATGATTTTAATTGATTTTTACATTTTTTTATCAAGTTTGTTTTAGTATTTGGATCAACTTTGAGTATCTTGTTAATCTCCTATTGGCTGTGTAACAAATTACATCAAATGTATCAGCTTATGACAACACCCATTTACTATCTCACAGTTTCTATGGATTAGAAGCCCAGGTGGGCTCAGCTGGACTCTGTGCAGGGCCACACAAAGTCAAAACCAAGGTGTTAATAGGGCTGCACTCCTTAGTGAAGGGTCTTGGCAAGAATGTGCTTACAGGCTCATTTGGAATGTTAGCATAATTTAGTTCCTTCTCTCACTTTCCATGTAGTACCCTCTATCAGCAATGGTGCATCAACACTCTGTCATGCCTGGAATTGCTCTGACTTCAATTTTCTGTGCATATCTCTGGCCTTTTCTGCCTCTCTCTTTTTCTTTTGAGGACTCATGTGATTACAATTGGATAATTAAGGATGCTAATCCCATCTCAAGGTCAGGTGATCAGCAACCTTAATTCCATCTGCAAAGTTTATTTTGCCACATAACATAATATATTTTTGGACATCACACCAAGAAGCAAAGGTAATGAGGGCCAAATTTTTACCTGTCACAGGTATAGTTTACATACAATGAAGCATATCCATTTTAAATGTGCAGTTTGGTGAGTTTTGACAAATAAATACACTTGCATAACCACCACCCTAGTCAACATGCAGAGCATTTACATCAACCCTCCTGCAACTTTCTAATGAGTCACTCCCACTGACCCGGCCTCAGGCAATAAATTGCTATCTAGAAATTACAGATTTGTTTTCACATGTTCAGAATTTTTTATCAGTTGAATCATACGGTATGCATACTTCTATGGCTTTTTTTCTTCAGCATCATGATTTGGAAATTCATGCAGGTTGTTGTATAAAGTATTTCTATCCTTTTCATTGCTGATTACTGTTCCATTATGGGATATCACAAGTTTGGATTATTTCCAGTTAAGGGTGAATACAAATAAACCTGCTATGAACATTGTTCCACATGTATTGTGTGAACATCGGTTTTTATTTATCTTAGTTAATATCTAGGAGTGGAATTGCTGGATCATATGGTAAGTGCATGTTTATAAGAAACTGCCAGACAGATTTCTTGAACATACCAGTATAAACTCCCACCAGCAATGCATGAGAGTTCCAGTTGCAATATATCCTGGCAACATTCAATGTAGTATCTCACTTTGCTTTTTTTTTTTTTTTTTCTTTTGAGACGGAGTTTCGCTCTTATTACCCAGGCTGGAGTGCAATGGCGTGATCTCGGCTCACTGCAACCTCCGCCTCCTGGATTCAGGCAATTCTCCTGCCTCAGCCTCCTGAGTAGCTGGGATTACAGGCACACGCCACCATGCCCAGCTAATTTTTTATATTTTTGGTAGAGACGGGGTTTCACCATGTTGAGCATGATGGTCTCGATCTCTTGACCTCGTGATCCACCCGCCTCGGCCTCCCGCAGTGCTGGGATTACAGGCTTGAGCCACCGCGCCCAGCCTACTTTTTTTTTTTTTAAATGGAGTCTCATCCCATCACCCAGGTTGGACTGCAGCGGCACAATCTCAGCTCAACTTCTGCCTCCTGGGTTCAAGCAATTCTCGTGCCTCAGCCTCCTGAGTAGATGGGACTACAGTCATGTGCCATCATGTCCAGCTAATTTTTGTATTTTTAGTAGAGAGAGAGTTTTGCCATGTTGGCCAGGCTGGTCTCAAATTCCTGGCCTCAAGTGATCCGCCTGCCTTGGCCTCCCAAAGTGCTGGGATCACAGGCTTAAGCCACTTAGCCTGGTTTTACTTTTAATTTGCATATCTCTGATGACTAAAGATTTTGAGCATCTTTGCATGTGCTAATTAGCTATTCCTATACCTTCTTTGAAGTGTCTATTCAAATCTTTTTTTTTTAAACCAAATTTCAACTTTTATTTTAGACTCAAGAGACACATGTGCATGTTTGTTACATGAGTATGTTGCATGATGCTGAAGTTTGGGGTATGAATGAATGATCCTGTCACCGAGGTAGTAAACATAGTACCCAATAGGTGCTTTTTCACCCCTTGCCACCCCTCCTCCTCCCTCCCTCCTCTAGTAGTCCCCAGTGTCTATTGTTCTATGTCCATGAGTACCCAATGTTTAACTCCCACTCATGAGCAAGAACATATGGTATTTAGTTTTCTGTTCCTGTGTTAATTCACTTAGGATAATGATTTGGCCAGTTTTTAATTGGGTTGTTTGTCTTGTTATTGTTGAGTTTTGAGAATTATTTATATATTCTGCGTGCAATACTTTTCAGATGTACCTGTTTTGAATATTTTTTCCCGATCTATGGCTTGCATTTCATTTTCCAAATGGTGTCTTTCAAATAGTGGAAAAATACAGTTGTAATTAAGTCCAATGTAGCTTTTTTTCTTCTATGATTCATGCATTTTTTTCCTGTCCTAGGAAATCTTTGCCCACCTCAAGTTCACGAAGCCTTTCTTCTGTTGTCTTCTAGAACTTTTATCGTTCTAGCATTTGTGTTTACGTTTATAGTATATTTTAAGTTAAATGTTCTGTATAATGTGAAAGACACCTTTGTAGGAAATTAAATGACTATATATAGGCAAATCTGTTTATGGATTCTCTATTCCATATATGTGTATATCTGTGCTTATGCCAGTACCAAATTGTTTAGATTACTGTAACTTTATAGTAAGTCTTAATATCAGACAGTCTAAAACCTCCAACTTACTTTTATTGAAATTGCTTTTGATATATTTAGGCTTTTATATTTCTGTATTAATTTTATAGTCAACTAGCCAACTCCACCAAGTAGCCAACTGGGATTTTAACTGGAATTGAATTTGTAGATCAATTTGGTGAGAATTGATATTTAAACAATATTGAAGTTTCCTTTTTTTTTTTTTTGAGACGGAGTTTCGCTCTTGTTACCCAGGCTGGAGTGCAATGGCGTGATCTCGGCTCACTGTAACCTCCGCCTCCTGGGTTCAGGCAATTCTCCTGCCTCAGCCTCCTGAGTAGCTGGGATTACAGGCACGCGCCACCGTGCCCAGCTAATTTTTGTATTTTTAGTAGAGAGGTTTCACCGTGTTGACCAGGATGGTCTCGATCTCTTGACCTCGTGATCCACCCACCTCGGCCTCCCAAAGTGCTGGGATTACAGGCTTGACCACCGCCCAGCCTACTTTTTTTTTTTTAAATGAGTCTCATCCCATCACCCAGGTTGGACTGCAGCGGCACAATCTCAGCTCAACTTCTGCCTCCTGGGTTCAGGCAATTCTCCTGCCTCAGCCTCCTGAGTAGCTGGGATTACAGGCGTGAGCCACCGTGCCCAGCTAATTTTTGTATTTTTAGTAGAGATGGGGTTTTGCCATGTTGGCCAGGCTGGTCTCAATTCCTGGCCTCAAGTGATCCTACTGCCTTGGCCTCCCAAAGTGCTGGGATCACAGGCTTAAGCCACTTAGCCTGGTTTTACTTTTAATTTGCATATCTCTGATGACTAAGATTTTGAGCATCTTTGCATGTGCTAATTAGCTATTCCTATACCTTCTTTGAAGTGTCTATTCAAATCTTTTTTTAAACCAAATTTCAACTTTTATTTTAGACTCAAGAGACACATGTGCATGTTTGTTACATGAGTATGTTGCATGATGCTGAAGTTTGGAGTATGAATGAATGATCCTGTCACCGAGGTAGTAAACATAGTACCCAATGGTGCTTTTTCACCCCTGCCACCCTCCTCCTCCCTCCCTCCTCTAGTAGTCCCCAGTGTCTATTGTTCTATGTCCATGAGTACCCAATGTTAACTCCACTCATGAGCAAGAACATATAGTATTAGTTTTCTGTTCCTGTGTTAATTCACTTAGGATAATGATTTGGCCAGTTTTAATTGGGTTGTTTGTCTTGTTATTGTTGAGTTTTGAGAATTATTTATATATTCTGCGTGCAATACTTTTCAGATGTACCTGTTTTGAATATTTTTCCCGATCTATGGTTTGCATTTCATTTTCCAAATGGTGTCTTTCAAATAAGTGGAAAAATACAGTTGTAATTAAGTCAATGTAGCTTTTCTTCTATGATTCATGCATTTTTTCCTGTCCTAGGAAATCTTTGCCCACCTCAAGTTCTGACCTTTCTTCTGTTGTCTTCTAGAACTTTTTGCTCGTTCTAGCATTTGTGTTTCACGTTTATAGTATATTTTAAGTTAAATGTTCTGTATAATGTGAAAGACACCTTTGTAGGAAATTAAATGACTATATAGCAAATCTGTTTATGGATTCTCTATTCCATATATGTGTATATCTGTGCTTATGCCAGTACCAAATTGTTTAGATTACTGTAACTTTATAGTAAGTCTTAATATCAGACAGTCTAAAACCTCCAACTTACTTTTTATTGAAATTGCTTTTGATATATTTAGGCTTTTATATTTCTGTATTAATTTTATAGTCAACTAGCCAACTCCACCAAGTAGCCAACTAGGATTTTAACTGGAATTGAATTTGTGAATCAATTTGGTGAGAATTGATATTTAAACAATATTGAAGTTTCCTTTTTTTTTTTTTTGAGATGGCGTCTTGTTCTGCCTCCCAGGCTGGAGTGCAATGGTGCAATCCTGGCTCACTACAACCTCCACCTCCCAGGTTCAAGCAATTCACCTGCCTCAGCCTCCTGAGTAGCTGGGATTACAGGCATCTGCCACTGCACCCAGCTGATTTTGTATTTTTTAGTAGAGATGGGGTTTTGCCATGTTGGTTGGGAGGGTCTGGCTCCTGACCTCAAGTGATCCACCTGCCTTGACCCCTCCCAAAGTGCTGGGATTACAGGCATGAGCCACCACACCTGGCCAATATTGAACTTTCACTACAACAACATGCAGAGTTCTTGCAAGTTTGTTGAGAGTTGTCTATTGTTACTTGTATCATTTTGTTTTGTTTTCCAATAATTTATTACTAAAATGTAGAAATTAAATTTATATTTGTATATTGACCTTATTCACTCTAATCTTGTTAATTTGCATTTGAGCTTTAGTAGCTTTTGCACTTCTTTTAGAATTTCTATATATACAATAATGTTGCCTGCAAATGAAGACAGTTTGCTTCTTCCTTTCCAAACTAGATGTCTTTTAATTTTTTCCATGCCTTACTAGAACTGCAAAAGGGCCTCTAGTACAATGTTAGGTAGAACTGATGATAGCAAAATCCTTATCTTGTTCCTTTTTATTTTTATTTTATTTTATTTTATTTATTTTAAAGATGGGGTTTCATCATGATGGCCAGGCTGGTCTTGAACTCCTGACCTCAGGTGATCCACCCACCTCCAGCCTCCCCAAGTGCTGGGATTACAGGCATCTGCCACTGCACCCAGCTGATTTTGTATTTTTAGTAGAGATGGGGTTTTGCCATGTTGGTTAGGAGGGTCTGAAACTCCTGACCTCAAGTGATCCACCTGCCTTGACCTCCCAAAGTGCTGGGATTACAGGCATGAGCCACCACACCTGGCCAATATTGAAACTTTCACTACAACAACATGCAGAGTTCTTGCAAGTTTGTTGGGGGATTTGATGCTATTGTTACTTGTATCATTTTTGTTTTTGTTTTCCAATAATTTATTACTAAAATGTAGAAATTAAATTTATATTTGTATATTGACCTTGTTCACTCTAATCTTGTTAATTTGCATTTGAGCTTTAGTAGCTTTTTGCACTTCTTTTAGAATTTCTATATATACAATAATGTTGCCTGCAAATGAAGACAGTTTGCTTCTTCCTTTCCAAACTAGATGCTTTTAATTTTTTTTCCATGCCTTACTGAACTGGCAAGGGCCTCTAGTACAATGTTAGGTAGAACTGATGATAGCAAAATCCTTATCTTGTTCCTTTTTATTTTTATTTTATTTTATTTTATTTATTTTAAAGATGGGGTTTCATCATGATGGCCAGGCTGGTCTTGAACTCCTGACCTCAGGTGATCCACCCACCTCAGCCTCCCCAAGTGCTAGGATTACAGGCGTGAGCCACCACGCCCAGATCTGTTGTTCCTGATTTCAGAGGAAAAGTGTTCAAGATTTTACCATTAAGTACAATTACTTGTAATTTTTTTATAGATGCCCTTTGTCAAATTGAGGAAGTTCCCTTCTATTCTTGGTGTGATAGTTTTTATCAAGATTTGATGTTGGATTTTGTCAAATGCTTTTTCTGCATCTATTCAAATGGTCATATGGTTTATCTTGTTTATTCTGTTATGGTGAATTACCTTGATTGATTTTTTAATGAGGAACCAGCTATATAATCCCGGGGAAGAAATCCATCCAGTTGTGACATATTATATTGGTAATATTTTTGCTATGGACCCCAAATTCATATGTTGAAGTCCTAACTCTCAATGTGACTATATTTGGAGATAGCGCTTTTAGGAGGTAAATAAGGTTAAATGAGGTCATAAAGATGGAGTCCTAATCTGAGGATTGATGGCCTTATAAGAAGAAAGTTCTCTCTCCACACACATGCACTGAGGAAAAGCCATGTGAACACACAGAGAGAAGGCAGCCATCTACCATCCAGGAAGAGGGCTCTCACTAGAAACTGACCGTACTGGCACCCTGATGTTGCATTTCCAGCCTGGTATTTTGTTATGGCAGCCCTGGACAACTAAAGCTGTTTTGTTAAGGGTTTTGGTGGTGATGGTGGTGATGGTGGTTTTTTCTTTTTGCATCTGCGTTTATGATGGCTATTTGGCTGTGATTTTCTTATAATGTCATTGTCTGGTTTTGATCTAAGAGTGGTATCAGTCCGTTCTAATGCTGCTGTAACAACATACCTGAGACTGGGTAATTTATAAAGGAAAGAGTTTTTTTTTTTTTTTTTTAGATGGAGTTTCGCTCTTGTTACCCAGGCTGGAGTGCAATGGCGCGATCTCGGCTCGCCGCAACCTCCGCCTCCTGGGTTCAGGCAATTCTCCTGCCTCAGCCTCCGGAGTAGCTGGGATTACAAGCACTCGCCACCGTGCCCAGCTAATTTTTTTGTATTTTTAGTAGAGACGGGGTTTCACCGTGTTGACCAGGATGGTCTTGATCTCTTGACCTCGTGATCCACCCACCTCGGCCTCCCAAAGTGCTGGGTTTACAGGCTTGAGCCACCGCACCCGGCCAAGGAAAGAGATTTAATGAATTCACAGTTGCATATGGCTAGGGAGGCCTCACAATCATATGGGGATTGTGGTAGCTACAATTCAAGATGAGTTTTAGGTGGTGACACAGCCAAATCATATCAAAGAGTAAGACTATTCTTTTTTTTTTTTTTTAAGAAATTCCATTTGAGACTGGGCATGGTGGCTCACACATGTAACCCCAACACTTTGGGAGGAGGCAGGAGGATTGCTTTAGATCAGCCTGGGCAACATAACAAGACTTCATTTCTACAGATTTTTTTTTTTTTTTTTTGAGACAGAGTCTTGCTCTGTTGCCAGGCTGGAGTGCTGTGGCACGATCTTGGCTCACTGCAATCTCCATCTCCTGGGTTCAAGCAGTTCTCCTGCCTCAGCCTCCCGAGTACTTGGGACCACAGGTGCGTGCCACCAGGCCCAGCTAATTTTTGTACTTTTTGGTAGAGACAGGGTTTCACCATGGTCTTGATCGCTTGACCTCGTGATCTGCCTGCCTCGGCCTCCCAAAATGCTGGGATTACAGGCGTGAGCCACCGTGCCCAGCCTCAAATTTTGTTCTAATTAGCCAAGTGTGGTAGCATATGCCTGTAGTCCCAGCTACTTGGAAGGCTGAAGCAGGAGGATCACTTGAGCCCAAGAGTTCAAGGCTGCAATAAACTATGGATCATGCTACTACACTCCAGCCTGAGCAACAAAGCAAGGCTCTGTCTCAAAAAAAGAAAAGAAATTCCATCTGAGTTGTTGAATTTAATAGTATAAAATTTAGAATATTTCCTTATCATTTTTTAACTTCTTGGAGGCATGATTTACATACTATAAAATTCACCTATTTTCAGTGTGGAGATTTTTTTTCTTTCTTAAATCTCCACTTTTAATTGAAATATAATTCACATAGCATAAAATTCACTCTTTTAAAGTGTACAATTCAGTGATTTTAGTAAATCTATAAAGTGTGAAACTACTGTCTTTATTTAATTCAGAATATTTCCACCACTTCAAAAGAAACCCTGTAATCATTAAACAGTCACTTCCAATTTTCTTCCTTTCCCCAGCCTCTGGCAACCATTAACCTACTTTCTGTCACTGTGGTTTTGCCTATTCTGGGTATTTAATGTAAATGAAAGAATATAATATGTGGCCTTTTCTGTCTAGCATCTTTCGCTTAGTGTGTTTTCAAGATTCTTCCATTTTTGGGGAATGATAGAGGAGTTAAGAAAAGAAAGATAACGGGCGCAGTGGCTCCGCCTGTAATCCCAGCACTTTGGGAGGCCGAGGCGGGTGGATCACGAGGTCGAGATCGAGACCATCCCAGTCAACATGGTGAAACCCCGTCTCTACTAAAGATACAAAATTAGCTGGGCACGGTGAGGCGTGCCTGTAATCCCAGACTACTCAGGAGGCTGAGGCAGGAGGTGCCTGAACCCAGGAGGCGGAGGTTGCGGTGAGCCGAGATCGCGCCATTGCACTCCAGCCTGGGTAACAAGAGCAAGGCTCTGTCTCAAAAAAGAAAAGAAATTCCATCTGAGTTGTTGAATTTAATAGTATAAAATTTAGAATATTTCCTTATCATTTTTAACTTCTTGGAGGCATGATTTACATACTATAAAATTCACCTATTTTCAGTGTGAGATTTTTTTTCTTTCTTAAATCTCCACTTTTTAATTGAAATATAATTCACATAGCATAAAATTCACTCTTTTAAAGTGTACAATTCAGTGATTTTTAGTAAATCTATAAAGTGTGAAACTACTGTCTTTATTTAATTCCAGAATATTTCCACCACTTCAAAAAGAAACCCTGTAATCATTAAACAGTCACTTCCAATTTTCTTCCTTTCCCCAGCCTCTGGCAACCATTAACCTACTTTCTGTCACTGTGGTTTTGCCTATTCTGGGTATTTAATGTAAATGAAAGAATATAATATGTGGCCTTTTCTGTCTAGCATCTTTCGCTTAGTGTGTTTTCAAGATTCTTCCATTTTTGGGGAATGATAGAGGAGTTAAGAAAAGAAAGATAACGGGGCGCAGTGGCTCACGCCTGTAATCCCAGCACTTTGGGAGGCCGAGGCGGGTGGATCACGAGGTCAAGAGATCGAGACCATCCCAGTCAACATGGTGAAACCCCGTCTCTACTAAAGATACAAAAAATTAGCTGGGCACGGTGGAGCGTGCCTGTAATCCCAGCTACTCAGGAGGCTGAGGCAGGAGAATTGCCTGAACCCAGGAGGCGGAGGTTGCGGTGAGCCGAGATCGCGCCATTGCACTCCAGCCTGGGTAACAAGAGCGAGACTCTGTCTCAAAAAAAAAAAAAAAGAAAATTTAAAATCTACTCTCTTACCAAATTTGAAGTATACAATATTGTACTATGCAATAATACAAATAATTCAAGTACACTGTATTGTTAAGTATAGTTATCATGCTGTAAATAAATCCAGAATATATTCATTTTATAACTCAAAGTTTGCACCCTTTGACCAAGTTCATTCTATAGTCTATATACCCTGCAGATGAGCAATGTTAGTGACTTTGAAGTAGAGGCCGAGATTGTCAGTAGCCTGGTATCTAACTAAATAATTAACCATTTATTCTTTAAAGTTAGCATTTTTAACAATTAATTTTGAGGTAGTTTTACTTAATACACTGCGTATATTTCAATGTCCATCTAGCATGCAGCCTGAGGTACAAAGAATAGTAGTTTGAGTATAAAATTGAATTGAGTGAATACATCATTTATTATCTAGCTTTCCACTTTTGTATAGGCAGTCACATGTATTTACCAGAAAAAGTTGATCAAATTTTTATTTTGATGAAACCCTTTTACACTTTAGATTGTTTTGATAGTGATTAACAGGATAAGCTGACTCTAGACACATCCTGACAGCCTCTGCCAAGGTTTGAAATAAACAGCTGGGAAAATTCAGTTTTATATTATCTGTTCCTGCAGCTGCTCAGTTTCTTCTAACCATGGGTCAGGGAATATAATAGGTTTTCTGATTAGTTTTAGATAAAATGTGAAAGAACAGTTCATGTCAAGGACAATGGTTGCCAAATATATTTGGCAGGATTTCTATATTAAATCCCAAGAGAAATACACAAACAAAACCTCTCAAAAGTTAGGAAGGAGGAAACCCCAGGAACCCTGGAACATTTTGTCACTTACTATGCAGATTAGCCTGAAAGAGACAGGGAAATAAATCACTTGTTTCTGCCACAGTGGAAAATATTCACTCAAATGAAAAAGGTCCCAGGCTGGGTAGCTGAATAGAGAAACAAGATTGTGAGACACAGAGAGAGAAAAATTGTTTCGGTGTGCTGTTGATCCTGTTCCCTCACTGATCTTCCAACCTGTTACTCTAGAACATATTTTATATGTGTCTTATATCTTCATTTTAGCCAGAAACTATTTATTTATTCATTATTTTGAAACAGTCTTACTCTATCCCCAGGCTGGCTGGAGTGCAGTGGCCCAATCTCAGCTCACTGCAACCTCTGCCTCACAGGTTCAAGTGATTCTCCTGCCTCAGTCTCCCGAGTAGCCGGGATTACAGGTACGCCCCATCTCGCTGGGCTAATTTTTGTATTTTTAGTAGGCAAAGTTTCCTCATGTTGGCCAGGCAGGTGTCGAACTCCCGACCTCAAGTGATCCTCCTGGCTCGGACTTCCAAAGTGCTGGGATTACAGGTGTGAGCCATCGTGACTGGCCTTTAGTCAGGAACATTTAAAGTGAAAGCACTGTGATAGCTTATGTTGAAATACCTTAGGAACCAATGGAAACTGCACAAAAAGGGGCATAAATCTCTGGAGATGACACCAACAGACTGAAGGGAGGAGTGCATTAAATAATGTTAATTGACTAAAAACTACATAGGCTTATGCCAACACTAGTGCCATGGAAATGTTTAGAGGTAGATGACATTAGAGTATGTTTAAATACGAATTAATGTTACAGGCTTTGTTCCCTAGATGTAGACTCTGAGATGAAGATTATCATGAAGGAATTTTATTTGGAGTGTTCTTGGGATCAACACATGAAGAATCAGGGATAGGCAGAGGGAGAAGCACGCTGGTGTGCAGGCTCCGGGACAGCCTCGGCAGACCCTACAGGGAAGTGTGGAGCTGGAATGAACCTTCCAGTTTGGACCAACATGTCCAGGCCTCTGTGTGCGTGCACTGAGTACTCACGAGGTGCTATCCATCCTGGGACAGGGCAGAGTTGGCCCTGGGAAGAGGCAGGGTCTGCCCATAGAGGGGGTGGGGCCTGTCCTGGAAACGGGCGGGGTCTGCCCTTATAGAGGGGCGGAGTCTGTCTTGGGAAGGTGCGTGCCCCCCAACCCTACCCCCCGCAGACATTCCTCTGGGGCAGTCCCCACCTACACGTCCACAGAGGTGAAGGCCGACCTCCCACATCCAACTAAACTGTTCTTACTGTAGTCATCTTGTTTGTAAATAGTGAACTAAATCTTCATCCTGTTTCTCAAATTAGACCACTGGCTCTATGAGTAGGAAAACCAGCCATTACATCCCCAGGGCCTGTGACAGTGCCAGGCCAGGAACAGGAACACACATATTTGTGAAATGAACTGAATTCCAAATCATTTGGTTAGTTTATAACAAAGTCACACTGTGCCACGTGGCTCATTGGGCGGTGGTAGTCAGAGTTTCTTTTGCTGCCAGTCTGTGATTCCTAAACCCCATGTAATGTTCTTACTGGGGACACAGAATCATCTTTGAATTCATGCATATACAGTGATTCAGGTCTACACGGTGTTATATGGAATCCCACATCAGTGAATCAAATCATTATAATACCTGTCCTTTCTAGGATGAAAGGAGTCCAGTTTAATCAGATGGATATGTTAATCTGCCTCCCAAATCTCAGATTGCTGGTTTAACAGGGCACCCAGACCAGTGTGTTTTGTGTGGGGTGCCGCTGCACTGCGGTGCCAGCCGAAACGGCCGCGCAAGCCAAAAGGGCTGCGCTGGCGTCTCGTGTCTCTCCTACACTTGGGAATTTCCCTGTTCTGTGGGCAACAAAGATCCGTCTGAAAATGCGGCTAGGACTCACCCTCTGCGCCTTTGCTGAGAGCTGCAATCCTGAGTTGTTCCTACCGTGCCATCTTGGAAATCCTCGCCGGAGTCATTTTTATCTATGTTGTTGGTTTGTGCTTCCTTCATGGGAGATGCTTTCTGTTGGCATTAATGTATTATGTGGAGATATCTCTAGTTTGTGTCTACTCACTAATATGCCTTTGTCCCAACTTTTTACTGGAAGAGCTTCCTTATCAGTACACTGGGCACTGGTCTTCAGCCAGTACAGAGGGTCACGTGTCAAGGCCTTCAGGTGGAAGTTGCCACCGTGATGTCTACCTAGATGAGTTTTTCCTCAGTTACCACAGCGTTCCTGTGGTTCTGGTGGCTGGAGGGTGACTGTGGGGGTCCTCACTGTGTTGCATCAACTCTTTTCACGGAAAGCACCTTGTAGCATGTTTTCAGTGTTTGTAAGCGATTTTCTGCCGATCTTGTCTGCTAAGATTGTGTGGCAGCATTTCCATGAATTTATAGCTGGTAGTGAATTGTCCCAAAGCAAATCAGACAGAGTAAGATGTTTCCAACATTGTTCAAATACTGACAACTTATGTGCTTCCTTGGGTGATTTTATAGCTTTTTAAACACAAATAAAAATTATTGTCTGTTTTTTTCTCTCTCTCTCTCTTTTTTTCTTGTATGCAGAAAGTTTATAGGAGGGGGATCCTCTGGATCAACACCTGTTGGGGAGTGAAGGAAGCAGGATTGGGTATAAGAAATGTTAGGTGGCACAGTCTGAACAAAGGCCAATCTCACAGGGAGCTCAAGCTAGGATGGCTCTGCAGAGTTGTTCTCTATTGAGGCAAGTTATCTAGACCTGTGTACTCCCACATTTACCAGGAATAAGGCATGAGTTTGGGTGTGGTGACTGACTTCAGCCAAAATGAGTTTCCAGAGGGGGACTCAGATTAGAGTTGCCAGCTGTCAGCTTAGGGAATAAGTGCTTTAGTCCTGAAGGGGTGAACCTGGACACCAGCCTCTTCTATGGTCCACCCTTTCTGCTGCTCAGATTCAATTGCTTCCTAAGTTCTGGAATGGTTCCTTCAGGATTCTGATGGGCTCCCTTTCCTGAGGAAACCAAAAGAGAAAGGTCTGGAACAGATCATAACTCCTGCTGCTTTAGCTTGGCTTGATCTGCAACCGTTACTCATCATCTCCCCCTCTCAATTTGTACTGCTAGTCCAAGTGGGTTACCAGATAAGGTACTTGGTCATCATGCTCTTTGTAAGCCATGACTGTACTTGTCTATTTATCATGAACATTGAACAAGGGAATAACAAAAGATAACCAAGCAGATGACCTGGCTGCCAAATATATCTTCTCTGTCTACACTGTGTAATGTCAGCCCTTCCTCCTGATGATCAGGGTCAGTTACTCTTGCCAAGATAGTGACTCTTTTTCTTACCTCTTGGTCTCTTAATAGTGATCTGAAGTCGTATGATGACAACCATAGTTTCAAGTTTAATCAGACTCTTTATGTGTTCACTGGTGGACATATTCCCCTTTTAAGAACCAGGACTTCTAAACTCTCAGAGCACAGAATTGGTAGCTTCTGGGTAGCAGATTCCATGTTCATGTATCTTCTTGCTTTAAAGTAGGTCTCTTGGTCTGATGCAATGTTATGTCTGATCAGATATTCTGTGAGGCCTTGAATGGTGGTGTTTGCTGAGGCCCACCAAGTGACTGAATGATTTCCTTGAGAAATGGTGACATATCACAGCCTTAGCTTTGGTCTTTGTTATTGGCAAGTTGGACATTAACAGCATCGGTAGCTAGATTAGTATTGATGAGTCCATGATGTTGGGCCCATGCATAGCGTCTGCCATGGCTCCTCCTTTCACATATCCATTTTGCAAGAACTGGGGCATCAACAGCAGAGGCTGGTGAGCATCAAGTGGCTAAATGATTCAGTCTACTTGGTTGTTTAGCGCTGTTTCTGTGGCTGATATTCTTTTCATTTATTCATTCTGTAATACATGTCCTTTGTAGATTCAATTTCCTTATCTCTGAACAACTTCTTTGGATATTTCTTTTTCTTTTGTTTTGTTTTTTTGAGATGGAGTCTTGCTCTGTCACCCAGGCTGGAGTGCAGTGGTGTGATCTCAGCTCACTGCAACCTCTACCTCCCAGGTTCAAGGAATTCTCTGCCTCAACCTCCCGAGTAGCTGGGGTTACAGGTGGCCACCACCATGCCTGACCAATTTTTTTTTTTTTTGTATTTCTAATAGAGACAGGGTTTCCCCATCTTGGCCAGGCTGGTCTGGAACTCCTGACCTCATGATACACCCGCCTCAGCCTCCCAAAAGGCTGGGCTTACAGGCATGAGCCACCATGCACAGCTGGATATTTCTTGAAAGGCAGGTCTACTGGCAATAAATTCCTTTTATTTTTGTGGTCTAAGAAAGTTTTTATTTCTCCATTTTTGAATGATACTTTCACAGAGTCAAGAATTTTAGGTTGGTTGTCTTTTTTCTTTCTCTCAACAGTTTAAATATGTCACCACACTCTCTTCTTCTTTGCATGGTTTCTGAGGCAAAGTTGGATATAATTTTATCTTTGCTTGTCTATAGATAAAGTGCTTTTCCCCATCTGGTTTCTTACAACATTTTTTATCTTTGATTTTCTGGAGTTTGTTTGTTTGTTTGCATTTCTCTTCTCTGGTAGTCTCTGAGCTTCCTGAATCTGTGTCTGGTGTCTAACATTAATTTGGAGGAAATTCTCAGTCATTGCTTTAAAAATTTGCTTCTGTTCCTTTCTGTTTTCTTCTTCTGGTATTTACATTTTGTGTATGTTACAAATGAGCCCATAAAAGGCATTCTTCATCTCTGTTACAGTGTTTTTGATGTCTAGCATTTCTTTTTTATTCTTTCTTAGAATTTCCATCTCTCTCCTTACAATATAAATCTGTCATTGCATGTTGTCTACTCTTTACATTAAAACCCTTAGCATATTAATCATAGTTTTAAAAATTCCTGGTTTGATAATTATGACATTCCTCCCATATTTGACTCTGGTTCTAATGCTTGCTGGTTCTCATGGAAGTTTCTGCGCCTAGGTTTTGGCTTCAGTAAGTTGTGATTCTCTGTATTCACCTGTCTGTCTTTATAATTTGGGGCAGCAGATTGACCTGTAACCTAACTTCTCTGACTTCTCTAAAGAAGAGTTGTTGATTTTTCAGTTTATTCGGCTTTTTACATGTTAGAATGGAGTAGCAACTTCTAAGTTCCTTACATGCCAGACTGGAAACCAGAAATCTGATCGTCTACTTTTTTTTTTAAGTTATGTTGCCTTTTTAAAAATTAAAACTTACTCACAGCTTCTCAATCTTTTCCCAAAAAAATGTAAGAGGGAACATCTCTCAACTCATTCTATGAGATCAGCATTACCCAAAGCCAGACAGAGACATTATGAGAAGAAAAAACTGGCTATTGCAGGTGTGAGTCAGGCTTGGTGGTTCATGCCTGTAATTCCAGCTACTCGGGAGGCTGAAACAGAAGAATCACTCAAACCCGGGAAGTGGAGGTTGTGGTGAGCCAAGATCTTGCCATTGCACTCCAGCCTGGGCAACAGAGTGAGACTGTGTCTTAAAAAAAGAAAAAAAAGCAAACAGGCTACAGGCCAATATCTCTTGTGATGTGATGCAAAAAGCCTCGACAAAATACTAGTGAACCAAGTCCAGGAGCATGACTATGTGGGATTTATGCCTGGAATGCAAGGATGTTTTAATATATTAAAATCAGTCAACGTAATACACCACAGTAACAGAATGAAGTATAAAATCTGATTATCCCAACTGATGTAGAAAATCTTTAAAAACTCAATACCCTTTCATGATGATAACACTCAACAAACTAGGAATAAAAGGAAACTATCTCAACATAGTACAAGCCATATGTGAAAACCCTACAGTGAACATCATACTCAATGGTGGAAAATCTGAAAGCTTTTCCTCTAAGATCAGGAAAAAGACAAGGATGCCCACTTTAACCACTTCTACTCAACATAGTGGTGGAAGTCCTAGCCAGAGCAATTAGATTATAAAAAAAGAAATAAAATACATTCAAATCAGAAAGGAAGAAGTAAAATTATCTCTGTTCACAGATGATATAATCTTTTATGTAGAAAACCCTAACGATCACCACACATACACCTGTTAGAACTAATCAACCAATTCAACGGAGTAGCAGGATACAAAGCCAACACACACAAAAAAATTGTGGCTGGGCATGGTGGTTCACACCTGTAATTTCAGCACTTTAGGAGACTGAGGCAGGAAGTTCATTTGAGGCCAAGAGTTGGCTGCCTGGGCAACATAGCAAAACCCTGTCTCAAAAAATTTAAAAAAAAAAAAAATAGTGAGATGTTGTGGTGCACGCGTGCAGTCCCAGTTACTTGGGAGGCTGAGGTGGGATGATCATTTGAGCCCAGGAGTTCAAGGCTGCAGTGAAGCTATGGTTGTTTTACTGCACTCTAGTGACAGGCAGTGAGCTATGATTGTGCCACTGTACTCCAGTGACAGACCACGACCCTGTTTCTAAGAAAAGTAAATAAAATTTAAAAAATCAGTTGCATTTATATGTACTAAAAATAAACAATTCAAAAGGAAATTAAGGAAATAACTCCATCTACAATAGCATAGAAAATAATAAAATACTTAGGAATTAACTTAACCAAGTAGGTGAAAGACTTGTGCAATGAAAACAGCAAAACATTCCTGAAAGAAATTAAAGGAAACGTAAGAGTTAGGGAAGGGATAGCAGAGGGTGGGGTGATTGGGGAGGGATAACATTAGAGAAATATCGTAACGTAGACGACGGGGCATGGATGCAGTAAACCACCAGGCAGATGTGTATCTATGTAACAATCCTGCATGATCTGGACATGTACCCTAGAACTTAAAGTATAATAAAAATTTAAAAAAACTGAAGGCAGCCAGTTCTTATATTAAAGCATTAAGTCATAGGGTAAATTAAAATAATAAAGCTTTCCCAGTTAAGTCTGTTTACCCCACATTCTTTTGTCTCTGTTTACTTATGTAAACTTTGTGCTGTATAGCCCTCTCAGGGGAAGTCAAAGGGGAATTACCCATTAATAGTATTTATTCTGGGCTCTGCAATCAAGACCTTTTATCATTAGTAAAAGCACTCTTTTAACTATGTTAATTAACCACTAGGGTGTTAACTTAAAACCTCTGTTATTAAATCTATACTGAAAAAATGTAAAGGCAAACAGGGAGTCATGGTCAGTTAGCTGTGATTGCACTCTAAAAGCAGTTAACAACCATCCCTAGCCCACTCAAATTCATTGTATTCTGGTGCATGTGAGTGCATTTCATTCATCCGTTGCTAAGTCAAGGTCTGCAGAACCGACCTTTACAGGTGGTAATCAGCCTCTCAGGTGGTAACCCCAACCTCATACTCATCACAGCTGAAGCCCAAACAGGGACACCAATATAACCAACACCGTAGCAGATGCCCCCATGTTAGGAGACCTAACGTGTAAGAAAATCAACACCCCAGCTGGTGCTCCCGTATGAGGAAACCCAACTGAAACATCACAGCAGGCACGCAAATGTGGAGCAAACCCATGTGATCATTGCTGCTAAGAAGGAAAGTGGTGGACTCCCCAGAAACCAGAAGGAAAAAACTGCACGGTCAGGTCAAGAAGTCAGTAAGTCATTGGTACCCACTGGGGATTGTCAGATTTGGGGAGGGATTGTTTCAGGCTAGGGATTCATCGAGGGACTGCAGTTATCAGTGCAACAAAGGCAGTATCTAATTCAAACTGCTGTTTCCCAAAGCCCTTGATTACTGGCAAAGAGCATGCTAAACCTAAAGCTCTGGGAACAAGCGGGGAGAAATCATGCACAAAGGCAACCAATGAATAGGAAAAAGAAAAAGGAAAATGCTACAGCTATAAGTCCTTGTCTTAAGCAAGCAGCGTTACAAAAGGAAATCTTAGCCTGCCCAGTAATTAGTAATCAGCAAGGCAATCAGGTGTATGTTCATAAAAAAAACTTTTTAAAAAGGAATTAGAGGCTCTGGCAGAAGCTCTGCTCAGGCTGGCAGCTGCAGCCCAGGTAGGAGGAGGGAGCAGTGTGGTTACTGGCATAAAGACAGCCTATACATTGAGATACCATCTCACACCAGTTAGAATGGCGATCATTTTTTTCCAGGGCAAAAGCCTTGCTTTCTCCACCTAAGCCTTAATTACCCAAATGGCCATGTGTTGTGCCTTTGGCTTGTTTAAATGATACCATTGGTAAAATCTGATGGGAGATAAAAGTTAAATATCCAGAAGTCTAAAAGTCAGATTTTTTTAATGATCTATGGCATAGAGAAAGCTGCAGAACTGCTCCATGGTGTGCAAAACTCATCAGCACATGAAACTACTGAGTAAAGATAGTCACCTTCAACCACTTTGTAATTTCTACCTGTTTACTTGGGGCCAATGTCCCTTATTCACCAAGATTCACATTGTTCCTTTTGATTGGTCCTCAGCCTGAGGAGGCCCCCAGACATGCTAAAATGTCAGGTAGGGAGAGAGGAAAAGTTGTGAACCAGCCTTGGCATAAAAGGGTTTTGAAAATGGAGGCAAATAATAACATTTTGGGAACATTTATATAAATAATTATATAATTTCTGATTATAGAAAAGCTGTAGGAGGCTCAGTAGAACCACTTAGAAGACTGAAAAAGGTATCTATAGAACTTTGGAGACACCGACTACTGGTTCATAAATAAATGAGTAATTGGCAGTATCTGACTGGAGACAAGAATGAGCATTAAGGTGGGATGATTCTGAACTACAGCTCCTGGCACTAGTAGGTTTCAATATACATAGTCTGCTGAAAGGTAATTTTCTCTGTGATATTCCTGGTATCCCTAAGGAGGGTAGTATAATTTTAGGTACATGCTGAGAAAATTTGAATACAAGGTTCTTAGGTGAAAGTTACAGTCTGTTTTAGACATGAAATTGAAGCATGCAGTTGCTATTGCTTTGGCAAAGGATTTTTGGCTGATGCAGTGTATGGGTATTGATTTTATTATCTATATTATCATATGGCACCTAATGTATTAACTGACTTGTGAAAACAATGTTTTGGTTTAATGGATGTTAGAGATTTATCTACAACTTCAAATTTGCCTTGTTAATAGTAGAAAAGAATAGTATGGAAGCATTACTTCCAGCTGCTTTTTGAAGCGTCCTCCAAAATGAATGATTTTTTTCCTTTCTTCACACAGATTTCCTCCTAGAGTGCCAAGATCTTTTCCATTCAACAACTCAGTCATGTACAAAAAGACTGTGTTTGTAGAATTCATGGATCACCTTTTCAACATCGCTAAGCCAAAGCCACCCTGGATGGGTAATAAAAACAACATTGAATGCTAATTATGAAATTGGGTATCTTATTTTCTATCACAGATTCCCCAATATTGAGGTTACAGTTAAAAAGGGCAGCTGCATTTTCTGTCTTTTTGCTGCTTGGTCTATGCCAACTGCTTACCCCCACTTAGATGTCAAAACATGTTAGGATAGGACATATTCTGTCTTAGAATTATTTCCGAGAATTACAGGTGGGAACTACTACCTTATTCTAAAGAGAGGTATCACTCTGTTGATTTAGAACTTGTTCAGGTAGCAGTGCAAAATTGGTTCTGCAACACTTAGCCCCTGACTCACCTCCAGCCTTAGTTTATGTGTTGCTTACCCCCTGTGCAGGGTGAGGCCTGTCCCTCATGTCAAGCTATAATGAAGGAGGCTTCAGGAGAACTACTTAGAAGAATTGAAAAGGTACCTATGGAACTTTGGAGACACGTCTTCTTCTTCTACTTCTTGTAAAATCCAAAGATTCCTGTAGGCCGCAAGGCTCTACATGTTATGTTTCCTTTGTAACCATATTGTCTGTTACTCCCCTGCTTCAGCCACATTTTACTCAACTATACCAGGCCTGTTTTATTTGCTTTCAGTGCCCTTCCACTAGATCTTTGAAAATCTTCCTTCATTCTCATTAGTCAGATCTCTACTCAAATATCACCTCCTCACAGAGGCCCTTCCTGATCTCTACCTCCTGCCTCATCATCTTCTAGCAGACCACCCTCTTTTATAATATTTATTAACAACTTGAAATGTTCTTATTTATTTCTTTATTATGTTTTAAGAATCTCCATGATCTGTCTTGTTTGCTACTGCACCTCCAATACATAAGACAATTTCTAGAATATAGTAGAAACTCTAGTTGAATGAATGAATGAATTGAATTATTGCCAGAAATCTTTCCTCAGAGCAACCAGGAGGTTGAGCCGGTGTTGGCAACAAGCAAATACTATTTTTATCAATAATTACAGAGGCACGCTTCTCCACCGTGACTTTGACTCTAGCTTTTGTAATAACAGGTTTTCTGGAGTACTATCCCCAAGTGACCTTTGGTGGACATCTCATTCTTACAGGTCTGCTGGGTCCTACCATTCAGGCTGAGGTTTATGACACAGTGGTCATTACACTTAAGAACATGGCTTCTCATCCTGTGAGTCTTCATGCTGTTGGTGTATCCTACTGGAAAGCTTCTGAAGGTGAGTCAAATACCCTCCTATTGTCCTGTCATTCTAGAAATAGAAGAGTGAGATGTGTGTGCTTTGTAATGGTGGCACAGCTGGAGGTGGATCCATTCTCTTAAATACAAACTTACAGAAAAATAATAATAACAACAATAGTGACTAACATGTATTGAGTTTAAGGTTGTACAGCTAGTAAGTGGTGGTATAACTCCAGAACTTATACTTCCATGGAGTCAATCAAATATGGCTGGACTCAAGGATTCAAGTGATGCTCTCAGCATTTTGGCCATTTTTCTTCCATCCTTTTCAGCTGGGCTACCTTTTTTGGTTCCCTTCTCAGGCAGGCTTTTCTAATATGATGGCAAAGATAGCCACTGGCAGCTCAAGGTTTTTGTTGTTCTTACAGATTGTGATCCAGGTGAGGAATGTTTAATTAAAATGAGAAATAATGTATTGCCTACCCTATAGTGTATACTCAATACAAGAATAAGGGTGAAGTGGACACCAGTCACTTTTTCTTCCTAAAATTAAACATTCCTCACCTGTGTACCCCCTAGGAATTGGTTTTTTGAATGTACTTCAAATACAGCCTGCCATTTTCTAATGCCTGTGCCTCCCTAGCCACAGTGATTGATCTAGGGGTCAGCAGTTGACATAGGTTTCCCACCTTCTTAGCCACAGTTGATCAGTCCAGAGATAAGGACTTTACACAAGCTAGGCCAATGAGCCTCATAGCATTTTGAAACTTGTGAGAAAAAATACCTACTGTTACCAGGTAATGCTATACTTGTCCTTTTTATAGCTCCTTGCAGGCATGGTGCGAAGGCAGGACAACCTACCTTTATGTGCTCCTTCTATACCACTGATCCTACTCCAACCACGTAGGTGTATAATCAGAGACAGGAAGCCATGGCAAATCTGGAGGGTCTGGACTTGGCTATATCTTAAAGAGTTACATATAATCATAGTTCAACATTGAGGACATTTTCCAAAGATTGGTGGAGAAAAGAGTGGCCAATACAATTTTATCTTTTTCTTTTCTGCTGACATCAGGGAGAGATAAAAGCTTTAAAATCACAATTATTGGGAGATAATATTTTAAAATCCAGCTGAAGTTAAACTCATCAGAAAAGGTAACAGGACCCCAAATGGCCATATCTTATCCAATGAGGGGACACCAACCATAGAGTCTACACTGGACAGTTCAAGTGGTAGCCACAGGCTGTCAGGCACTTGAAGTGTGGTGAGTCCTACCTGAGACATGCTGTAAAATACACACCAGATTTTAAAGGCTAAGTACAAAAAAGACTAAAAATATCTCATTCATTGTTTATAAGTACAAGTTGAAATGCTTATATTTGGATATAGTAGGTTAAACAAAATACATTATTAACATAATTTCACCTGTTTCTTTTTACTTTTCTTGATGTGACTACTAGAAAATGTAAAATTACATGTGTGGTTTGCATTATATTTCTATCGAACAATACTCACCTGTACACTTCCAGTGAAATGTTTAGCGTATGTTGAAGTTGCTGCTCCTGATGTAGTAGCTCATCTCAGATTTGGCCAAGTTCTTCTGTCCAAGGAAAACTAGGTCTGACCCATTCCTGGAGAGGAATAGTCACTTACCTTGGTTAAATCTATTCTCCACCTATTCTAACAACAACCAAGTGGATGGACATAGCTGTAATAAAAATCACACAATCACACTGAATGGTATCTCACCTCAAGTGGGACTTCAGCTTTGCCTGGCCATTCCACTGCTACATTTCCCCTAATCCATTTACTCTCCCTCTCCCCAAGACAGCCATAATGTTTCACACATTCTTAGCCTCTCATAGAAACTCCAACATGTGCTCCCACCCCTGCCCCCACCACCACCTGAGTCTTGAGTCTTAGGAAAAGGGACATATTTTTCCTAATTAAATATTTCAAACAGATAGATACAGAAATTAATATAGCAAACAAACATGTGCCCATTATCTCACTTTGCCAAATCTTAACATTTTGTCATCTTTGCTTTATTTATTTTATGAAATTAAACATTTTACATACAGTCTATACCCCTCCATGGGGCTAGCAGGAGAGGGATCTCATTGTCAAAGTTCAAAGCAATTGATTATTGAAAAAATAATGATCACATTAAAAAGAACCCTTATGTGGCTCCAGTGGCGCAATTGGTTAGCATGCAGTACTTATAAAAATAAATAACCCTCATGGAAATAATAGAGATATGAATTTAAATACTCATAAATGGAATGATATCCTGTCTGTCTAGGATTGGCTTCAAATAAATCCAGCTGATGTTACAACCATTAGGGAATTACTGATGTAGAATTTGACATTTGTATGGTGCCAAATAATATCCCAGAGATTTATTTCTGATTGTAAGTAGAAATCTTAACTTTAGAATGGAGGTATCAGGCTAATCCACAGGTCAATTTTAGTGTCGCTAAGGGTGAGATGGCCATATATTATCTGCCCCTGATATGGCACAATATGAGGGACTCAGCATCATCTTTGATATATTTTAGCTAAAAACCTTGTTTAACTTGAATCTAATCAGAACTTAGGTATATTCAATAGCATGGGATATTCTACAGGACTACAAGCCAAATTTCTTTCACCAAATGAGTGTCACAAAAAAGGGACTACTCCATACTAAAAGAGACTACCAGATGCAATGTGCAGTCTCAGGTTGGATTCTGATTTGGACTAACTAGCTAGAAAGGATGCCTTTGAGGCAATTAAGAAAATTTGAATATTGCATTGATATTAGGTGATATTAAGAATTATTCTTAACTGGGTCAGGTGTGCTAGTGTCATTTTGTTTATGTGGGAAACTGTGTTTTTTTAAAGTTGACTTCTAAAGTATATAGGAGTGGACTATCATGAAATTTTTAATGTACATTAAAAGGTATCATCATAAAAAGTGTGTTGAAAGAAAAAAGTGAAAGTAGCAATGCAATGCCAAGAATAATTTTCTAACATCCACTCACAAAAATATTACATTCTTTATATTAAGCACATGAAAAAGAATGCAAATATATCTTTTTAAAAACTTCTTTAATGTTTTATTATAATCTCAAAAATAATATTTTATAGTTTTTTAGCCTAATATTAAGACTCAATAATTACTGAAAGTATATAAGAAAACTAGTGTAAAATTTAAACTTTTCAACACAAACATCGCCATACAGTCATTTATATGCTAATAAAGGGAAGTTACAAAAATTAGCCTGTAGGAATCTCCTTTTCCTTGGAGAATATTACACAAGTTGAATGTTACACATTATTTTTCACTGGATACAAGATCAATGTGATCTGCTTTATTAAAAGGAGAGATTAAACCAATTTAAGATTCATGTCAAATTCCACCTCCTTCATCAAGCGTTACTGAAGAGTAGGAAGTTTGTTTCCTTTTTTTAATCCATGAGCATAGAGACTTCTATCTTGATCTTTATATTTTCAGCTTGTAGCTGAGCCTGGCAAAGAATAAGAAGTCAGTAAATATTTGTCATCCCTCTAGGAAAGAACCAAGTTTAAGAAATTTTCTTAAATCTCTCTTTCTTACCCTTCCCTGACCCTCATTAGTGCCTACCAAAGAGTCTGTGACAAAGTACATATCAAACGTGTATTTGTTGTTGAATTAGGCAAAAAGATGCAATAATGGAGGCAATTTTATTGTTTAACAGAATGTGGAGTTCTCCCCACTTGTGGCTGCTGCTTGTTAGTTTTTCCAAGTTAAGATGCAAAAAGTCTATTTCCTGTGTAGAATCTGTTGGTGACAATAAACTTGACATGTTTCTTTGAGTGGACAATGGGTATAGAAAGGACAATCTTATTTCTTCTTGCTATAGGAGCTGAATATGATGATCAGACCACTCAAAGGGAGAAAGAAGATGATAAAGTCTTTCCTGGTGGGAGCCATACATATGTCTGGCATGTCCTGAAAGAGAATGGTCCAATGGCTTCTGACCCACAGTGCCTTACCTACTCATATCTTTCTCACGTGGACCTGGTGAAAGACTTGAATTCAGGCCTCATTGGAGCCCTGTTAGTATGTAGAGAAGGTAAGTGTATGAAAGGGTAGGATTCAGATGAAATAAGCAGAGAAGTACAGTCAACCGAATCTATCTCTAACAGCTAGCATTTGTATTCCTTCACCTGAAAGACGCTTCTTTACTCTAGTATCATGCTCATGGAAAGAATAATCCAGTTTCTGAGAGAAGCAGATATGCATTCTATATAACCACAATAAACTCTAAGCTGGGATTAGGAGCAACTGAGTTCCAGAATTAAATCTCTCCTCTCAAAGCATTGCTATTTTCCTCTTCGAATCTGTGGACTTTATCAGTAGTGATTTCTACTATCCTCTGCTTTTGCAAACAGAGCTAGGTTCCTTGAAAGCTTCATGGAGGTGAACACATCTGTAAACCAAAAGCATATAAAAATCTAAGAAAAGTCAGCATTTATTTATATATGTTATTGAAAATTAATTAATTTAGATTAAATTAATATATTCTAAAAATAATTTTAAACTTGTTTTTAATTTATATCTTAGCATAAAGTAAATTATGGAAGTAAATTTTACATAATTTGGTTTTTTTGTTTTTTTGTTTTTGTTTTTTTTGAGACAAAGTCTCACTCTGTCACCCATACTGGGGTGCAGTGGTGCAATCTCGGCTCACTGCAAACTCTGCCTCCTGGGTTCAAGCAATTCTTCTGCCTCAGCCTCCCAAGTACCTGGGATTACAGGCACACACCACCATGCCCAGCTAGTTTTTTTTTTTTTTTTTTTTTTTTTAGTAGAGACAGGATTTCACCATATTGACCAGGCTGCTCTCGAACTCCTGACCTGGTGATCTGCCCGCCTCGGCCTCCCAAAGTGCTGGGATTACAGGCGTGAGCCACCGCTCCCGGCCATAACTTCACCATTTAGTGGCTTAAAACAACAACAATCATTTATTATCTTTCATGGTTTCTGTGGGTCTCATGGAATTTGGGAGTGTTTTGACTTGGTAGTCTAAGTGTTTCTCATGAGGCTGTAATCAAACAGTGGCCAGACTGAAACCATCCCAAAGGTGACTTTATTCACATGGTTTCTCTCACATGGGTCTTACAGGGTAGCCAGAATTCTTATATGGTCCTGAAAGAGCCCATTAGAAGCTGTTTCACCTTCTAAGCTAACCTCAGAAATCACTCACATTAACAAACATTTTATTAGTCAGAATGCATCACTAAGGCCAGTCTATAGAGGGGAATTCCAGCTTTTGATGGGGAACAGGCAAAGAATTTATTTCTTTTTGGCAAATAATTTATTAACAGGAGTCACCATACTCTTTCTGAATGGTGGTAATGAATGTGATTCAAAAAAAGGTGGGAGCAGGGAGTGGACGATGAGAAAGGTTTGTATTTTATAACAGTTTCAAGTGAAAGCATGATTTCTCATATAGTGGGTTCAGTTTCACACTCATAACTAATGAGAAAGTGCCAAAGCCACAGTGTGTTATTTATGGAGTAAAAAGGCTAACGGAACAATGACATCATCAAAACATTACTGTTTACATATGACATATAAAGAAATAAGTTAAAAACCCAAATAACTCTTTGACACAGAGGTTCTAGTTCCAAGTAAAATGTATAAACGCACTCCACCCTTTATTTCCCATTGAACTTAACAATAAAACCTTGACAAAATGCTAAGCCCACATATTTAAAAATTCTAAAAAGCAAATAGAACAAGTATATAGAGAAAAGGCACCAGAATTCAAAGTATTACCCAACTGGTGGGGGATTATACCTTTTTCCCCACTCTCCTATTCCTTAATCTTAATGAAAACATAACTGGAAACTTAGAAGTGAGTACTCTTTTTTAATGCTCAGAGAGCATGAGACGGGAAATCCCCTAGGGTTTTTGTCTTCTTTTCTGCTATTCTCTCCAGCTTCAGTTCCAGGTTGCTTGTGGCAATGACAGTGGCTGGCAACAGAAGCCTGCAGAGCTACGGGTCTAAGACATTGAGGCAAATACACGTTACTTTTCTCTCTCTCTTCTTCCGTTGCTTGGCCTTAGCTATGATGTAGTTGTGGAAGTTGGAAGTTTTTGGTTAGAAAACCAAAAAAGGGAGCTCACAAAACTAGAAAGTTTATAGATCCCAGGAAAGTAAACCCATACCCGGATGGAATCCTAATTAGCATGCTGAAGACTGTGATAACTCCCACAGGAAGCTTACTGAAGTGAGTATCTGATCTTGTCACTCTAGCCTCTAAAATACTTCAGTTTGCCAGGCACAGTGGCTCATGCCTGTAATCCCAGCACTTTGGGAGGCTGAGGCAGACAGATTGCTTGAGCCCAGGAGTTTGAGATGAGCCTGGGCAACAGGGTGAAACCACATCTCTACAAAATTGCACCACTACACTCCAGCCTTGATCTGTTCCGTTTCCTGCCTTATCTTCCATGTCACCCAAATACAAAGGGGTAACTCCAGGGAGTCACTGTATTTCTAGTGCTTTAACCCTTGTCAGTTTCAGAGGTGGTCTCAGGAAGCTTTCAGGGACTGACAAACAGCCTTTTTCCTAGGACAATTTTTTTTTCTTTTTTCTTTTTTTGTGATGGAGTCTCACTTCATCGCCCAGTCTGGAGTGCAGTGGCACCATCTTGGCTCACTGCAAACTCCACCTCCCAGGTTCAAGCAGTTCATCTGCCTCAGCCTCCTGAGCAACTGGAATTACAGGTGCCTGCCATCATGCCTGCCTAATTTTTGTATTTTTAGTAGAGATGTGATTTCGCCATGTTGGCCGTACTGGTCTTGAACTTCTGACCTCAAACTATCCGCCTGCCTTGGCCTCCCAAAGTGCTAGAATTACAGGTGTGAACCACTGTGCCCAGCCCCTGGGATGATTATCATAAGCTTCCTTTTAAATAAGACAGCTAATAAACAGAATTGATTCCTATGCCTCAAGCTAACCAATATTCTCTCTTCTCCTATTATTATTCATTCCCACTTACTGTCAGGGTTAAACAGAGGGAGAGAAAATCAGTTTGAGCAAGAGATGTCTGCCTTTAGATAACTGTCTTCTCCCACCCTCTCAGTGACTTTGAGAGGATAAGTCCTGTGTGCCTACTTTGCTTACTGGGACGAAAGAGAAAGCGGGGGGGATCATTCATGAGACACATGCTTACCTGACTCTATCTTTGCCTTATGTCTCATCAGGGAAAAGTTGGCACACAGAAACAAAGAACTCCTTGATACAGGATAGGGATGCTGCAGCTGCTCGGGCCTGGCCTAAAATGCACACAGTCAATGGTTATGTAAACAGGTCTCTCCCAGGTATGTACACACCTGCTCAACAATCCTCAGGGTCTTCCGAATTCAGCACCAGAGTTCTGTACTTCAGTTCACAGACAGCTCTGCATCCCAAAAATGAAGGCTTACCCATGTACAGACAGCCCACAGTCAGATTTCTCTTTCCTTTTGCTTAAATGTGAGTGGGCAACCAATGTTGAGCAAACATTTAAAAAGAACCTAAAATATGGAAGAGATATGCAAAGATGAACAAAGAAGATAATAATCCTACAATAAAAAGAGATAATGCTCAGAACAGAACTTGTCAGAAGCTCTTATTACTATTTTCATAAAGATTCAAGAAGATACTGCATAAATAAAGTAACATTAAGGTGACTTCCAGTTTTAAAATAGGCATATAGAGGCAAACTGGATTTACTTCCTCCGACAGAAAACCAAAGCCAAACATACAGCACCAAATCTCTCATGTGAAGATGAGACAGTTCCCAGAGCCACAGAGAAGTGAAAAAACTTTGAGTAAACAGTAAGAGAATCAGACTTCCACATGACTCTCCTTCCTCCTATTCTTCCTGGCATCAAGTATATGCAAAATCACCCCTCAACATCATGACTGTCTGAAGGCACACAGAACCCAGAGGATAGACAAAGAAATGATACCTAAGATAACACAGAAAAGTGAATTATTAATCGCTATCTTGTTAGGGTCAGTCACTGGGTTTTGGCTTTGTCTTTTTGGGAAGCTCATGGTTCCCTCTTTGTTATTGTTTCTTGTGAATATACATTGATGCATTTACATTGAAGGATTAGTCATTTATTTCAGTTTTTTCTGTCTAGCAGGTCACTGCCCTTTTTTTGGCTCTAGGTGGAACCTAAGTCCAGGTTCGCCTCAGCTCTAGTAACTGGGTCAGAGCCCTGCCTGTCCCAAGTGGGTGAGGTCCCAAAGGGATTATCTTAGCCGTATTGGAAGACTGGCTAGGGGTTCATGCCCTACAGGTCACCTGGACTTAGCAATTTTAAGGAAGCTCAATGATACCTAAGATAACACAGAAAAGTGATTCAGAAATTTCTCAGAGAAATTTAACATAGAGATTGAAACAATAAAAAGGAAACAGAAATCTTGGAACTGATAAATGCGTTTGATGAACTGAGTAACTCATAAGAGAATCAAGCAGAGGAAAGAATCAGTGAGCTCAAAGACTGGCTACTTGGAAATGCAGAGTCAGAGGATAAAAAGGAAAAAGAACAGAAAGAAATGAAGATCTACAAGATATAGAAAATTACCTCAAAACACCAAATCTAAGAATGTTTGATGTACAACAGGGAGCTGAGTAAGAGGATCCTAAAAGCAAGAGATAAGAATCAAATCACTTTAAAAATGTTGTTTTACTCCATATATATGAAAACTATACAGGTCAGGATGGAGTAAAACAACATTTTTAAAGTGTTCAAAGAAAAAACCTACAAATTTTGTATCCAGCAGAATTATCATTCAAATATGCCAAAGAGAGAAAGTCCTTTCCAGACAAACAAAAGCTGAGAGAATTCACCACTGGACATCTTGCAAGAAATGCTAAAGAGTTCTACAATCTGAAAAAAAAGAATACTAACATGCAAAAGAAAATTTTTCAAGTATAAAAACTACTGGTAGGTAAAATTAAATACATGGACACACTCAGAATACTCTATTATTTGTGCTGTGCAATCCACTTATAACTCTAGTATGAAGTGCAAAGGATAAATCTATCAAAAACTATAATAGTTACAGCAACCTATTAGGATATAGGTAATATAAAAATATGTAAATTGAGCAACTAAAAGTCAAAATGTGAGGGGTATGAAGTTAAAGTGTAGATTTGTGTGTGTGTCTGTGTGTGTGTGTGTGTGTGTGTGTGTTTCCTGCCTTTGTTTCTATTCCTTTTTTGTGATCTAAGATAAGTTTTCATTTCTTTAAAATTGCTTGTTATATCTATATCACAGCACAAAAACCTATAAGAGATTCACAAAAAATAGAAAGCAACAGATTAAAACATGTTACCAGAGATAATCACTCAGCCACAAAAGAAGACAGTAAGAAATGAAGAAAGGAAGAGAGGAGTCTCAAAACAACCAGAAAACAAGCCCTTGGGAGGCCGAGGTGGGCGGATTACCTGAGGTCAGTAGTTTGAGACCAGCCTGGCTTATTTTTTTGTATTTTTATTAGAGACGGGGTTTCACCATGTTGGCCAGGCTGGTCTTAAACTGCTGACCTCAAGCAACAATGTGGCGGAGTCTCACTCTGTCTCCCAGTCTGAAGTGCAGTAGTGATTCTCCTGCTTCAGCCTCCAGAGTAGTTGGAACTTGAATCCCAGAGGCGGAGGTTGCAGTGAGTGGAGATCGAGCTACTGCATTTCAGACTGGGAGACAGAGTGAGACTCCGCCTCAAAAAATAGAAAGAAAAAGAAGAAAAAAGAAAAGAAAAAAGCGTAGAGTGGCTGGATGAATAAAGAAACAAGATTCAACTATATACTGCTTTAAAAAAACCTTCTACACCAGCAAAGACACACACAAGACTGGAAGTGAAAGGAGCGAGAGTAGCTATACTCATATCAGATACAATAGGCCACAAATCAAAGACTGTAAAGAAAAACAAAGAGGGTCACTATATAATGATAAAGGGGTCAATTCAGCAAGAGGATATAACAGTTATAAATAGCTATATACCCAAAACAAGAGCTCCCAAGTATATAAAGCAAGCATTAATAGATCTAAAGGGAGAGATAGATTGCAATACAATATTAGTAGGGGACTTAACACCCCAGTCTCAGTAATGGACAGATCATCCAGACAAAAAATCGGTAAACAATAGAGTTACACTACATGCTAGATCTAATAGACCTAACTGACATTTACTGAACATTTTACCTAACTGCTGCAGAATACACATTCTTTTCATCAGGTCACAAAACAAGTCTGTAAAAATTTTAAAAAATAGAAATTGTATCAAGTATCTTTTCTGACCACAGTGAAATAAAACTAAAAATCAATAACAAGAGAAACCTCAGAAAATACACAAAAACACAAAATTAAGCAACATGCTCCTGAATGGCCAATGGGTAAATGAAGAAATTAAGAAGTAAATTTTGAAATACATAAGGGTCAGAGAAGAAATAAATGACATTGAGAGTAAAAAATACTTAGAAGATCAATGACACAAAAAGTTGGTTTTTTGAAAAAATAAACACAATTAAGAAATATAGCCAGACGATGAAAAAAAGACATAAGGATCAAATAAATAAAATCAGAAATGAAAAAGGGGACATGACAACGGAGACCTCAGAAATACACGGAATCATTAGAGACTATTATGAGCAACCATATGCCAACAAATTGGAAAACCTAGAAGAAACATAAATTTCTGGATATGTACAACTGACCAACATTGAACCATGAAGAAATAGAAAACCTCAACCAACCAATAATGAGTAATGAGATTAAAGCTGCAATAAAAAGTCTCCCATTCCGTCCTCCCCAAAAAAAATCCCAGGATGTGATAGATTCACTGCTGAATTCTACTAAACATTCAAAGAAAAACTAATACCAGTCCTACTCAAACTCTTTGAAACAATTTTAGAGAAACAATCACTTCCAACCTAATTAAACATGGCCAGCATTACCCTCATATCAAAACCAGAGAAAGGCACAACAAAAAAAGTTCATCAGTTTTGATATGAGGGTAATGAACATAGACACAAAAATCATTTAAAAAATACTAACAAACTGAATTCAACAATGCATTAAAAAGGTAATTCACCATTATCAAGTGGGATTCATCCCACAGATACAGGAATGATTCATCGGCACAAATCAATATATGCGATACATCATATTAATAGAATCAAGAACAGAAATCATATGATTATTTCCTTTTTTTTTTGAGACAAAGTCTCCCTTGGTCACCCAGGCTGGAGTGCAATGGCGTGATCTCGGCTCACTGCAACCTCTGCCTCCTGGGTTCAAGTGATTCTCGTGCCTCAGCCTCCCGAGTAGCTGTGACTACAGGCAGAGGCCACCACACCCAGCTAATTTTTGTATTTTTAGTAGAGACAAAGTTTCACCATGTTGGCCAGGCTGATCTTGAACTCCTGACGTCAAGTGATCCACCCACCTTGGCTTCCCAAAGTGCTGGGATTACAGGCTGATTATTTCAATCAAGTCTAACAAGCCATTTGATAAAATCAACATCCTTTTATGATGAAAACTTTCATCAACATGAATATAGAATAAACATACCTCAAAATAATAAAGGTCGTTCATGACAAACCCATGGCTAACATTATAGTGAATGTGGAAAAATCAAATGCCTTTCCTCTAAAGACTCGAACAAGAGAAGAATTAGTGGAAGTCCTGCACAGAGCAATTAGGCAAGAGAAATAAATACAGGACATCCAAATTGGAAAGGAAGAAGTCAAATTATTTCTTTTCTTTTGTTTTGTTTCGTTTTGTTTTGTTTGAGACAGAGTCTCACTCTGTCACCCAGGCTGGAGTGCAATGGCGCAATCTCAGCTCACCACAACTTCCACCTCCTGGGTTCAAGCGATTCTCCTGCCTCAGCTTCCTGACTAACTGGGATTATAAGGTTGCGCCACCACACCCAGCTAATTTTTGTATTTTTAATGGAGACAGGGTTTCCCCATGTTGGCCATGCCGGTCTTGAACTGCTGACCTTGTGATCTGCCCACCTTGGCTACTGAAAGTCCTGGGATTATAAGCGTGAACCACCATGTCCGGCCATCTACATATATTTTTTGCATTCATAACATACCTAGCTTTTTCTTAAATTTTTGATATTTTTAGCTTATGCAGTTCATGTGAAAGTCAACTGTATATTTTGAAACAGATTATAAAATCAATAAATTATAGGAAAAGGTTAAGAATTAAAAGATATGAATATTCATATTAAAATTGTCCATCAGGAGCTTCTGAGTAGCTGAACACATGGAGATTCCTGGAGAGTGGCTGGCCTCACGCCCCGTCCCACACACCCTTCACTATGCATCTCTTCCATCTGGTGTTTATAAAAAAGTTGCCGATCGCTGAAATATAAGGACACTGTGGTCTACTAGATAAAGCGGCTTGTATTGTCTTCTTTCCAGGACTTCATCTCCAGATGTCTAATTGAAATAGTGCATGCTGGGAGCAAAGTGGTGGAGTCGGACTCTTCAGCAATCATCTCACGGAAACATCTAGTTAACAACTTGATACATGAAATTACCTTCACAAGAGCTAAGAAAACCTGAACCCATGAGCAAGATTGTGAAGCCCTTTTGGACTGCAAAGACAAATAAAACCATAGTTGGACATTAAGGGGATTGGTTCTTTATGACTGCAGTACCACAGGCAGAAAGTCACCATGGATCCACAGTTTTTACACCGGAAAAAAGTGGGCCAGAGGCAGACATTTGGCTTCTCCACCATCCTAGATCCTTCTATAGGAGACTCATTCCTGCATCAGCTCATGGGGAGCACTTCGAGTATCAACTGGATTGAACCACCTGAAGTCACTATGGACAAAGAAATGGATCAGCAAGCAAGTAAGTAGAATTTGGCAGTGGCTCTCCATCCCTGCCAGAGGAAATGCCACATCAGAGACTGGGCCCATCCAGGCTGGACGCTGCATTAGTAGCAGAGCCAGCATGAGACTTGTGTCTAATCTGGGCTTATGGCCCCCTCTAATGTTAAAATTAAATACAATAGTCAGTCCATTCACTTTCTGGGCTAACACGATCCTCCTACCTCAGCCTCCAGAGTGGGACTACAGGTGTGTGCCACTATGCCTGGCTAAGTTTTTGTATTTGTGTGGTGTGTGTGTGTATAGATTGGGGTATTACTATGTTGCCCAGGCTGGGCTTGAACTCTTGGCCTAAAGCAGTCCTCCAGCCTCAGCCTCCTAAAGTGCTAGATTACAAGCATGAGCCACCACACCCATCCCCACTCAATTTCTAAATGAGCTCACTGAAATAGAGCAGTCATAAACAAACCCAGACTGTGAAGACAAGACTAAATACCTAATTCTTCAATGTGAAGACAGGGATGCACATCTACAAAGAATAAGAATAGCCTAAGAAAGATGGTCTCACCAAATGAACAAAAAATGGTGCCAGGGACTAATCCTAAAGACATTCAGGTGAATGATCTGGTAGACAAAGAATTCAAAACAGCTATTTTAAGAAAGCTCAGCAAACTTTTATAAACCACAGAAAAACAATTCAGAAATTTATCAAAGAAATTTAACAGAGAAATTGAAGGAATCAAAAACATTAAAGAGAAATCATGGAACTGAAATGTATAATAAAAAATGAAACTGCAATACAGGCACAGCAACAGAATTTATCAGGCAGAAGAAAGAATCAGTGAGCTCAAAGACAAGCTATCCAAAAATACAATCAGGAGAGGCTTCAGGATGGTTGACTAGATGCATCTGGTGCTTGCCTCTTCCATAGAGAGGAACCAAAATAGCAAGTAGATAATTATACTTTCAATAGAATTCAACACAGAAGTGACAAGAAGCACTGAAAACAAGGCAGGAGAGAGAAATAAGGCCCATTTCCATGGGATTGGCTGGGAGTCTGGAACAGCTTTGTAATATGGGAAAACAGTAAGAGACCCCAGTGTTCCTCATTATCACCAAGGACTCTTGCAATCCTAGCCACAGGAGAGCCTTGTTCTTTGATAGTATGGAGTTGCCTAAAGACCATGTGACGGCATTGCAACACAAAGCTCACGCTGGGGTCTACAAATCTCCCAAGCAGCTTGCAGTGACTTGGGTATCACCCCACCCCTGCATAGCACAACCAAGGAGCCTGAGGGAACGTTCATCTGGCCCAGCTCTACCTGCCACCAGTACCCAAGCATACCATCCAGGGGCCTAGGGATCACTTAGCTCTGTCCACCACTGGTGACAGCTGAGCACCTCCTGGGATCTGAGGTCAGGCCCAGTCAACCTGCCACTACTGCCACAGTTAGCACTTACTGCATGCACCACTTGAGGGTCTGGGGACTGGCTCATGCAATCCATAGCAGCCACCACTAACACCAGCACAGACCACTTGAGATTCAGAAGGTTGTCTCATTACTACTATTACCATCAACCATGCCACTTCTGCTGCCCAGGAACTTAAAAACGCACCCACCCAACTGATCCATCAATACAATTTCTGGCACCCAGTGATGCAAGGATGATTTAACATACGCAAATTATTTGATAAACCTGCAAAGAAGACGATACTGAGTAGGGAAATTTTGAAAGCTTTTCCTTTAAGAACACAGTACTGGAAGTCCTAGCTAGAGCGATTAGGTAAGACAGAAAAAACCAGCATCCAAATTGGAAAGAAGGAAGGCAAATTGTCCCTGTTTGGCTGGGCTTGGTGGCTCATGCTTGTAACCCCAGCACTTTGGGAGGCCAACGTGGGCAGATCACTTGAGGTCAGTAGTTTGTGACCAACCTGGCCAACATGGTGAAACCCCATTTCTACTAAAAATACAAACTTAGCTAGGTGTGGTGGCATGCCTATAGTCCCAGCAACTCAGGAGGCTGAGGCAGGAGAATCACTTGAACCCAGGAGGCAGACGTTGCAGTGAGCCGAGATCATGCCATTGCACTCCAGCCTGGGCAAAAGAACGAGAGACTCTGTCTCAAAAAAAAAAAAGAAAGAAAAGACAGAAAATATTATCAAAATGGATTAAGGAATTAAATGTAACACCTGAAACTGAAACTACTAGAAGAAAACATAGTATAAACATTTCATGACATCAATTTGGGCAAGAATTTGTTAGACAAGACTTCAAAATCATGAGTAACAAAAGCAAAAATAAAGAAATCAGATTACATCAAACTGGAAAGCTTCTGCACAGCAAAGGAAACAATCAACAGAGTTAAGAGACAACCTACAGAATGGGAGAAAATTTTTACAGATTATACATCTGACACAGGATTGATATCTGGAATATATAAGGAACTCAAACAACTCAATAGCAGAATTCAAATAATCCTATTAAAAATTAGCAAAATACTTGAATAGACATTTCTCCAAAGAAGACACACAAATGGCCAACAGGTATATGAAAAATGTTCAACATCGCTAATCATCAGGAAAATTAAAATCAAAACCACAGTGAGGTATCACTTATCCCTATTAGAATGACTATTATAAAAAAGACTACAAAATAACAAATGCTAGCAAGGATGTGGAGAAAGAGAAACTCCTATACACTGTTGGTGGAAATATAAATTAGTTAAGCCATTAGAGATAATAGTATAGAGATGCCTCAAAAATTAAAAACAGATCTATCATATGTTCTAGCAATCCCACTACTGGATATATACCAAAAAGAAATGAAATCAGTATGTCGAAGAAACATCTGTATCTACATGTTTATGACAGCATTATTCACAATAGTCAAGATATAAAATCAGCTTAAATGTCCATCAGTGGATGAATGCATAAAGAAAATATGTCATATATGCACAATGGAATACTATTTGTCCATTTAAAAAACATGAAATCCTGTCATTTGCAACAACGTGGATGAGGCTGGAGGACATTATGTTAAGTGAAACAAGCCAGACAAAGAAAGACAACATTCTCACTCCTATGTACAGTCTTTAAAAATTGGTCTCATAGTAGTTGAGATTAGTGATTCTAGGGAGATTAGGGGGAAGTGTGAGATGGAGACAAGTTAGTCAATGGATACAATGTTGCAGGTAAGTAGAAGGAATAAGTTCTGGTATTCTATTGCACAGCAGGATGACAATAGACAACAATAATATATTGCATATTTCAAATAGAAGAGAGGATTTTGAATGTTCTCACAATAAAGAAATGACAAACATTTAAGGTGATGGATATGATAATTACCCTGATTTGAATAATTACACAATGTATACAACTATTTATGTGTCAATAAAAAGTAATACAGTTAAAAAAATATAATTGCCCTTTAGGATAAATAAAAAGACCCCACACACAAAATTATCATTGTGGCATTTTAGAGCACAAAGAGAAGATACTTAAAGTTTCTTCTGGGAGAAACAGGTCACATACAAAAAAATGGGAATTAGATTGACAATATAATGGAGCAATATTGTAAAAGATCTAAGGGAAAAATTATTTTGAACCTAGAATTTTTAGTCAAGCTATGAATCAACTTTGGGGGAAGAAGAAAGGTGAATTTGGAAGATTCAGCAACTCCCGAGAATAATGAAGTATGAGAAGGATGTATTCTCCTTAATTCTTTTCTGTATTTTCCAATAATTTGATAATAAACATGCATAATTTTAGAATTAAAAAATTAATTAATTTTGAAAACATGCAAGTTCCTGTTCTCACATAGCTTATAATAGAGTGGAGTGACAGACTGTAGTCAAACATAATAATACATACAAAATTACAAACTGAGCATTACTCTGAAGGAAAATTATATAATTCTATGTAAACCTATAATAAAAGAATGTGACCTAGACTGGGAAATCAGAGAAGGCTTCCCTAAGGAAGTACCCCTTGAACTTAGCTTTGAAACTGGGGAAATGAGGTAATGTGAGATGAAGGCCTTGTAGTCCTTAATAGAGAGTCTGGACTTTATTCTATGTGGAATAAGAGCCACTAATGGGTTTTAGGCTGGTGGATACTACAATCAGATCTGAAATGCAAAAAATATTACACCAGTTTCTTTGTGGGTAAGAGTCTTGGAGGGGAACATGACTAGCTATGGGAAGACCTATAAAAAAAACTTTATCAGTAGCTCAGACAAGAGATACTGGTAACTTGGATTAAGATGACAGTAGTCCTAATAGTGAAAAAATAGATATATTTGAAAGCTCTTAGCCAAAATAGGAAGCAGCTGTGCCCTCATAGTTACCAGTGTGAGATCTTAAAACATGACTGCTTGGGTTCAAATATTGAGCAAATTAATTAACCTCTCTGGGCATCCATTTCCTCCCCTGCAAGACATGGAGGATAATAATTTCTACATTCATAGGGTTGTTATGAGGAATGAATGAATTAAAACTTGTAAAATACTTTGGACAGTGCTTGACATTAAGCAAGTGCTCAAATATTAGCTATTACTGATTATATTGCCCTGGTCAATGAAAAAGAATGAAGTGATGAAAATTGTAAATTTGGTTTTGAACATATGAGTTTTATGAGATATCCAGGTGGAGATGTTGAGAAAGTGATTGGCTGTATGAATCTGGAGTTCCAGAAGAGGTCACGAGAGGAGACAGAAGAAGCAGTCTGAGAAGTAGGAGAAAAAAACCCAGGTGCAAATAAAGACTGAAAAATATACATTGGATTTAGCAGCATGATGGTGATTCTTGATAGATTTGTTTACAAGTCAAGGTAGCAATAAAATGCCTAAGATTAATTTGTCCTTTGTGCCTTAGAAAGTCTTTTTCCATTTCAAATTCTGTACTTCTTAGCCATAGGTGTCTTATTCCTACTTTACAGGTCTGATTGGATGTCACAGGAAATCAGTGTATTGGCATGTGATTGGAATGGGAACCACTCCTGAAGTACACTCAATATTCCTAGAAGGTCACACATTTCTTGTGAGGAACCATCGCCAGGCCTCCTTGGAAATCTCACCAATAACTTTCCTTACTGCTCAAACAGTCTTGATGGACCTCGGACAGTTTCTACTATTTTGTCATATCTCTTCCCACCAACATGGTAATATCTTGGATCTTTAAAATGAGTATTATAAATATCCAGTTCTACTTTTAATAGAATTTACTGGACAATGCACAGGAAAATAGTGTGTTGCTGAAGGGGACATTACAGAGTTACCATGCGAGACCTTAACCAAGATCCCCTAATTTCTGGTCTCCAGTGTAAAGTTTTTACCTTGACTATAAAAGGGCTTGAGTATTAGTAGGACTCATGGATTTTTAGTTAAATGTCTGTGATAGAGGGAGAAAAGATGGCTTAGGGATGATTGAGGTGGGAAGATGAGGAGAACAGTATGCCCGTGGTTTCTCAGCTTTATCCCATTAACTAGGCTCCAATATCATGGAGAGAGGAATGCTGGTTGTAGCCGTAGAGATGTTTTTTTGGGAAATCTAGGGAAATGGGAAAAAAGGCGTTGCTCAGGTTGCAACTGTAAGGGCTCCAGTATATCAGTAGCAATGGCCAAAGTAGTAAATAGCAAATATGACAGGATATTGTAGTGCCTGACTTGAGACACCAGACTGCTGGAGGCACTCTGTAGATACCTGGCTGTAGATGAGAGACATCTGTTAAACTGAGGGCAGGTCAGAAGCTAGTGAATTTTAGGAGAAGTTGCATGGGATTGAAAGCTGGTCAACATATGTGACGCACCACATGAGATTTTCAAGGACTATTTGATGGGAACTTTGCAAAGGGTCAAAGGTTCTGTGTAAGCAAATTGGGATGATGGTAACTACAGTTTCAAATTATTTCAAGTTTGTTAATGTGACTTTATTTGTAACTACCAGTTGTGCAAATTCATATTGTATCATCATTTGACCCCCATTTTCCTACTTGTGTATTTATTCTGCTAATTAGGTCTCAGATCAACCTAATAACCCTCTTTCTCTACCCCTTTTATGATCATTGAAGGCTCTAACTCAGTTTGTGCTGCAATAACAGAATACCACAGACTGGGTAATTTATAATGTACAGAGATTTATTGGTTCACAGTTCTGGGGTCTGGGAAGTCTAATATCAAGTTGCCAGCAACTTACAAAGGCCTTCTTGATGCATCTTAACATGGTGGAAGGCATCACATGACAAAAGGACAAAGAAAGGGTGAGAGAGAACGAGCAAAAGGAGGGTGATAATGAATCCACTCCCATGAACCCTTTCCGCAGATAACTGCATTAGTCCATTCATGAGGGTGGAGCCCTCATGATCTAAAGACCTTTTAAAAGTTCACCTCTCAATACCATCATGATAATTAAATTTCAATATGAGTTTTGGAAGGAATGCACATTCAGATCATAGCCCCTAGAGGTAAAAATCACAACAGATACAGAAACAAAGTCCTTGCAGTCACAGAGGAATAGGTCATTTACTTGTATATGATCATTGTCAATCAATTATTGTCCAGTTTGAGCCTGACTCAGTTTAAGAGTTTATTTTTTGTTTTGTTTTTTTTTCTTTTTGACAGATTCTATACACGATTTTAATCTTTGTTTTTCAGAAAAAAATGTTTTTTCTTATTGAACCTTAGACAAAACCCTTTGTTTTTAGATGCAAACTGAATTATGTTTGAGGCCACATGAACCCCAGACTAGTTGTTTGCTGCTCCTAAAACCTGCCCTGTTCCTCATAATAAACTAAACAGGTCTCCCTTCTTAGAAGTATTTGATCTTGAGAATTGCCCTGTGGTATAAATAGGGCAGGAATTATTATTATCCATTTTACAAAGCATAAAGATGAGACTGAAAATGTTGAATAGACTTGCCATAGGGTTTACAACTAGTCATAGGCAGACATGCTTTTAAAATACATATGTCCTTGATTTTAAGTTGTATCTTTTCATGTTTTTATGAACTTGGAACATGTCTTAAAGTTTACATCTATACTATCATTTTTCCCAATAAGCTGTTATTAAATCAATGATTTGTATTATAATCTAATAGGGTAAATATAGAAATCATTAGGTGACTTTGGGGATGGGGAGGTAGATTGGTCTAGGCTTTGAAATGCTGAAAATATTCAGTTCTTCAAGTCTCTGTTTATAATTTGGGTCGGGGGAATGATAGGCTCAAAGCCAGTTCCAGAAGGGAAATAGTAAAGACCTCCCCAAAGCCAAACAAATGTCAGCACCATGCTTCCCATATAGCATGCAGAACAATGAGCCAATTCAACCTCTTTTCTTCATAAATTGCCCGGACTCAGATATTTCTTTATAGCAATGCAAGAACAGCCTAATACAGCAAGAAAGTCTGACATTGTTTAATTTGTCTGACTCCAGATGGCATGGAAGCTTATGTCAAAGTAGACAGCTGCCCAGAGGAACCCCAACTACGAATGAAAAATAATGAAGAAGAGGAAGACTATGATAATGATTTTGCTGATTCTGAAATGGACGTGGTCAGATTTGATGATGACAACTCTCCTTCCTTTATCCAAATTCGCTCAGTTGCCAAGAAGCATCCTAAAACTTGGGTACATTACATTGCTGCTGAAGAGGAGGACTGGGACTATGCTCCCTCAGTCCTTGCCCCCAATGACAGGTAAACACTCCTCCCCATACTCAAAAAGTTCTCACCAGTTATTCAAACCAACAAATCCTTAAGCCATCAGAGAAGCTTCTATTTTTCTCACTCCTTGCCTTGATTGGATCATATAAGCTGCTTTAGAGTTGGATTTGAGCTGTGCCTACCTAGAATTATTCTTCCCAAATTCTCATCTTTTTTTCTCTTATTCAGAAGTTATAAAAGTCAATATTTGAACAATGGCCCTCAACGGATTGGTAGGAAGTACAAAAAAGTTCGATTTATGGCATACACAGATGAAACCTTTAAGACTCGTGAACCTATTCAGTATGAATCAGGAATCTTGGGACCTTTACTTTATGGGGAAGTTGGAGACACACTGTTGGTAAGTTGAGGAGAAGATTTAAGGTCAGGTAAGAAGAAAAAGTCTGGAGAGTTTTGAGTTTCTAAAATACTTTATAATTCAGCCTTGTCTCCAGTGGACATGATCTTTTAAAAACTATAAATGTTACACAAATAATTGCTGATTGATTGTATATTTTTAAAATATGAGTATATAGAAAAAAATTTTATGTCACTCATTAAACTCAACACTCCTTTGAAATACTGCATAGACTTTGATACATATCCTTCCAGATCTTTCTCCATTAATCATATAGAATTGGAGTCAGCAGACTGTGGCCTATAAGCCAAATTTGGCCTGTGGCCTGCTTTTGAATAGTCCGTGAGCTTAGATGAGATTTTACATTTTTTTTTTTTTTTTTTTTTTTTGAGACAGAGTTTCGCCTTGTTACCCAGGCTGGAGTGCAATGGCGATCTCGGCTCACCGCAACCTCCGCCTCCTGGGTTCAGGCACCCTCCTGCCTCAGCCTCCCGAGTAGCTGGGATTACAGGCATGCGCCACCATGCCCAGCTAATTTTTTTTTGTATTTTTAGTAGAGACGGGGTTTCGCCTTGTTGACCAGGATGGTCTCGATCACTTGACCTCGTGATCCACCCGCCTCGGCCTCCCAAAGTGCTGGGATTACAGGCTTGAGCCACCGCTACCGACTCTACATTTTTAAATATTGCAAAGAAAAGAATGGAGGGTGGGATGAAGGGGAGGAAGAAGGCAGAGGAGGAAGAGAATATGTGACAGAGACTAGATAGCGCCACAAATTTTAGAGTATTTACTATCCAGCCTTTTCCAAAAAATACTTGCTTGCCCCAATCTAGGATATTAAGAATGACTATGGTGTAAGCAACAGAATACTCAATGGACGGTGGTTTAAATAAATAAGGGTTTATTTTCTTCACAAGAAATTTAAAGATAGGTCATTGGTTGCATCAATTCAACTGCTCAAGAATGTCATGGACACTGGTTTTTAGATGTGGAGTTTTGTTAGACACTGCCAAACTGATTTTCAGCAATTTTATACCAATTTGTATCCCCTACCGTAAGTATATGACTGCCCTTTTCCGCACACCATTGCCAACAACATATATTATAAACCTTCACAAAATTTTCCAATTTGATGAGCTAAATATTTATATGTTGTCTTCATTTGCATTTCCCTAGTTAGTAGTCAAATTGTATATTGTTTCATGGTTGTTCTCTATTTAACTAACTCCCTCTGTGAATTGCCTGCTACTAGATTTTGTCCAATTTTCTATTTGGGTAGTCATCTTTTGCTTATGTATTTGTAAAAGGCCTTTATATATTGTGGATATTGGCACATTGTTATTTATCTTCCAAATGTTTTCCTCACATTGTCACTTGTACTTTTAATTCCTTTATGGTATTTTTTTTGTCCTTCAAAAATTTTTTATCTTTATATATAGTCAAAATCTTCTATTCTTTATCAGTCTTTTCATTTATGTTTCTCTGGATCTTTTTCACTTCTGTTTTCTGCCTGAAAATGGCTTTGCCATCCCCAAGAAATTACAAAAATAGTATATATTATATTCTTTTATTTATATAGCTTTATTTTTATAGTGAGTAATCTAATTGCCCTGGAAGTTACTTTTGGATGTAGTGCATAATTCAAATAGAAATTTTCCCAAAATGGCAGCTAACTGACACAACCAATCCTTTTTTCATTAATTTGAAAATGTCTTCTTTATCATATACTAAATTGCTAAAATCTGGCATCTTGAATTCTTAACTAATCTGTTACCACACTGTTTTAATGCTGCAACTTTGTGATATGTTTGATAACTGTATGACATCTTCCTTCATTGTACTTCTTCAAAATTTTTATTAACTATTCTTGTACAGTTTTTCTTCATAAATTTTGTTTACCTATTTTATCTTTTTTCATTTCTTGAAGATTGTATAATTTTATTTTTTATTCATTAATTTTTAAAATGCGTAATGACATAATTTTACATGTTTATAGGGTACTTTTTATGTATTTTTAGTTACTTTTACCAGCTAGTTCAAAAATAGGTAAACAAGAGCATACAATAACAAGTAAATTTTCTTCCCTTTCAGACTTTCAACCCCATAGTGTGACAGACAGTCATTGCTGTGGGTTTGTATATTCCCCTCCAGAAATAGAAGAATTATCTCCTATGTGTGTGTGTCATGCACACACTGCGCAGTGTATTTCACACAAAACAGGGATTCTAAACTTGGTCTCTACCTTGATTTTCTCATCTATATTTTTGAATTGGCTGAGTGTGGTAGTGCATGCCTGTAGTCCCAGCTACTTGGGAGGCTGAGGGAGGAGAATCACCTGAATCCGGGAGGTGGAAGTTGCAGTGAGCTGAGATCCCACCACTGCACTCCACTCTGGGTGACAGAGCAAGACTCTGTCTCAAAAAAAAAGTAACAATATATTTTGGATATAACTTCATATCAACATATATAGATCTACCTCATCTTTGACTTATTCAGGTTATGCTCTGGACACCTTGCTGAATCCTACACTTAACATTAACTCAAAATGGATAAAAGATAAAATTCCATCAAAACTATCTTACAGGAAAATATAGGAATAAATCTTGGTGATATTGAATTAGACAATGGTTTATTGGATATAACACCAAAACCAAGAAGCAACAAAAGTAAACATACATAATTTTACTTCATCATACTTAAAAACTTTTGCACTTCAAAGGATACCCAGAAAATGAAAAGACAATTCATGGAACTGGAAAAAATGCTTGCATATTTTATATCTGATAAGGATTTAGTGTCCAAAATATATATATATATATATAAAGGACCCTTTCAACTCAATAATAAATAGGCAGATCACTGAAAACCATTCAAAAGTTTACCAAATGGTGAATAGATAAATAAAATGAATTTTATTCAGCAATTAAAAGAAAAGAGTAATTATATGTGATAAATATAGATGAAATTCAAAACATTGTAAGTTAAAGAAGTCAGACAAAAAGACTTACATATGGCATGATTTAACTTACATAAAATATACAGAAAAGACAAATTTATACAGCAGAAGTCTCTTTAGTGATTGTCAGGGGCTGGGAGTGGAAGCAGGGATTGCCTGCAACCCAGCATGGAGAATCTTTCTTGGGGTGATAGAAATATTCTAATTCTGGATTATGGCAATGATTGCACAACTCCATACATTTACTAAAAACCATTTAATTTGGAGATCCAAGGTGGCTGAATAGGAACAGCTCTGGAGTGCAGTTCCCAGGAGAGAACAATGCAGAGGTGAGTAATCACCGTGATTTCCAATGAGTTATTACTGCCCTACAGACCAGGAGATTCCTTGGGCTGAAAAGTGCCATGAGTTTCCAGCATGGCTGTTCAGCTGGCAGTGGGTCTCACACAAAAACTCACACAAATCTGAAGTGGCTTTCAACTGGCCTGGAATGCCTGGGAGACAGAGCCGCCCCATTCCAACTGAAAAAGGGGCTGAAACAGGAGCCAGGTGATCTGGCTCAGATCCCACCCCAACAAAGACCAGCAATCTGAAATGCTCTGGATTGAGAGTTTCAGCAAGTGCAGCTGGACCCAGATGGATAACATCTGGGGAAGGTGTCAGCCATTACCAAGGCAGTCCACCACCAGGTACCAAGGCAGTACACCATTAGAGGCAGTCCGCCATTACGAGGAGGCAGTCCACTATTACTGAGGCAGACTGCCATTACCGAAGGCAGTTCTAACATACCTCTGTAAACAAAACTGCAAGGAAGTTCACACAGCAGCTGAGCAGCAGAGCCCATGGCAGCTCAGCAATGCCTCTGCTGGCAGACTGTGACTAGGCTACCTCCTTGCTGGGCAGGGCATCTCTGAAAAAGGCAGCAGCATCAGGAACTTATAAATAAAGCCCCACCTTCCCAGGACAGAGCACCTGGGAAAAGGCAGTTATGAGTTCCACTGCAGCAGACTTAAATGTACCTGCCCAGCAGCTCTGAATGAACAACAGAGCTCCAGCTCAGCACTTGAGCTCCTATAAGGGACAGACTGTCTCCTCAAGCAGCTCCCTGACCCCTGTATATCCAAAGAGACACCTCATAAAGGAGAGCTCAGGCTGACATCTGGCAGGTATCCTCTGGGACAAAGATAACAGAAGAAGAAACTGGCAGCAACCCTTACTGTTCTGCAGCCACTGCAGGTGATCCCCAGGCAAGCAGGGTCTGGACCTCCAGCAGTCCTACAGCAGAGGGCCTGACTGTTAGAAGGAAAACTAACAGAAAGAAATAACTTCATCATCAACAAAAAGGACATCCACTCAGAGACCCCATCTGAAAGTCACCAACTACAAAGACCACAGGTAGATAAATCCACAAAGATGGAAGAAACCAGCAAAAAGGATGAAAACACCCAAAACCAGAATGCCTCCTCCTAAGAAGGATCACAACTCCTCACCAGCAAGGGAACAAAGCTGGATGGAGAATGAGTCTGATGAATTGACAGAAACAGGCTTCAGAAGGTGGGTAATAACAAACTTCTCTGAGCTAAAAGAACATGTTCTAACCCAATGCAAAGAAACTAAGAACCTTGAAAAAGGTTTGATGAAATGCTAATGAGAATAAACAGCTTAGAGAAGAATATAAATGAATTGATGGAGCTGAAAACACAACAAGAGAACTTCATGAAGCATACACAAGTTTCAATAGCTGAATTGACCAAGCAGAAGAAAGGATATCAGAGATTGAAGATCAACTCAATGAAATAAAATGAGAAGGCAAGATTAGAGAAAAAGAGTGAAAAGAAATGAACAAAGCCTCCAAGAAATATGGGATTATGTGAAAAGACCTAATCTACATTTTGATAGGTGTACCTGAATGTGACAGAGAGAATGAATCCAAGCTGGAAAACACTCTTCAGGATATTATCCAGGAGAACTTCCCAACCTAGCAAGGCAGGCCAATATTCAAGTCCAGGAAATACAGAGAACACCACAAAGATATTCCTCAAGAAGAGCAACCCCAAGGCACATAATCATCAGATTCACCAGGGTTGAAATGAAGGAAAAATGCTAAGGGCAGCCAGAGAGAAAGGTCGGTTACCCACAAAGGAAGCCCATCAGACTCACAGCAGATCTCTCAGCAGAAACCCTACAAGCCAGAAGAGAGTGGGGGGCCAATATTCAACATCCTTAAAGAAAAGAACTTTCAACCTAGAATTTCATATCCAGCCAAACTAAGCTTCATAAGTGAAGGAGAAATAAAACCTTTATACAAGCAATTGCTGAGAGATTTCATCACCACCAGGCCTGCCTTTACAAGAGCTCCTGAAAGAAGCACTAAACATAGAAAGGAACAACCAGTACCAGCCACTCCAAAATGTACCAAATGGTAAAGACCATTGACACAATGAAGAAACTGCATCAACTAATGGGCAAAACAACCAGCTAGCATCAAAATGGCAGGATCAAATTCACATAACAATATTAACCTTAAATGTAAATGGGCTAAATGCCCCAATCAAAAGACACAGACTGGCAAATTGGATAAAAGTCAAAACCCATCTGTGCTGTATCCAGGAAACCCATCTCATGCAAGGACACACATAGGCTCAAAATAAAGGGATGGAGGAAGATTTACCAAGCAAATGGAGAGCAAAAAAAGCAGGAGTTGCAATCCTAGTCTCTGATAAAATAGACTTTAAACCAACAAAGATCAAAAGAGACAAAGAAGGGCATTACATAATGGTAAAAGGATCAATGCAACAAGAAGAGCTAATGATCCTAAATATATACACCCAATACAGGAGCACCCAGATACATAAAGCAAGTTCTTAATGACCTACAAAGAGACTTAGACTCCACACAATAATAGTGGAGACTTTAACACTCCACTGTCAATATTAGACAGATCAATGAGACAGAAAATTAACAAGGATATCCAGGACTTGAACTCAGATCTGGACCAAGCAAACCTAATAGACATTTACAGAACTCTCCACCCCAAATCCACAGAATATACATTCTTCTCAGCACCACATCACACCTACTCTAAAATTGACCACATAATTGGAAGTAAATCACCTCAGCAAATGCAAAAGAATGGAAATCATAACAAACAGTCTCTCAGACCACAGTGCAATCAAATTAGAACTCAGGATTAAGAAACTAACTCAGAACCACACAACTTCATGGAAACTGAACAACTGGCTCTTGAATGTTGACTGGATAAACAATGAAATGAAGGCAGAAATAAAGATGTTCTAAACCAATGAGAACAAAGACACAACTACCAGAATCTCTGGGACACATTTAAAGCAGTGTCTAGAGGAAATTTATAGCAATAAATGCCCACATGAGAAGCAAGGAAAGATCTAAAATTGACACCCTATCATCAAAATTGAAAGAGCTAGAGGAGCAAGATCAAAAAACTCAAAAGCTAGCAGAAGACAAGAAATAACTAAGATCAGAGCAGAACTGAAGGAGATAGAGACACATAAAACCCTTAAAAAATCAATAAATCCAGGAGCTGGTTTTTTTTGAAAAGATCAACAAAATAGACAGACCACTAGCCAGATTAATAAAAAAGAAAAGAGAGAAGAATCAAATAGATGCAATAAAAAAATGATAAAGGGATATCACCACAGATTCCACAGAAATACAAACTACCATCAGAGATTACTACAAACAACTCTATGCACATAAACCAGTAAACCTGGAAGAAATGGATAAATTCCTGGACACTTGCACCTCCCAAGCCTAAACCAGGAAGAAGTTGAAACCCTGAATAGACCAATAACAAGGGCTGAAGTTGAGGCAGCAATTAATAGCCTACCAACCAAAAAAAGCCCAGGTCCAGATGGGTTCACAGCCAAATTCTACCAGACATACAAAGAGGAGCTGGTACCACTCCTTCTGAAACTATTCCAAACAATCCAAAAGAGGGAATCCTTCCCAAATCATTTTATGAGACCAACATCATCCTGAAAAACCCAGCAGAGACTCAACAAAAAAGAAAACTTCAGGCCAATATCCATGATGAACATAGATGCAAAATCTTCAATAAAATAATTGCAACAGCACATCAAAAGCTTATCCATCATGATCAACTAGGCTTCATCCTGGAGATGCAAGGCTGGTTCAATATACACAAGTCTATAAATGTAATCTACCACATAAACAGAACCAAAGACAAAACCACATGATTATCTTGATAGATGTAGAGAAGTCCTATGACAAAATTCAACAGCGCTTTATGCTAAAAACTCAATAAACTAGGTATTGATGGAATGTATCTCAAAATAATAAAAGCTATTTATGACAAACCCACAGCCAATATCATACTGAATGGGCAAAACTGGAAGCATTCCTTTGAAATCTGGCACTAGACAAGGATGCCCTCTCTCACCACTCCTATTCAATATAGTATTGGATGTTCTAGCAAGAGCAATCAGGCAAGAAAAAGAAAGAAAGGGTATTCAAAGGAAGTCAAATTGTCTATATTTGCAGATGACATGATTGTATATTTAGAAGACCCCATCATCTCAGCCCAAAATCTCTTTAAACTGATAAGCAACTTCAGCAAAGTCTCAGGATACAAAATCAATGTGCAGAAATCACAAGCATTCCTATACACCAATAACAGACTTAAAGAGAGCCAAATCAAGAACAACTGCCATTCACAATTGCTACAAAGAGAATAAAATACCTAGGAATACAACTAACAAAGGATGTAAAGGACCTCTTCAAGGAGAACTACAAACCACTGCTCAAGGAAATAAGAGAGGACACAAACAGATGGAAAACATTCCATGCTCATGGTTAGAAGAATCAATATTGTGAAAATGGCCATACTGCCCAAAGTAATTTATAGATTCAATGCTATCCCCATCAAGCTACCTATGACCCTTCACAGAACTGGAAAACCACCTTAAACTTCATATGGAACCAAAAGAGAGCCCACATAGCCAAGACAATCCTAAGCAAAAGAACAAAGCTGGAGGCATCATGCTACCTGACTTCAAACTATACTACAAGGCTACAGTAATCAAAACAGCATGGTACTGGTACCAAAACAGAGATATAGACCAATGGAACAGAACAGAGGCCTCGGAGGCAATGCCACACATCTACAACCATCTGATCTTTGACAAACCTGAAAAACAAGCAATGGGGAAAGGATTCCTGTTTAATAAATGGTGTTGGGAAAACTGGCTAGCCATGTGCAGAAAGCAGAAACTGGACCCTTCCTGACACCTTACACTAAAATTAACTCCAGATGGATTAAAGACTTAAACATAAGACCTAACACCATAAAAACCCTAGAAGAAAACCTAGGCAAAACCATTCAGGACATAGGCATAGGCAAGGACTTCATGACTAAAACACCAAAAGCATTGGCAACAAAAGCCAAAATAGACAAATGGGATCTAATTAAACTCCAGAGCTTCTGTACAGCAAAAGAAACAATCATTAGAGTGAACTGGCAACCAACAGAATGGGAAAAATTTTTGCAATCTACCCATCTGACAAAGGGCTAATATCCAGAATCTACAAAGAACTAAAACAGATTTAAAAAAAAAAAACAAACCCATTCAAAAGTGGGCAAAGGATATGAATGGATACTTTTCAAAAGAAGACATATATGAGGCCAACAAACATATGAAAAAATGCTCATCATCACTGGTCATTAGAGAAATGCAAATCAAAACCACATTGAGATACCATCTCATGCCAGTTAGAATGGCGATCATTAAAAAATCTGGAGACAACAGATGCTGGAGAGGATGTGGAGAAATAGGAACACTTTTACACTGTTGGTGGAGTGTAAATTAGTTCAACCATTGTGGAAGACAGTGGTGATTCCTCAAGGACCTAGAAATAGAAATTCCATTTGACCCAGCAATCCCATTACTGGGTATATATCCAAAGGATTATAAATCATTCTATTATAAAGACACATGCACATATGTTCATTGCAGCACTGTTTACAATAGCAAAGACCTGAACCAACCCAAATGCCCATCAACGATAGACTGGACAAGGAAAATGTGGCACATATACACCATGGAATACTATGCAGCCATAAAATGATGAGTTTGTGTCCTTTGTAGGGACATGGATGAATCTGAAACCATCATTCTCAGCAAACTGACACAAGAACAGAAAATCAAACACATGTTCTCACCATAGGCAGGTGTTGAACAATGAGAACACATGGACACAGGAGGGAGCATCACACACTGGGGTCTGTTGGGGAACAGGGAGGGACAGGGACAGCAGGAGGGAGGTTGGGGAGGGATAACATGGGGAGAAATGCCAGATATAGGTGACAGGGATGGAGGCAGCAAACCACATTGCCATGTATGTACCTATGCAAAATCCTGCATGATCTGCACATGTACCCCAGAACCTAATGTAAATAAAAATGTTTTTAAAAGACCATTTAAAAATTGTATACTTATAATGTGTGAATTTTACAATATATAAATTATACCTCAATAAACATATTTTAGGTGGACAAATTATCAGACAGAAAAACAGACGATATTGAAAGAAATGATAATTAAACTGCTATGATTATTACTGTGGTATACTTAATTACCTCTAAATTTAGTGGTTAAAACAACAGCTGTTTTATTATTCTCATAGATTATTTGTATCAGGAGTTCAGGCAGGACTCCATTGGGCAGTTATTTATCTCTTTGGCATTGACCAAGGTCACCTACATGTTGTCTTCTTCATATTGTGGCAGCCTCAGAGTAGTGGGACTTCTTATATGGTGGCTCAAGGCTCCAACTGTGTGTTCTAGTTAACAAAGCAGAAAGTGCCTCACGTTTTGCAATAAGCTTCAGAAGTCGCGCAGAACTTTATGCCATAATCTGTTAGTTGAAAGCAGACAAAACCCACCTAGAATCAAGAAGAAGAAAAATTTGGCTCACTTCCTGACAGCTTACTTCTCTAGAGCCAAAAAGGATGCAATCTTATCTTTCGTGTATTGAAAGAAAATAACTATCAACCTACCAAGAATTGCCATTTTATTGGAAATTTATATCAATATCAATATTCAATAAATAAATAAATAACTTTATATTAAAATTTAAAATGTAGAGTATAAAAAAGGAAATATCAACCACTTATTTTTTATTAGGTTAAGATAGCATTTGGTTGTAAACCTGACTAAGTCAGCATGAGAAAGGAAAATTAAAAGTACAAACCAATTGCACGGCTTCAAAAAATCCTAAACAGAATTTAATAAACCTAATACAGCAATATATTAAAATATAATACTTATTATCAAGTTAACTTATCCCAGGAGTACTAGATTAATTTAACATTAGAAAATCAAATGTGACAATCTACTATATTAATACATAAAAGGAAAAACATAATTTGATAATTCCAATAGCTTCAGAAAAAGCATTAGTCAAAAGTCAACATCCATTCATAATAAAAACTCACAGGAAATTTGGATTACAAGGAAATACTTATCATTATCCTGATAAACATCTGGAAAAAACTTAAAATGCTTGTCAGTTGTTGTGTCAAAACTGCAAAAAGTGAGGGGAATCCAGCACATCTTTAGAAAGGACTGGTTTCTGTTTAACCCTTAAGAAAGAAAATCTAATGGCAGATTAGGGAGGGAGGGAGTGTAACAAAGCATGCCTGATCTCCCATCCCACCATGGTCAGAAATTCAGTTTTTTTCTCTGGGGTCTTCTTGGCCAAGAAGTGGGTCTCTTCAGTTGTTTCAGGATGCTTAAGATTTTATTTTTATTTTTCAGTATCAATGGGTTTCTAGTCTCATATTCAAACAATCACAGATTGAAAGTATTCAAAGTTCAACCCCAAAACAATAAAAGATAATAATACAACAATAAATAATAATACAAAGAAAAAATACAATATAGCAACTGTTTACATAGCATTTACATTTTATTATGTTTCTATAAGAAATCTAGAGATGAGTTAAAGTACATGAGAGTGTGTGCATAGGTCGTATGCAAATACTACATCATTTTACATAAGAGACCAGAGTATCACAGATTTTGGTATCTGCGGGGGTCCTGGAACCAATCCTCCATGCATGCCAAGGGACAGTCATAGCTCTCTGAACAATTTCATGAAAAGACCAAATATTTTGAGTTTTATCTAGGCTTAAATTACTATAATGTAGATAGAGGCCACTTTTATTTATCTGGAGTTAGATTGCAGTTTTCTTGTTGATTTTAGTTGTTTTAGAATTTGATCTTAGATCTCACTTATACTTTCAGATTATATTTAAGAATCAAGCAAGCCGACCATATAACATCTACCCTCATGGAATCACTGATGTCCGTCCTTTGTACTCAAGGAGATTACCGAAAGGTAAGTATTCCCTCGATTCATAGGTCTTTTTTACCTGTAGATACAGATGAGATCAATAACATCAATAACAATTAAAATTATGTTGGTACTTTCTCCAGCTGTTGGCTAGACCTCAAGCTCCAGTCTAAAGTTATAAAAATCAATTATAGAAATCCTTAGGTGATGTTTCTTTTATCATTATAATTAATTACTTTTAAAAAATTTATTTATTAGTTTCCTTTCGGCCGGAACCGCCATCTTCCAGTAATTCGCCAAAATGACGAACACAAAGGGAAAGAGGAGAGGCACTCGATACATGTTCTCTAGACCTTTTAGAAAACATGGAGTTGTTCCTTTGGCCACGTATATGCGAATCTATAAGAAAGGTGATATTGTAGACATCAAGGGAATGGGTACTGTTCAAAAAGGAATGCCCCACAAATGTTACCATGGCAAAACTGGAAGAGTCTACAATGTTACCCAGCATGCTGTTGGCATTGTTGTAAACAAACAAGTTAAGGGCAAGATTCTTGCCAAGAGAATTAATGTGCGTATTGAGCACATCAAGCACTCTAAGAGCCGAGATAGCTTCCTAAAACGTGTGAAGGAAAATGATCAGAAAAAGAAGGAAGCCAAAGAGAAAGGTACCTGGGTCCAACTGAAGCGACAGCCTGCTCCACCCAGAGAAGCACACTTTGTGAGAACCAATGGGAAGGAGCCTGAGCTGCTGGAACCTATTCCCTATGAATTCATGGCATAATAGGTGTTAAAAAAAAATAAAAGACCTCTAGACTGTAAAAAAAAAAAAAAATTTATTTATTATACCTCAAGTTCTGGGGTACATGTGCAGATCGTGCAGGTTTGTTACAGGGGTATACACATGCCATGGTGGTGGTTTGCTGCATCCATCCCCCACCGTCACCTACATTAGATATTTCCCCTAGTGCTATCCCTCCCCAATCCCCCACCCCTGCTATTCCTCCCCTAGCCCTCCACCCAGTAGCCCTGGTGTGTGATGTTTCCCTCCCTGTGTCCGTCTGTTCTCATTGTTCAACACCCACTTATGAGTGAGAATATGCAGTGTTTGGTTTTTTGTTCTTGTGTCATTTTGTTGAGAATGATGGTTTCCAGCTTCAACCATATCCCTGCAAAGGACACGAACTGATCCTTTTTTATGGCTGCATAGTATTCCATGATGTATATGTGCCACATTTTCTTTATGCGGTCTATCATTGATGGGCATTTGGGTTTGTTCCAAGTCTTTGCTGTGGTAAACAGTGCTGCAATAAACATATATGTGCATATGTCTTTATAATAGAATGATTTATAACCCTTTGGGCATATACCCAGTAATGGGATTGCTGGGTCAAGTGGTATTTTTATTTCTAGACCCTTGAAAAATCACCACACCATCTTCCACAATGGTTGAACTAATTTACACTCCCACCAACAGTGTAAAAGTGTTCCTATTTCCCCACATCCTCTCCAGCATCTGTTGTCTCCAGATTTTTTAATGATCACCATTCTAACTGGTGTGAGATGATATCTCAGTGTGGTTTTGATTTGCATCTCTCTAATGACCAGTGCTGATTAGTTTTTTCATATGTTTGTTGTCTGCATAAATTCTTCTTTTGAAAACTCTCTGTTCATATCCTTTGCCCATTTTTTGATGGGTTTTTTTTTTCTTGTAAATCTGTTTTAGTTCTTTGTAGATTCTGGATATTAGCCCTTTGTCAGATGGGTTGATGACTGCAAAAATTTTTTCTCATTCTTTTGGTTGCCAGTTCATTCTACTGATAGTTTCTTTTGCTGTGCAGAAGCTGTGGAGTTTAGTTAGATCCCATTTGTCTGTTTTGGCTTTTGTTGCCAATGCTTTTGGTGTTTTGGTCATGAAGTCCTTGCCCATGCCTATGTCCTGAATGGCATTGCCTAGGTTTTCTTCTAGGGTTTTTATGGTGTTAGGTCTTATGTTTAAATCTTTAATCCATCCAGAGTTAATTTTTGTATAAGGAGTAAGGAAGGGACCCAGTTTCTGCTTTCTACACATGGCTAGCCAGTTTTCCAACACCATTTATTAAACAGGGAATCCTTTACACATTCCTTATTTTTGTCAGGTTTGTCAAAGATCAGATGGTTGTAATTGCGAGGTGATGTTTCGTGTAAGTTAGTGAACAGTCACCTGATGTGTTTTTCCTGGTACCTAGTGGTGATGTTCAGATACTGCATAGCCAATGAGATTGGCACTTTTCCACTGCAGCTGCTATAAATGCCCTAAAATCTTGAAGCTGGTTCTTCTGGCATTTAAGATAATATTTTTTTCTAAATATATTTTTTGGCTATATTCCAGACTTTTGGTATCTAGTAATCTCTTTTCATTTCTAAATAGTTCACGACTCCGGTTTTTATTTAGTATATTGTTTGTTGTTTGAAGATTTATGACATGTCTATCACATGGGCTGCAGGTTTTACTAATAAAAATGCCCCTCTTGGTTTTTTGTTCCTTAAATTGAATTCTATTTCACCAATTTTAGTATTGCCACATATGCTTACCTAATTTATCTTTTTCATGACATTAGTTTCTCATATTTTTATTCATTTTGTATTTGCCCTGATATGTCTTTGTGTATTCTGATACTTTTATATTTTAATTACAATTACTTTAGCCTTTTATTTCTTTTGTCAGTAGTTTTATTATATATATGTATTTTTAGTAGATTGGATGTTATGTATATTCTTTCTATTCTTTAATTTTGTTTTTGATTTTTGGTGGTTATCTCTGTGTCTCTAAAAAGTTACTTATACTGCTATCTCTTTGTTTTTCAACTTGAGACATTATATACTTACCTTGTTGTGTGTGAAGTGAGTACTTAACATTGTGCTTCTTTCCATTCAAGTTGTTTCAGTTTTATCAGTGTTTTCAGTTCCTCAATTGGCTATCATTAGAATTTTAAAAATATACTAAACATCCATTTTTAGTAATATATTTTCCAATCATGATTGGAAAAATCCAATCATGGATTGAAAATATATTTTGACTCCATATTTTGTAAATTAAGGATGTTAAAAACTGTAACCCTCACTTTTCCTCTCCCAAAACCTTTCTTTTCTTTACTGCTGCTAGCCATTCATTTACTTTTATGAAACAACTTAACATTTACATTTTGTACTGTAATTGAAATATGCTAAAATTTGAAATAACTCTTCCTTGCTTTGTATATTTTCTCTAAAACTTAAGACTTTCTTTTCTTTCTTAGGAAAAGAAATGTATGCTTCTTCACCATATTTCTTAGATCTTTCAGCTTCTTAATCATTTCATTTATTGCTTGGTATCCAAATCTTTTTTTTTCTTTGACAGGGTCTCGCCTCTGTCACCCAGGTTGGAGTGCAGTGGAGTGCAGCTGGATCTCAGCTCACTGAAACCCCACCTTCCAGGTTCAGGCTATCCTCCCATCTCAGTTTCCTGAGTAGCTGGGACCACAGGCACACGCCACCATGCCCAGCTAATTTTTTTTTGCATTTTTATGTAGAAATGGCGTCTTATCTTGTTGCCCAGGCTGGTCTTGAATTCCTGAGTTCAACAGATCTGCCTGCCTTGGTCTCCCAAAGTGCTGGAACCAAATCTTTTTCTTCTTAAAGACATTCTTGCAGTTAATGGCATTAACTTCTCTTCTCTTGTACATTTCTATTTTTTATTTCTTCTCTTGTTTTTCTGGAAGCATATCCTCAAGTAACCTTTAAATATGTACATAGAGGGTAAACTTTCTGAATCCTTCAGTATCACATGATGGATAGACAGACTGGTTATAAAAATTTTTCCACCGGGTGCAATGGCTCACACCTGTAATCCCAGCACTTTGGGAGGCTAAGGCCTGAAGATCACTTGAGGTCAGGAGTTCAACACCAACCTGGCCAACATGGTAAAACTCCGTCTCTACTAAAAAATACAAAAAAATTAGCTGGGCATGGTGGTGCACACCTGTAATCCCAGCTACTCAGGAGGCTGAGGCAGGAGAATTGCTTGAACCCGGGAGGTGGAGGTTGCAGTGAGCCAAGATCACACCACTGCACACCAGCCTGGGCAACACAGCAAGACTCCATCTCAAAAAAATTTTTCCTTCCATTTTTTTCTAATATTTGTTATTGCTGATAAGAATTTAGTGCCAGTTTTATTTTCACCCTTTATGGAAGAAGGGCATAGTTACAGAGTTCTGGGGAGATTTTGAACGTGTATCCTGAAATTTGAAGGCACATGATACAGTTACTGGTAACCTGCTTTTTCCATGGAGAATTTTGAAGTCTATAATGCCCATAATAGTGGGCAAGAAGAGAGGGCAAGAGTGGAGCAATTTGCCTTTCTTCTGTTTGACATGAGTTTCCTCTGTAACAAGTGAATACTGCTGAAAGTAGCTGGGCTTTATCTCTTTTGAAGATGTTCTGCCCCAGAATGCAGCTAGGCAGGCTGAGGAGATAGCAGAACCAATAGAGTCTTGGATATATCACTGAAAGTAATAAGAGTTGATGGGGAGAGAGCTTGAGTACTTAACATTGTGCTTCTTTCCATTCAAGTTGTTTCAGTTTTATCAGTGTTTTCAGTTCCTCAATTGGCTATCATTAGAATTTTAAAAATATACTAAACATCCACTTTTAGTAATATATTTTCCAATCATGATTGGAAAAATCCAATCATGGATTGAAAATATATTTTGACTCCATATTTTGTAAATTAAGGATGTTAAAAACTGTAACCCTCACTTTTCCTCTCCCAAAACCTTTCTTTTCTTTACTGCTGCTAGCCATTCATTTACTTTTATGAAACAACTTAACATTTACATTTTGTACTGTAATTGAAATATGCTAAAATTTGAAATAACTCTTCCTTGCTTTGTATATTTTCTCTAAAACTTAAGACTTTCTTTTCTTTTCTTAGGAAAAGAAATGTATGCTTCTTCACCATATTTCTTAGATCTTTCAGCTTCTTAATCATTTCATTTATTGCTTGGTATCCAAATCTTTTTTTTTTCTTTGCGACAGGGTCTCGCTCTGTCACCCAGGTTGGAGTGCAGTGGAGTGCAGCTGGATCTCAGCTCACTGAAACCTCCACCTTCCAGGTTCAGGCTATCCTCCCATCTCAGCCTCCTGAGTAGCTGGGACCACAGGCACACGCCACCATGCCCAGCTAATTTTTTTTTTGCATTTTTATGTAGAAATGGCGTCTTATCTTGTTGCCCAGGCTGGTCTTGAATTCCTGAGTTCAACAGATCTGCCTGCCTTGGTCTCCCAAAGTGCTGGAACCAAATCTTTTTCTTCTTAAAGACATTCTTGCAGTTAATGGCATTAACTTCTCTTCTCTTGTACATTTCTATTTTTTTATTTCTTCTCTTGTTTTTCTGGAAGCATATCCTCAAGTAACCTTTAAATATGTACATAGAGGGTAAACTTTCTGAATCCTTCAGTATCACATGATGGATAGACAGACTGGTTATAAAAATTTTTCCACCGGGTGCAATGGCTCACACCTGTAATCCCAGCACTTTGGGAGGCTAAGGCCTGAAGATCACTTGAGGTCAGGAGTTCAACACCAACCTGGCCAACATGGTAAAACTCCGTCTCTACTAAAAAATACAAAAAATTAGCTGGGCATGGTGGTGCACACCTGTAATCCCAGCTACTCAGGAGGCTGAGGCAGGAGAATTGCTTGAACCCGGGAGGTGGAGGTTGCAGTGAGCCAAGATCACACCACTGCACACCAGCCTGGGCAACACAGCAAGACTCCATCTCAAAAAAAAATTTTTTCCTTCCATTTTTTTTCTAATATTTGTTATTGCTGATAAGAATTCTAGTGCCAGTTTTATTTTCACTCCTTTATGGAAGAAGGGCATAGTTACAGAGTTCTGGGGAGATTTTGAACGTGTATCCTGAAATTTGAAGGCACACATGATACAGTTACTGGTAACCTGCTTTTTCCATGGAGAATTTTGAAGTCTATAATGCCCATAATAGTGGGCAAGAAGAGAGGGCAAGAGTGGAGCAATTTGCCTTTCTTCTGTTTGACATGAGTTTCCTCTGTAACAAGTGAATACTGCTGAAAGTAGCTGGGCTTTATCTCTTTTGAAGATGTTCTGCCCCAGAATGCAGCTAGGCAGGCTGAGGAGATAGCAGAACCAATAGAGTCTTGGATATATCACTGAAAGTAATAAGAGTTGATGGGGAGAGGAGCGTTGCAGAAGGAAACACCTCTCGTGTCATAGAACTATGTAGTGCTCAGGTCCCCATAGTAACTCTAAAGAAACCATACATGTATCCTGTGAAAAGCCCAGCATTTGGGCACCTCCTACACAGAGAACATTGATGACCAAATAGATAGATAGAGCAGCAGGATCTATTAAACAAGAGTCTGTTTGCCCTTTCTTGTAATATCTACCCTCCCTCACCCTGAGTTCCTGGAAAAGGGAAGAGAAGCCTATAAATATTGAAAGAACATACTACACCATTCCCTTTTCTTTTCTTTCTTTTCTTTACTTTTTTTTTTTTTTTTTTTTTGGAGGCAGAGTCTCACTCTGTTGCTCAGGCTGGAGTGCATTGGTGCAATCTTGGCTCACTGCAACCTCTGCCTCCTGGGTTCAAGCGATTCTCATGCCTCAGCCTCCCAAGTAGCTGGGATTATAAGTGCCTGCCACCACGCCTGGCTAATTTTTGTATTTTTAGTAGAGACAGGATTTCACCATGTTGGCCAGGCTGGTCTCGAACTCCTGACCTCAACACCATTCCCTTTCTATAGTTTCTGTAACCATAGATCAGGCATAACCTAGTGAGATGAGGAAGAGCTTAGAATGAATATAAAATTAAAATTTTGGTTTGTATTGAATCTTCAGGAATTAAACATACCCAAAATGAGGCTTAATTACTAAAATCAGTTCTTGTCCTAAGGATCCATTACCCTGAGGCAGATCTTAGTTCTTGCTTCCTTTCCTCACAGAGGTCAGATACTACATCTTAAAACTCTAATGCCAAGCTCTTTGGCCTATGTTCAGACCTGAAACTTTCACAGTGAACCGGATAATCAATTACAGCTTTTTACTTTTTTATATATACTTCAAGTTTGGCGAGAGTGTAAATTAGTTCAACCATTGTGGAAGACAGTGTGGCAATTCCTCAAGGATCTAGAAATAGAAATACCATTTGACCCAGCAATCCCATTACTAGGTATATGCCCAAAGGATTATAAATCATTCTATTATAAAGACACATGCACACATATGTTTATTGTGGCACTGTTCACAATAGCAAAGACTTGGAACCAACCCAAATGCCCATCAATGACAGCTTTTTACTTTTAAAAAAAATTGTGTGACTCTTAAAATTATAATGTGTGACTAGCTTCCACTTGCTGATTTGTAGAACCCTTGCAATAACAACATGATTACCAATATGTGGCTTGTTGTACCCTAATTGAGCTATTTCTGGGTTTGCTTGTGGGTAGGTGTAAAACATCTGAAGGATTTTCCAATTCTGCCAGGAGAAATATTCAAATATAAATGGACAGTGACTGTAGAAGATGGGCCAACTAAATCAGATCCTCGGTGCCTGACACGGTATTACTCTAGTTTCATTAATATGGAGAGAGATCTAGCTTCAGGACTCATTGGCCCTCTCCTCATCTGCTACAAAGAATCTGTAGATCAAAGAGGAAACCAGGTGAGTTCTTGCCTTTCCAAGTGCTAAGTTTGAAGCTAAAAATGAGATGCACATAAATTCTTAGTATATGTCCCCTTATAACCTGAAGAAAATATAGTGGTTTGCAGTATAGGTCAGTAAAAGAAAGGAGCTTAGCTTTACTGAATTTGAGTTTAATGTAGTAAACTTGCCTGCTGGATGGATAGGCCATAAAATGTAGGCTGTAGATTCTTCCTGTAATACTCATTCCGTCTGGGATTTAGCTCTCTCTAGGTGATCCTCCCCATTTTCGCATGTCCAATTACCACCTATTTTCAGATGACCTACAAATTTATATCTACAGCCTAGATTTTTCCCATGGACATCTCCTTATGGCACTTAGTAAGAACTTAACAGACTAGATGTGGTGGCTCACGCCTGTAATCACAACACTTTGGGAGGCTGAGGCAGGAGGATTGCTTGAGTTCAGGATTTCAAGACCATACTGGGCAAAATAGTAAGACCCTGTCTCTACAAAAAAAAAAAAATACCTGGGTTAGGTGGCTCGTGCCTATAGTCCCACCTACTCAGGAGGCTGAGGTGGAAAGGTTGCTTGAGCCCAGAAGATCAACACTACAGTAAGCCAAGATTGTGCTACCACACTCCAACCTGGGTGACAAAGCGAGACCCTGTCTCAAATTTAAAAAAAGAGTTTAATATATATTATTAAGCAAAACACAGGGAAAAATAAAACTTCACAAAAACTCATTGCTTGGCCCCAGAATAATTCATTGCCATATTGTTGAGGCTTGACTGCATGTCTACTTGATTATATTTATGATACATAAGATCCCTACTAGTCTAAAAACATTTCATTTGTTTAGAGAGGAAAGTATATGAACTTTGGTGCCAATAAAACATGCAGCACATAAACTCAGAGAAGTATAAATTAGGGCTTTTTCCTAATTACAGTTTTTTTGTTTTGCCAGTTTTGGAAAGAGAACTGAAATATTCTTCTATATTCTCCAATCTCCTCTCTTTAGTATTTTGGTTTCTATAGCTATAGATTATAAAAAATGAAGTTTATACATATTAGCGAGGTTTACATATGAAATCTTAACATATCCAATTAGCAAGCACTAACTCATAAATCTGGTTCATATACAAACTGCTTTTCTGGAAAAAAAAATTTGAATGTTTTAAACTGAAAATTTAAGGTTTTAGTGTTGTTCGACATTTTTGTGGTTCACCTTGTCTTTGTTATTTGATTTCTGTTTTTCTGTTTTTAATTTTTTATAGCCTTGTAGGAGGTCAGTTGCTAGATGGAAGTTTAGGAAAGTCATTATCTCATTTGACTTAACTAACTTGTTTAACAAAGGCACCGAATAATCACTTGCGTCTTTAAAGAGTTAAATCTTCTAATGTGAACATGGAGAGAATAAGGCTGTAGAGTGTACCAAAAAATTAGCCAGCATATGGCCTTGTGTACAGAAAAACCTAAGTTCAGTGGGATCAGTCACCCTCTTGTCCTGGGGACACATTTGCTGTGAGCATATACTCACTGCTCATAGCACCCACCCCTAAATCCCAAGCCTTGGTACATGCCTAAGAGGAAATGGAATTAAACTAAAGGATCAGATATATCACATGCATGCCATCACTGTAACCATAGACTGCTAGCTCCTACCTGACATCAGTAGCATTTCTTTACCCCTTTCAACAAATGTAATTAACAGATGATGTCAGACAAGAGGAATGTCATCCTATTTTCTGTATTTGATGAGAATCAAAGCTGGTACCTCACAGAGAATATGCAACGCTTTCTCCCCAATGCAGCTGGAGTGCGGCTTGAGGATCCAGAGTTCCAAGCCTCCAACATCATGCACAGTGAGTAAAGCAGCACTTAAGTCCAGTGAGCACAGGATAAAGAAAAACTGATGTAACCAAAGTGATGTCCAGATAATGAATGTTTAATTTGTACACAAATACATATGATCGTATAATCCATATTTTAAAAATCTGGTCACTATTTTCCCCTTTCAATATTTATTTACTTGGTTCCCCCCTCCCTTTTAATTCCCCATCTCTTTCTATATTATATCTTTTCACCAACCATTCTATGCCCAGGTAACACATTTTAAAAGATTTTCTCTATAATTATATAATCATATATAAAAACATACATATATTGTATTAGTCTTCTAGTGCTGCCATAATAAAGCACTGCAGATTGGGTGGCTTAATCATCAGCAGAGATCTATTGTCTTACAGCTCTGGAGGCTAGAAGTTTGAGATCAGGATGTGGGTAGCGTTAGTTTCTTCTGAAATTGCCAAAATTATAATTACCAGTGGGCTTGTGGATAAAAGAGTGTTCTCATGCTGTATTAGTGGATAACTAATATAGTCTTTTCAAAACAAATCTATGACTTTTGAAATTCTAATTATTAAGATGTTTAAGATGGAGTGAGCACACATGTCCCTGTGTGTCCCACTGGATGCAACTAAAATCCTGAACAAAATGTATGGACCACCTACCTATCTGAGAACCTTGAAAGTTATAATGTGGGTTATACTCACCCACCAGAATGTGTTTCAATTCTATTCCCCTCATCTCAAAGCTTTAGTCCTTTAGTTTTGGGTTGAGCCTCATATTAAGCCTGAATTTTAGTAATAGCTATCCATGATTCTAAAAATTTTGAGTTTGTTTAGTCCTTTCAGTTGCATTATTATTTTTTATATAGTGCACAGTATTGCTTTCCTTCTGAAAGATTCAGATCTGACATTTGTGCAAGAGCCTAATGCTTAGTATTTAATTCTAGTGGCACAGAGCTTTTTTCTTTTCTCCTTCTTCTCTCCAGCCTCATGGCTTTGGTTTAGAATTCCTTCAGCCTCATAGAATATTGTATTTTATAATTTACTTATTGTGTTATATACTATATATTTGTTCTTTTATTTTTTCTGTTTTTCTGTTTTAATTTTTATAGCCTTGTAGGAGGTCAGTTGCTAGATGGAAGTTTAGGAAAGTCATTATCTCATTTGACTTAACTAACTTGTTTAACAAAGGCACCAATAATCACTTGCCTTTAAAGAGTTAAATCTTCTAATGTGAACATGGAGAGAATAAGGCTGTAGAGTGTACCAAAAATTAGCCAGCATATGGCCTTGTGTACAGAAAACCTAAGTTCAGTGGGATCAGTCACCCTCTTGTCCTGGGGACACATTTGCTGTGAGCATATACTCACTGCTCATAGCACCCACCCCTAAATCCCAAGCCTTGGTACATGCCTAAGAGGAAATGGAATTAAACTAAAGGATCAGATATATCACATGCATGCCATCACTGTAACCATAGACTGCTAGCTCCTACCTGACATCAGTAGCATTTCTTTACCCTTTCAACAAATGTAATTAACAGATGATGTCAGACAAGAGGAATGTCATCCTATTTTCTGTATTTGATGAGAATCAAAGCTGGTACCTCACAGAGAATATGCAACGCTTTCTCCCAATGCAGCTGGAGTGCGCTTGAGGATCCAGAGTTCCAAGCCTCCAACATCATGCACAGTGAGTAAAGCAGCACTTAAGTCCAGTGAGCACAGGATAAAGAAAAACTGATGTAACCAAAGTGATGTCCAGATAATGAATGTTTAATTTGTACACAAATACATATGATCGTATAATCCATATTTTAAAAATCTGGTCACTATTTTCCCCTTTCAATATTTATTTACTTGGTTCCCCTCCCTTTAATTCCCCATCTCTTTCTATATTATATCTTTTCACCAACCATTCTATGCCCAGGTAACACATTTTAAAAGATTTTCTATAATTATATAATCATATATAAAACATACATATTGTATTAGTCTTCTAGTGCTGCCATAATAAAGCACTGCAGATTGGGTGGTTTAATCATCAGCAGAGATCTATTGTCTTACAGCTCTGGAGGCTAGAAGTTTGAGATCAGGATGTGGGTAGCGTTAGTTTCTTCTGAAATTGCCAAAATTATAATTACCAGTGGGCTTGTGGATAAAAGAGTGTTCTCATGCTGTATTAGTGGATAACTAATATAGTCTTTTCAAACAAATCTATGACTTTTGAAATTCTAATTATTAAGATGTTTAAGATGGAGTGAGCACACATGTCCCTGTGTGTCCCACTGGATGCAACTAAAAATCCTGAACAAAATGTATGGACCACCTACCTATCTGAGAACCTTGGAAAGTTATAATGTGGGTTATACTCACCCACCAGAATGTGTTTCAATTCTATTCCCCTCATCTCAAAGCTTTAGTCCTTTAGTTTTGGGTTGAGCCTCATATTAAGCCTGAATTTTAGTAATAGCTATCCATGATTCTAAAAATTTTGAGTTTGTTTAGTCCTTTCAGTTGCATTATTATTTTTATATAGTGCACAGTATTGCTTTCCTTCTGAAAGATTCAGATCTGACATTTGTGCAAGAGCCTAATGCTTAGTATTTAATTCTAGTGGCACAGAGCTTTTTCTTTTCCTTCTTCTCTCCAGCCTCATGGCTTTGGTTTAGAATTCCTTCAGCCTCATAGAATATTGTATTTTATAATTTACTTATTGTGTTATATACTATATATTTGTTCTTTTATTTTTTTCTATTCATCATTTCTTCCTTTCCCACCACATCTTTTTCCAAGTAGAATGGTCTCCTACCACAGTATCTGGACAGTTAAAGCATATCATTTTCATGGAGACAGTGATTAAAACAAGAGGAAGAGTCCAGCAAGAAAGATGCTAAGGCAGAGGGATAAGAAAAGAAGAAAAATAAAAACACCAGGAGGAGGGAGACCCAAATCATAAGCTACTCGGGAGGCTGAGGCAGATAAATCACTTGAACCAGGAGGTGGAGGTTGCAGTTGAGCTGAGATCGCGCCACTGTACTCGAGCCTGGGCAACAGAGTAGGACTTCGTCTCAAAAAAAAAAAAAAAATAGAGAGAAAGAAAAAAAAAACACCAATGAGATAAACCAGAATGTCTAAAATTAAAAAGATTGGTAAAGACGTGGAGTAACCAGAACTCTCATACATTTCTGGTTAGGATGGAAATTTGTGCACTTACTTTGGGAGTATCTAAAGCCAAACATATGCATACCCTATTGACTCAGGAAATCCACGTCTAGTATATATGTGTTATGGCCTGAGAGAGGCTTCAGTAAAAACCAAACCTGCCAACACCTTGATCTTGGACATTTAGTGTTCAAAACTGTGAGAAAACACATTCCTGTTATTTAAGGCACCCAGTCTGTGTGATATAGTGTTATAGCAGCCCTAGCGGACTAATACAGTACCCAAATGTATGTACATATTTCACAAAAGACATATAATTATTTAATCCATGTGGAGTGTCAAAAGACAAAAATACAACAAATGTACTTTAAATATTATAATTGCCTTTTATACATGATTCTAGAATCAGATACAGTACAGCAGCCAGCTGTTGTTTCCTGCAGTTGATGGAAATTCAAGAACTATAATCGGCTTTCAGTTAGTTCATCAACTAACTTAGGACCAATTCAAATTAGTTATGTGAAATGAAGTAGTATCTGTTTTTGCAAGTGGATAGTCATATTTTCTATTATCATTTACCAAATAATAGCTCATTTTTCCCTGTAATGGTTGGAGATGCTGCCTTTATTATATGTTAAGTTCCCACTTACATCTTGTCAGTTTCTGGATTCTATATTCTGTTTGATATATTTATCTATTCTGCATTAAGACTGCATTTTTAGTTATAATAGCTTTATAATATCTCTTAAGGCTGTACAGGAAAAAACTTCAATTATTAATTAGTTATACTAAGCCAATGTCTGAGTATTGCTTAGTTGTTTGTGGGCAACCATCTTACACAGTACCTAGTAACAGAATAGACAAGTGTTTACTGAATGGATGGATGAATAGATGTGTGGAGGAGGCTTTCAGAAACAATTCCCTTCATAGAGGAAGGTCAGTGTTACTTTTGCTTAGCTCTTTGGTTTGAAATAATTTAAAATATACAGAAAATTACAAGAATAATACAGGGAACTTGCATATACCCTTTGCCCAGATTCACCAATGGTTAACATTTTGCAATTTTGTTTTTCATTTTATTTTCTCTCTATACACACTTTTGTTACTTTTTTACTTGAAAATGGGTTGCAGACATCACACCCCTTTACCTTTCAACACTTTAGTACACATTTCCTGTGAATAAAGATATTCTTTTACACAACCAGCCTGATGTTATGAAATGACAGACACTTCAAGTTACTATCTGATCAAGGAAATGAAACAAGCAGGACAAGTAGTTACTAGTTCTTTCATTTCCTTGAATCTGGACCTTGATCAGATAGTAACTTGAAACACTCAGGGTTGTTGTGTAAAACAATATCTTTATTCACAGCCTGATGTTATGAAATGACAGACACTTCAAATTGATAAAATACATTTCTGTAATTTACAACTGGTATTCCAGTTGTATCAAGCAATGCTGTCATTTACAGCATTTATTCCCTGCAGTACAGTTGTTTTTTTTTTCTGGTTTCTCCTCTGTGTAGTTACTATTTTCTCCCTTGCAACTAATAAACAGTTTGAAGGGATATACTTTGAGACCATGCAAACATCCTGTTTCTCATCAAACTGCCTCCCATATAATATCCAAATTAATCTTTATCATGAGGTTTATGACTGTCTCCTCACATTGGGATTGGAACCCAGATGATTATTAGCAATCTGCTTTTTTGAAATATATGATATCTCTTCCTGGGAATAAGATAATGGGCATAACATACAATAATTCCTAATTGTATCACAGCAGTCACAATCCAAAATACTAAATCTGTGATATGACTAACCTCTTTTCCCATTGTTTTTGCAGGCATCAATGGCTATGTTTTTGATAGTTTGCAGTTGTCAGTTTGTTTGCATGAGGTGGCATACTGGTACATTCTAAGCATTGGAGCACAGACTGACTTCCTTTCTGTCTTCTTCTCTGGATATACCTTCAAACACAAAATGGTCTATGAAGACACACTTACCCTATTCCCATTCTCAGGAGAAACTGTTTTCATGTCAATGGAAAACCCAGGTTAGTTACATATATTATTTTTTTACCAACAGCTGTGAATGCTTCACTAGCCATTCATATACTCTTTTGCCCACTGGCTCCCATTTGGGCAGGTATGAAATGGTTCAAGTGATTTTGGCAATTGCAAGGCATTTTTTGGGTATTTATTTATTTATTTTTATTATTATACTTAAAGTTCTGGGGTACATGTGCAGATCATGCAGGATAGGCATTTTAATGACAACACCAATTCAATTATTTAACTTAAAAGTCTTTGCTCTACAAGTGTTTTCACATGCCAAGGGCCAATTTTTACAATTTTTATGGATACATAATTGCGCATATTTAGGGGGTACATGTGATATTTTCATATAAGCATACAACGCGTAATGATCAAATTAGGTTAACTGGGATATTTATCACCTTAAAAACTTATCATTTGTGTTAGGAGCATTCCAATTCCACTCTTCTAGTTATTTTGAATTACACAATGTATTATTGTTAAGTATAGTCACCCTACTGTCATATCGAACACTGCAACTTACCCCTTCTATTTAAGTGTAATTTTCTATCTATTACTCAACCTCTCTTCATTCCATCGAATCCCCCATAACCTTCCCAAACTCTGTTAAGCACTATTCTACTCTCTATCTCTGTGAGATCATTTTTTAAGCTCTCACATGTAAGTGAAAACATGTGATATTTGTCTTTTATATCTGGCTTATTTCACTTAACATTATGATATCCAGGTTCATCCATGTTGCCACAAATGATGGGATTTCATTCTTTTTAATGGCTAAATAATATTCTATTGTGTATATATACCACACTGTCTTTATTCATTCATCTGTTGATGTATACTTAGGTTGATTTTATATCCTAATTATTGTGAACATTGCTGTAATAAACATTGGTGTGCATCTATCAGTTTGACACAATGATTTCCTGTCTTTGGACATATATCCAGCAGTGGGATTGCTGGATTACCTGGTACTTTTATTTTTAGTTTTTGGGAACCTCCTTACTCTTTTCCATAGTATCTGTACTGATTTACACCCCCACCAACAGTGTATGAGTGTTCCCCCTTTGCCACATCCTCACCAGCATTCATTATTTTTTTTGTCTTTTTTATAAAAGCCATTTAACTGGAGTGAAATATCTCATTGTGCTTTTGGTTTGCATTTCTCTGGTAATTAGTCATGTTGAGCAGTTTTTCATATACCTGTTGGCCATTTATTTGTCTTCTTTTGAGAAATGTCTCTTAAGATCTTTGTCCATTTTTAATAGGATTCTCTTTTTTTGATATTGACTTAAGTTTCTTATATATTCTGGTTATTAATACCCTCTCAGTTGTATAGTTTGCAAATACTTCATCACATTCTATAGATTGTCTCTTCACTTTGTTAGTTGTTTCCTTTGCTGTGCAGAAGCTTTATGGCTTAATATAATCCCATTTGTCTATTTTTTGCTTTAGTCGCTTGTGCTTTTGAGGTCTTACCAGCAAAATCTTTCCCAGACCAATGTCCTGGAGTATTCCCCCAATGTTTTCTTCCAGTAGTTTTATACTTTCAAGTTTTACATTTAAATCTCTAATTCATTTCTATTTGATTTTTGTATATAGTGAGAGATAGGGATCTAGTTTCATTCTTCTGCATGTGGATATCCAATTTTCCCACACCATTTATTGAAGAGGCTATTCGTTCACCAGTGCATGTTAGTGAGAATTTTGTCAAAAATGAGTTGGCTATAAATGTGTGGATTTATTTCTGAGTTCTCTGTTGTGTTACATTGGCATATGTTTCTGGTTTTATGCCAGTACCATGCTGTTTTAGTTACCACAGCTTTGTGGTATAGTTTGAGGTCAAGTAGTGTCATTCTTCCAGCTTTGTTCTTTTTGCTCAGAACTGCTTTCGCTCTTTGGAATCTTTTGTTATTCCATACAAATTTTAAGATACTTTTTTGTATTTTTGTGAACAACTTCATTTGTATTTGGATAGGTATTACATTAAATCTGGTAGCATTGATATTTTAACAATATTAGTGTTTCCAGCCCATGAACATGGGATAGATACATTTTCATTTTTTCTATGTCTTCTTCAATTCCCTTTATCAGTATTTTAGTTTTCATTATAGAAATATCTCAGCTCTTTGGTTAAATTTATTCCTAGATATTTAATTTACTTTTATTGTAGCTATTGTAAATGATTTTTTAAGGTCATTAACTCTTGGTATATAGAAATGCTACTGATTTTTGCATGTTGGTTTTGTATCCTGCAACTGTACTGAATTTGTTTATCAGTTTTAATAGTTTTTTGGTGGAGTCTTTAGTTTTTTTCAAAATATAAGATTATGTCATTTATAAACAAGGAGAATTTGACTTTTTCCTTTCCAATTTGGAGACCCTTTATTTCTTTCTCTTGCTTACTTGTTCTGGCTTGAACTTCTAGGACTACATTTAATAGAACTGGTGAAAGTGGGTGTCCTTGTCTTGTTCCAGATCTTAGAGGAAAGGTTTTCAGTTTTCCACATTCAGTATAATATTAGCCATGGTTTGTCATATATGGCCTTTATTGTTTTGAGGTATGCTTTCTATACCCAGTTTGTTGAGAGTTTTATCATGAAGGAGTGTTGAATTTAGTATTTTTTGGCATCAGTTGAAATGACCATATGTTTTTGTCCTTCATTCTGTTGATACAATGTATCACATTGATTCATTTCCATATTTTGAACATCCTTGCATCCCTTGGATGAATCCCCCTTGATCATGATTAATGATCATTTACTGTGTTGTTGAATGGCGTTTGCTAGTATTTTGCTGAGGATTTTTGCATTAATGTTCATCAGAGATACCGGCCTGTAGTTTGTGTGTGGTGTGTGTGTGTGTGTGTGTGTGTGTGTGTGTGTGTGTGTGGTTTGATTTCCGGGTAATACTGGCCTTGTGGAATGAGTCTGGAAATATTTACTCCTTGTTTTTTTGGGATAGCTTGTGGATAGTTGGTATTAGTTCTTTTCTTTAAGAAAAATGTTTGGTGGAATTCAGCAATGAAGCCATCAGGTCCTGGGCTTCTCTTTGTTGAGAGACTTTTTATTACTATTTCTATCTCATCACTTGTTATTAATCTATTCAAGTTTTGTCTTTCTCTTTCTTTCTTTCTTTCAATTTTTTTCCCATTTTTAATATCATTTATTAGATAATTTAACCCTCCCCCATTGGGCTTAAATTCACTAGTAAATTCCATCAAACCTTTAATGAAGATGTAATATCAATTGTTGAAAGAACAGCTAATGAATGCTGGGCTTAATACCTAAGTGATGGGGTAATCTATGCAACAAACCACCATGGCATACACTTACCTATGTAACAAATCTGTATATCCTGTACATGTACCGTTGAGCTTAAAAATGAAGGAAAAAATCCATTGTCCACAGAATCTCCTAGAAAACTGATGGAGGAATACTTTCCAAGTCATTCTGTAATTCTAGCAATACTATATTTAAAAAAGGCAGATAAATATTTATGATAAACATAGATAAAGTAATTCTTTTTTTATTGCATTTTAGGTTTTGGGGTACATGTGCAGAACATGCAAGATAGTTGCATAGGTACACAAGTGGCAGTGTGATTTGGATTTTTGAGGCAGAGTCTCATTCTGTCATCCAGGCTAGAGTGAGGTCGATCTCAGCTCCCTGCAACCTCCGCCTCCCAGGTTCAAGTTATTCTTGTGCCTCAGCTTCCCAAGTAGCTGGGATTACAGGTGTGTGCCACCACACCTAGCTAATTTTTGAATTTTTAGTAGAGACGGATTTTGCCATGATGGCCAGGCTGGTCTCGAACTCCTGGCCTCAAGTGATCTGCCCGCCTTGGCCTCCCAAAGTGCTGGGATTACAGGCATGAGCCATTGTGCCTGGCCCAAGGTTTATATTTCTTATGTTCAATCTTGTTAAGTTCTAAGAACTTCCTTAGAATTTTTATTATGAGTAACCCAGAGTCTTATTCTTCCTCATATCTAGGCCTATGGATTCTGGGGTGCCACAACTCAGACTTTCGGAACAGAGGCATGACCGCCTTACTGAAGGTTTCTAGTTGTGACAAGAACACTGGTGATTATTATGAGGACACTTATGAAGATATTTCAACATACTTGCTGAGTGAAAACAATGGCATTGAACCAAGAAGCTTCTCCCAGAATTCAAGACACCCTAGCACTAGGCAAAAGCAATTTAATGCCACCACAATTCCAGAAAATGACATAGAGAAGACTGACCCTTGGTTTGGACACAGAACGCATATGCCTAAAGTACAAAATGTCTCCTCTAGTGATTTGCTGATGCTTTTGCGACAGAGTCCTACTCCACATGGGCTATCCTTACCTGATCTCCAAGAAGCCCAATATGAGACTTTTTCTGATGATCCATCACCCAGAGCAATAGACAGTAATGACAGCCTATCTGAAATGACACACCTCAGGCCACAGCTCCATCATAGTGGGGATATGGTATTTACCCCAGAGCCAGGCCTCCAATTAAGATTAAATGAGAAACTGGGGACAACTATGGCAACAGAGTTGAAGAAACTTGATTTTAAAATTTCTAGTTCATCAAATAATCTGACTTCAACAATTCCATCAGACAATTTGGCAGTAGGTACTGATAATACAAGTTCCTTAGGGTCCCAAAATATGCCAGTTCATTCTGATAGTCAATTAGACACCACTCTATTTGGCAAAAAGTCATCTCCCATTATTGAGTCTGGTGTACCTCTGAGCTTGAGTGAAGAAAATAATGATTCAAAGTTGTTAGAATCAGGTTTAATGGATAGCCAAGAAAGCTCATTTGGAAAAAACGTATCATCAACAGAGACTGGTAGGTTATTAAAAGAGAAAAGAGCTCATGGACCTGCTTTGTTGACTAAAGATAATGCCTTATTCAAAGTTAGTATCTCTTTGTTAAAGAAAAAAGAATCTTTCAATAATTTAGCAACTAATAGAAAGACTCACACTGATGGCCCAACATTATTAATTGAGAATAGTACATTAGTCTGGCAAAATATATTAGAAAGTGATACTGAGTTTCAAAAAGTGGTACCTTTGATTCATGACAGAATGCTTACAGACAAAAATACTACAGCTTTGAGGGTAAATCATATGTCAAATAAAACTACTTTATCAAAAAACATGGAAATGGTCCATCAAAAAAAAGAGGGCCCCATGCCACCAGATGCAGAAAATCCAAATATGTCATTCTTTAAAATGCTATTCTTGTCAGAATCAGCAAATTGGATACAAAGGAGTCATGGAAATAACTCCCTGAACTCTGGGCAAGGCGCTAGTGCAAAGCAATTAGTATCCTTAGGACCAGAAAAATCTGTGGAAGGTCAGAATTTTTTGTCTGAGAAAAATGAAGTTGTAGTAGGAAAGGACGAATTTACAAAGGACTCAGGACTCAAAGAGATGATTTTTCCAAGCAGCAGAAACCTATTTCTTACTAACTTGGATAATTTACATGAAAATAATACACACAATCAAGAAAAAAATATTCAGGAAGGAATAGAAAGGAAGGAAACATTAATCCAAGAGGATGTAGTTTTGCCTCAGATACATACAGTGACTGGCACTAAGAATTTCATGAAGAACCTTTTCTTACTGAGCACTAGACAAGACGTAGAAGGTTCATATGAGGGGGCATTAAATGATTCAACAAATAGAACAAGGAAACACAAGTCTCATTTCTCAAAAAAAGGAGAGGAAGAAAACTTGGAAGGCTTGGGAAATCAAACCAAGCAAATGGTAGAGAAATCTCCACACACCACAAAGCTATCTCGTAATCCAAGCCAGCAGAATGTTGTCACTCAACATAGTAAGAGAGCTTTGAAACAATTCAGACTGCCAGTAGAAGAAACAGAACTTGAAAAGAGGTTAATTGTGGATGACACCTCAACCCGATGGTCTGAAAACATGAAACATTTGACCCCGAGCACACTCACAAAGATAGATGTCAATGAAAAGGACAAAGGGGCCGTTACTCAGTCTCCCTTATCAGATTGTCTTACGAGGAATCATAGCATCACTCAAGCAAATAGATCTCTGTTACCCATTGCAAAGGTATCATTTCCATCTATTAGTCCTATAGATCTGACCAGGGTCCCATTCCAAAGCAACTCTTCTCATCTTCTAGCACTATCTTGTAGAAAGAAAAATTCTGGGGTCCAAGAAAGCAGTCGTTTTTTACAAGGAGCCAAAGAAAAAAACATTTCTTTAGCCATTCTAACCTTGGAGATGATTGGCGATCAAAGAGAGGGTGGCTCCGTGGGGACAAGTGCCACAAATTCAGTCATGTACAAGAAACTTGAGAACACTATTCTCTTGAAACCAGGCTTGCCCGAAACATCTGGCAAAGTTGAATTGCTTTCAAAAGTTCACGTTTATCAGAAGGACCTTTTGCCTACAGAAACTACTAATAGGTCTCCTGGCCATCTAGATCTCATGGAAGGGAGCCTTCTTCAGGAAACAGAAGGAGCTATTAAGTGGAATGAAGCAAACAGACCTGGAAAAATTCCCTTTCTCAGAGGAGTAACAGAAAGCTCTGCAAAGACTCCCTCCAAGTTATTGGGTCCTCTTGCTTGGGATAACTATGGTACTCGAATATCAAAAGAAAAGTGGAAATCCCAAGAGAAGTCACCAGAAAACACTGCTTTTAAGGAAAAGGATACCACTTTGTCCCTGAACCCTTGTGAAAGCAATCATGCAATAGCAGCAATAAATGAGGGACAAAATAAGCCCCAAATAGAAGTCACCTGGGCAAAGCAAAGTGCGACTGAAAGGCTGTGCTCTCAATACCCGCCAGTGTTGAAACGCCATCAAGAGGAAATCGACTATGATGATACCATCTCAATTGAAATGAAGAAGGAAGATTTTGACATTTATGGTGAGGATGAAAATCAGAGCCCCCGCAACTTTCAAAAGAAAACACGACACTATTTTATTGCTGCAGTGGAGCGGCTCTGGGATTACGGAATGAGCAGCTCCCTGCATGTTCTAAGAAACAGGTATGAATTCACTGGTTACTCCTTTGCTCTGCTCTGGTGACATTTGACTTTACCAGATGGTGACACCAACAATGAGAGAGGATGAAAAATCAAGGTGGCTTGAAACTCTTATTCTGGTGAGAGGATAGAGGAATCAGGGTCAAGAAAAAGCAGTGGGGAGCAGGAAGAAAGGCAACCTTATGAGCTGGAGGGAAAACCTTAGTCTCATCAGAGAACTTTAAGAGAGGCAGCAGGAAGAAGTGAGTTCATGGTAAAGAGGTTGAGGATTCGGGAAGGACTGGTTTTCATGATACTGTGGATCCAGAGGGCAAAGCAGGAGAATTTTATGTTTAGGGGAGTAGAGGGAAGTTGAGCAGTCAAGTAGCACATTGGAGTGCCACATAGTAGGAGCTTATATTCTATTGGAAAGAGCAAGACATGAGTTAGTACAAAACTAAATAAGGCAATCTTGATGGTATGATTCAGAAGATAGAATAGAATAATATGGTAGAGAAAATAATATGATAGAGTAATATGGTAGAGTGTTAACATTAGCTGTGCTGGTCAGAGAAATAATCTTTGAGGACTTGAGACCCAAATGATGATAAGAGGCCAGCTGATGGAGCTCTGAGAGAAGACATTTCCAGACAGAGGGAACAGAAAATGCAAAGGCCCTGAGAATGGAAAAAGGTTAGCATGTTTGAGGAACAACAATGGACAAACATGACTTGTCACTTTCCCACCTTGCTTTCTAGCTCAAGAATATTTCCCTTGTCCACTGACTTTCTCATTCTCCTAGACCTCACTCTTAGATTTTCTGTCTTTTCCTTAAATTTCAAACACCTTTTTTCCATTTTCCAATGCCCATTTTCACTCTTAACTGATGCTGTGCAATGAACCTCCACAGACTCTCAACATCACATTTACTGACATCTATACCCATATACTCTGCCTTCACACTTATGACAATAAACAGAAGGTCTGTGCTCCTAAGGCCAATCTCTCCCTCTCCAGTTTTGTATTTGATTCCCATCTCTTCTCCCTTCCATAAAAAATGTTGCTCCAGCAATTTCTTCTTTTAGCTCTTACATCATCAATGTATCTCTCCATTGGATGAATCTCATCAACATCAATTAGGCTATTATTTCTTCCCCCATTTTTATAAAGACCATCTTAAAATAATTGTCCCTGTTTTTTTGCAGACTTTGCATCTTTTCCTGCCATTCTCTCCTCTTTAATCCACTCCAAAGAAGCTTTTATCTCTATTATTTTATAAGAACTACATTTTCAAGGTCATTGTTGATCTTTACATTATGAATTCCCAGTCCTCATCTTAGTTGAACTCTCAGTAGTATTTGAGAGGTGATTACTCCATCCTTGATACATGTTCTTGCTTGCTTTCTCTAACAGCACTTTTGTTCACTTTTCTACTAAACTCACTACCAATCTTTGTCACCTTTGTGAGTCCTTCTTCATCCCCCTAATCTTTAAGAGTTAGAGTGATCCAGGCATTAGTTCTCCAACTTCTCCTTTATTCTATTTATACTCACTCTGTGGCAACATTGTTTAGCCTCATGATTTTAAGTACTATCAATCTGCAGATAATTCCAGTTGAATATCTGGAGATATTCTCTGATCTCTCTCCTCTAGTCAAAATTTACATATCAACTCCCTACCTTAACAGTACACAATTAGAATTTTTTTTTTAATTTTTAATTTTTTCTTTATTTTTTTATTGCATAAAATGCAAAACCTAAAAGGTTTTGGGGTACACAATTAGAATCTTAATTCCTACCCCTTCCCAAAACCTGCTGATTGGCCAGCCTTCTCCATGGCAATCAAAAACCATTCCTGGCCATGCATGGTGGCTCACGCCTATAATCCCAGCACTTGGGGAAGCTGAGGCAGGTGTACTGGTTGAGCCCAGCAGTTCAAGACCAGCCTGGGCAACATGGCAAAACCTCATTTCTATTAAAAATACAAAAATTAGCCAGGCATGGTGGTGCACAACTGTAGTCCCAGCTACTCAGGAGACTAAGGCACAAGAATCTCTTGAACCAGGGAGGCAGAGGTTGCAGTGAGCTGAGATGGCCTCACTGCACTCCAGCCTGGGTGACAGAGTGAGACTTGGTCTCAAAAAACTAAATGAATAAGTGAAACTATTCCCTATTTCCGTTATTCACTCCAAAGACCTTGAAGTTTTCCAACTCTTTTCTCTTACATTAACATCTAATCTGTAAAGGATCCTGTTTTCATCTGTTTTCACACTGCTGATAAAGACATACCTGAGACTGGACAATTTACAAATGAAAGAGGTTTAATCGACTCACAGTTCCACATGGCTGGGGACACCTCACAATCATGGCAGAAGGCAAGGAGGAGCAAGTCACGTCTTACATGGATGGCAGCAGGCAAAGAGAGTGAGCTTATGCAGGGAAACACCTCTTTTTAAAAGCATCAGATCTCGTGAGACTTATTCACTATCATGAGAACAGCAAGGAAAGGACCTGCTGCCACAATTCAGTTACCTCCCATCAGGTCCCTCCCACAACAAACAGGAATTCAAGATGAGATTTGGGTGGGGACACAGCCAAATCATATCATTCTGCCCCTGGCCCCTTCCAAATCTCATATCCTCACATTTCAAAACCAATCATGCCTTCCCAACAGTCCCCCAAAGTCATAACTCATTTCAGTATTAAAAGTCCACAGTCCAACATCTCATCTGAGACAGGGCAAGTCCCTTCTACTTATAAGTATGTAAAATAAAAAGCAAGTTAATTACTTCCTAGATACAATAAGGTATAGGAATTGGGTAAACACAGCCATTCCAAATAGGAGAAATTGGCCAAAACAAAAGGGCTAAAGGCCCCATGCAAGTTCGATATTCTATGGGGCAGTCAAATGTTAAATCTCTAAAATGGCCAGGCGCAGTGGCTCACACCTGTAATCTGAACACTTTGGGAGGCTGAGGAGGGCGGATCACGAGGTCAGGAGTTCAAGACCAGTCTGACCAAGATAGTGAGACCCCATCTCTACTAAAAATACAAAAAATTAGCTGGGTGTGGTGACTCATGCCTGAATCCCAGCTACTCAGCAGGCTGAGGCAGGAGAATCACTTGTACCCAGAAGGCGGAAGTTGCAGTGAGCAGAGATTGTGCCACTGCACTCCAGCCCAGGTGACAGTGTGAGACTCTGTCTCAAAATAAAAACAAACAAACAAACAAACAAACAAATAAATAAATAAATAAAATGATCTTCTTTGACTCCATGTCTTGCATGTGGGTCATGCTGATGCAAGGGATGGGTTTCCATGGTCTTGGGTAGCTTCACAACCCTGTGGCTTTGCAGGGTACAGCCTCCATCCTGGCTGCCTTCATGGGCTGGCATTATCTGTGGCTTTTCCAAAAGCCAGTTCAAGCTTTCAGTGGATCTACCATTCTAGGGTCTGGAGGACAGTGGCCTTCTTCTCACAGCTCTACTAGGTGGTGCCCCAAAAGGGACTCTGAGCACTCTGAGCCGACATTTCCCTTCTACACTGCCCTAGCAGAGGTTCTCCATGAGGGCCCACCCCTACAGCAAACTTCTGCCTAGGCATCCAGGCATTTCATACATCTTCTGAAATCTAGGCAGAAGTTCCCAAACTCCAATTCTTGACTTCTGTGCACTGGCAGGCTCAACATCATGTGGCTATAATGGCTGCATACAGCACAAGGACCCTGGGCCTGGCCCATGAAACTTTTTTCTTCTAGGCCTCTGGGTCTGTGATGGGAGCGGCTGCTGTGAAGATCTCTGACATACCCTGGAGTCATTTTCCCCATTGCCTTGGGGATTAAATTTGGCTCCTTATTAGTTATGCAAATTTCTGCAGCCTGCTTGAATTTCTTCTACCAGATACCCTAAGTCATCTCTTTCAAATTTGAAATTCCACAAATCTCTAGAACAGGGGCAAAATGCCACCAGTCTCTTTACTAAAACATAACAAGACTTACCTTTGCTCCAGTTCCGAACAAGTTCCTCATCTCTATCTGAGACCACCTCAGCCTGGATTTCATTGTCATTATCATTATCAGCATTTTGGTCAAACCCATTCAACAAGTCTCTAGGAAGTTCCAAACTTTCCTACATTTTTCTGTCTTGTTCTGAGCCCAAACTGTTCCAACCTCTGCCTGTTACCGAGTTCCAAAGTCACTTTCAGATTTTCAGGTATCTTTTCAGCAGCACCCCACTCTACTGGTATCAACATACTGTATCAGTATGTTCTCAGGCTGCTGATGAAGGTATATACCTGAGACTGGGCAATTTACAAAAGAAAGAGGTTTTATGGACTTACAATTTCATGTGGATGGGGAGGCCTCACAATCATGGTGGAAGGCAAGGAGGAGCAAGTCATGTCTTACATGGATGGCAGCAGGCAAAGAGAAGGAGCTTCTGCAGGAAAATTCCTCTTTTTTATTTTTGACACCAAGTCTCACTCTGTTACCCAAGGTAGCATCAGTGGTATGATCTTGTTTCAGTACATCCTCCACCTCCCAGGTTCAAGTGACTCTCCTGCCTCAGCCTCCTGAATAGCTGGGACTACAGGCATGTGCTACCACACCAGTAGTTTTTGTATTTTTAGTAGAGATGGGGTTTCACCATATTGGCCAGGCTGGTTTCAAACTCCTGACCTTGTAATCCACCCGCCTCAGCCTCCCAAAGTGCTGGAATTACAGGCATGAGCCACAGCCTGGCTGAGAACTCCTCTTTTTAAAACCATCCAGCTCTCATGAGACTTATTCACTAGCACAAGAACAGCACGGGAAAGACCTGCCCCCATGATTCAATTACCTCCCACCAGGTCCCTCCCACAACACATGGGAATTCAAGATGAGATTTGGGTGGGGACACAGTAAAACCATATCAGATCCTGTTGGCTATAATTTCAAAAAATAATCAGGTTTGATTATGTACTTAGTATTGAATAAAATGAAAATATACTTAAATAGGACAATGAAGATAACTGACCAGGGAAAGTAGGTTACAAGACAAGAGAGGAAACAATGTCACTCCAGATGTTGTAAAAGTGATATTTTAATTTTTTGAATGTTATTTGCCTATATTTTCAAATTATCTACACTGTGTATGCACTGCTTCTCTAATAATAAAATGGTATTAAAATAATAAAATCAAGTCTATAAATCATACACACACAGCCCAGCCTCTTCTCTATACCTCAGTGACTACCATCCAGATCTAAACTATCATCAACTCTCATCTGAATTATTGTAAGAAGCTGTTGCAATAATTCATATGAGAGTTGATACAAAGCCTTCCTGCTTCCAATTTTACCCTCATATTGTGATTCTGATTACTGTTCTCTGCTTCAAATCCTTCAGTAGAATTTCATCTCACTCAGTAAATTCCAAAGCCTTCATCATGGCCTTCAAGACCCTATGAAATCTGACCCTCTGCAACCTCTCTGCCCTCATCTGTTACCATTGTCTCCTGTTAATCCTGCCTCAGCCACACTGGCCTCCATGTTCTTCTCAAATGGACCAGATATGCTGCTGTCTCTAGACCATTACCATTTCTGTTCTCTCTGTTTAAAATTATTTCTCCTGATACTCTAATGCTAGTTTTCTTACTTCCTTCAGGGCGCTGCTTAAATTTCATTTTATGTATATAAATATTTCTCCCATCATTTTTGTCAATGCACTTACCAGCACCTGAAATATTATATATATTTTTCTTTATTATCTATCTTCTCTGACTATAAGTTAAGTTCATGAAGAGCACAGACTTTGGAGGTGTTGTTCAATAGTGTGTCCCCAGAACTTTGAATGGACTGGCATATGATAGATGTTCAAATAAAAGTATGTTGAATGAATTGGTAAATGATAAATGTAGGGAGACAAAAGCAGGTCTCCCATTTATGTCCAAACTCTAGGTAAGACCTATTATATGGAATTGTGTCACACAGCATTCATGGGCAAGAATGGGAGCAGAGATACCAGTTAAGATGCTTGCAGTCACACAGATAAAAGAAGACAATTTAGACCAGTGTGGTGGTGGCAGAAATGGAAATAAATGGAAGGATGTTGGGTATGATTTAAGATAAGCATACAAGATTGACTGTTAATTGAGTATGGGGAGAATGAGCAGAGAATATGTAAAGAACATTTTTAAGTTTTGTCCTGAGCAAGTAGGTGAATGATGGTGTCATTTACTGAGATATGGAAGGCTTGAGGTAGGACAGATTTATTTGAGGAAACACTGAAGGCTCTGTATTTTACATATTAGGGTTGAGATGCCAATTAGATATCCAAATTGAGATGTTTAGTAGGCAGCTTGATATATGAGTCTGGAGAGTTAAGGAAAAGGTCTGTGCTAAAGATATAAGCATGTAGGTAGCATTCAAACAGCATTTAATCAGGTAAGCAAGGAAATAAAAATAGATGTAAACTCCTCTAACTTTAAGCTTGGTCCCTGTATTAGTCTGTTTTCATGCTGCTGATAAAGACATAGCCAAAACTGGGCAATTTACAAGAGAAAGAGGTTTAATGAACTTACAGTTCCACCTGGCTGGGGAGGCCTCACAATCATGGTGGAAGGCAAGGAGGAGCAAATCACATCTTATATGGATGGCAGCAGGCAAGAAGAGAGCTTGTGCAGGGAAAGTCTCCCTTATAAAACCATCAGATCTTATGAGATTTATTCACTATCATGAGAACAGCACAGGAAAGACCTGCCCCATGATTCAATTACCTCCCAATGGGTACCTCCCAAGACACATGGGAATTGTGGGAGTTACATTTCAAGATGAGATTTGGGCGAGGACACAGCCAAACCTAAAGAAAAATATCCTCAAGATAATGTTGAATCAATTAATTTTCACTCCATTAACTTTCAATCCAGTTTTCTTTTTTTGTTTGTGGTTATTCCAGCCACAATAGTGACTTTCCAAAACAGCTTACTTTATTTTTCAGATTGTGCTAATTGTGGATCCCTGGACTGGACTTCCCTCCACCCTGATCCGACACAGTATAGACCCAATTTCTCCTCCACAGCTTTTCAAATATTCTTATATTAGATAACTCTTCTGTCCCAGCAAAATAGCTCCTATTCCTTCAAGTCTTGCTCACTGGACCTTTTTTTAGCTTCCTTGCCCTTCTGGCCTCTCCAGTATTTTCTGGCTCTCTCTAAAGGGGTGTCAAACCCTCAGGTTGAGTTGCAGGGCTGATGTTATGGACAGTAGTTGTCTGATACAGTGGGGCTGCAGGAATGCTTCCTGAGCTTCTTTATTCTGTGATTCTCAGAGGCAAGAATGCTCCCTGTGTTTGGGAACAGGTGTCTGTTGGCAGTTTATAATATTCTGCAAGCACTATAAAGTGATCTGAATTTTCCCAAAGTAGAACATATGGATCAGGAAAGTTGCTAAGGTCTGGGAATTTTTTTCTAACTTTTATTTTAAGTTCAGGGGTACAAGTGCAGGTTTCTTACATAGGTGAACTATGTCATAGTGGTTTGTTGAATAGAGTATTTCGTTACACGGGTTATTAAGCCTAGTGCCTATTAGTTATTTTTCCTAATCCTCTCCCTCCTTGCACCCTCCACCTTCCAACAGGCCACAGTATGTGTTGTTCCCCTCTATGTGTCCATGTGTTTTCATCATTTAGCTCCCACTTATAAGTGAGAACATGTGGTATTTGAAACCTCTATTCTTTTTTATTTTTTTTGCTATTTTTTTTTTTTTTGAGACAGAGTCCCATTCCGTTGCCCAGGCTGGGGTGCAGTGCCAAGATCTCAGCTCACTGAAACCTCCACCTCCCGGGTTCAAGTGATTCTCTTGCCTCACCCTCCTGAGTAGCTGAGTTTACAGGCACCCACTACCACACTCTGCTAATTTTTTGTATTTTTAGTAGAGACGGGGTTTTGCCATGTCGGCCGGGCTGGTCTCGAAATCCTGACCTCAGACTATCTGCCTGCTTCAGCCTCCCAAAGTGTTGGGATTACTCAGGCTGGAGTGCAGTGGTACGATCTTGGCTCACTTCGTCACTCAGGCTGGAGTGCAGTGGTACGATCTTGGCTCACTGCAACCTTTGCCTCCTGGGTTCAAGTGATTCTCGTGCCTCAACCTCTTGAGTAGCTGGAATTACAGGCGTGTGCCACCATGCCTGGGTAATTTTTATATTTTTAGTAGAGACAGGGTTTCGCCATTTTAGCCAGGCTAGTCTCAAATTCCTGGCCTCAAGTGATCCCCTCTCCTTGGCCTCCCAAAGTGCTGGGATTGCAGGTGTGAGCCACAGTGCCGGCAGATTTTACTACTTAATATTAAGTAAGGATTCAGACTTTGTGAAGTTCCATGTAAATTAGTAGATTTATGTCTAACAGAGATGTAAATAATTTCTGTCTGGTAGAGAAATAATCCCAAAGGTTATAATTATATTGCTTTGCCGGATATTAACCAGCTTTATGTCTAACCTAGGAAACTTATTCTAACGTTTTTTTTCTTTTCTTTTTTTTTTTTTATAAAGACAGGGTTTCACCATGTTGGTCAGGCTGGTCTTGAACTCCCGACCTCAGGTGATCCACCCGCCTTGGCCTCCAAAGTGCTTGGATGACAGGCGTGAGCCACCATGCCTGGCCTCTTTTTTTTTTAGTTGCATTTTAGGTTTTGGGGTGCATGTGATTTGCTGCCTTCCTCCCCTTCACCTATATCTGGCATTTCTCTATTCTTAATCATAATTTAAGCCAGTTTTAGGTTGGCAGTGCTACCAGGAATCTGTCAGAAGAAAACATAAAACTACTCTAGAGAACAAACCAACTTTCTAGGCCTCAAATTATTTTCATAGATATTGCAAATACAATACCCAGAACGGAAAGATATTAGGTCCCGAAAGAAATAAGAAAAAATAAGCAAGACACAACAGAAACAACAGAGAAGTAAAATGAACTCACAGACCTAAGATCTTAGAATCATCAGACAGATACCATTGTTAAAACATGTAGAAAGAATTGGTTGATTGGCAGGTAAGTAAAAAAGAAATACTATGGAATGCAGCACGTAGAGTTTAAGTGGAAAACAAAAGATATAACAACAGACTGTGGCTAACTGTATTTTCCAAAAACTGATGCGGCAATAAAGCCTGTCCTACATGCTCTTGTACAATGTGACCTTGCCACGCTGTCATTCAAGGAGTACGGTATAATTCCCCTCCTCTTGAGCTAATGAAATTGCAACAAGGAGCTAAAAGGGCAGAAAAACAGTAGCCCTCAGGCAGCCTGAGCAGAAACTCAGCAATTCCTGAGCCTTTCCTCTGGCTCACCCCAGTGATAAATTAAGGTCTACTCATTCTACCTGAAGGAAGTTTGTTCACGCACCAAGCACAACTTCCGTAGCTTCCACTGAAAAGAATGTCTCCAATACAACTTAACTCTGGGATTCAGGGGGGCTTTGTGTTCCCAAGTGGCCATAGGCCACAGAAAACAAAGAGGTAAACATAAAATGGGCCAAATTCCAGCAACCATCTCCCCAGGTTCAGAAGGTACAGCATGAATATGAGTTGGAGATAAACACCTGCACTCAGCTTCACCATGAGGATAAAAGGAACTGGAATACATATCTAATGCCCCAGCCTTTCTAGCTACATCTAAAGGGTCCTCCTCTACTTTACTGGTCTCAGGGTACTGACAGGATGTGGTAAATTCTAATCTCCAGGGGGCCACCAAAAACAGAGAGGCAATTGCCAGAAAAAAATATGCTTAGGCCAAAACTGTAAAAAGACACAAAGACGGTCATTATTTAGTGATAAAGGGGTCAATTAATTCAGAGAATATAACAATTATAAATATATAGGCACCAAACATCAGAGCATCTAAATATATAAAACAAACATTAAGACATCTGAAGGGGGCTGGGCACGGTGGCTCACACTTATAGTCCCAGCACTTTGGGAGGCTGAGGCACGCAGATCATGAGGTCGAGATCGAGACCATCCTGGCCAATATGATGAAACCCCATCTCTCCGAAAATAAATAAATATATATGTAGATATATATTATTAGCTGGGTATGGTGGCACACACCTGTAGTCCCAGCTACTCAGGAGGCTGAGGCAGGAGAATAGCTTAAACCCGGGAGGCCAGGTTGCAGTGAGCTGAGATCGTGACACTGCACTCCAGCCTGGCACCTGGCAACAAAGCGATACTGTCTAAAAAAAAAAAGACATTTGAAGGGAGACATAATAATGTTAGAGGATTTCTATATATATATAGGGTATATATCAAAGGATTATAAATCATTCTACTATAAGGACACATGCACACGAATGTTCATTGCAGCACTGTTTACAATAGCAGAGACCTGGAACCAACCCAAATGCCCATCGATGATAGACTGGACTGGGAAAATGTGGCACATATACAACAGGGAATACTATGCAGCCATCAAAAACGATGAGTTTGTGTCCTTTGTAGGGACATGGATTAATCAGGAAACCATCATTCTCAGCAAACTGACAGAAGAACAGATAATCAAACACCGCATGTTCTCACTCATCGGTGGGTGTTGAACAATGAGAACACCTGGACACAGGGAGGGGTCAGTTGGGGGGACATAGGGGTGGGGAGCTGGGGAGAGATAGCATGGGGAGAAATGGCAGATATAGGTGAAGGGGAGGAAGGCAGAAAAATCACACTGCCACATGAGTAACTATGCAACAATCTTGCATGTTCTTCACATGTACCCCAAAACCTAAAATGCAATTAAAATATGGGGGTGCACTAATTACACACAGCTCACATTGCTTGCAGGTTTGCTGAGCTGAAGGAGGTTGATTTCTTTCTGGTTAGAAGCTGGAAGATGGTCCCCATAGTGATTTTCCTTGCTATGGTTTCCTTCTAATTTGGTCTTGAGGTCTCTCCCTTGAGAATGGTCACAAGCCAAGATAGCCACTTTCTAGGAGAGCCCTAGGGGAAAGTTAGGTTTGAGTGTGTCAGTTAGGTGAGGCACAACAAGGAAGTAAAAACAAAATGAATAGTGGCAATTTACTGAGAAACTTTAAAGAGGACCTAAATAACTTTCAAGATAGAAAACATGATATCTGAAAATGTCGGTTATTCCCAAACTGATTTATGGATTCAGTGCAACCTGAATGAAAATCCCAAGGCTTTCCTTTTGTAGAACCCAACAAGCTGATTATAAAATTAATATGAAAATGCAAAGGTTTATGAAGAGAAAGAATAAGATGAAATTGTTGTATAATATATTGAGACTTATTTTAAAGTTATAATAATTAAAACAATGTAGTAATTGGCATAGGGATAAACAAATAGGTAAATGAAATAGAATAAAAAAATCCAAAACTAGTCTTAACACATATAGACACTTGATTTATGACAAAGGTGTCACAGAAGGAGAAATTCAATAAAAGATGCAGGAAAATGTTGGTATCCATGTGGACAAAACATTACATTGGATTCCTAACACACCATACACGAAAATCCATTCCCATTGCATCACAAATCTAAAAGTAACATATAAAATAATAAACATTTTAGAAAGAAAAAACAGAATATATTAACCAGCCGGGCACGGTAGCTCACGCCTGTAATCCCAGCACTTTGGGAGGCCGAGGCCAGTGGATCACGAGGTCAAGAGATCAAGACCATCCTGGTCGACATGGTGAAACCCCATCTCTACTAAAAATACAAAAACTTAGCTGGGCACGGTGGCACATGCCTGTAATCCCAGCTACTCGGGAGGCTGAGGCAGGAGAATTGCCTGAACCCAGGAGGCGGAGGTTGCGGTGAGCCGAGATCGCGCCATTGCACTCCAGCCTGGGTAACAAGAGCGAAACTCTGTCAAAAAAAAAAGAACATATTAACCACAGGGTAGGGAAAGAAAGAATTGACATCAAGATACAAAAAGCACTAGTCAGTAAGGATTTTTTAAATAAATTCCACACATTAAAATTACAACTTCATGTTCATCAAAACATAATGAAAAACAATGATGAAAAGATTAGCCACAGAATGGTAAATGTTTGCAATACATAACACAAAGGACACCCATATCAAGGATGTATAGAGTACTCTTTTGCTTCAATGAGAAAAAATGTAAAAACACAGTCAATAGCAGGTATTTCTAATAATGTGGAGCAAATGGAATTTGCATACATTGCTAAGGAAAATGGAAAATGGTGCGGCTGCTTTGGAAAACAGTGTGGCGATACCTACCAAAGCTGAACACATGCATACCTAGCAATTCCACCCTTAGATATGTGCCCAACAGAAATGCACATATATGTTCACCAAAAGATAGACACTAGAATATTCTAGCAGGCCCATTTGAAAGTGCCAAAGATTATAATGACTCAAATGTCCATGATTGGGGTATATTTTTATAATGTTATACAATAATGGGAATGAACAAAGTATAGCCACATATAGCACTATAGATGAATCTCACAACCAGAATGCTAAGTGAAAGAAGAAACAAAGTAATATATACAGAACATTTTATTTACACACTTCAAAAACAGGCAAAACTAAACTATATTTTTAAGGATATATACGTAACTGGTAAAAGTATGAAGAAAAGCCAAGAAACGATTATCATAAACATCAGAATGGTGGTTACCTTCAGTGGGAAAGGAGAAAGTATGATTGAAAAGGGACATCCAGCGAGTCTTCTGGGTTGTTGGACAAAACATTACATTGGAATCTTAACACATTTTTGTACCAAAGGTATTTGTGTTATTAATCTGGGTGATGATTGCTCTCCTATATTTGGAGTATGTTTATAAATTCTACATTCATTCAACATTCGACAAATGTTTTTTGAGCTCCTGCTTTTTGCCAAGCACCATTACAGGTGCTGAGAATACAACAGTGAACAAAATAGACAAAACCCCAGCTTTCATGTACTAATAAAGATTGGGAAGAGTATTTGGCACTTCTAACCACTTGCTACATAAATTTATTGCTTTTCCTCTGCTTTTTTTTTTCTCCAGGGCTCAGAGTGGCAGTGTCCCTCAGTTCAAGAAAGTGGTTTTCCAGGAATTTACAGATGGCTCCTTTACTCAGCCCTTATACCGTGGAGAACTAAATGAACATTTGGGACTCCTGGGGCCATATATAAGAGCAGAAGTTGAAGATAATATCATGGTGAGTTAAGGACAATGAAATTACAAGAAAATCATTTTTTTTTTTAACTGATTCTTGCTCTGTCGCCCAGGCTGGAATGCAGTGGCACAATCTTGGCTCATTGCAACCTCCGCCTCACGAGTTCAAGCGATTCTCCTGTTTCAGCCTCCTGAGTAGCTGGGATTGCAGGCGCACGCCACCACGCCTAGCTAATTTTTGTATTTTTAATAGAGACAGGGTTTCGCAATGTTGGCCACGCTGGTCTTGAACTCATAACCTCAGGTGATGCACCTGCCTCTGCCTCCCAAAGTGCTGGGATTACAGGCATTAGCCACTGCACCTGGCCAAGAAAATTAATCTTATATATTTATTTTCTTGCTGACTATAATGTATTCTCACTTTTGGAAATGTTTAAAGTATAGAAAAATAATTCCATAATTATTTTTGTGCATGTTCTTATATTTTTCCTATGTATTTTTCTCTTGATGTATTCAAATTATACCATACAGAATTCTGATACTTGTTTTTTGACTAAATATCACGTCAAAAACATTTCTTATGTCATTAGAAACACTTTCTATGCATGTTTTTTAAATACTGCATAATAGTCCACTATATGAACTTATGGAACCATAGTTTATGTAACCATTTATTTTGAACAAACTATTAGACAGTTTCTTTTTTTCACTATATAAGTAATGCTGTAATCATAACAGTTTTTCTAAGATAAAATTCCAGAAGTGCAATGTATATGAGCATCGTAAGAGTTTTTCTTATTATCTGGTAATGTCCCTTGCACATTTGTCTTTCATGGAAGAAGTGCTTTTCTTATTAATCACATTAACATAGATTAGATAGGAAACCACTGAACATTTTAATGAGAAGTACTTCTTCAAGTTTTTGTTTTCTCTTAATTTTATAAATGATGTTTTTTGAAATAAAACAGGTTTTAATTTTTACTTTTTAACGCTTTCATTGCTTTTATGTTTGCAAAAATTTCTACTTATCCAGAGATTTTTTTTTAAAACACCTATACTTTCTTCAACTTTCTGTTACAGTTTAATTTTTTCCATTTAACTTTTTAATACTAAAAGTTATTTTGGTGCATTGTGTGAATCAAAGATCGAAGTAGTTAGTTTTATGTTTTTCTGAAAATAGCTATTCATTGCTTCAATTAATTGATTGTTTATATTAATGATACAGAAGGATCTAAAATTATGGAATTGTGAGCAATTTCTGCCTTATTTTACTTTCCATATATTCTATGATAAATATGTATAATTTTTAATCTGAAAAATAAGCCTTTTTAAAAAAGATAATATGCATTCATTCTAGAATCTGTCATGAAGAACCTTAACTTACATATCAACTCCGGGCATTATAGTCTCTTAAAACCCCTGCAGTAACATTTTCCCTTTTAGTTTGGAATTGCTTTTAAGTGTATATGAATTTGCTCCTTTGCAACTTTGAGTTTGTGCCTTAAATTTAGAATTGAAAACCTCCTCAGGAGTAAGTTTGGGTTCTAACAGCATCCATCCTCTGTACCACTTCTTCCAGGGTATTAAAAACTTCAATAAAGACCAAAAGATAAGTGTTTCTTTTAGAGATGTAAACCCTAAGGACTTTAAGATCCTAGAAGATTATTCTTGCTTTTTTTTTTGTTATCGTTCTGCAGGTAACTTTCAAAAATCAGGCCTCTCGTCCCTATTCCTTCTATTCTAGCCTTATTTCTTATGAAGAAGATCAGAGGCAAGGAGCAGAACCTAGAAAAAGCTTTGTCAAGCCTAATGAAACCAAAACTTACTTTTGGAAAGTACAGCATCATATGGCACCCACTAAAGATGAGTTTGACTGCAAAGCCTGGGCTTATTTCTCTGATGTTGATCTGGTAAGCAGGTATCCATTGTGCTGACCACTTTTTGGTTTAAAATAAATGGTCTTTGTGTGCTAAGAATTTTGGTATTTATCCTACATGCAATGAGAAGCTTTAAATAGGACAGTTGATCATCATATTTGTGTTTTAGAAAGGTCATTCTGGAATCTACTGAAGATGATGAATTGTATTTTTGGAAGATGGGAGGCAGGCTGGAGTGGCATAAAAATTCATGAGAAATCCACTCTGGTTCTTAGGTGAGAGAGCTTATACTCATAGGATTGATGTCTTCCCTCCCTAGGAAAAAGATGTGCATTCAGGCCTGATTGGACCCCTTCTGGTCTGCCACACTAACACACTGAACCCTGCTCATGGGAGACAAGTGACAGTACAAGAATTTGCTCTGTTTTTCACTATCTTTGATGAGACCAAAAGCTGGTACTTCACTGAAAACATGGAAAGAAACTGCAGGGCTCCCTGCAATGTCCAGATGGAAGATCCCACTTTTAAAGAGAATTATCGCTTCCATGGTAATATACTCCACATCCAGACATGATCACTGTGAAATGCAGATTGCACTTGACAAATGAGATTTGATCCAGGGACTTGAGCATTGTATTCATTTAGAGTATAACTATGGGAGTGGAATTCTCAGAGATGTCAGTATAATAGATTTTAACAGGCTTCTCTGTGTCCTTCTCCAGCAATCAATGGCTACATAATGGATACACTACCGGGCTTAGTAATGGCTCAAGATCAAAGGATTCGATGGTATCTGCTCAGCATGGGCAGCAATGAAAACATTCATTCTATTCATTTCAGTGGACATGTGTTCACTGTACGGAAAAAAGAGGAATATAAAATGGCAGTGTACAATCTCTATCCAGGTATGAGCCCATTTGTGCTCTTTCTTCTACCTACTTTATTTGTTGAGTACTTATTTTAAATGGTCTAGGCACTGGGAACACAATTAGTGAACAAAGCAGACAAGCTCCATGCTCTTAGGTAACACTTTTTCAAACCTACAGAGAGATAATTAAATTAGCAAACGAGGGCTAGGTGTGGTAGGCTCAGGCCTGCAATCCCAGCACTTTGGGAGGCTGAGGTGGGTGGATCATGAGGTCAAGAAACCGAGACCATCCTGGCCAACATGGTGAAACCCCGACTCCACTAAAATACAAAAAATTAGCCTGGCATGGTGGCACACGCCTATAGTCCCAGCAACTCGGGAAGCTGAGGCAGGAGAATCGCTTGAACCAAGGAGGTGGAGGTTACAGTGAGCCGAAATCACACCACTGCACTCCAACCTGGTGACAGAGCAAGACTCTGTCTCAAAATAATAATAAATAAATAAGCAAATTAATAAGTTCAGATATAGAAAAATTGCTAAAAAGGAAATAGAACAGAATAAATGGATAATTAATGTCACTTTACTTTCTTATGGAAAAGGAATTTATTCCTTTATCACTTACCACCTCAAATCCCATAAGGCACCAGTAGTCATCCAAAGAGTGATTTGTTTATGTATGTAACCAGTATATTGATTAAACACTACTCATAATGTTGATCACAATACAATTTTATTTTGGTTCTCCACTGCCCTTTTAAAATAGGCTTGGCCAGGTGCAGTGGCTCACACCTGTAATCCCAGCACTTTGGGAGCCCAAGGTAGGAGGATCGCTTGAGGCCAGGAGTTCAAGACCAGCCTGGGTGACAAAGCAAGAGCCCCGTCTGTACAAAAAATAAAGTAATTAGCCAGGCATGTGGTGTATACCTGTAGTCCCAGCTACTTCAGTTACTTGGGTGGCTGACGTGGAAGGATTGCTTGAGCCCAGGAGGTTGAGGCTGCAGTGAACTATGTGATAGCAGCACTTCACTCAAGCCTGGACAACAGAGCAAGACCCTGTCTCTAAAAAAAACCTCCAGTTTAATAGTGGGAGTAAACTTCCCCTATTGCTTTGTAAAAATTCTGATAAGCCCTGTAACTTTTCTGCTCACTCTTAAGTAATAAACAGGACTAAAGTCACTTTATGTCACAAATACAGTTCAAATCAGAAATTACAATGTCCATTCCAAGATATTAATCAAAATTCTGAACTTGATTTAACTTCAATCTCCACTCCTTCAACTTGAGCCTGCATCAGGCTGGAAGTCTGCACTGGGAAAGGGAGACATGTTTCTGTACTTTGTGGTGGTCGTGCTTCCCCACAACCCCTTGCTAGCTGCTGTTTTGAACTCCAGCATGAATAGGTTAAAGATAAGGGGTTAGGACAGTTCTTACCTATTTACAACTGGCACCATTGTTGTAAACCAGCTTTACACTGTTTTTGGGTTTGAGGGGTCAAAGAGTAGTGGAACTACAAAATTTGGTAGGTCTACTCTGATATTTCACATAAACCAATGTATTTCATGCTCATTTTTAAGTGAAAAGAAATAATTTGTTTCCTTTTGGTTTTTATAAGGTGTTTTTGAGACGGTGGAAATGTTACCATCCAAAGCTGGAATTTGGCGGGTAGAATGCCTTATTGGCGAGCACCTACATGCTGGGATGAGCACACTTTTTCTGGTGTACAGCAACAGTGAGTAGCAATGTGGTCAGAGGTTCCCTACCTACTCAGCCTACTTCTTTACAGCTTTCCTCCTTTCTGGAATGGTTGCTTGTGTCTGGAAATAAATACAAGCTTACATCATTATCAAATTTGAAATAAATATTGCTGGTAGAAATCATCAGCGTTGTCAGAGGAGGGCAGATATACTTGAAACTTTGAAAACTTTGAACCTGAACCTCTAAATAATTGACCCCAAAAAATCCCTCATTTTCACAACTTGGTAAAGCTCTAAGATCTCTAGTGGCAGATTTTGGAATTTAATGTTGATTTAGTTACCAGATAACTTATAAATATTACTTGGAAGAGTTTGGAGATTTAAACACTAAACAAATAAGAGAACCACTGGTCTATTTATGTAGGACCCCAGTTTCTTCAGCTGTAAAATGTGAATCATTGTACCACATGTTAGGATGAATTAAACGAACTAATACAGTAAGACATTTAGTACAATTCTTGGCACATATAAACACTACAAAATATTAGCATGTTGACATTCTCCCATTTTCACTGACTTACATTTGAGAAGCTGAATTTTGTGCACTTCTAGTTACTGTGTTCCACCTGTTTCATTTCAGAGTGTCAGACTCCCTTGGGAATGGCTTCTGGACGCATTAGAGATTTTCAAATTACAGCTTCAGGACAATATGGTAAATACTATAATTTTTGCCCCAAGAACCTGGGCCGATTATATCTTTTTAAATGATCTGTTGGAGAATCTTAGATAATGAATCCATCTCTATGCTTCTATTAGTTCTATTCCATAAGTGCCTCTCAAATATATCTCCTCCTCTCCACTTCCCACTGTTGTAGCCATCTTAATTCAGGCCACCATCATTTCTTACCTGGGCAGTGACACTGCCTCCTTAAATATCCTCCCTACCTTCAAAAATTGTTTTAGAGCACTACTGCCCACAAGCTAAATGTAGCACACTGCCTGTGAGCTATGAACAGATTTTCCATTTTTAAATAATTTAAAAAATTACGAAGAATATTTCATGACATGTGAAATTATAAAATTCAAATTTCAGCATCCATGATAAAGTCTTATGTTGGAACACAGCCACATCCATTGATTTACCGATCATCTATGGCTACAACCGCAGTAACATAGTTGCAACAGAGACCATATAATATGCAAAGCCCAAATGATTTACTATACAGCCCTTCACAGAAAAAGTTTGCCAAGCTATGTTTTATTGGGGTAAAAAATCCCCTTGAAAAAGAGGCTTACGAGTTATATACCAAAACACTAACATTTTTCACTAGGTGGAAGGGTTACATTTTAAAATTTCTATTTGTCTTTTTACTAATTTTTATTTTTACTTTTCATTTTCTGATTTTTCTACAATGAACATACATTGTATAATAAAGAAATAATAGGCCAGGCATGGTGGCTCACGCCTGTAAACCCAGCACTTTGGGAGGCCACGGCAGGCAGATCACCTGAGGTCAGGAGCTCAAGACCAGCCTGGCCAACATGGTGAAAACCCGTCTCTACTAAAATACAAAAATTAGCCGGGTATGGTGGCATGTGACTGTAGTCACAGCTACTTGGGAGGCTGAGGCAGGAGAATTGCTTGAACTCAGGAGGTGGAGGTTGCAGTGAGCCAAGATCGCGCCATTGCACTCCAGCCTGGGCGACAGAGCAAGACTCCATCTTAAAAAAAAAAAAAGAAAAAAGAAAAGAAAAGAAATAATATTATTATTTGGTAGTGTTGGTAACAAATTGCAGTATCAGCTAATTAGAGGTGCTAACAATTAACAAAACTATAAATTTTAGAAAATAAAATGAAGAACGAAGATAAGCAAAATCCTTAGATGATAATTGTTGCTGGTATGCCATAAAGCCTTTATGTTTTTACTTTCACCACAGCTAAGATTAACCTTTCTCAAGACAATTTTACTCTCAAGTGTCTAGGACCAACCCAGCTGAATTTAATCTCTGTTTCTTTACTTGGGCAAAGGACAGTGGGCCCCAAAGCTGGCTAGACTTCATTATTCCGGATCAATCAATGCCTGGAGCACCAAGGAGCCCTTTTCTTGGATCAAGGTTAGAAAATTTAATCAGTGATGGACAATGTATCACATTCAATCAATCGCATTACTTATTCCTCTTGTAAACTCAAAGAATTCTATGAATATGAGAAAACTGAAGAACAGAATGGCTTATGATTTATGCAAAAGCAGTCATGAACAAGAGATATGGGAATAGAATTGAGTATGCTGATATGTCCTATTTCTGTATTTTAGTCCTTCTACTGGGATTAGAATATCTGAATATTTTCTATAATATTGAACTCATCATCTCTCAAGACAATATATGTTATTATTAGATGCTTCCAACTGCCCAGGTGTCCTTAAGTACTCCAATCCCCTTTATTTTAACATAAAACAAATGGTTCACAAATGCAAACCACATGTGTAATTTTACATTTTCTAGTATCATGTTTTCAAAAATGTGACATTCACTTTAATAATATATTTTATTTAACTCAACATATCTGAAAATACTATCATTTCAACATATGATCAATCAGACCCATTCAAGGGCAGACAGATGGAAACTTTACAGTGTCCTCCATGCCTCACAAAAGCTGAGGGCAGCTTGGAAGTGCTTACTCAGCCTCTCTGCCTAAACATAAGGCTAGATGTCTTACAGACACTGACAATTTTGACTCAATCCGAGCTGCATTTCACTAATCCCTAAGCATTTTTTGTTAGTTTATGCTTCGGCCAAACCACATGTTATGCTCTTCACCTTGTATTTCTGTGGTTATTTTCAACCTTAAATGTGTCCTATGTAGAGGACATGTTTATCTATTTGGCTGTCCTGTGTCTGTTCTGTTTAATTTTTTGTAATAACATTCTTATTTGTGAGGGGGGAATTATAGCTCCCTTACAAGATACAATCTGATAAGACTAGTAAATAGAGTGTCCCGTGACTAGCCAATGAACCCTGAAGGATACACCCTGCTGTTTCCACTCACCAGATTTGACCCATTGTTTCAGCTTGCCAATCTTCAGTATCCCAATGTATTTCCTATTTTTTCCAGTTACTGATTTAATCAGTAAACTTTGTAATACTACAGCAAAGTTATAATCAAAATATTGAAGTAGATAAGACTTCCTTATTATGTGCACAATACAAATCAAGCTGTTAAGTCCTTACCTCAACCTTGTGATGTAGATGTTACTATTGTCCTCATTTCAGATGAAATTGAAGCATACAGAAGTTATTGTGGCCCAAGTCACACCGCTAGTAAGTGACTGAGCCAAAATTCAAATTCTGATAGTTGGGCTCCAGATCCCTAATTGGTAATCATTTTACTACACTGTTTCCGGAATGCTCCCTTTAAGTTGACAACCATCTATTAACTATCACTATTTACTTATGGTAATTAAACCAGTTACAAATCCACCTAATTATGTTATCATCTACCAGTATTAAATCGCCTTATCTTCAAGGTGGTTTTTGTCAACTGTCCTACTAAGATCCAGCTAAACTTTTTGTAGATCTCATAACTTTATAAAATAAAGCATGGAGATGGAGTTGAAGGGAATGCTGACAAGGAAGGGAGTTGGAGAAGGCATTTGTTCTTGTGAGAAGGCCTGAAGAGCGCACAGCAACCTGGCCTCAATACAAGAGCACTGGGCTGACTTGAGGAGCACCAGGTGGCCAAGATCAGGCAATGCATATCGGGAAATAAGCAGCCCATGGAGACACGCAGCTGCAAAGCTTGTACTTTTATACGACGAAACTTATTACCATCTTGCTTACTTCCTAATAGACACATGTGTCTTGTAGTTACACTGAAACACCTGGCTGAGTACATAGGTGAAGTTATTGAGTCTATAATTGCCAAATTGCTCCCAAGTGCCAATTACAATGTAGAAGAGGCACAAGAAGATGAAGCAGATAAGCCTGGCACTTTGGCAAGCATTCATCAGTTGTAGCCTTGTTCTATTGCAGCTGGAAGATACAATAGTCACTGGTCCAAGACAGAACTCTTACACTCTATCCATATGAAGAAATGGTGCAAGTCAATTCAGTAAAAATCATGATTTTTGTGCCTGGTTCTTTCAGTTTTTTATGCCACAATACCAAGAGGTAAAATGAAGTGTCTTCAATGGGGAATATCACCATCTAATCTGGGAAAAGACAATGCTGCAACTTCCGAAGACCTTGACACTCTCTGTCCTGTTACCCTGCTTCATTTTTCTCCTGCACTTATCACTACTTGGTGCTATAAACAAATAAAAACATATATGATATGAGGTCTATTATCCCTACTCTACTGTAAGTTCCATGAGGACAGGGCTTTGTTTCTTGTTTATTACTCTATTCCCTGTACCTAAAACAGTCGTTAGCACATAGCAAGTGCTAAAAAAATTCTTTGAATAAGTGTATGAATGGAACTTACAGTCAGCTAAAGGAGACAGTTATTAAACACAAGAGTCATGACCAGTCCAATTTGTATGTGTCAGACATCTGTGAAAACTTGCTAAATCTGACTTGCTTGTTAGAATAGTAACTGATACTTCTAATGTTCTTGTAGTCCATGGCCTCTTCTTTAAGAAGTGTCCATTCTGTACTACTGTTCCATCATTCACTCATTCATTCCAAAGCATTTGCTATACAGCAGTATTATACCAGATACCATTTTAGCTGCTGGGACTAGAGAGAATATAAAAGCTAATATTGACTGAGTGTTTTGTATGCGCCAGGCACTGAACTTAGCACGTTACATGTGCTCTTTAACCCTATGGCAACCCTTTGAGATAAAAACTGGTATTATCTTCACTTTACAGATAAATTGAGACACAAAGTTTAGGTCACTCAAATGGGTTCAGTGCCTTAAGTATCTAAGTCTAATAAGGAAAGCAGAAAAGCAAAGCAATCTTCTTATAATATGGTGCAATAATTTGCTATAAGGAAATTATATATAAAGTGAAGTAGAAGCATAGAAGCACCAGGAGAAAATAGTTTCTGAACTAACACTCAAAGGAAGTGTAGCAGTTCATCACTGACAGTGATGTTGGGGTGGCTCTGGTTTGGGGAGAGAGGAGGAAATTGGCTTTGGTCTGAGGCTGAGGTGTAGGCAAAGCATTAGCTTATATGGGTCCATTAGCTTATGTGAGTCCACAAAACAGAGAGAGAGAGAGAGTGTGTGTGTGTGTGTGTGTGTGTGTGTGTGTGTGTGTGTGCATGTAGGAAATGGGGGCTTAATGATGGGGTTTGTCAAGAAGCAGGCTGGGAACTCAATAAGCATCTTCCTATTCATTTCTACTGTTTGTTTATCCCACAGCTTCACACACACATGCACATTTCAACATTGGTGACTGCTTCACCTGCACATCTAAGGTAATGATGGACACATCTGTAGCAATGTAGATTCTTTCTAAGCCAATAATTAGTTTCAGGAGGTAGTATATACATTTAAAAATAGGTTAAAATAGGCCAGGCATAGTAGCTGACACCTGTAATCACAGCACTTTGGGAGGTCGAGGCAGGCAGATCTCCAGGTCAACAGATCGAGACCATCCTGGCCAACATTATGAAATCCCATCTCTACTGAAAATACAAAAATTAGCTGGGCATGGTGGAGCACACCTGTAATCCCAGCTACTTGGGAGGCTGAGGCGGGAGAATTGCTTGAACCTGGGAGTCAGTGGTTGCAGTGAGCCAAGATCGCACCAATGCAGTGCAACCTGGGCAACAGAGTGAGACTCCATCTCAAAAAAAAAAAAGATTAAAATAAAGTGTTGCTCTAATTGGTAGGTGGATCTATTGGCACCAATGATTATTCACGGCATCAAGACCCAGGGTGCCCGTCAGAAGTTCTCCAGCCTCTACATCTCTCAGTTTATCATCATGTATAGTCTTGATGGGAAGAAGTGGCAGACTTACCGAGGAAATTCCACTGGAACCTTAATGGTATGTAATTAGTCCTTTAAAGAGAATGTCTGAAAACTTCAAAGAATTTTGACAGATTTCAGATATTGGACAAATACTCTTCTACAAACTTAAATCCAAACACTAATTTTTCACTTGTGAGCAATAGGAGTTATTATGGACATATCAACAAAAATGTAGTACTGTCAAGGCTCATAGATGATAGAAATGAAGAAATATGTGATTCAGGACTGTGTGAACTGATGATTGTGAGTTTGCTTATGGATATCCTACGTTTGTGGTTATAGTAGGACAATCAGGTTGAAATGGCCAGCAGGCCGTAGGCAAAAGACAAATTTAGGGGGCAAAACCATGGATGGAGATGAAGATACATGACTTCCACATAAAACGATGGGTGAAACTTTTGGAATTGATAAATTCTCTAGAGGTAAACTCAAGATCCCTAAAGGCTTAAAACCTTAGCGTTATTGTCTACTCTTCCCTCATTTTTATATCCCCTGATGAATGGATCCACAAATCTGGTCAATCCTTTATTTGTAATGCCTCTCACATCTCTTTCTTCTGTTTCCATTTATACCACTGTTGCCACAGCCTGGGGTCCCATCACCACACGCTTCATCTGTTGTATTACATTCCTAACTAGTCTTCCCCTGTTTCTAATCTGTTCTCTAATAAGAGCTGTACATCATTTTCAGGATAATCATCAGTCCCCTGCCTAAAACCTTTCAATGTCTTCCTATCGTCTTCATAATAAAGTTCAAAGTCCTCAAATGGCCCCAAGCAAGATAACTTTTGTTTGCCCCTTTAGATCTATTTTCCTGTTTCTCTACCCTGCTTCTTGTTCTGTGAGGTGACCTTGTATAGAATACATCAACAGGCAAAAGATTGGCATATTTATTCTTCTGACTTCCTCCTTGTAGAAGAGTTCACTGTATCTCCTCACTTAAGGTCACTGCTTCCCTCAAAGTGGCTTTCTCTACCTGTACTAGTTACTATGCTTTGTTCACAGATTCTATAGTTCAAGACTTTGGGACATAGGAGGGGATGGGTAGTTTCTGCTCCACAAAATCTGGAGCCTCAGTTAGGAATATTTAACAGCTGCGTGCTAGAATCATTGGAAGTTCCTTCCCTTACTTTTCTCATGGTTGGTACTGGCAGCTAGGACAGAATCTGGGGTTGTTGACTGATGTAACTTTACATAGATTCTCCTTGAGGCCTGGGCTTCCTTAAAGCATGTTTCAAGATAGTTGAACTTTTTTTTTTTGAGACAGAGTCTCACTCTGTTGCCCAGGCTGCAGTGCAGGTGCAATCTTGCCTAATACTGTATTTCAGTCTTGATCACCTTCCTCTGGCGTAGTGGTTCTCACATGTCTGTATGTCTTTGTGCCATTCACATATAAAATATTCTTTGATGAGCAACATTTCCCCTTTTAGGATTACCTCATAATGGGGAGAAGGGGAGCCCCAACACCCTTAAAGGGTCACTGCTTCACTGCCAGCATTCCCGACGGTTTACACTGTTTTAAATGTGAACTTGGAATTGTCGATGGACGTTTAAATGACAAGGATCTTCCCCCGCCCCCGCAACCGGTTTTCGAGTTAAAAAGCCAACTAATCATGTCCTCTGAAAATATTTCCTTTTGCCATGCTAGAAATCAATGTTGGCTTTTGATATTAAAGTGATACAACAGAATTCTCCAAAATGCTGAAATCTGGCCTCGGGCCAGCTATCCCTGCTCTCAAGTTTCTGAGGGAGATACATGAATGAGCTCATGGCAAATGGAAAACAAGGAGTTTTAGTGTTTCCTAGAATTATGCTCAGATACCCAGTACCTAACGGTCTGGTTATTCTTCCCCTCACCTCCCTGATGCAAGGAGTTTGAACCAGAGGCCTAAGAAGGCTTCTCCTGAAGCCCAAATCCAAAATTGGTGAGCAGTCATGCTCCGTAACTCCCAAACCTGAAAATAAGCCAGTCGGCCAGGTCTGCAGCCCGGATTAAGAGGAGCATATCCGGAAGAAGCCAAAGAGCAAAGGAGTATGAGCCCTTCAACCGCTTTTACCATAATTTAGGCTGGGTGTTTAAGGGCTCTGTTGGACCCTTCCTGGCAGCCAAGTGAGAGTGAGAGGAATGGTGGTGGAATGGGCCTCTCCTGTGCTTCCCATTACTTCCACACTGTTGAAAAAGAAATAGAAGCAGAAAAGAACACCCAAGTCCCACCCGTTTTGAGGCACTTAACTCACAGTGACAAACCTCCACACTTCTCCCCTGCAAGAAGACCAAAACAAAACCATCTCCTCCAAACCGTGGCCTTACATCTCAGCCCTGCAGATCAGTATTGTGTGCAACTTCAGCTTAAAGGATGCATTTCCCCAGGGTTGAAAGTTTGAGAAAGAGCCTATATTCTGAAGAGTTCTTGTGTCACCCTCAAAAGGGTAAAAATGACGCAATAAGTACGAAAACAGCTTATGCTCTGTTTGAGCCAGAAAGCCTGGAAAACGTAACTGTTTCCGAATGGAACACCATCCTGCTTTTGGGGAACAAGGAGGCTGCCTTGCGTTCAGTGACCGCACAACACCAAAGACCAACGCTCTCTGATTTCGCCACTTAACTAAAAGTTGCAGCAAAATCCCTATTACAGGCTGGGCGGTGACTCATGCCTGTAATCCCAGCACTTTAGGAGGCCGAGGCCGGTGGATCATTTGAGGTCAGGAGTTGGAGAGACCAGCATGGTGAGACCCTGTCTCTACTAAAAACAGAAAAATTAGCCCGGCGTGGTGGGGTGCCCCTGTAATCCCAGGTACTCGGCAGGCTGAGGTAGGAGAATCGCTTGAACCCAGGAGGCGGAGGCTGTAGTGATCCAAGATCGTGCTACTGAACTACAGCCTGGGAAACAGAGTGAGACTCCTTCCGCCCCCATTACCTCCCCTCCCCCAAAAAATCCCTATTACAAATAAAAGTTGTGATGCAGACTGCATATACCTCTGGGAATAAAACAGAACCGGAACCATGAATTCCAATGCAAATCGATGATGCATCGGCACGGGACCCACTGCACTGGACACATTTGCATCGCAGTCATCTGAGTAAGGAGCACATCACAGATGACCTCTGCAGGTTCCTTGCTCTAAGACATGGCCCACATAGGAGGCATAGCTCAAATTTCAAAGGAACTAATACATGCTGGAGCCCAAAGAGGACTATCTGGTTCTAATTGTGGCCTCCTGACAAGTCGGTAACGGAGTCACATTTTACAGACAAGGGACACCAAAACCACACATGAGGAGTCCAAGAGCAGCTTTATCATGGATTCAGGGCTGTGGTTACAAGGAAGCTGGAAGGAATAAGATGACTCCCATGAAGACGTACTGTGCGGAAGAGTGGCAGGAGAAATCTGGCCATTACAAAGACACAGAAATACGTTAAGAAACGAGGGGCGGGACGAAATCATGTAGGGCGGGTGTTTAGAGGGAGGGAGCCGCCGCCAAATGAAATCCTCGCTATGAAACAAAGGTGGAGGCAGGAGGCTGCGTTGGGTGGGAGAAGCGGAGGAAGGAGACGAAAGGGACTGTCATTTTCGTGTCGTGGCTTTTTGGAAGAGAGCCACGTCGTCTACGCAGGTTCCGTGAAAATGTGTTGCTCTCCCTCTGCCACGGAAACGGGCGTCTGGGATGCCGGCAGCGTTCAGTCAACTAGGTGATTCCCGTGGCGGCAACGGGAATGACATAAAACGCAGAGGCCGGGACGGCACGTCTTTCTATGTCTCCCCAGACGCAAACGTGGATGCGTGAGGTTTGGTCACGGGCAAAAAGTCATGTGGTTAACGGGACTGATGGGAATCCCCTCCCCGTCCCAGCCATCACGTGAATGGGACGGGTCAGATCCCTGTCCCGAGGGCCAGATGGTTTCCTGCAGAACGAGGTGAAGGAGGTGGTTCTGCTCGGCAGTCAGGAGTGGCCACATCTCCACCTGCAGCGACTTGATGGCTTCCGTGTCCTTTTCGTGGGTGGCCATGACCAAAGACTGGAGCAGCAGAAAGAGCTCCTCGGGAAGCTGGCCGCTGCTCTCCTGCCCGTGGCCGTCAAAAGCCTCCCAGGAGTACCTCTCCAGGGTCTGGGCGTGCTCCGGCAGCAGCTTGGCGGGCGGTGGTTGCAGGAGGAGCAGCAGCAGAACGCGGGACACCTCGCAGCGGACCAGCAGGTCCGAGAAGGCGCCCAGGGCGGCGGGAGAGGGCGCCGCGGAGCCGGCGTTCGGAGCGAGCAGCGCGGCCGGTAGGACGGGCGTCGCCCCGGGCCCGGACTGCGGCCCCGCCGGCGGGGGCGGCGGAGGCGGCGGCGGCGGCGGCTGCAGCTGCACCTGCACCGGGTGGCTGCCGTGCTCCCGCGCCAGGCGCTGCACGCGCGTGAAGAGCGCCAGGGCGCCGGTGTAATCGCGCGCCAGCAGCTGGCAGGAGGCCGCCTCGCCGAGCGCCTGCATCGCGGCCAGGGGCAGCTGGGGCAGCTGGAGCTGGGCGGCGCGCTGGAAGTGACCGGCGGCGGCGGCCGGCTGGCCCAGGTCGCGGAGGGCGGAGGCCAGCTCGAGGCAGAGGGCGGCGGCGGCGGCCGGCTGGCCCAGCTCGAGGTGCAGGCGCACGGCGGCGCCCAGGGCGCTGGCGGCGGCCTGCAGCGGCTCCCCGTAGGCGGCGGGGCAGACCAGGCGCTGGCGCGCGTCGCGCTCCTGCCGCAGGAAGAGGCGGGCGGCCTCGGTGAGGGCCAGCGCCTCCCCGGGCCCGTGGAAGAGCGCCTGCTGGCAGCGCGCCACCGCCAGCTGGCACCAGGCCGCGTACGGCAGACACTCCTGGGCGCGCAGCTCACGGCCCAGCTGTCCGAACTGCTCGCCGGCCTCCGCCACGTTCGGCTTCCGCAGAAAGCGCTTCTTCAGCTTGTTCGATACAAGCCGGTAGCGGGCCAGGAAGTCCCCGGCCTCGGGTCCCGGGCCGGCGCCGCCGCCGCCGCCACCACCGCCCAGGCCGGCCACCGCCGCCGCCATTTTCGCTGCCCCAAGCACTTCCGGTGGGCGTGGCGGCGCGACGTGCCCTACGTGCCCTGCGTCCCCCTTGGTGACCCGCAAAGAGCGGAATCGGAATCGGAGGCGGGGCCTGGCCGGGCTGCAGCGGCGTATGCAAATCGAGGGTCTCGGGGACGCGGATCCAAGACCGGGGAAGGCTCGCGGGGCCTGGCCGGGTGTCGGCTGCTGCCAGCTTGGCTGCAACGCACATGGTGTCCTTTGCGAAAGGCGTCCCAGAGCCTCTCCCTCTGAACACGACCCAGACTAAACTCGTGACTCTTAATTCCGTGTCTGTGCATTTCTGGACTGTTCCCCCACCACCACTCACTCCTCCATCTTCCCGTCCAGGGCCCCATGCCAGCCGCCGGGTCCACCTCACCGTCCGCACCCTGGTTGCCTGTGGAAGTCCGTCCCGTCGCAACACTGCAGTCACGGTCTTGAGGTCCACCCGCCCCAGTGAACACCATGGTGCTGAGGGCTTTCCCGGAAGGCCCTCCTGACTTGCACAGAACCAGCCGGGTGCCCTCTTCCCACCCAGGGCCATCCACCCCACCCCTGCACTGTCATCGGGAGAGACTGCTCCTCTGTGCCATCCCTGACTCCCACCCAACCCCAGAGCCCCACCACCTGTCCATCCTCCAGCTATGGAGGTCTCTTAACGCCCCACCCCATCCCACGTCCCCTCATCCCACACCCCCCTCCCCCCCAAGGCAAAGTGACCGAAACAGGCAGGTGGGTTCCATTAAACACTTTACTGACAGAATTAATAAAGGCCCAAGAGACTTTGGGGCGGTGGAAACGGGGGGTGGTTTGGGGCTGGGGATTTGGGGCTGGGTGGGTGGGCAGTGGACCTGCCAGGTCCCAGAAGTCGGGCGTCGTCAGCAGCTCCTCCCGGCCGGGAAGCACTTGAGAGATGGTCGTGTCAAAGAGGGTGCTCAGCAGCGCGTTGTTGTGAACCGCCATGTCCAGCAGCTGCGGAGTGATGGTCCTCTCTCCGTTATTGTGGGCCTCCTTGCCCGCCAGCTCCAGGATCTGGGCCGTCAGGTACTGAATCACGGCAGCGAGGAAGACTGGCGCAGAGGGACTCAGGCGCTGGGCGTAGTGGCCTTCCTGTAGACCACGCTCCACCTCGCTCACAGAAAACAAAACCTCCGCTCGGGCGGGGCCAGAGCGGGTATGCCCCCGGCCGCCAGCACCAGAGGACCCTCAACGGCTCCTCCTCCCCGACATGCAGGGTGTTGGGTGCGCTATCTCCGCTCGGCTTGCTCTAGCACGACAAGATGCCTCTCAACATGACTGCTATGGCGTCCGGTACCGTGTATCCTAGCGACCAGGGCCCAGCTGGCTGGGGAGCCAAGTCCCATGGGCATGCACATCCTCGTGCCACCACGTCACCACATGGTGACGGCCTCGCTCTCACGTGGCCACGGCCTCACCAGGGACACGCCCATCGGGTGACGTCACTGCCTTCCCATTGGCCCCGAGGCAGAGGGCCTGGGCCTGGTAGCGGCTGAAGGGCATGCCCATCGGGTGACCTCACCGCCTTCCCATTGGCCCCGAGGAAGCGGGCCTGGGCCAGGAAGCCTGGGCCTGGAAGCGGCTGGAGGGCACGCCCATCTGGTGACCGCGCCGCCGCCTTCCCATAGGCCCCAAGGGAGTGGAGCTGGGCCTGGAAGCGGCTGGAGGGCACGCCCATCGGGTGACCGCACCGCCTTCCCATAGGCCCCAAGGAGTGGAGCTGGGCCTGAAGCGGCTGGAGGGCACGCCCATCGGGTGACCACACCGCCTTCCCATTGGCCCGAGGGAGGCGGACTTGGGCCTGGAAGCGGCTGGAGGCACGCCCATCGGGTGACCTCACCGCCTTCCCATTGGCCCGAGGGAGGCGGACTTGGGCCTGGAAGCGGCTGGAGGGCACGCCCATCGGGTGACCTCACCGCCTTCCCATTGGCCCCGAGGGAGCGGACTTGGGCCTGGAAGCGGCTGGAGGGCACGCCCATCGGGTGACCTCACGGCCTTCCCATTGGCCCTGAGGGAGCGGGCCTGGTCCAGGAAGCCTGGGCCTGGAAGCGGCTGGAGGGCACGCCCATCAGGTGACCTCACCGCCTTCCCATTGGCCCCAAGGGAGCGGGCTTGGGCCTGGAAGCAGCTGGAGGGCACGCCCATCGGGTGACCTCACTGCCTTCCCATTGGCCCAGAGGAGTGGGCGTGGGCCTGGAAGCGGCTGGAGGAATGCCCATCGGGTGACCTCACCGCCTTCCCATTGGCCCCGAGGGAGCGGGCCTGGGCATTGAAGTGGGTGGAGCCCCGTGGGGGTGGGTGTGGAGTGGGGCGGGGAGGGGGCATCCCGCTGGTGACCCTCTCTGCGCAGGTGGGGGAACTGTCCCTTTCTACTGCTTGGGAGAAAGACAAAGGGGAGGCCGGTGGGGAGGATGCTGGGTACGGCTCCTTCACAGTGTTGCAGACCCGTCACAACCACGTGGTTCCAAAACAGTTTCAACACCCAGAAGGAAACCGAAACCCTGTCCCTGTAAGCGGTCACTTCCCACACGCCTCCTTCCACGCCTCCGCTACGCCCCCGCCCCCGCCACATACACACGTTCCCGATAGTCCCCTGGCGACCACTAACCAATCTGCTTTCCGTCCATGGGGGTTTGCGTGTTTTGGAGGTTTCCTGTAGATGGAATCATACAACCAAATGGGAGGCCTTGTGTGTCTGGCTGCCTTCACTTCGCGTAATATTTTCATCAGGGTTCATCCGTGTAGAGGCGTGAATCAGTTCTTCCTTCCTTTGAATGACTGAGTAATATTCCGTTGTATAAATAGGCCACCTTTCGTTTATCCAGTTCTTCCTTCCTTCGAATGACTGAGTAATATTCCGTTGTATAAATAGGCCACCTTTCGTTTATCCACTCATCAGTTGATAGACAAGTTACTTCCCCCTCTGGCTATGGTGAATAGCACTGCCATGACCATCTCTGTACCAGTGTTTGTTTGAATACCTGTTTTCAGTTCTTTGGGGTCTAGTTCTGGGAGCCAACCTGCTGGTTCATATGGTAATTCTGTTTAACTTATTGAGGAACCACCAATCTGCTTTCTGTCCATAGAGGTTTTGTTTTGGAGATTTCCTGTAGATGGAATCACAACCAAATGGGAGGCCTTGTGTGTCTGGCTGCCTTCACTTAGCGTAATGTTTTCATCAGGTTTCATCCGTGTAGAGGCGTGAATCAGTTCTTCCTTCCTTTCAATGACTGAATAATATTCCGTTGTATAAATAGGCCACATTTTGTTTATCCACTCATCAGTTGTTTAACAGTTCATTAAGTGATTTCCACGACAGGGGATCTAAATGTCCTCTATCCTCTTAGATTTTCCAGCTAGGACTTAAATAAGACAGATTAACAAGAGACAAGCATATACAAAATTTTTTTTTGGTATTTTTTACATGTACATGGGAGCCCTCAGAAGATATATGAACACTCAGATGAGCAATGACACCTGAATACTTACATACTAGATTGGGGAAAATGTGGTAAATTGTGAAAATGTAACAAGACAATGGGGTTTGGGCTAAGAGAGTTAGTTGTGGTAAAGCCAGTAAGGTTTTTTGGTGCAGCTTTCCCTCAAACCTAGACTCCCCATCTCTGGCAATAAGAATGTGTTTCTTCCTCCTGGTATACAGATAATACCTATCACATGAGAGTTTCATCTCTTCCGTTCATTAAAAAAAGGAAGGTCAGCATGCCCTTCTTGCATCTGGTATTTTTCAAGTGCCTTTAAACTCAAAATAATCAATATGCCAAAGTGGCATATTTTGAGGTGGCAGTTGATCCCCTACATTACTGATTAGATAGTATGAAAAGTGCTGCCATGAATGCTCCTGTACAAGTGTTGTTTGAACAGCTGTTTTAAATAACAGATGTTCCTCAACTTGGGATGGTATTACATCCTGATAAACCCATTGTTGCTTAAAACCATTATTAGTGTAAATGCATTTAATACAGCTATATTAGTCGATTCTCACACTGCCATAAAGAACTACCTGAGACTTGGTAATTTATGAAGAAAAGAGGTTGAATGGACTCACAGTTCTGCAGGCTTAACAGGAAGCATGACTGTGAGGCCTCAGGAAACTTAAATTCGTAGCAGCAGATGAAGGGGAAGCAAGCATGCCTTACCCTAGTGGAGCAGGAAAGAGAGTGAAGTGGGAAAGGTCACACTTTTAAGCCATCAGATATCATGAGAACTCACTCACTATCATGAGAACAGCAAGGGGATATCTGCCCCTACAATCCAATCACCTCCCACCAGGCCTCTCCTCTGACATATGGGGATTACAGTTCGACATGAGATTTGGGTGGGGACACAGAGCCAAACCATATCAACAGCTAACCTACCAATCATCATAGTTTAGCCCAGCCTACCTTAAACCTGATCAGAACACTTACAATTAGGCTACAGTTGGGCAAAATCATGTAACACAAAGCCAAGTTTATAAAGAAGTATTGACTATCTCATGTAATTTATTAAATATCGTACTGAAACTGAAAGACAAAATGGTTGTAGGTGTATTTTAAGTACTTTTATGCATATAGATTCTACTGAATTCATGTTGCTTTCATACCATCATGAAGTCATAAAATTGTAAGTTCAACAATTATAAGCTAGGAACCATCTGTATTTGAGGTATATATCCATGAAACAGTTATGGGTTTATTTCTTGCTTCTTAATTCTATTCCATCTACATATATATATATATGTATACCACTTTGTGGTACTGGTATAAGGGCAAACATATATATATACCAGTACCACATAGACATATATATATATATCACATACACATATATGTATATATACCACATAAACATTTATTGAAGAGACTCTCTTTTCCCCATTGTATGTTCTTGGCATCCTTGTCAAAATCTGTTGACAGTAAATGTGTGAATTTATTTCTGGGCTTTTCTATTCTGTTCCCCTGGTTGGTGTGTCTATTTTTATGCCAGTACCATACTATTTTGATTCCTGGAGACTTGTAGTATATTTTGAAATCAGGAAGTATAATGCTTCTAGCTTTGTTCTTGGTTAAGATTGTTTCGCATGGCTGGGTATGGTGGCTCACACCTGTAATCCCAGCACTTTCTGAGGCTGAGATGGGTGGATCTCTTGAGGTCAGGAATTTAAGATCAGCCTAGCCAACATGGTAAAACCCCGTCTCTACTCAAAAAAAAAAAAAATTAGCCAGGTATGGTGGTGGCCCCCTGGGATTCCAGCTAATATGGAGGCTGAGGCAGGAGAATCACTTGAACTTGGAAGGCAGAGGTTGTAGTGAACCAAGATTGGGCCACTGTACTCCAGCCTGGGCAACAGAGCAAGATTGTCTCAAAAAAAATTGCTTTGCCTCGTTGAGGTCTTTTGTGATTCCATATGAATTTAACTTTTTAAAAAATTTCTGTGAAGAACACCATTGAGATTTTGATAGGGATCACATTGAATCTGTAGATTACTTTGGGTCATGTGGACATTTTAACAAGAGTAATTCTTCCAATCAATGAATATGGAATATCTTTTCTTTATCTGAGTCTTCTTGAATTTCCTTAATAAATGTTTTCTATATTTTCATTGTTCAAGTCTTTCATTTCTTTGGTTAAGTCTATTCCTAAGTATTTTATTCTTTTGCTGCTATTGTAAAAAAGATTATTTTCTAATTTCCTTTGGTTTAGTTGACAGTGTGTAGAAATACCACTGATTTCTGTATGTTGATTTTGTATCCCGCAACTTTACAGAATTCATGTATTAATTCTAACAATTTTTTGTTGAGTCTTCAGAGTTTTCTACATCTGCAAAAACAGATAATTTTACTATTCTCTTCTATTTGGATGCCTTTTATTTCCTTTTCTTGTCTAATTGTTCTAACTAGTTCAAGACATTACTGGAAAGTACTGTCTTGAATAGAAGTAGTGATAGTAGGCATTCTTGCATTGTATAGTATCTGTATTAGTCCATTTTCACATTGCTATAAAGAACTGCCTGAGACTGGGTAATTTATAAAGAAAAGAGGTTTAATTGACTCACAGTTCTGCATGGCTGGGGAGGCCTTAGGAAACCTACAGTCATGGCATAAGGGGAAGTAGGCACATCTTATATGGCAGCAGTCAAGAGAGAGTGTGTAAAGGAGGAACTGTCAAACACTTATAAAGCCATCAGATCTTGTAAGAACTCACTATCAGGAGAACAGCATGGGGGAAACCTTCCCTATGATCCAATCACCTCCCACCAGGTCCCTCCCTCGACACATGGGGATTATGGGGATTACAACTCAAGGTGAGATTTGAGGGGTAACATAGACCCAAACTATATCAGTATCTAAAAGGAAAAGCCTTCAGTTTTTCCACATTGGTTATACCAGCTGTGGGCTTTTCCTATATGGTCTTTATTGTGTTGAGGTAAGTTCCCTGTTGTATCTATCATGCTGAAAGTTTTTATTATGAATGGCTATCGAGTTTTGTCAAATTCATTTTCTGCATTGATCAAAATAATCATGTATTTTTCATCTTTCATTGTGATAATGTGGTATATCACGTTGATTGATTTGCACATATTGAACCATCCTTGTATCCTAGGGATAAATACCACTTGTTCATGATGAATTATACTTTTAATGTGCTGTTGAATTTGGTTGGCAGGTATTTTGTTGAGGATTTTTGCATCTGTGTTCATCAGGGATATTGGCCTGTAGTTTTCTCTCCTTCCTTCCTTCCTTCCTTCCTTCCTTCCTTCCTTTCTTTCTTTCTTTCTTTTTTTAGACAGGTCTCACTCTGTCACCCAGGCTGGAGTGCAGTGGTGGTATGGTCTTGGCTCACTGCACCCTCCACCTCCTGGGTTCCAGTGATTCTCCTGCCTAAGCCTCCTGAGTAGCTGGGACTACAGGCGCATGCCACTACAACCAGCTAATGTTTTTATTTTTTTAGTAGAGGTGGGTTTTCATCATGTTTGCCAGGCTGGTCTCGAATTCCTGACCTCAAGTGATTTGCCTGCTTCAGCGTCCCAAAGTATTGGGATTACAGGCTTAAGCCACCACACCTGGCCTAGCCTGTGGTTTTCTTTTCTAGTGTTGTTTTTGCCAGGATATGATATCAGGGTGATGTTGGCTAATAAATTGTGTTTTGAAGTGTTCTTGCTTGTGTTTTTTAGGAGAGTTTAAGAAATATTAGTATTAATACTTCTTTGAATGTTTGATAGAATTCATCCATGAAGCCATTGGTCCTGGGCTTTTCTTTGTTGGAAGGTTTCTGATTACTAGATTCAATATTCCTATTTGTTGTGAGTCTGTTAAAGCTTTCTATTTCTTTGTTATTCAGTTTTAATGTGTTATATGTTTCTAGGACTTTATCCATTTCCTCTAGATTAACCTATTTGTTAGCATATAAATGTTCGTAATTGTCCCTTATGGTTCTGTTTCTGTGACATCAGTTGTAATGTCTCATCTTTCATTTACATTTTATTTATATGCATGTTCTCTCTTTTTTTTTCTTAGTCTAGCTAAGGACTTGCCAATTTTGCTTATTTTTTCAAAAAAATAAACTAGTTTTGTTAATTTTTTCCAACTGTTTTTCTATTCTCTTTTTTATTTATTTCTGTTCTAACATTTATTATTTCCTTTGTTCTTCTACCTTTGGGCTTAGTTATTTCTTCTTCTTCTTCTTCTTCTTCTTCTTCTTCTTCTTCTTCTTCTTCTTCTTCTTTTTGTAGTTCCTGGAGGTGATAAGTTGAGTTGTTTATTTATTTCATAACTTTCTTCTTTTTAAATATAGGCATTTATTGCTATAAATTTCCCTATTAGTAGGCTTTTACTGTATCCTTTAAGTTTTGGTATGTTTTCATAATACGAAAATATATCAAGATTTCAATTTCTTCTGTGACCCAATTGTCATTCAAGAATGTGTTGTTTAGTTTACACATATTTGTGCATTTTCATGTTTTCTTATTGTTAGTTTGAATTCATTGTGGTCAGAAAACATACTTAAATTTGTTATGACTTGTTTTGTGACCTGAAAGTTGATCTGTCTTGAAGAATGTTCTGTGTGTGCTTGATAAGCCTGCTGTTGGGTGGAAGGTTCTATATGTACATTTTAGGTCCATTGGGTCTATTTCATTCTTCAGTTCTACTATATCCTTATTGATTTTCTATTGGATGATCTATTCGTTATAGAGAGTGGAGCATTGAAGCCCACTATATTGTATTCTTACTGATTTATCATTCATTTATACTTCCACATCTGTCAATGTTTGCTTTATATATTTAGTTACTTTCATGTTGGGTACATATATATTTATAATTGTTACATCTTACTGTTCAAGTGATCCTTTTATTATATAGTCACCTTCTATGTCTCGTGGTCACAGTTTTTCACTTAAAGACAATTTTTTTCATACAAGTTGAACCACCTCTGCTCTCTTTTGGTTGCAGTTTATATGGCATAACTTTCTCCACCCCTTCGCTTTCAGCCTATGTGTGTTCTTAAATCAAAAGCGAGTCTGTTATCAACAAAGTATAGTTGGGTCTTGTTTGTTTTTGTTCCTTACTTCCCATCTCTGAATTGTTGGCTTTTTAAAAACCCCAATTCTGTTACTCTTTGTCTTTTGATTGAGGAGTCCATTTACACTTAAAGTAATTATTGATATGTTAGGACTTTCTATTGCCATTCTGTTAATAGTTTAGTGTTTTGTAGTTTTTGTGTTCCTTTCTTCTTTTTCTTTCTTTGTGGTTTGATGATTTTTGCTTGGATGTGTTTTGATTCTTTTCTCGTTATCTTTTGTATATCTACTATATGTGTGTGTGTGTGTGTGTGTTTGTGTGTGTGTGTGTGTTTACCACAGGGATCAACTTGACAAATTTCTGTCATTATAATTACTATTACTATTTTGTCTTTTAATTTATAAATTAATATTAATAGTTATCTATAACAATCATTATAGTGTTATTGTATGTTTCTCTTTATATTTACCTTTAGTAGTGAAAGGATTCATATGCTTTTGGGTTATTGTTTAGTATCTTTATTTCAACTTGAACTATTAGCACTTCTTATAAGGCAGGTCTTGTGGTGACAAACCCCCCTCAGTTTCTGTTTGTCTGAGAAACTCTTTATCTTTGCCTTAATTCTTAAAGGACAGTTTTTCCAGATATAGTATTATTGATTGGATTTTTTTCTCTGAGTACTTTGAATATATCATCCCACTCTTTCCTGACCTTCAAGGTTTCTGCTGAGATATCCACTCATTGTCTTATGGAGGTCCTCTATGAGTGATAATTCACTTTCTTCTTACTACCCCAAAATTATCTTTTGTCTTTGTTGATAATTTAATTATAATCTATTTCACTGTAGACTTCTGTGGGCTTAATCTATTTGGTTATCTTTGGGCTTAGTGAATCCAGATGGCACTTACCCTCCCTAGGTTTGGGGAATTCTCACCTATCATTTCTTTAAATAAGCCTCCTTTCTCTCTCTCTTTTCCTTTTAAGATTTCTATAATGCATCTATGATTTTGCTGGATGATATCCCACAAATCCCATATTATTTCTTCACTCTTTCTCATTGTTCTTTTTATTCCTCCAACTAGATAATTTAAAATGACCTGTCTTCAAGTTTACAAATTCTTTCTTCTGCATGATTGAGTCTGCTATTGAAGATCTCTATTAAATTTTTTAGTTCAGTCATTCTTTAGCTATATTCAGCAGTATTCTTCAGCTGCAGGATTTTTATTTGTTTTTTCAATGGTTTTTATTTCTTTATTAAACTTGTAATTTCATTCACATATTGTTTTCCTCATTTTGTGAGTTGTCTACCTGTATCCTCTTGTAACTCACTGACCTTCTTAAAATGATCATTTTGAATTCTTTTCAAAAATTTCATGAGTCTTCTTTCCTTCAGGGTTGCCTACTGGAGCTTTATTAGTTCCCTTTGGTGATGTCATATTTGCCTGATTCTTCATGACCCATGTAGCCTTGCATTGGTATCTGTATATTTGAATGAGCTGACACCTCTTCTGGTCTGAAGTTGATTACTCAGACAGTGAGTTCATTACCAGCTCTCATTGGGTCCTTGATAAAGTGGGCCTGGAGCTTGGTCAAAGGGCTACTTCAGGGTCCCCAGTTGTGCCCATAGCCAGTGGGCCTGTTATGGGGGCATGGATAAGTGTGGATTCCACTGAGTCCCTTTATAGGCAAGACTATCTCCAGAACATGGTACAGCAAGACTGAAGTTGGCTCACAGGGTTACTTTGGAGTCTACAGTCAGGTCCAGTTGGTGGGCCTGTTTCCAGTGGTGGAATGGCATGACTCCTACCAGTTTTCTGAATAGGCAGAACTTCACCAAGACCATGGTAGTGTGGGACTGAAGCTGAATCACAGGGGTGCTTAAGAGTCCACAGTTGGGAGGCCTGTTACTGTGGTTGCCAATGGGAGTTGCTCCTCCCAGATCCCTGGGCACATAGGGCTACTGGTAGGACCACATACAAACAGGTCTGGAGCTAAGTTTCCAGGATGGTGGGCTGCTTCTGGGTCCACAGCAAGAACTATAGTTGACAGGCTTGCCTGTCTAGAATGTGGGCTTGCCTTATTAAAGCATTCATCTTTATTCTTGAGCTCTACCGGGGTTTACGAACCTCCTACCAGGATCCCATGGCTCCCACAAAGGCACTTTTGTCCATAGATAGTTGCCAAAATTATTGTTCCTGTAGGGGAACAAGAGGTGGGGACCTCCTATCCCATCAACTCACTGATGTCATTCTCCTGATACTGCATTTTTGGATTGCCCTCAGATGATTCTGCTACTCCTGGTCTGTGGACCATGCTGGAGTAGCAAAGCCCAAATGGCTTCCTCAACTTTTATGAGCCTTTTACAGGAACTCAAAGTACAAAATGATTTCACTTGCCCCAGACCTAATAATTTCCCTTGTTCCCACTCCTTGGTGCGTTCCTTTTTTGTGTCTACCATCAAAACATCCATCTAACCATAATTGTCTTATGGATGTTGAATGCTGTTGAGAAATGCACAAAGCAAAATTAAAAGGAAGATGTGATTGAGAGAAATTGCTTTTCACTCTGGATTCACTTTCCATGTATTTGTGATAATCTCTCCATACAGGTCTTCTTTGGCAATGTGGATTCATCTGAGATAAAACACAATATTTTTAACCCTCCAATTATTGCTCGATACATCCGTTTGCACCCAACTCATTATAGCATTCGCAGCACTCTTCGCATGGAGTTGATGGGCTGTGATTTAAATAGTAAGTGCCAAGTCATCTTATATCCTTCCTCCCTCAACCATGGGTAGGGTAACTAACTGTTCTGGTTATCCTCAGACTGGAGGAGGGGTTCCTAGTATCAGGACACAAAAATTGCCTGTACTAAAATCAGCATAGTCTTGAGCAAACCCAGAAATACCATTTAGCCCAGCAATCCCATCACTGGGTATATACTCAAAGGAATATAAATGATTCTATCATAAAGACACATGCACACATATGTTCATTTCAGCACTATTCACAATAGCAAATACATGGAATCAACCTAAATGCCCATCAACAACAGATTGGATAAAGAAAATGTGGTGCTGGGCACAGTGTCTCATGCCTATAATCCCAGCACTTTGGGAGGCTGAGTTGGGCAGATCACAAGGTCAGGAGTTCAGGACCAGCTTGACCAACATGGTGAAACCCCATCTCTACTAAAAATACAAAATTAGCTGGGTGTGGTGGTGCATACTTGTAATCCCAGCTACTCAGGAGGCTAAGGCATGAGAATCACTTGAACTCAGGAGGCAGAGGCTGCACTGAGCTGAGATTGTGCCATTGCACTCCAGTCCAGGCACCAAGAGCAAAAATCCACCAAAAAGAAAGAAAGAAAGGAACAAGGGGGAGGGAGCAAGATGGCTGTTTAGGAACAGCTCAGGATTGCAGCTCCCAGTGAAAGCACAGAGGGGAAATGGATGCCGCATTTCCAGATGGATCTTTATTGCCCACAGACCAGGAGATTCCCAGGCCCTGGCGCAGCAGTTCTCTGTACAAAATACACTGGTCTGGTTGCCCTTTTAAGCTGGCAATTGGAGCTCCGGGAAGGCAGATTAGCCCATTCATCTGATTAAACAGTGGTCTGAAACAGGGAGCCAGGCCAGGAGATTCCCAGGCAAAGAAAACCACCACAAATCTCAGCGCCGTTGTTTCAGCCAGCACAGTGGGTCACCGCACGGGAAATCACACAGATCCCAGCGCCCTTTCAGCAGGCGACTGGAACACTTGGGAGAGAGTCAACTGTTCAACTTAAAAAAAAGGGGGGGCTCTGAGGCAGGGAACCAGGTGATCAGGCTCGGCGGATCCCACCCCACAAAAACAAACAAACAAAAAACAGCAATTGGAAATGCTTGGGTTGAGAGTTTCATGGCAAGCACAGCTGAACCCAGGATGGTCCAGCTCTGTGGGGAGGGGCGTCCATTGCCAGGCACTCCACCCCTACGGAGGTAGTCCACCATTGCTGAGGCAGCCTGCCATTGCCGGCAACCAAACCCACCATAACAGAGAGAGTCTGCCATTACAGAGGTGGGCCACCATTGCTGAGGCAGTTCTAACCACACCCATATAAACAGGACTGCAGGGAAGTTCACAGGGGAGCAGGGTGGAGCACACAGCAGCTCAGCAAAGCCTCTGCAGGCAGTGACTAGGCTGCCTCCTTGCTGGGCAGGCAGCCCTGAAAAAAAAGGCAGCAGCACAATGGATACTCATAAATAAAGCCCTAACTCCCTGGGACAGAGCACCTGGGGAAAAAAGGGGTTTATGAGTTCTGCTGCAGCAGACTTAAATACCTGCCTAGCAGCTCTGAATGAACAATGGAGCTCACAGCTCAGCACTTGAGCTCTTATAAAGAACAGACTGTCTCCTCAAGCAGCTCCCTGACCCCTGTATATCCAGAGTCACCTCACAAAGGACTGATCAGACTGACATTAGATGGGCATCATTCTGGGACAAAGATAGCAGAAGAAGAAACTGGTAGCAACCCTTACTGTTCTGCAGCTGCTGCAGGTGATCCCCAGGCAAGCAGGGCCTGGAGTGGACCTCAACAGTCCTACAGCAGAGGGGCCAGACTGTTAGAAGGAAAACTAAGAAACAGAAATAACTTCATCATCAACAATCTGGACATCCACCAGAGACCCAATCTGAAAATCAGCAACTACACAGATGACAGGTGGATAAATCCACAAAGATGGGAAGAAACCAGTGCAAAAAGGAGAAAAACACCCAAAATCAGAACACCTCTCCTCCTACAAGGGATCACAACTCCTCACCAGCAAGGGAACAAGGCTGGATGGAGAATGAGTGTGATGAAATGACAGAATCAGACTTCAGAAGGTGGGTAATGAGAAACTTCTGTGAGCTAAAAGAACATGTTCTAACTCAATGCAAAGAAACTAAGAACCTTGAAAAAGATTTGATGAAATGATAACAAGAATGGACAACTTAGAGAGGAATATGAGTGAATTGATGGAGCTGAAAACACAACACGAGAACTTCATGAAGCATGCACAAGTTTCAACAGCTGAATTGACCAAGCAGAAGAAAGGATATCAGAGGTCAAGATCAACTCAATGAAATAAAATGAGAAGGCAAGATTAGAGAAGAAAGCACAAAAAGGAATGAACAAAGTCTCCAAGAAATGTGGGACTATGTGAAGAGACCTAATCTATGTTTGATAGGTGTACCTGAATGTGACAAGAAAATGAATCCAAGCTGAAAAATACTCTTCAGGATATTATCCAGGAAAACTTCCCCAACCTAGCAAGGCAGGCCAATATTCAAGTCCAGGAAATACAGAGAACACCACAAAGATATTCCTCAAGAAGAGCAACCCCAAGGCACATAATCATCAGATTCACCAGGGTTGAAATGAAGGAGAAAATGCTAAGGGCAGCCAGAGAGAAAGGTCGGGTTACCCACAAAGGGAAGCCCATCAGACTCACAGCAGATCTCTCAGCAGAAACCCTACAAGCCAGAAGAGAGTGGGGCCAATATTCAACATCCTTAAAGAAAAGAACTTTCAACCCAGAATTTCATATCCAGCCAAACTGAGCTTCATAAGTGAAGGAAAATAAAAAACTTTTGTGAACAAGCAAGTACTCAGAGATTTTGTCACCACCAGGCCTGCTTTACAAGAGCTCCTGAAAGAGGCACTACACATAGAAAGGAACAACCAGTACCAGCCATTCCAAAACATACCAAATGGTAAAGAGCATCAACAAAATGAAGAATCTGCATCAACTAATGGGCAAAACAGCCAGCTAGCATCAAAATGGCAGTATCAAATTCACATAACAATATTAACCCTAAATGTAAATGGGCTAAATGCACCAATCAAAAGACACAGACTGGCAAATTGGATAAAAAGCCAAAACCCATCAGTGTGCTGTATCCAGGAAACCCATCTCACATGCAAGGATACACAAAGGCTCAAAATAAAGGGATGGAGGAAGATTTACCAAGCAAATGGAGAGCAAAAAAGCAGGAGTTGCAATTTCATCTCTGATAAAATAGACTTTAAAGCAACAAAGATCAAAAGAGACAAAGAAGGACATTACATAATGGTAAAAGGATCGATACAACAAGAAGAGCTAATGATCCTAAATATATATGGACCCAATACAGGAGCACCCAGATATAAGGCAAGTTCTTAATGACTTACAAGAGACTTAGACTCCCACACAATAATAATGGGAGACTTTAACACTCCACTGTCAATAGCAGACAGATCAACCAGACAGAAAATTAACAAGGATATCCTGGACTTGAACTCAGACCTGGAACAAGCAAACTGATAGACATTTACAGAACTCTCCACCCCAAATCCACAGAATATACATTCTTCTCAGCACCACATCACACCTACTCTAAAATTGGGTACACATAAATTGAGGGTAAATACACGCCTCAGACATGCAATACCCTATAACAAAAATCACCCATGACCCATAGAACCTAAAATAAAAGTAGAAGAAGAAAAAGAACTCAAAACAAGAGTCACACAAAGTGGGAAGAGCTGACCAGAAAATAGGTAACAATAAAAGAATCTGTGCAAAAGTTAATGCCTGAGAAATAATATTATGATGACAGTAAACCTAGAATATCAGTAGAGGCTTCTTAGTTTAACTGAGGCTGAAGCATGTCCCTGTGATAACCTTCCTTTTTCTTTTCTTTGAGGTTGCAGCATGCCATTGGGAATGGAGGAAAGATCAGAAACTGCCATCCTACTTCATCAAAATTGAAAAGAGTCTCCTTCAAAGCAAGATCACCTCCAAGGGAGGAGTAATGCCTGGAGACCTCAGGTAAGAGGCAACAGATTTACTGTTTATCTGACTCAGAGCAGTGGTTGGGGAAAAAATAGGGGAAGCCTTTGACTATTTCTTCAGAGATATTTCTGTCAATTGTTATTCGTAAAAAGAGTGTCAAGGAAGGTTGATTGTGGGCAAACAACACCACAGGCATTTGGGGGACATGATCCCTAATTGAACTTCCTGGAAGAAGAATCACTTTATTTAGTACTGGGCTAATATCTGTCAAAGAATTATAGTAGAAAAGTCCATTTTACAAATAAATATCAACAATTAGGTTTTTTCCAGTTTTATCATTGCATCAGTGGAAAGTAAACATTACTGGGAATACAAAGGTGAATTGTGAAAAATTTTGACCTTGAAGTTGGTTAGAGTTGGATAAGGGAGACTGACTAGCCAATAGCAAGTAGAGGCTGGGCGCGGTGGCTCAAACCTGTAATTCCAGCACTTTGGGATGCTAAGGTGGCAGATCACCTGAAGTCAGGAATTCAAGACCAGACTGGCCAACCTGGTGAAACCCTGTCTCTACTAAAAATACAAAAATTATCCAGGCATGGTGGTGGACACCTGTAACTCCAGCTACTTGGGAGGCTGAGGCAGGAGAATCACTTGAACCTAGGAGGTAGAGGTTGCAGTGAGCCAAGATGGTGCCACTGCACTCCAGCCTGGGAGGCAGAGCGAGACTCCATCTCAAAAAAGAAAGTAGAGTGAGAAATGCTGTGGTGTGGTTAAGAAGGGATTTGGGAATTTCTGGGAGTAAATGGTGACCAAGAGGCTACTAGTCCAACACTGTTGCCCTCAGGTGAATAATCCGAAAGAGTGGCTGCAAGTGGACTTCCAGAAGACAATGAAAGTCACAGGAATAACCACTCAGGGAGTAAAATCTCTACTTACCAGCATGTATGTGAAGGAGTTCCTCATCTCTAGCAGTCAAGATGGCCACCACTGGACTCTCTTTTTTCAGAATGGCAAAGTAAAGGCATGCTGTTCTCCTTGGAAAGACAGAAAAACTCTCCTAGAGCTTAATACAAGATAATAAGGTGATATATGACCAACCTTTCAGGGCAAAATTTATTCACTACCTATGGTAGCAGGACATTGTAAAAGGCATTTTGAGAGAACACAGTGATTTCACCTGACTCATTCTTTAAGTCTCAGATAAACATCATCTCTAAGAATTCCTTTATCCCTCAAGGCTGGATTAAAGACTTCACCAAACTGTCAGTTTGATGAACTAAGCTAGACGCTGGATACCTAGAAATTCAAACCTCAGAGAAATAAGAATAATGTTTGAGGAAACTACAAAATGCTCAAGTAAAGTAGATACACAGAATTAACCATGACAAATCTACCCCTTGTCAATGTAGCACCCACTACACATCTCTCCTTTATCTCTAAATAGAGACAAAATGAGGCAATAATTCCACCTAACACGATATAACAAAACTTGGCTGGTGTTGGTAACTGCCTTCTTCTACTACCATTCTGTGTTCTTCAGCCTTCAACAAAATCTCATCTGATTGTGTTCTTTACCAAATAGAGGTGACCAAATCTTGATTCCTGAAGAGCCTGGGCCACCAGTAGTCCTGCATGGATTGGGTTGCTATGGTTTCCATTGACAAGAATCAAACAGGGCATGGTAATACCAAAAGAGACACTCAATGGAAAGAACTCTTGAGAACACAACACTCTTCATACCTATGTGATAGAACTCCATTTTCCCCTTGGGGAAATATCAATCCCTATCATAGTAAATTCTTACCTGTTGATTCAAAGGCAGGAGGAGCCTAGAAACTGGGGAAACCATTTTAACTTTCAGTAAATGGAATTTTTGTGTGTCCTGGTAGAAACATTCTTCCTTGCAACTAAGACCTCTAGGCTAGCAAAAACCATGGACATGGCAGACAAAAATTTTGCTAATGCATCACTAGATGGCAGCCACTTTATTTCACCTTGATTTCTGGATCTGTGAATCCTGGCTGTGGGAGAAACAACATCATATATTGAATACTAATTCAGGCATATACAGCCTCTGAAGAACTTTTCTCCAGCCCTGCAAGAACTGCCACAGATTGGCACAAACAAGACTTCAAAGAAAGGACTATGTCAGACTATTTTCAATCATGTTCCTTCCAAGTCCCTATCTGGACAAAGCTTGTCATCCATTGGTCATTATAATTGCACCTAAACCATTTCTCCTTCAGATAATCCACAACCAGTTAGAATGGATATTAAAGCAATGGGTTCTAATATTGTGAATATTTACACTTAAAATGGTTATAATAAAATGTTATATGATATATATTGTACAACTATATAAATATACACAGTAGATTTCTTTAAAGTTAAAACTTTTGATACATCAAAGAACACTATCAAAAGTAAAAAAATGATATGCAGTATAGGAGAAAAAACACACGAATGTTATATCTAAGGTCTAGTATCCAGGAGCAAAAAAGAACTCTTAAAACTCAACAACAGAAGAATGGACTAAATCACATAAAATGGGTAATGACTTCAATAAAAAAAGAAGATATACAGAGTAGGACAAACTCATGAATCTGAGATACTCAATATCAATAGTTATTAGAAGAACATGTAAATCAAAACCCTGTGACCTCACCTGGTGGAGATGGACTTTCTTGGACACTGCAAGTCCACTATACATCTCTTAAAAGACTCTATTAGCTTTGAAAGATGTAAACTCTAGAGCTGAAATTAGCACCAGTTGGTCAAGGGAGGACAGAGCAAAACACTCAATTGTATACTCTATGCAACTATATCCTAATCTCTGCAGTACCTCAGAATGTGACCTTATTTGGAGATAGAATTTAAAGAGGCAATTAAGCTAAAATGAGGTAAAAAGTTGGGTCTTATTCTATATCACTGGTGTCTTAAAAGAGAAATAAACACACAGGCACAGAGGATGAACAGCCATCTACAGCCAAGGAGGAGGCCTTACAAGAAACCAACCCTCAGCCAGGTAGGTAGCCTGCACCAGTAGTTCTAGCTAAAAGTGCAGTGAAATAGAGCTTGCCAATGCATTCCCAGCCTGGGCAACAGGACAGTACCCTGCCTCTGGAAAAAAAAGAAAGTGGACTTCAGAAGACAATGAAAGTCACAGGAATAACCACTCAGGGAGTAAAATCTCTACTTACCAGCATGTATGAAGGATTCTCATCTCTAGCAGTCAAGATGGCCACCACTGGACTCCTCTTTTTTCAGAATGGCAAAAGTAAAGGCATGCTGTTCTCCTTGGAAAGACAGAAAAACTCTCCTAGAGCTTAATACAAGATAATAAGGTGATATATGACCAACCTTTCAGGGGCAAAATTTATTCACTACCTATGGTAGCAGGACATTGTAAAAGGCATTTTGAGAGAACACAGTGATTTCACCTGACTCGTCTTCAAGTCTCAGATAAACATCATCTCTAAGAATTCCTTTATCCCTCAAAGCTGGATTAAAGACTTCACCAAACTGTCAGTTTGATGAACTAAGTCCAGACGCTGGATATTCTAGAAATTCAAAAATACCCTCAGAGAAATACCCAGAATAATGTTTGAGTAAATATCTGGGCACCTTATGACCAAGTAAAGTAGATACACAGAATTAACCATGACAAATCTACCCCTTGTCAATGTAGCACCCACTACACACATCTCCTTTATCTCTAAATAGAGACAAAAATGAGGCAATAATTCCACCTAACACGATATAACAAAACTTGGCTGGTGTTGGTAACTGCCTTCTTCTACTACCCATTCTGTGTTCCCTTTGCCTTCAACAAGCATCTCATCTGATTGTGTTCTTTACCTAATGAGGTGACCCAAATCTTGATTCCTGAAGAGCCTGGGCCACCAGTAGTCCTGCATGGATTGGGTTGCTATGGTTTCCCATTGACAAGAATCACAGGGCATGGTAATACTAAGAGACACTCTAAGGGAACTCTTGTATTCCAGACACACTCTTCCATACCTCCATTGTGAAGTAGAACTCCATTTTCCCCTTGGTATTCAGTATCAATCCCCTATCCAGCAGAGTAACACCCTTCTTTACCTGTTGATTCAAAGGCAGGAGGAGCCTAAAGTGGCTGGGAAACCATTTTAACTTTCAGTTCAATGGAATTTTTTTTGTGTGTCTCCTGGTAGAAACATTCTTCCTTCTGCAACTAAGACCTCTAGGCTAGCAGAACACATGGCCATGGGAACAGGAAACAAAAATTTTGCTAGTGCATCACTAGGGGTGATGGTGAGTGGTGCCACTCTTATTTCACCCCTTGATTTCTGGATCTGTGAATCCTGGCTGTGGGAGAAACAACATCATATATTGAATACTAATTCAGAGCATATACAGCCTCTGAAGAACTTTTTCTCCAGCCCTGCAAGGTATTGCCACTTAGTTGGCACTGCAACTGTGACTTCAAAAGGCCATTTCACTATTCTGTCATTACCTATTTTCTAATCATGTTCCTTCCAAGTCCCTATCTGGACAAAGCACTTTGTACAGTCCATAATTTGGTGTATAATTGCACACCTGGCCATTTCTCCTTCCAAGCAAAATCCACAACCAGGTGCACCTGGAAATGGATACTGGCAATGGGTTCACAATATTGTGAATATTTACACTTAAAAATGGTTATAATGGTAAATGTTATATGATATATATTGTACAACTATATAAATATATACACAGTAGATTTCTTTAAAGTTAAAAACTTTTGTACATCAAAGAACACTATCAAGAAAGTAAAAAAATGATATGCAGTATAGGAGAAAAAAATTGCGAATCATATATCTAGTAAAGGGTCTAGTATCCAGAGTATAAAAAGAACTCTTAAAACTCAACAACAGAAAGACAACCAAATATTAAAATGGGTAAATGACTTCAATGCGAACTTCTCCAAAGAAGATATACAAGTGGTCAACAAACTCATGAAAAGATACTCAATATCAATAGTTATTAGGGAAATGTAAATCAAAACCCTGTGACCTGGTGGCATGATGGACTTTCTTGGTCTGCTAAATGCCACTGTGTACATATAAAATGCTTTAAGAAAGACTCTATTATTAGCTTTGAAAGATGTAAACTCTAGAGCTGAGAGTTAACACCAGTTGGTCAAAGGCTGTTACGGGATGAATTGTGTACTCAAAAATTCATATGTTGAAGTCCTAATCTCCAGTTACCTCAGAATGTGACCTTATTTGGAGATAGAATTCATAAAGAGGCAATTAAGCTAAAATGAGGTAATTAAGTTGGGTCTTATTCCTATATCACTGGTGTCCTTAAAGAAGAGGAAATGTGGACACCAGACAGGCACAGATGGGATGAGGACAGCCATCTACAAGCCAAGGAGGGAGGCCTTACAAGAAACCAACCCTCAGCCAGGTATAGTAGCCTGCACCAGTAGTTCTAGCTACAAGCGTACAGTGAGCTAGAGCTGTGCCAATGCATTCCAGCCTGGGCAACAGGACAGTACCCTGCCTCTGGAAAAAAAAAAGAAAGAAAGAAAGAGAAGAAGAGGAAGAAAAGGAAAAACAAAATAACATCCAAGCCTGAAGTAGGCAGATTGCCTGAGGTCAGGAGTCAAGACCAGCCAACATGCTGGCATATGCACCTGTAATCCCAACTACTCCAGAGGCTGAAGCATGAGAATCACTTGAACCCTGGAGGCAGAAGTTGCGGTGAGCCGAGATCGCGCCATCACACTCCAGTCTGGACTACAGGTGGAGACAAACAGACAAAAAAATTTCAAAAAAATTGCTTAAACAATAAAAATTTATTTTCTCACAGTTCTACAGGCCAGAAGTCCAAGATCAATGATTTGTTTAAGCCAGGGGTGAGTGTGTGTGTTTAAATTTAGAACATATGACAACAGCAGCAAAAAAAGTCAGGATGTGGATAAACAGAATAAAAGATTCTAAAATCCAAGTATTACATAGCTACGCGGGAGATGTTGATTAATATTAAACCTCGATAATTTGATTAATGTTATAGTTTTTAGGATAACCAATAAGTAATAGAAATACACACAATGCAGGATTTCCAAAATGATACAAGAAAAAATATGAAAGGACAAAATATATAAAACCATTGCTAAAGAACAACATGAAAGAGATAAAGAAACATGAAAAAGGTAGGAAAATAGCAAGATGATGTTATATGTAATATGAATTGACCAAATATTTCAGTTAAAGACAAAGATTGTCAGATTTAAAAACCAAAATAACCGAGCAAAGTAGCTCAATTCTAGTCCCAGCTACTTAGGATGCTCAGGTGGGAGATCACTTAGGCCCAGGGGTTGAGACCAGCCTGGTCAAGATAGTGAGACTTGTCTCTTAAAAAAAAAAGAAAAAAGCAGAAGAAATTGTGTCATTTTTGTGAAAAATATCTCAAACTTTAGATACAGAAAAGTACCCAGTCAAAAATGGGAAAAGAATTATCCAAATATCTAAAAGATATCTATTACAGTTCTATCTGCAGAAACAAATAATAGACTTTAAAGCAAAGTGTTACCAGAGATTAAGAATGTGATTTCAGGCTGGGGCAGTGGCTCAAGCCTATAATCCCAACACTTTGGGAGGCCGAGGTGGGTGGATCAGAGGTCAAGAGATCAAGACCATCCTGGTCAACATGGTGAAACCCCATTTCTACTAAAAATACAAAAATTAGCTGGGCGTGGTGTGTGCCTGTAATCCCAGCTACTCGGGAGGCTGAGACAGGAATTGCCTGAACCGGGAGGCTGAGGTTGTGGTGACCTGAGATCTCCATTGCACTCCAGCCTGGGTAACAAAGGCGACACTCATTTCAAAAAAAATGTGATTTCATGTAATCAAAAGTCTCTGAGAATAAAATTGGAATTTATACTATGTAATTATAGCTTCAAAATATTTATAGAAAAAGGAAAATGGACAAATTCACAAGATACTAGATTTTGACAGACATCTCATCAATTGGTGGATCAAACAGACATGTATAGAAATAGAGACAATTAACACAATTCACAAGTTTGCCTTATAGACATATTTAGAAAATAGCACAGGAGAATGATCCAAGATGGCTGACCGCTAACATCATTGCAGCTCCCAGTGAAGCGCAGAGAGAGAGGACACACTTTCAGACAAATTTTGCACTCAGAGCAGAAGATTCCCGTGGAGGAGCTGCAGGGTCGCCAGCCGACTTGTGGCCGGCGCAGTGGTTTTGCCGGCACCTCGCGGCAGCTCTTGGGCAGAGAGTAAACGGGACTGGTTCCCCTTCTGACCGAGGTTTGGAGCTCCGGGAAGGCAGAGTCGCCTATATGGACTCAAGAAGGAAGTCAGACTGGAGATTCCTGTGCAGAAAAGCACCATCAGCGCCCACTGCTGTTTTGGCCAGTGGGTTGCTCAGATTTTGGCCCCTGGGAATTAACAACTTGGATGTCTACTCAGAGACCTAATTTGAAAGGTGGTAATTACAAAGGCGACAGGTGGATAAACTTACAATGATGGGAAGAAACCAGCGTAAAAGGCTGAGAATACTCAAAATCAGAATGCCTCTCCTCTAAAGAGGATCACAGTTTCTCATCAACAAGGGAACAAGGCTTGATGGAGAATGAGCGCATCCCAATAACAGAATCAGGCTTCAGAACATGGATAATAAGAAACTTCTGTGAGTTAAAAGAACATGTTGTAGCCCAATGTAAAGAAACTAAGAACTTTGAAAAAGGTTTGACGAAATCCTAAGGAGAATAGACAATTTAGAGAGGAATATAAGTGAATTAATGGAACTGAAGAATACAATACGGAACTCCAAGAAGTATGCACAGGTTTAAACACTGAATTGATCAAGCAGAAGAAAGGATATCAGAGGTCAAGTCCAACTTAATGAAATAAAACGAAGACAAGAATAGAGAAAAAGGATAAAAGGAATGAGCAAAGTCTCCAAGAAATGGGGACTATGTGAAAAGACCAAATTTATTTGATAGGTGTACCTGAATGGGGAGAGAATGAATCCAAGCTGGAAAATATTCTTCAGGATATTATTCAGGAAAATTTTCCTAAACGAGCAAAGTAGCTCATACTTCTAGTCCCAGCTACTTAGGATGCTCAGGTGGGAGGATCACTTGAGCCCAGGAGGTTGAGACCAGCCTGGTCAAGATAGTGAGACTTGTCTCTTAAAAAAAAAAAAAAAAAAGCAGAAGCAAATTGTGTGCTTTTGTAAGAAAAATATCTCAAACTTTAGATACAGAAAAGTACCCAGTCAAAAATGGGAAAAGAAATTATGCAAATATCTAAAAGATATCTATTACAGTTCTATCGATAGCAGAAAACATATAGACTTTAAAGCAAAAAAGTGTTACCAGAGATTAAGAATGTGATTTCAGGCTGGGCGCAGTGGCTCAAGCCTATAATCCCAGCACTTTGGGAGGCCGAGGTGGGTGGATCACGAGGTCAAGAGATCAAGACCATCCTGGTCAACATGGTGAAACCCCATTTCTACTAAAAATACAAAAAATTAGCTGGGCGTGGTGGCGTGTGCCTGTAATCCCAGCTACTCGGGAGGCTGAGACAGGAGAATTGCCTGAACCCGGGAGGCTGAGGTTGTGGTGACCTGAGATCTCGCCATTGCACTCCAGCCTGGGTAACAAGAGCGACACTCCATTTCAAAAAAAAAAAATGTGATTTCATAATAATCAAAAGTCTCTGAGAAAATAAAATTGGAATTTATACTATGTAATTACATAGCTTCAAAAATATTTATAGAAAAAGGAAAATGGACAAATTCACAATTTAGAGTACTAGATTTTAAGACATCTCTCATCAATTGGTGGATCAAACAGACATGTATAGAAATAGAACAATTAACACAATTCACAAGTTTGACCTTATAGACATATTTAGAAAATAGCACCTTGAGAATGATCCAAGATGGCTGACCGCTAACATGTCAACATTGCAGCTCCCAGTGAAGGCAGAGAACGAGAGGACGCCACACTTTCAGACAAATTTTGGTTGCTCACGGAGCAGAAGATTCCCAGTGGAGGAGCTGCATGGGTCGCCAGCGACTCTTGTGGCCGGCAGTGGTTTTGCCGGCACCTCGGGCGGCAGCTCTTGGTGCAGAGTAAACGGGACTGGTTCCCCTTCTGACCGAGGTTTGGAGCTCCGGAAGGCAGAGTCGCCTATATGGACTCAAGAAGGAAGTCAGACTGAGATTCCTGGCAGAAAAGCACCATCAGTCTTAACGCTGCTGTTTTGGCCGGCAGTGGGTTGCTCAGATTTTGGCCCTGGGAATTAACAACTTGGATGTCTACTCAGAGACCTAATTTGAAAGGTGGTAATTACAAAGAGACAGGTGGATAAACTTACAATGATGGGAAGAAACCATAAAAAGGCTGAGAATACTCAAAATCAGAATGCCTCCTCTAAAGAGGATCACAGTCTCATCAACAAGGGAACAAGGCTTGATGGAGAATGACATCCCAATAACAGAATCAGGCTTCAGAACATGGATAATAAGAAACTTCTGTGAGTTAAAAGAACATGTTGTAGCCCAATGTAAAGAAACTAAGAACTTTGAAAAAGGTTTGATGAAATCCTAATGAGAATAGACAATTTAGAGAGGAATATAAGTGAATTAATGGAACTGAAGAATACAATACGGAACTCGAGAAGTATGCACAGGTTTAAACACTGAATTGTTCAAGCAGAAGAAAGGATATCAGAGGTCAAGTCCAACTTAATGAAATAAAACGAGAAGACAAGAATAGAGAAAAAGGATAAAAAGCAATGAGCAAAGTCTCCAAGAAATGTGGGACTATGTGAAAAGACCAAATTTACGCTTGATAGGTGTACCTGAATGTGACGGAGAGAATGAATCCAAGCTGGAAAATATTCTTCAGGATATTATTCAGGAAAATTTTCCTAAACTAGCAAAGCAGGACAACATTCAACCCCAGGTAATACAGAGAACACCACAAAGATATTCCTCAAGAAGAGCAACCCCAAGGCACATAATCGTTAGATTCACCAGGGTTGAAATGAAGGAGAAAATACTAAGGGCAGCCAGAGAGAAAGGTCAGGTTACCCACAAAGGGAAGCCTATCAGACTTACAGCAGATCTCTCAGCAGAAACTCTACAAGCCAGAAGAGAGTGGGGGCCAATATTCAACATCCTTAAAGAACAGAACTTTCAGCCCAGAATTTCATATCCTGCCAAACTAAGCTTCACAACTGAAGGAAAAATAAAATCTTTTATGAACAAGCAAGTACTCAGAGATTTTATTACCACCAGGCCTGTTTTACAAGAGCTTCTGAAAGAAGCATTACACATAGAAAGAAACAACCAGTATTAGCCTTTCTAAAATATACCAAAAAGTAAAGAGCATCAACATAAAGAAGAATTTACATCAACGAATGGATAAAACAGCCAGTTAACATCAAATGGCAGTAATCCTAAATTTAAATCGACTAAATCCCCAATCAAAAGATACAGCCAAAACCCAACGGTATGCTACATCCAGATCCATTTCACATGCAAGGATACACAAAGACTCAAAACAAAGGGATGGAGAAAGATTTACCAACCAAATGGAAAGCAAAATAAATAAATAAATAAATAAATAACAGGAGTTGCAATTCGATCTGATAAAATAGATTTTAAAGCAACAAAGATATAGTGGTAAAAGGATCAATGCAACAATAAGAGCTAACGATCCTAACACCCAGATACATAGAGACTTAGACTCAATGAGACAGAAAATTAATAAGGATATCAAGGACTCGAACTCAGATCCGAACAAGTAAACTTAATAAATATTTATAGAGCTTCCACTTTAAATACACAAAATATACATTCTTGTCAATACCACATCACACCTACTCATAGGTTTAAATGAAATATTGATTGGCCATTATTAATACCCATTTCTTTTAGAATAAAGCAACATTTCCATTCTCTCTCCTCTTTTCTTCCTCTTTCTTCCTCTCCTTTCACTCTTTTTTCTTTCCTTCTCAAAAAAAAAAAAAAAAGAAAAGAAATCAACTTGTAGACCTCTAGATCCAGGTCGGCAATGTCTCTCATTGCCTGATTTTCTTCCTTCCTTCTCTCCCTCCCTCCTGCCCTCCTCCCTCACTCCTCCCTCCTCCCTCCCTCACTCCCTCCCTCCCTCCCTCCTCACTCCCTCCCTCCATTCCATAAGAAACTTCTGTGAGTTAAAAGAACATGTTGTAGCCCAATGTAAAGAAACTAAGAACTTTGAAAAAGGTTTGACAAATCCTAATGAGAATAGACAATTTAGAGAGGAATATAAGTGAATTAATGGAACTGAAGAATACAATACAGGGAACTCCGAGAAGTATGCACAGGTTTAAACACTGAATTGTTCAAGCAGAAGAAAGGATATCAGAGGTCAAGTCCAACTTAATGAAATAAAATGAGAAGACAAGAATAGAGAAAAAGGATAAAAGGAATGAGCAAAGTCTCCAAGAAATGTGGGACTATGTGAAAAGACCAAATTTACGTTTGATAGGTGTACCTGAATGCGACGGAGAGAATGAATCCAAGCTGGAAAATATTCTTCAGGATATTATTCAGGAAAATTTTCCTAAACTAGCAAAGCAGGACAACATTCAACCCCAGGTAATACAGAGAACACCACAAAGATATTCCTCAAGAAGAGCAACCCCAAGGCACATAATCGTTAGATTCACCAGGGTTGAAATGAAGGAGAAAATACTAAGGGCAGCCAGAGAGAAAGGTCAGGTTACCCACAAAGGGAAGCCTATCAGACTTACAGCAGATCTCTCAGCAGAAACTCTACAAGCCAGAAGAGAGTGGGGGCCAATATTCAACATCCTTAAAGAACAGAACTTTCAGCCCAGAATTTCATATCCTGCCAAACTAAGCTTCACAACTGAAGGAAAAATAAAATCTTTTATGAACAAGCAAGTACTCAGAGATTTTATTACCACCAGGCCTGCTTTACAAGAGCTTCTGAAAGAAGCATTACACATAGAAAGAAACAACCAGTATTAGCCTTTCTAAAAATATACCAAAAAGTAAAGAGCATCAACATAAAGAAGAATTTACATCAACGAATGGATAAAACAGCCAGTTAACATCAAATGGCAGTAATCCTAAATTTAAATCGACTAAATCCCCAATCAAAAGATACAGCCAAAACCCAATGGTATGCTACATCCAGATCCATTTCACATGCAAGGATACACAAAGACTCAAAACAAAGGGATGGAGAAAGATTTACCAACCAAATGGAAAGCAAAATAAATAAATAAATAAATAAATAACAGGAGTTGCAATCGTATCTGATAAAATAGATTTTAAAGCAACAAAGATATAGTGGTAAAAGGATCAATGCAACAATAAGAGCTAACGATCCTAACACCCAGATACATAGAGACTTAGACTCAATGAGACAGAAAATTAATAAGGATATCAAGGACTCGAACTCAGATCCAGAACAAGTAAACTTAATAAATATTTATAGAGCTCTCCACTTTAAACACACAAAATATACATTCTTGTCAATACCACATCACACCTACTCATAGGTTTAAATGAAATATTGATTGGCCATTATTAATACCCATTTCTTTTAGAATAAAGCAACATTTCCATTCTCTCTCCTCTTTTTCTTCCTCTTTCTTCCTCTCCTTCACTCTTTTTTCTTTCCTTCTCTCAAAAAAAAAAAGAAAAAGAAATCAACTTGTAGACCTCTAGATCCAGGTCGGCAATGTCTCTGTCATTGCCTGATTTTCTTCCTTCCTCTCTCCTCCCTCCCGCCTCCTCCTCACTCCCTCCCTCCTCCCTCCCTCACTCCCTCCCTCCTCCCTCCCTCCTCCCTCCCTCCATTCCTCACTCCTCCCTTCCTTCCTCCTTTCCTCCTTCCTGCCTTCCTCCCAAAAAAAAGAAAAAAAAAGAAAGAAAATAGCACCTTGAAATTGCAGAATTACACATTCTTTATAGGCACACAAAGGAAACATGTTGGAATTTTCCATTTTAAGCTACAAATGAAGTAGTCTCAAATTTCAGATGATATAAAACATGTTTTCTGCTCACAATACAATTTAAGTAGATATAAATAAGAAAGAGATAACTAAAATCTTCCTATGTTAGAAATCAAATAAACTTTTAAACTCATATTTCAAAGAAGAAATCATAAATTAGAAAATATTGTAAGCTGAATGATAACAAGGCATGAAGGAAATGTATAGCCTTAAAAACAAATGTTGGAAAAGAAGAAAGGCTAAAAATTAATGAGCTAAGGCATGTGTCAAGAAGCTAGTGGAACAGCCAAATAAACTAAAAGGAAGTAAGAAACAAATAAATAAGAAAAATCTGAAGTAAAAAAGAAACATACAATACAGGGAATAAACAAAACCAAAAGTTGGTTCCTTGAAAGTTGACAAACTTCTGTCAAGAGCAATCAAAATGAAACAAAAGCACATTGATGAAGGAAAAACCAGCGACGCTTGTTCATCTTTTGACAGCGTTGGAAACTTAGGCAAAACTGACTGATCCCTGGAAAATATAACAAGAAGGAACAGAAGCCTAGAAACTCCTAAAACCTTTGAGAAATTGAATTTATATTCAAAAATCTTTCCACAAAAAAAAATCCAGATCCAGATGGCTACAGTAACCATATTTTACCAATTTTTCAAGGGAGAAATAATATTAACCTTACAAAAATTCTTCCAGAAAATGGAAAAAGATGGTATATTATTCAATTGTCTTATGATTATAGCATAACTTTGACAACCAAACCAAAGAAGAACAGTATTAGAAAGGAAGACAATAGGCCCGTTTTATTCATAAACATAAATCACAAACAAAATATTAACAATATGAATCCAAGTTGGATTTATGCTAGGAATGCAAGGTTGGCTTATACATTAGAAAACTGATATAATTTATCACAGTAACAGACTGAAGGATTATGCATATTGGATGTCCTAAGCAGTGCAATAAGATGAGAAAAAGAAAATATGCAAGGATTGAAAATGATGAAGTAAATTCATTGTATGTAGAAGATATGATGGCATAGATAGAAAATCTAAAGGAATCTATATGTAAATTATTAGAATTTTAAAATTTTTGCAACTTGCTGAAAACAAAAAATACCAAAATCCATTGTATTTCTATATACCAGAAGTAGTTGGAAAATAGTTTTAAATAACATTTTAAAGTTCCAAGCACTGAGTTGCAGCTGCCTAAATCTCTTCACACAGTCTTCAAAATCCATACACACACACACAATTTAAAATTATGACTAAAACCACCCATATCCCATCTAGAGAATAACCAGAAGACAAAAAATACTATACATTTATGAGTAGAAAATAAACATACAAATCTAGCCATCCTTGCTCCAGAGAGAAACCCTGTCTCAAAAAAAAGAAAGAAAATGTTGGAAATTAATTGTCATATAAAAACAAAAGTGAATCACGAAAGCACAAGACCCACAAACCTCTTTGGTCCCATCTATTAAGTAAATTGCACTTCCATTTATCAACAGTAGAGGGTACTCCTGGCTAAGAAACCTAGTAAGCCATCCAGCCCTCCTGTCTGCCTCTTATTGCTGAAACAAGAAAATGTAAGGAATTTCTAAGTGAACAGAAAATAGCATATGAGGCAGATGATATTAATGTTCTTGAATTTTTATTCCCTCTTTCCTTGAAAACCTCATCAACTTTAGGCATGGCCATGTGACCCATTTAATCAATGGAATGTGATTGGATATGACGTATACCACTTCAAACAGAAGCTTTAAATGCGATTTTCTGTTTGACTCACTCTCAGACTTTGAGCCTCTAGAACGATGATAGAATAAGTTTCTTTTGTTTTAAATGCACTAAGTGTGTGGTGAATTTGTTACAGTAGCCTTAAGAATCTAATACTAACACAAAGAATGTTAGAGTTGAATTAGAGGTGTCAATGAGAACGTAGGAATTTTTTAAAGTATATTTTTAGCACTGTTCACACTGCAGTAATAATGAGCCCATCTCATGGCCAAATCTTGGTCTCTAACTACCACTTCCCAGTAAAAGAATCTGAGCTCCTTAGAGAAATGCCTTTTCCCAAAGCTGCAGCAAGGAAACTGCCAAGTGATCTTGGTACATCTTGATGTGCCAGAATGCAAGGAAGTACTCAAAGATTAATGGGGTCATGTGAAAAGAACACAGAAACAGGCCTGAAGGGCTTCCTGTTGGCCAGATTTGAGACAATTTGAGCATGAGAAGAAATAATGAGGGTAATAAATCATAATACATATAATAAAGAATACAGAAGTTCATAATAGTTTTAAAAAAGTAAAAGGAGAGGGGAAGCTTTTCTTCACAGAAGAATTCTAGCTGATTGATAAATGTAGAAGAAATGACAAATTTGGAAAATCGCTTTGCAACCATCAATATACTATTGAATATTTGTAAGGAACTTTGATGCTAATATCATTGGATAAAAGCTTATTGTGAAACAGAATATTATTTGCATGGTCTGAAAGTCTCACCCCACAGATTGTTAGGAAAGGGAAAGAGTTACCTTTATAAATACAGAGATTAGGTATACATCTTAACCAAGTGATCAAACTTAGCATCATCAATAATGGGACAATCTAGCATCTCATGCCCCTGATTTAATGCAGTAAGGATTAAGTCTAACAAAACATGTACAAAGCCTCCAAATACACCACAAACCTCTTTGGTCCCATCTATTAAGTAAATTGCACTTCCATTTATCAACAGTAGAGGGTACTCTGGCTAAGAAACCTAGTAAGCCATCCAGCCCTCCTGTCTGCCTCTTATTGCTGAAACAAGAAAATGTAAGGAATTTCTAAGTGAACAGAAAATAGCATATGAGGCAGATGATATTAATGTTCTTGAATTTTTATTCCCTCTTTCCTTGAAAACCTCATCAACTTTAGGCATGGCCATGTGACCCATTTTAATCAATGGAATGTGATTGGATATGACGTATACCACTTCCAAACAGAAGCTTTAAATGCGATTTTCTGTTTGACTCACTCTCCAGACTTTGAGCCTCTAGAACGATGATAGAATAAGTTTCTTTTGTTTTAAATGCACTAAGTGTGTGGTGAATTTGTTACAGTAGCCTTAAGAATCTAATACTAACACAAAGAATGTTAGAGTTGAATTAGAGGTGTCAATGAGAACGTAGGAATTTTTTTAAAGTATATTTTTAGCACTGTTCACACTGCAGTAATAATGAGCCCATCTCATGGCCAAATCTTGGTCTCTAACTACCACTTCCCAGTAAAAAGAATCTGAGCTCCTTAGAGAAATGCCTTTTCCCAAAGCTGCAGCAAGGAAACTGCCAAGTGATCTTGGTACATCTTGATGTGCCAGAATGCAAGGAAGTACTCAAAGATTAATGGGGTCATGTGAAAAGAACACAGAAACAGGCCTGAAGGGCTTCCTGTTGGCCAGATTTGAGACAATTTGAGCATGAGAAGAAATAATGAGGGTAATAAATCATAATACATATAATAAAGAATACAGAAGTTCATAATAGTTTTAAAAGTAAAAGGAGGGAAGCTTTTCTTCACAGAAGAATTCTAGCTGATTGATAAATGTAGAAGAAATGACAAATTTGGAAAATCGCTTTGCAACCATCAATATACTATTGAATATTTGTAAGGAACTTTGATGCTAATATCATTGGATAAAAGCTTATTGTGAAACAGAATATTATTTGCATGGTCTGAAAGTCTCACCCCACAGATTGTTAGGAAAGGGAAAGAGTTACCTTTATAAATACAGAGATTAGGTATACATCTTAACCAAGTGATCAAACTTAGCATCATCAATAATGGGACAATCTAGCATCTCATGCCCCCTGATTTAATGCAGTAAGGATTAAGTCTAACAAAACATGTACAAAGCCTCCAAATACACCATAAACATTTGTAAAATAATCTCAGAACAGGTACCTTAATGCCTCTCAAAAGTTTTATCAAACACAGAACTTTATTTCTATAGACATGTATGGTATATTTGCCATGCTATATACATTTACTATATATTGTATTTGCCTTGAATGACACGTTTTGAACATTCAGATCTTCATTTTCCCAAACATCAACCCAGTTATAGGTGGCCTTTGCTCCAAAGTCCTGGAGTAGCCAGATGCCTTGAGTCTTAGACTGTCTTCCCACTTCTTTCTTCCTTCTGCACCCTGTCCTGCCAAGGTTGCCCAGCCGCACTGTGTTGCATTCTTCTTGCCACAGCAAATGCATTGATGAGAGAGTCTGTTGGCCAAAGCCTGACTCGTACCTCCAGGTAGTCCAACAAAGGTGCTGCATGTGACTCAGGACAAAGCACTTAATGTCACTGACGTTTGTGAAGTGGGCGAGAACATTTTAGATATAAGGCCTAGTTACAGTGAAGGCCTCCAAAGTAGGGTGCTATTAATTCTAAATGTCCCAGATCCGTGGGTTTAATCCTGGAAACAAACAAAGAAATGAGAAAAGCATCTGTGCTTTGCAGTAACCATTGTCCTGTCAGACAATCAATAAATGCTATCTTTCCTCTTTCAGATTTTTCAGGGAAATCAAGACTCCTTCACACCTGTGGTGAACTCTCTAGACCCACCATTACTGACACGCTACCTTCGAATTCACCCCCAGAGTTGGGTGCACCAGATTGCCCTGAGGATGGAGGTTCTGGGCTGCGAGGCACAAGAGCTCTCCTGAGGGTGGCCTCCCTGGCTTGCCTTCTACCTTTCTGCTGATCTTTGGGTTACTTCCTGCCCTCACATTGTCCATGGTGCAACTATTTTGCTATGTATTTAAACTATAGGCTCCCAGCAGACACTGCCTTGAAGCCTCTCAAATTTGCATATATACAGAATGTCTTATATGCATTTTTTCTGATGACTGTCCGTAGATTTAATCTCAGAAAAATGTAATTCTGACCAATAAAAAATAGGTCAGGAAGATGGAATGTTGAAAGCTTTGAAATGAAATAACAAGGTCTTCTTGAAATTTGTGATGGCCAACAAAGAAAATGATGATGATAATAGGCTTCTAAAAACATATATTGAATATTTGTAAGGAACTTTGATGCTAATATCATTGGATAAAAGCTTATTGTGAAACAGAATATTATTTGCATGGTCTGAATAATCTCAGAACAGGTACCTTAATGCCTCTCAAAAGTTTTATCAAACACAGAACTTTATTTCTATAGACATGTATGGTATATTTGCCATGCTATATACATTTACTATATATTGTATTTGCCTTGAATGACACGTTTTGAACATTCAGATCTTCATTTTCCCAAACATCAACCCAGTTATAGGTGGCCTTTGCTCCAAAGTCCTGGAGTAGCCAGATGCCTTGAGTCTTAGACTGTCTTCCCACTTCTTTCTTCCTTCTGCACCCTGTCCTGCCAAGGTTGCCCAGCCGCACTGTGTTGCATTCTTCTTGCCACAGCAAATGCATTGATGAGAGAGTCTGTTGGCCAAAGCCTGACTCGTACCTCCAGGTAGTCCAACAAAGGTGCTGCATGTGACTCAGGACAAAGCACTTAATGTCACTGACGTTTGTGAAGTGGGCGAGAACATTTTAGATATAAGGCCTAGTTACAGTGAAGGCCTCAAAGTAGGGTGCTATTAATTCTAAATGTCCCAGATCCGTGGTTTAATCCTGGAAACAAACAAAGAAATGAGAAAAGCATCTGTGCTTTGCAGTAACCATTGTCCTGTCAGACAATCAATAAATGCTATCTTTCCTCTTTCAGATTTTCAGGAAATCAAGACTCCTTCACACCTGTGGTGAACTCTCTAGACCCACCATTACTGACACGCTACCTTGAATTCACCCCCAGAGTTGGGTGCACCAGATTGCCCTGAGGATGGAGGTTCTGGGCTGCGAGGCACAAGAGCTCTCCTGAGGGTGGCCTCCTGGCTTGCCTTCTACCTTTCTGCTGATCTTTGGGTTACTTCCTGCCCTCACATTGTCCATGGTGCAACTATTTTGCTATGTATTTAAACTATAGGCTCCCAGCAGACACTGCCTTGAAGCCTCTCAAATTTGCATATATACAGAATGTCTTATATGCATTTTTTCTGATGACTGTCCGTAGATTTAATCTCAGAAAAATGTAATTCTGACCAATAAAAAATAGGTCAGGAAGATGGAATGTTGAAAGCTTTGAAATGAAATAACAAGGTCTTCTTGAAATTTGTGATGGCCAACAAAGAAAATGATGATGATAATAGGCTTCTAAAAAACATATATTTAATATTTATGTGGAAACTGAGGAAAATACATGGTTGTCTGGGATAGGAGATACAAACTTTGTAATTCTATTAATGCACTCAGTTTACTCTCTCCTTCTTCTAATTTCCTGATGAAAACACAATAAAAACGTAACAGGGTAAATTTTATACCATGATTGAAAACTAGAGTGCCACTTACATAGTTGAAATAGCAAGGAGGTCCCATAAGTTGTTTCATTTTATAGCCTGGTAGAGGAGTTAACCCGAAAGGTGATATTGTTTTATTTCCTGTGAAAGATTAACCAGTCTTATGTTTAATTTGATAATCTTGTTTTGCATTATTTTCCCATTGACTATATACATCTCTATTTCTCAAATTGTCTTTTTATTTTTTATCTTCCTGCTGGTTTCTTCAGTAATGAGTTAAATAAAACATTTACACATACAAACAAATGCTTTTGAGAACTGTGTTTTTACACTGGAAATAAAAATGTGAGCACTGATATTTTTAAAACAAATACGGGCGCTGAATAGCAAGATGGACACTCTAGAAACACCAAATTAATGAGTTAGAAAACCAGATTAAATTGAACTCTGAGTAAAACAATATATAATTCATGAGAGGCTGAATAAAATAAATCAGAAATGGAGCCTCAATCTAGGAGAACAGCTGATATACAGAGAGAGAGACTGAGAAAGAAATGGGAATTTCTGTTCAATGGGCATAAAGTTTCAGTTACGCTTCTGGGCACGGTGGCTCACGCCTGTAAGCCCAGCACTTTGGGAGGCCAAGGCAGGCGAATTGTCTGAGGTAAGGAGTTTGAGATCAGCCTGGCCAATATAGTGAAATCTTGTCTCTCTCTGCTAAAAATACAAAAAATAGCTGGGCATGGTGGCACATGCCTGTAGTCCCAGCTACTTGGGAGGCCAAGGCACAAGAATCGCTTGAACCCAGGAGGTGGATGGAGGTTGCAGTAAACCGAGATCAGGCCACTGCACTCCATCAGCCTGGGCAACAGAGTGAGACTCCATCCCAAAAAAAAAACCAGTAAGCCGAGATCAGATGAATTAAGTTCTGCAGATCCAATGTACAACATTGTGCTTATAGCTAAAGATACCGCACTGGGCACTTAAAAATTTGTTAAGAGAGTGGATACCATGTTGTGTTCTTTACTACAGTTTTACTACAATGCAAAAATTCATTGTATTCAAATAGAATAGCAAAGAATGCATGCAATGCCCATGAGCATAACATTGTAGTGGACCCACAACGCATTGGAGTTCAGTGAGACTCAAAGGGAGAAGAATGTTAACAAAGTCAGTGGGGAGGGGAAAATTAAACAGGTGGTCCCATCAAACTTCTTTCACAAAACACAAGTTCAAAGATAAAATTATTAAGAATTTCCATACACTGACATCAGAGCAAACAAAACATAGGAAGCCAATCCTGAGTCCCAGGCAAGCTGGTACTTTTAGTCATCCTAGTAATAGTCATGTGATTGCATCATCCTGGAAGTTGATCCTCCAGTATAGTCAGGCTTTCAGAGACCCAAGCCAACCACTGAGCTAAGCCACTCCAAAATTCCTAACCTACAGATACTATAAAAATATTTCCTTCACAGCTGCTAAGTTAGAGGTAATTTTTCATGCAGCAAAAAGTAACTTATATGGCAGCCATATTCTTTTTACAATGGAAAAAGTCAGCCTATTGACATTGTCACTATTTTGTGGGATTACCTTGTTGGCACAGGACAGTGACCAAGTTTGCAGGTCCTCCAGATCCTGCTGGACCTTTAGCTTCTCCAAATCCTAGAAAAGGTGTGTGTTTAGCTCTTTGAGGAAGCACATGAACTTCTCATGCACGTTATGCCAGCATCAAAGTTAGAAGCTTGGAGATGATATGAGACCGATGCAGGTTTTAGGCCATCTCATGGGCTCTTCTCCCTTCATTCACCTCACCTTTCCTTCCACATATGAGGGTTTGGAGGAATTTGGCTCAAGGGCCAGGGCCAGTTTTTTTCAGTGTTTTGGGTCACAACCTGGATACCTTTATCAGCACCTGGGAGTGTTCAAGGTCCCAATTTTCATTCAGGCCTGCTGGGAAAAACTATCGTGACACAGCAAGAAACCGGGAGAGATTGGATGACTTTACAGAAACCTTCATTTTGTCTATTTTCTGGTGGCTCTGTTTTCTGATAGAACCCTAATTTTTTTTCTAGGGGAGGGATAACAGGGAACGAGGGGATTGGGATGGGATAACACTAGGAGAAATACCTAATGTAGATGACGGGGGAACGGATGCAGCAAACAACCATGGGATGTGTATCACCATGTAACAATCCTACACGATCTGCACATGTACTCCAGAACTTAAAGTAAAATTTGAAAAAAAAATTATATATATATATTTTTGTATAGACAGGATCCTGCTATGCTGCCTAGGCTTGATTTGCATTTTTTTTAACTTTAAGTTCTGGGATACATGTGCAGAGCATGTAGATTTGTTGCAAAGGTATACATGTGCCATGGTGGTTTGCTGCACCCATCAACCCATCATCTAGGTTTTAAGCCCCACATGCATTAGGTATTTGTCCTAATGCTCTCCCTCCCCTTGCCCCCCGCCACCTGACAGGCACCAGTGTTTGATGTTCCCCTCCCTGTGTCCATGTGTTCTCACTGGGATAACATTTTTTTTTTTTTTTTTTTTGATAGGGAGTTTCGCTCTTGTTACCCAGGCTGGAGTGCAATGGCGCGATCTCGGCTCACTGCAACCTCCGCCTTCCGGGTTCAGGCAATTCTCCTGCCTCAGCCTCCTGAGTAGCTGGGATTACAGGCATGCACCACCACACCCAGCTACTTTTTTTGTATTTTTAGGAGAGACGGGGTTTCACCATGTTGATCAGGATGGTCTCAAACTCATGAGCTCAAGCTATGTTCCTGCATCGGCCTCCCAAAGTATTGGGATGACAGCCATTGTGCCCAGCCAGAACTATTTATTTTAAATTAGTTTGTAAGAGTTCTTTGTACGTTAACAATCTTAATTGAATGTTTGTTGTATATGCTGTGAAATTACTTAATTTGTCATTAATTTTTTATCTTTTTTAAACAATGTTTTGCTATATGAAAGCTTTACTTTTTATGTTATAAATTTGTCAGCATTTTCATTTATGGCTCTGGGTATTATGACATGCTTAGAGTAGCCTTTTTCTGCACCAAGATCATACAAATATCCATTCATGGATTTTCCATCCTAAAAGTATGATAGAAAATCTCATATTTTAGATATGATTTTATTTTCCCCACTGATATAAAATGTCATATTTACCATCTATTAAAATTCCATATATATGTTATTATAAGGTATAATTGGATACTACATAGTGAATAAAATATCTTAGAATTATTCAAGCCTAAGAGGATATACCTACTGTAAAGATGGGTTTTGGTATCAACACAGGTGTTTATACCTAGACAGAAAATTGTCAAATTGATGATGTCATAAGGAGTGGTGGAATTCTCCTGAAGACTTCTGCCCTCTAAAGACTAAGGCCTAATTCCATTGGCTTCTTTGAATTCCTTGGTGCTAAGTCCATTTTCAGGTAAGTGGTTTTCCACTGGACATGGGTCTATTTAAGCCCTATCAAACAGTAGGTAAGTGTAGCAGTTATAAGTGTCTTAAGTAATAGGAGGCCCAAATTATAATGACTCAAATAAGAGTATATTTTTCTCATATCATGTAGTGCACAGGTGTTAGTTTAGTGTCTTGAAATTGACAGAGCACCATCTGTTTCATAAAGACAGCAAAAGGCCTTCCCAAAATCTACCCATCAGATTTCCCTTATGTTTCATTATCCAGAGCTATGTCTCATAGCCATACCTAACCTCAAGGATGGGTAAGAAAGGGAGGATTCACCTTCTTCAGCTTATCTACTTGGGTGTACTAAATGAAAAACAGGTGGGAACAGTATCTGCCCAAAGTCACCATTCATTCAAAAAATATTTATTGAGTCCCTGGATACCCTATTAGCAGTGAACAAAACAGACAAAAATCCCTGCACCAATAGAGCTTACATTATATCCAGGAGCTACATATAATAAAACAACATAAAATATATTCTACTAGGCTCTGATAAGGTTTTGGAGAAAAATCAAGCAGGTAAGACAATTGGGAAGTTCGTAGGAGGGTGGGATCTAAGGAAAGGGAAAAGGAAGCGAAAAAGCCCCAAGATAAAATGAGGCAGGACATAATCTGACCTTCAACTTACCAAGATGTCTATGTCCACTCACTGGAGAAGAGGCTTAAGGGAGGCAAGGATGGAAGAAAGAAACAATGGTGGGTAACAGTGGATTCTGGATACATTTTGTAAGTAAGGGTGACTAGACTTTTTTGATAAACTATATGAGAGAAAAAGAAGAGTCATTACTATATGTATAAATTTAAACAAGCATTTACTTTTTAAAGCAATATAAAAGTTTGTTACTTGAATATATAAAATATATTACAGAGTTAAAAATATATAGAAATTTATTATATTTGGTATCTAAAGTAGTCAAATTCATAGAAACAAAAAGTAGATTGGTGGTTACCAGGGACTGGAGGGGACAGGGAAATTGAGGAGCTGTTTAGAGTTTCAGTTTTGCAAGATGACAACACTCTAGATTGCACAACAATGTGAATATATGTTTTTTGGCTTGAACAGGTGAAAGAGTTTCTATTAATTGGATTGGAGAAGATTGAAAAGTGATCAGGTGTAGTAGGGAATGTCAAAGCATAGTAAGGTTTGGTTTTGTTTTCTTGGAGAGGATACATTTTGCTTTGGAAACTAGCCATGTTCAGGAATCACCTGTGTAAGTCATTCAACTATCCTTATGTTTGTTATGGGGAGAAGCTTTTCGGAATATGAACTAAACCATCATTGTCTAACTTTTCAGACAAAGTTTCTGTGGAAAGAGCTACGGACAAAGAAATCTCTCCTTGACAAAGTGAGCTAGAATTACCAGCTCTTCAGCTGCAGCTAAAGACAGGAGTCCATGGAACCCCAGAAGCTGCTGATAATTGGATTTCTGCTGTGCTCTCTAACTTGCCTCTTGTTGGAGAGAGTAGCTTCTCTTTTGCCTTTGTCTGCCTTGGGAATACAAGAAAAAGAAGGAGCGAAACCATGCTCAGGGGGTGTGTTTGCTGTTAGGATGAATGCTCCTTTCTTCATAGGACGTGAGGTTTATGTTGCAGGTCAGGAATAATGGATTTCATGTTTAAAAAGAATATTCATAGAAAAACAAACTATCTCATTTGGTTAAATTTAGTTCAACAAGCATTAACCTACCTACTATGTACCAAGCCTTTCTGAAGTTGAACAGCCTCTGTTATGAAGGAGCTCACAGATAGGCAGGCAAAGTCATAGATGCCAATCTTCCATGAAAATAAACCTGATGGTCCACTGATCCACAATCTAGGTTTCAATATGCACATACTTTCCTTTTTTCCTTAGGGTTGCCAATGAAAAGACCCAATATCCCCAGCGTCACATTGATCATCACACTCCCCCGAGAGGTCCTTATTCAAGTTTCCCCGGCCCCTTCTTTCTCTTCCTGGGATACTGCCTCCCCTCAGCCTCCTGAAAGACTCCCAGATGTACTCTAGGCAACAGCATTTTAACAAAGACTTGTTATCAATTAATGCTTCTCTTTCAAAAAGTACCCAATATACTCAAAACAACCCTTAAGATTCTGAAACAACAATTTTGTTCCTATTTGAGTTACAATGAGGCTAAAATTGTATCCAACTCAGGATACTTTAAAAACAAAACGTATGCCCTTTGAACATCTTAGAGGCAGCACAGCAAAATAGTTTAGAATATGGGCTCTGGGCAACTATAAGAACACGATATCTGGGACAACTATTTGAACTCGAGTTCGGATTCAAACCCAGCCCTATCATTTACTTGACCTCTCCTCAATGAATTTCTATGCTCCTTCCGCAGGTAATCACAGGTCCTGGCTGAACAACTTCAGGGATTACTTATGGGATCTTATCAAGAGTGCCTTACCTCCAGCAGGCATTTTTGCTTTTTTCCTCACCTCAGCACTAATGGGGATCCTCTGCTGCTTCAGGTAAGTTTTTGTGGGAAGAAGAGAGGGGAGAAGAGAGGGAACATGCAGGGAAAGCTTTAAGAAATTCAATTCTGGGAGGAAAACTGTGAAAGCTCATGCAACCCCCTTTTATTTCCTCCAACTTGCCCCATTTGTTACCAATGACTGACAGGTCACATTTAATGACCAGTGTTTACAACTGGTCATTTCTTTTATTAACTGTATTAACTCCTAATTTTTCTTCCCTGTGGCTCAAGAACTACACACAAAAATATATATAATTAGCTGTGCTCTCAATTTCCTGAAAATTTACCATAATATTTATTTACATAAATCATATGAAGCCAAAGAGAATCTTGAGGAAAACAAAATAGTCAAACTAAATTTTCTTAATTCAGTCAGTATTTACCAGCAAATGACTACTTGCCTGTCTCTGTTCTGGTTGCTAGAAAGACAGAGAAAGAAGACAATTAAAAATTACAAATTGGTAGGTCAGTGCTAGGGTGGGAGAGAGAGTCCAAGTGGGAGACCTATGAAAGTGATCAACAAAGGTCCTGCAGGGTTCAGAAATCTAATAAAAGTGGCTGGGTAAAGATCTGATTAAGGGTGCAGCATCACCTATGGCTCCTGTAACCTCAAAATGATCACAGGATCAAGAACTGTGTCTAGGAAGCATGGAACTGACTGGAGGCAAATAGAAGTAGCCAAGCTTTTGAGAGAAGCATATTGCCAGAGAAACCATAAGCCGGAACTAAATGAGCCATTAGTTGTAAACAGTAGTTAGGCATCCAACCTTCCATGGAAAATGAGGACACCAGCTTTGAGGGTCCCAACATTTGCTTCAGATGCAGCCGTACAGAGTAATGGATCCGAAGAGCCTCCCAGAGAGTGGACAGTGGGCCACAGAGCTACCCTTCCGAAGCAGGATTTGGGCCTGATTGACACTGCTGTGTGTCTCTCATTATTCGTCTTTCCAATGGGAATGTTTCCTGTTTCATCATTGTTCTGGGGTGTGGAGATCAGGAGTTGATAGCTCATTTTAGTTCATAGGTCACTTAACCAACCAGAGCCAGCCCTGGACTTTGAGCTGGACACTGTGATGAATGGGATTTAGTCCTGAGGAAAGGGTTTGCCACAAGTCAGGTGTTCTCAAAGTAGACAGGGAGACAGGAATTTGGCATTCAGAGTATTATTAATGATCAACGCCATTGGAAAATAGGGGGTGGAAGGGAGAAATAAAACTGCCTTGCAGACCCAACAAAGCCTCAGTCAGCCCCATCAGAGTTGTCCCACATTGGCCTGAAATGGCTGGACCTCTCTAACCCCACCTCAATCATTCACTAGATGTGGGCTGCCCCAGAAAGTATGTGGAAGCTCTCTGCAGCTGACTCAGACTCTGAATGAACTAACAGGTAGAGGCTCTCTGCTGACAACACTCTCAGCAGCTAGAGAAATAAGGCCTTTCTCAAGGGAAATCTGGGTGAAATATTTCCACGTGCATGACAGGGTGGCTCTGTTCTGTATGTGAAAGGAAACGTGAAACAGATACTGGGTGATCAGAAAGACAGACACTGTAACAGAGACTTGCCATATGTTCACCAATCCTGTTCCTTCTTCTCAAGCACAGAGTAACATTATATTCCCAACCTTCCTTTCAACTAGTAAAATACAAACAAAAGTAATGCGTGACATTTCCAGGCCTAGCCAAAAAATGTTTTACACAAATGTCCATTCTGCCTCTCTGTTGCACATATGCATAGCTTCAACTGAAGGACTCTTAAGATGGTGAAGCCACATGATGGAAGGAGCTGGGATCTCCTCATGGAGGAGATCTTAACCTACATCAGAATGAACCATGAGTGAAGGATCAATTTTATTTTGTGCTACTAAGATCTCAGGATTGTTTGTTATAGCAGCTGGATATTACCCTGACTAGTATACCTACCAACCAACCAAGGAAGCCGGAACTCAAATCAATGACTTCAAACTGTGGTCAGCAGGTCAGCTACATCAAAAGCATCTGATGGCCGGGCGTGGTGGCTCCTGCCTGTAATCCCAGCACTTTGGGAGGCCGAGGTGGGAGGATTATGAGGTCAGGAGACGGAGACCATCCTGGCCATGGTGAAACCCCACCTCTACTAAAATACAAAAGATTAGCTGGGTGTGGTGGCACGCACCTGTGGTCCCAGCTACTCAGGAGGGTAAAGCAGGGGAATCACTTGAACCTGGGAGATGGAGGTTGCAGTGAGCCAAGATCATGCTACTGCACTCCAGCCTGGTGACGTAGCAAGGCTCCATCTCATAAAATAGAAATAAAAATCTGACATATTGGTTAGCCATGCACATTCAGAGGGACTTCTGTGAAGAGAAAGCAGGTAACATGCCAAGAAAAATAATTCCTTCTTCTTTGAAGTAGATGGCTTAACCTGAAGAGAAACACCAATAAGCCCTTGCTGGGAACAAGCAAGTAAACTAGTGAAAGAAACATTTCTGGACCCAATTGGGCACCAAGTAGAAGCCTAACAGATAAATTTGAATGAATACACATACAGGCAAGCCATTTTTTCAAGACGCAGTCTGGTGAGACAAGAAGGTAAAGTCTGAAAGTTCTTTATGCTCAGACCTACAGCTGCTGCTGTCAATGGGCTGGAAAGAAGTAAACGCTACAAGAGCTCACACATACCTCGGTGTCACGAAGATAATTTGTTAGTCTCAAGTATAGCCCTGTTGTCTTGTGCAAATCTCCTGTTAATAACTGGTCCAATAAGAGTGTATCTCATTCAACAGGAACCAGCACCAGATTTATACAGAGTTGTTGTATGGAGAAGACAAGAAACATATAAGCAAGAAATGGCAGAGACGGGGTTTCACCATGTTGATGAGGATGGTCTCGATCTCTTGACCTCATGATCCACCCGCCTCGGCCTCCCAAAGTGCTGGGATTACAAGCTTGAGCCACTGCACCCGGCCTGGCGCTGACTTCTTTACACTAGAAAAATATGTTAGAGCAGAGGAAAACCATTTCGGTCATTGTTATACTTTTTGTCTTTTCTGTTTTTCTTGGGATTGTCCATCTAATTTTCATCTTTTGTTTTCATATATTTTATCTTCCCTGTTGAAATGGTAGATGCCTCCTGCATCTACCTTGTAACATACCTGGAACATGTTGCCATAAATTCAAAACATTTGATAAAAAATCGTATCTATAAAATAATAGCTAAGGTCAGGCATGGTGGCACATGACTGTGATCCCAGCAGCTTGAAAGGCTAAGCTGAGAGGATTGCTTAAGGCCAGGAGTTTGAGACCAGCGTAGGCAACATAGCGAGACCTCATCTCTACAATAACGATAATAACAACGATAATAAAAGCTATATGCAGAAATACAACAGGGACTTGGTACCGGGTACATAGTAGACTCTCAGTAACACTTACTGATTTTTAATTAAGACGTTTCACACTGAGGATTGCATCATTCTTCCTCCTGAATACTCACCTGTGTATACCATCAGCTGCAGCTGTAATGAAGGCTTAAGCTAGCTGCTTATTACCTGAGGCACATGGAAGCTTGGCTAACCTCCCAGCATTCCAGAAGCAGAGGTGGCAATCAGGAGGACTGACAGGCTGTAACAAGTCCACAAAAATATGTGTACAAGGAATTTTTAGTATGGTTTACAATAGTGAAAAGATGAAAACTTAAATGTCCATCAGTCTGGGGCTGGCTAAAGAAACATATTCATGAAATATCATTGAGTGGAAAAAGCATATTTTAACAGAAGATATATAGTCTAATTTCTTATTAAAAACTAATTGTATAGGGGGAAGCCTCTAAGAACCTAACCGAAGTATTAGACACTGGTTATCTCCTTGTGGTCGTGAATAGGTTGTTTTATTATTATTGGTGGTGGTAGTGTTAACTGTTTTTTCTCATCTAATTGCACTTTCTGATCTTCCTACAATGAACTGTATTGTTTGATCTGTTCATTTTTTAAAAGATGCTTTTTTTTTTTTTTTACATAAGGAAAGTCTTTATTCTAAAGGATTATCACAAGAGCAAGCAAAAAGGTTGTAGCTGTAGGGAGAAGGCATTGACCATGAGATCCACAAGGGGTCTCAAAGAAGAAAAGGGCTTTCCTTTAATAAGGAAGAGTGAACGTTGTTAGAAAGAAGCTGTGAACGGAAGGTAGAAACAGGATGAATGAGTGATTAGACAGTAGACAAGAGCATGTTTACACTGAGGCCAGGCTCTTCTCAGGAAGGGCTGTTTAGGGAGGGTTAGACGCTCACTCAGGCTGAGGGAGGACTGAAGTTCAAGATCCTTGAGTAAAGAGAAAAACTCAGTTGACTTAAGCATTTTGTTCTGATTGATCACTGAAGACAAAACAATTCAGCTAACCATTTTTGGGTAAAGAGTGGGAATTTGGGACCTATGATCTGGCCTTATCGCAGAAAAACACAGGGCACCCATGAGTCTTATCTAAGTCCTATGAGAAGGTTGTTTTGTTTTTTTCCCCCCTAGTAAGTCACTTTCTGAAACACAAAGGATAATAGGAGGACTTTTTCATCATTGCTGTTTTCCAGGATCCTAGGGCTCGGTCAAATTTAACGTTGTCCCTCCTCTCTCAATTTCAGTCTTAGTTTGTTCAGATTACTGTAACAAAATACCATAGGTCAGGTGGCTTATTAACAAGAGAAATTTGTTTCTCACAGTTCTAGAGGCTGGAATGTCCAAGATCAGGGTGCGGACTGACTCGTTGTCTGATGAGGGTCTGCTTCCTGGTACATAGACAACTGTCTTATTGTTGCATCTGTTCTAAGGCCTGGGAGTCTAAGATCAAGTTGCCAGAGTAGTCAGGCTCTGGTGACTGCCTCCTTCCACACTGTAGACCCTCGCTCCTCAAATCTTCATGTGGAGGATGAGCTTTAAAAGATACTTTAAAAACTAAAGAAGAAAAACTACCTGACCATACTTCTACCACTACGTCCAAGCCCCACTGTACTGGAAACACATGCTTGTTATGCTTTTTCCAAATCATCTAATTATTTTGTTTGTATGGAATTATTTGGTTCATATTCAGAGAAAAAGTGGTCTAAAATCCAATCTTTAAAAGGGTGACATAATTTCATAGTAACTCCGTGCAGACCAGGAGAGTATATAGCATTCACCATTTTACCTTCTTTTCCAGCATTCTTGTAGTTGACCCAGTCCAGTGAAGAACTAGAAGATTGAATAGGGCAAGTGTGGTCTCTCCTGTTGAACTCCAAAAGAGTGGGGCATTTGCTGTCTGCTTAAAATGAGGAAGTATTTTCAGTTAAAATTAAATTGTCTTCCAACTTAAATTATCTTTGCCTTCATATTCTCCTTCAAAAGTTGCAAGACTTATTACTATTTTGGTTAGAAAAAAGTAATATATATGCATTGCAAAAAAAATTTGAGAAATACAGAGAGAAGAAGAGTACCCGTAATTCTAGCACCTACAAATAAACACCATCAATGTTTTTTCTATATATATATTACCAGTTTTCCAAAGTCTTCTGTGAACCTATACTTCTGTCTTAATAAAAGTCACGAAACAGTGAGGGCTCTATGGTCAGTTACGTTTGGGAAATCCTGGATTAAACAAATTTAAATGTGTATTTCTTTGCTCTAGGACTGCTAGGAACTTTTAACAGGCTAATATTAATCTCCACAAGAGAGTATAACATATAGTATTTCCCAAACTAATTTAAACATGAGATTTTTTTAAATGTAGTGGATATGACATGAGTCATTTAACCACCTCCCCATTTAATAATTATTTAAAGTGTTTCTGTTTATTCAGTATTATAAATGTAATACAGGTAATATTATTAAAAATTATTGGCCAGGTGCAGTGGCTCACGCCTGTAATCCCAGCACTTTGGGAGGCCAAGGCGGGTGGATCACCTGAGGTCAGGAGTTTGAGACCATCCTGGCCAACACGGTAAAACCTTGTCTTGACTAAAAATGCAAAAATTAGCCAGCCGTGGTAGTGTGCCCCTGTGATCCCAGCTACCCAGGAGGCTGAGGTGGGAGAATTGCTTGAACCCGGGAGGCAGAGGCTGTAGTGAGCCGAGATCGCACCATTGCATTCCAGCCTGGGTGGCAGAGCAAGAGCCTGGGAACTGCATTGGGCAAACCTGTCTCCCATTCTATTCCTAAATAAGATAGCTATAAAAATTAAAAAAAAAAAAAACCTACATACCTCACAATTTGCCCACAAGGAAATTCCTTGTGAAACAAAGGGCATGCAGAACTCAAAGTCATCCCTCTACTCACATGATATGAATGCATATCTGATTGTTTCTTTTGCCCTGTTGTTGCACTAAGTCAGACTAAGGCATAATTGACTATTCCTGTAAATTGTATATTCAGTGAAAGGCTAATCAGAAACTAAAAGAATGCAACCATTTGTCTCTTTTCTACCTATGACCTGGAAGCTCCCTCCTCTATTTAGTTGTCCCAGAAACCAGTGTTCATGTCTCCCTAGAACGTATAAAACCAAGCTGTGCCCCAACCACCTTTGTACATGTCATCAGGACCTTCTGAGACTCTGTCAGGGGTGTGTCCTTAACCTTGGCAAAATAAATTCTCTAAACTGACTGAGACCTATCTCACCCTTTGTCTCACACATCCAGATGTTAGAAAAAGACTATCATTCTTATCAGAGACTACCTGCAAAAACTGTTCATGAATTTACAGTAAACTTTAAATCAGATTGACATTTACTTACATTCTTTTTCACTAACTAACACGTAGGAGCTTAGGAGAGAAGTCAAGAGTTACCATAAAACAGAAGAGTTTTGGTGTTACAGGCATTTGGAACCCTGCTACTTACACAGCAATTTGTTGAGTAACTTTATAGTTTTTATACTCTTGTCCAAGTTGTTCCTTACTACAAATTACTGAATGTGGAATTGTTGGGTTATAGACTATGACCATATTAAGGTTTTGCACCAATTTACATTCCAGGCTCAGAGCCCTCCTTCCTCTGTCCCTAATATTATTTCCTTGGTTTTCTTTACATTTTTTGCTAATTGTGTTTGGCAATATATTATTTAATTTTGCCTGTATTTTAAAAAGTTCTTGAAGTGTCCCTCTGCTTCGTGCCCCAGAATTCTAAAATTTATTTTTGAAATACACATACAGGAAAGAATACAAATCATAAGTACATAGCTCAAAGAATTACCATAAAGATAATAAATTCCTCCACTCCATATCACCAGCCCCTCCTAACCCCCAAAGCAACCCTTATCCTGTCAGCTAACACATAACCTTTCCCATTTTTATATTTTATAGAAACTAAGCTATACATATGTATTCTGTTATTTTCTTCCTTTACTTATATAATGTTTTGAGATTCTTCCATGTCAATGCTTGTAGTTGCAGTTAGCCCATTTTCACTCATTGTGCATAATGTCCCATAGTATGAAGATAACTCTACTCATTTAGACTATCAACTGCAGAAGGATATTTGTATTGTTTCTGTGTTTTTTTTCTATTCTAAGTAAAGGTTCCATATATATACTTGCACATGTCTCACAGTGCACATGCACAAGTTTCCGTAGGGAATATACCCTGTGATTGAATAGCTGGGTCAAAGGGTAAGCAAATGTTCCATTTTATGTATCCCAAATTGATATTCCCAAAGCCACTGCATCAATTTACACTCCTACCAGCAGTATGTGAATGTTGCCATTATCTCATATCCTTGATAACATGCAATGTCATCAGGCTTTTGTTTGTCAGTCAATCTGATGAATGAGAAATTATGTCCCATTGTTTTCTTAATTTATATTTCCCTGATAACTGATGAGATTGAAGACTTGTTTTCTTCTTTTATTTTCTTTATTTTTATTTTTTTTAAGATAGGGTTTCACCATGTTGGCCAGGCTGGTCTTGAACTCCTAACCTCAGGTGATCCAGCCGCTTCGGCCTCCCAAAGTGCTGGGATTACAGGCGTGAGCCACCACACCCAGCCAATTGAACACTTTTTTTTATGTGTTTATAGATCACTTGTCTTTATCGTCTACGGAAAATCTGTTAATGGATTTTTGCCCATTTTTCTAATTAGTAGTTTAGCTTATTCTTCATTGATCGATAGGAATTCTTTATATACTTTATATACTAATTTTTTGTAGTCTCTCTATGCGTAAAATGCTTTCTTCCAGTTTGAGGATTTTATTTTCACTCTCCATATGATGTATTTTGTTGAATTAATGTACTTATTTTAATATAGTCAAAGTTGACAATCATTTTCCTCTGTTAGTATTTTTAGCATCTGTTTAAGAAATCTTTTTCTACCCCAAAGTCCTAAAGGAATTATCCTATATTGTTTTCCAAAAGTTTTGGAAGTCAAAACTTTTATATTGCCTTTTATATTTAACTCCCTTTTTCTTTCTTTCTTTCTTTTTTTTTTTGAGATGGAGTCTCGCTCTGTTGCCCAGGCTGGAGTGCAGTGGTACAATCTCGGCTCATTGCAACTTCTGCCTCCTGGGTTTAAGCGATTTTCCTGCCTCAGCCTCCTCAGTAGCTGGGATTACAGGTGTGCACCACCAGGCCCAGCTAATTTTTGCATTTTTAGTACAGCGAGGTTTCAGCACGTTGGTCAGGCTTGTCTCCAACTCCTGACCTCGTGATCCGCCCACATCAGCCTCTCAAAGTGCTGCAATTACAGGCATGAGCCACCGCACCCAGCCAGATACATTTAACTCCTTCAGCTACTTGGAATTGATTTTTTGTATGCTGTGAGGTAGAGTACAATATCATTTCTTTATATATATTGTGAAGAGTTAGTTATAACTTTCCACTCATGAACTTCGAACTGAACTGCTGTACCTAAAGGCAGTTCTAGGAACTGAGAAAAGCAGATAGTTGCAATAAATTCCAAGCAGCAATAAATTCCAAGGAGCAAAACCAGATTTTGAACAATGACCACCTTGAACTGGAGCTGGCTGACCATAAAAAGGCATGAGAATGTTGAAAAAAAAACAAGCTGTATGACCACCCAGCCTCTGAGGCACCATGTGAGAATTCATCAAGAAGGCACCATCTATGAAGACCAGAATCTGCTGGCGCCTTAATCTTGCACTTCCAGCCTCTAGAACTGTGAGCAATAAATGTCTGTTCTTTATAAGTTATCCAGTTTGTGGTATTCTGTTGTTATGGCAGCCCAAGCAGATAGTACTGATGGTTGCACAACTCTGTGAATATACAAAAACACTGAATTGTTCACTCTAAGAGTCTCATTCTCTGCTGTGCTTAGTTACATCTGCTAATTGTTCACTTTAAATGGATGAATTTCACAGTATGCAACTGTTATCTCAATTTTTCAAAAAAGTACGTTTCATAAGATTGTTGCTGGGTGCTGTAGCTCACTCCTGTAATCCCAGCACTTTGGGAGGCCAAGGCGGGTGGATCACGAGGTCAAGAGATCGAGACCATCCTGGTCAACATGGTGAAACCCCGTCTCTACTAAAAATACAAAAATTAGCTGGGCACAGTGGCGCGTGCCTGTAATCCCAGCTACCCAGGAGGCTGAGGCAGGAGAATTGCCTGAACCCAGGAGGCGGAGGTTGCGGTGAGCCGAGATCGCGCCATTGCACTCCAGCCTGGGTAACAAGAGCGAAACTCCGTCTCAAAAAAAAAAAAAAAAGATTGTCATAGACTAAATGAAAGTATGTAAAATACACAGTGACTATATTCAATGAACAGTTAAAAAAAAAAAGCTAGTAGTCTAATTCTTGACTACTGTAATAGAATTCTAAGTTGCACATCCTTGCCCCAGCCTCATGGTAGGTAGAGAATACTTTCTCACTCCTTGACTGTGCACTTAGTCATGTGACTTCCTTTGGTCATGACTATATTCAAGAATGTGTTAATATATTTTAACCGACATTTTTAGTAGTTCTCAGCAACAGAGTCATCCAGGTACCTGGTCTGCCATGGTGCCAGAAATTGCCTTTTTTGTTGTTGTTTTTTGCATTACTTAAACCTGTATTTCAAACTACCAGTGTGGTTGAATAACTTGCCATATCTTTTTCTTGTACTTTTATTTATATTACTATTTCTCATTTTTTATATTGCTTGTTTGTAAATATATTCTGTTGGTACTTTATATTATTTATTTTAAAGAGTTCTTTTAAAAATATTTTTAGTTTTCTATTTCAAAATTTTGGGAGCAGGGGTGATTTTTTAGTTTACATGGATAAGTTATTCAGTGGTGCACCCATCACCTCAGCAGTGTACATTGTACCCAATGTGTAGTCTTGTGTCCCTCATTTCCCTCCCACCCTTTCCCCAGAGTCCCCAAAAAGTCCATTGTATAATTCTTATGCCTTTTATCCTCATAGCTTAGCTCCCACTTGTAAGTGAGAACATGCGATATTTGGTTTTCCATTTCTGAGTTACTTCACTAATGTTCTCCCAACTCCATCTGTGAGTTGCCATTATTTTGTTCCATTTTATGGCTAAGTAGTATTCCATGGTGTATATATACCACATTTTCTTTATCCACTTGTTGGTTGATGGGCATTTAGAGTGGTTCCATATCTTTGCAATTGTGAATTGTGCTGCTATAAACACGTGTGTGCAAGTGTCTTTTTCATATGACTTCTTTTCCTCTGGGTAGATACCCAGTAGTGGGATCAAATGGTAGTTCCGCATCTAGTTCTTTAAGGAATCTCAGTACTGTTTTCCACATTCACACCAACATCTATTCTTTCTTATTTTTATATTATGGCCATTCTTGTAGGAGTAAGGTGGTATCTCATTGTGGTTTTAGTTGCATTTCCGTGATAATTACTGACGTTGAGCAGTTTTTCATATGTTTATTATCCATTTGTATATTTTCTTTTGAGAATTGTCTATTCATGTCCTTTTTATTCATTCATTCACTTTTTGATGGGGTTATTTTTTTCCTTGCGATTTGTTTGAGTTCCTTGTAGATTCTGGATATTAGTCCTTTGTCATTCTGTTTACTCTGCTGATTGTTTCTTTTGCTGTGCAGAGGCTTTTCAGTTTAATCAAGTCCCATCTATTTATTTTTGTTTTTGTTGCATTTGCTTTTGGGTTCTTGGTCATGAACTCTTTGCCTAATCCAATGTCTAGAAGAGTTTTACCAATGTCATCTCCTAGAATTTCTATGGTTTCAGGTGTTAGATTTGAATCTTAGAACCATCTGGAGTTGATTTTTGTACAAACTGAGGGATGAAGATCCAGTTTCAATTGTCTACATGTAGCTTTCCAATGATCTCAGTACCATTTGTTGAACAGCATATACTCTCCCCATTTTATGTTTTTGTTTGCATTTGGCTTCATTTCTGGGATCCACTATTTTGTTCCATTGGTCCACATGCCAATTTTTATACCAGTATAACGCTGTTTTGGTAACTATGGCCTTGCAGTATACTTTGAAGTCAGGTAATGTGACCTTATCTATTTGTCCTATTTCAGACTTTTTGATGTAGGCATTTAATGCTGTGAACCTTCCTCTTAGCACCTTTTTTTTTCTGCTGTATCCCAGAGGTTTTGATAAGTTCTGTCACTATTATCATTCAGCTCAAAGAAATTTTTAATTTCCATCTTGATTTCATTGTTGACCCAAAGATCATTCAAGAGCAGATTATTTAATGTCCATGTATTTGTATAGCAAAAGTCCTATTCTGAGGGTCTGTTTTCTAAAGCCACCCATTTCTGATACCTGTTTCCTTAGCCTATGTTCACTAAAAAACAAAGCCTGAAGCAAAACATATGTGCTAAAGCTTTAGTGAAGGACACAATCCCATGGGTGTAAGAGTGAGGGAATAAATGAAGTGAGGCAGAGAAGGATGGAAATAAAATATACTCAAGAAAACACAGCTTGTTTCACAGTCTTCCTGAATGCTTCCAGACAAGTTTCATAGAATCACAGCATCTTGAAATGGTTGAGGAAAGGAACTGATCTTCCTACAGGTGTTTGTCTTATTTCTGTCAGTGGTCAAAGTTCACCATATTGGGTGTTTGTTAGTTTCCTCACACCTCTAAGTTGTGTTACCTGTGTCCTGGTAATCAGTAGGAAAACCAGATCCCACACGCCGCAGTTCAGTCCTGAGTCCAAAAGTGGTAGGAGTCATCAGAACCTCTATGGATCTGGTCAGAATGAGCTTGAGTGCAGAAGCTCCCACTGCAGTGAGTGCAATAGAGGCCGTTTCAGAACCCGGCCCTCACTTTAGAAATGTCAGGAGATGTGACAAAGGCAGTGGCAGTCAGGGATTTTCAGTGATCAAGTGCCTTAGGGCCTGGGAAGTAGATAAGGCTGAGAAAATATGGAAGGGGCATAAGTTGGACCAAGGCCATGCATACTATGGTTTTCGTACCTGGACAAATAAGGCAACTCTAGTCCTGAATGTTTTGCAGATGCACAGAGGGAGACCTGAAAGGTTACAGACCAAACTGGCTCAGAGGGTAAGAATAAGGGAATTCAAGAAATTGAAATTGTATGGATTGACATCCTCTCCAACACTTGATACTCTTAGACCTTCAATTTTTGACAATTCAATGGGTGTCTTTCTTACTCTTTATGGTGTCTTCATAAATTAAACTTCTTAAAGTCAGAGTTACCACTATTCCATTCTATAGTCAATGGTTTGTCTACATTGTTTAGAAATCTTTATCCCAAAGTGTAAAAGTTACTAGCCTTTGTTTCCTGCCAAGAGCTTTTAATCCGTCTGGAATAGATTATTATTATTTATTTTTTATATCACATGAAGGAGGGTTCCAATTTCATCTTTTCCAATATAAGTAAACATTTTCCAGCATCAGTTAATAAAACGTCCCTGTTTACTTACCTAACATGCTACTTCTAGTATGTACCACATTTCTATACTTGCATGGGTGCGTTTCTGGGTTCCCTATTCTATACCATTGCTTAGTTTATCCGTGCACCAATATGACACTCTCTTTCTTAATTTCAATCCCCCACCCCGTCTCTCTCTCTCAATCATTTAGGGTGATCTTGGGGAAGGCAACCGTCATTCACATGAGTTCAGCCTCTTAGTAGAGAAAACTGGGCCATGAAGCTCTAAACTGTTGCCCTTGGATTTTCTCCTCTTAGGTATGAGCTCGTACTTCCCAGAAAGCTTTGGTAGTATTTTATGTAATACTGTGACGGGTGTTTGAATGCCTCCAAGGCGTTAGGATGGTAAGAAATCCTCCTCTGGGATTCCTAAGGAATGTCTGATCTCTTTGCTTTCACCGAGCCCGAAAAATTTTGTGGCATTTACAGCAGGATATCTGCCGTATGTAAAAACAGTTTGATTTTGAAGGCAATGAGATGTTTCATTGTAAATGACAGGGCGCCGAAGCACAGGAGCCTTAAAGGCATTTTCGCAATGTCCAGATGTCGAAGAGTGCAATGGTCATGCTGTGCCCGCATCAATTTATGGGAAGAGCGTAGAGTTCACCAACCTTCTACATCCTTCAAGCTCCACTTTCCTTGTTGCTTCCCTGCAACCCCCACGAACCTGGCACCCAGGCGGCTCAGGCCCAACAGGGCGCGAGCCGTGTGCTCAACCAGCCAGAAGCTGGGGATCCACTCCCGGTTCTTATCCTTGTAGGATTCAGGTCACGCAGCCACCTTGGCTACAGCTACGACTTCCTCAGGCCCTTTAAGGGCCGCTTCTCCGCGGAGACCCGGGCGTGGGAGAGTTCCAGGGGCGGAGCGTGGGCGGAGCTCCGTCGTCGCCCGCCGGGCGCACCTCCTGCGGGGCGGTGACTGGCCCAGCCACACCGCGTCTCCCGCCTCCCGCCGTCTCTGCAGTACCGCAGGCTCCGGGCCCTCGCATTCCCAGCGTTGCCGGGTCTTGTGTTTCCGTGTCACAGCTCCTGCGACATGACGCTCAAGGCGAGCGAAGGCGAGAGTGGGGGCAGCATGCGCACGGCGCTCTCCGACCTCTACCTAGAGCACTTGCTGCAGAAGCGTAGTCGGCCAGAGGTGAGCGGGCCCCGCGGGTCCCAAGGGTGCTGGGCCGGGGCTCGGCCATTCATCTCGAGACTTTCCGTGTCCGACACTCTGTCCCCTGGGGGCCTATCCTTGCGGGTCCGGAGGCCGCTATAGCCAGCAGGGGCGGGGCGGGGCGGGGGGGGGGGGGTAGACAGGGCCAGGACGCTGCCAGGTTACTGCCGGGCTCTGTGGATCCTTGACCCCAGCAGCCGTTCTACGTGGAAATCAGGAGAGGCAGCGGCCTGGACAGAGCTCTTATTAAGGTAAAGGAAAACTTCCTCGTGGAAGGAAGTCAGAGTAACAGAAAGACTTTAAGGAACACATCAAGGAGGAGGTCTGCCTTGTTGTTGTTGAAGTGCGGGTGTTTTGGTCAGCAGACAAGGTTGTAAAAGCCAACTTCTGGTTCTAAAGAGCTCAGTATAGTTCCTCTTCATTTAGCCAAGTCCCCTTGTGCTATGGTGCAAATAATGATTGCCAGTGTGTATTGGCGGCTGAACAAGTAATCCAGATTCCTGGGATGGATGGCCGGTGAATGAATAGCTGTCCTCAAAGATGCCCTAAGGGGATGTTGTGCTTATCTGTTACTGGAAAATCTCTCCAAAATTCGCTGGTTTAAAACACTGAGCATTTTCTTATCTCTCATAGTTGGTTTTGGTTGGGACCAGCAAGGTGGTCATAACTCAGGGTCTCTCAGTCGTGGACGCGGCTCACTCAATCATCTGGAGGTTGATGCTGGCTCTCATTTGGAGCTATGAGCCAGAAAATCAACCAGCAGCCTCTCCCTGTGGCTTGGCCTTTCTCACAGCGTGCTGGCCAGCTCCCAAGGGGAAAATGTACAGAGAGAACCAGAGAGCCAGGCAGAGGCTCAGAAGTGGCAGCATGAATCTCCTTCCTAGACTGCAAGGTCTTCTAGGGCAGGACCGTTTCATACTCACTTCTTTAAGTGCGCAATAAGTGGGTCCTCAGAAATGTTTGCTAAATTAATAAATAATTGAAGAGATGGACATTAGGGATTTGGAGTAACCCTCCGATTTCACAGATAAGAAAACTGAAGAGCTCTGCAACATAAAAGCAAACAGTAACTCAAGGAAACGAGTCATGGGCATGAGAACTGAGGCTGCAGAGTCACATTGCTTTTCCCTTTATATTCCACTCGGAGTGAGGCTTTAACACCTGCCTGTCATTTCAAAGAAGGATTGCAACAGCCCAGGTTTAAATGAGTGCAGAAATAGTACAGGCATGGGAGTTGCTATTGTTATACAGATGACAAGACAAAATCGGAGGTTCTGTTACCTGATTCCCCATAAACTTGAACTTGTGATTTTTTTTTCTTCCCCACAAGCAGTACTTACTTGGCTGAGCCTCAACTATTTTTTAAAAATCTCTTTATTTTTGGAAGTCTTACTGAGGTACAGTTAGCATACAATAGAATTCATGACATTTTATTGTGCGGTTTGATGACATTTGACAAATGTACACAGTCATGTAACGAACCACAATCATGACAAAGAATAAACATTTTCAAGGTTCCAGAAACTTCCCTCATGGCCCTTGGCAGTCAGCCACCTTCCTCCACCTGGAACCTGGCAACCACTGATCTATCACTATACGTTTGCCTTTTCTGAAATTTTACATAATTAGAATGCTACAGTATGATGTATTTTGTGTCAAGTTTCTTTCACTCAGCACAACCTGATTTTATGTAAACCTGTGTGCTTCCTTATGGGAATGCTTGAAAGATTGCCTTTTCGAAAAGAGGCCCTGTCACCACCACTGTTATGTTGTGTGCACACCGTGTGAGTAAAGAGCTATAATATTGGAGATAGTCTACCAGTTAGCTAATTTGTTTGGTTTTTATTAAAGGATTTTAAGAAGGTCAAATAAGAAAACTTACCAACTCCCTGAATGAAATAGCATCCAGATATACCAAAGTGAGCATCTGAGGGAGAATCTTCACACAATGAAGTGTGGCCTGACTCCACAAACCCGCAGATTCTTATTTCTTAAGGTTCACCTTCCCTTTGGGGCTCTTACCACTCTTTGGTGTAGCACCAAGCTCTGCCTGGCAAGTTTGAAAGGTTGTAGTAGCAGTCAGAAAGCTTTCTTATAGTGGCAATATTATTTTGCTGAAAGTTCCATTTGAAGGTATCACTGTATGGAAAAAGGCTACCAATTCAAAAACATAAAGTTTCACTTCCAATTATAATCCACATTTAATTCTGAAAAAGTATTGTCTAGGGATGATTTTGCAATAGGTTTGAATGTAGCCTGTCTCCCATATTTAAGTATATCTCCTTGCTTGGAGAAACTATTTTTTTTCTTTTCTTTTCAATGTTGTCTAGGCAGTAGTATCCATTAATGCACATAAAAGTAGTTGTAAGCTGGGTGCAGTGACTCATGCCAACACTTTGGGAGGCTGAGGCAGGCAGATCACGAGGTCAGTAGTTGGAGACCAGCCTGGCCAACATGGTGAAACCCCATCTGTACTAAAAATATAAAAATTAGCCAGGCATGGTGGATGACTGCCTGTAATCCCAGCTACTCGGGAGGCTGAGGCAGGAGAATCGCCTGAACCCAGGAGGTGGAGGTTGCAGTGAGCCCAGATCACACCATTGCACTCCAGCCTGGTGACAGAGCAAGACTCCATCTCAAAAAAAAAAAGTAGTTGTAAAATTCCTGATACTGCTTTTCTCTTCAGACCTATTTGAAGTAACACTTTCCCCAGGACCTGAAGCAATAGGTTGAGTATCCCTAAAAAATTCACTTGGGCATATCCCACATCCAAAAAAAAAAAAACACCTAAGAGATAAGTTAGGCTCCAGGCAAGTTTCCACTAAAAAAACCTGTTTCTTGGTTCTTAGGCCATCACATGCAGCATTATTGAGTGTAGCACAGTGTTGTCCATTGCTGGAACTAAGAGGCAAATAATGGAGGACACAGACACAGTACAGTGGTGGTGATGTGGTAGAGGCAGGTGTGGAGTGCTGTGAAGCAGTGAGGGATGTAACTGGCAAATGGCACTCTGGGCAGAGGGAGCAGCCTGTGCACAGACACCAAGGTACATGTCGAGTGTGGCACCTGTGTTGGCAGGACGTCAAGTCTATGGTGTGCATGATCAGTTCTGCTCCTGAATGGTTATAGTTTCGTCTGAGAAAGAACTTTTGCTCCAGACTTGGATCTTGCTGTTTCATTCGCAAAGGAAATGTTTCTGTTCAAGACTTTTCTTTTGACAGAACTGATACTAGAAAGTAAAGCATGATTTTCAAATTTAGACCAATTTCCCCATTGTGTGGTGCAGCTAGTCTGACTTTCCTATCCTTCACTTCCAGGAACACTTCACAACTTTTTTCTTTTCTTTTCTTTTTTTTTTTTTGAGACAGAATCTCACTCTGTCGCCCAGGCTGGAGTGCAATGGCGTGGTCTCGGCTCAATGCAACCTTAGCCTCCCAGGTTCAAGCAATTCTCCTGCTTCAGTCTCCCAGATAGTTGAGATTACAGGTGCCCGCCACCACACCTGGCTAATTTTTGTATTTTTGGTAGAAACGTGTTTTCGTCATGTTGGCCAGGCTGGTCTTAAACTCCTGATCTCAGGTGATCCACCTACCTTGGCTTCCCAAAGTGCTGCGATTACAGGTGTGAGCCAGCACCCCTGCCTTTCATGGCTTTTTTCAAAACTAAAAGGGCTTAGGATACCTTGCAGCTAAGAATCTGCTTTTGGCCAGGCGCAGTGGCTTACACCTGCAATGCCAGCACTTTGGGAGGCTGAGGCAGGTGGATCACAAGCTCAAGAGATCAAGACAATCCTGGCTAACATGGTAAAACCCCATCTCTACTAAAAATACAAAAATTACCTGGGTATGGTGGCATGCACCTGTAGTCCCAGCTAGTCAGCAGGCTGAGGCAGGAGAATCACTTGAGCCCAGGGGGCAGAGGTTGCGGTGAGCCGAGATCATGCCACTGCACTTCAGCCTGGCAACAGAGCTTTTATTGTGGCTAAGTAAATTTGAGTTTCATCATGAACGTTCTATTCTTTTCTAACTCATTCGTTCTCCCTAGACTGGACATTGAAGTATAATAGAGTATCAGGAACAGATATTTCAGATTAAGATCAATTTTCTTAAATCGGAGTTTGCCAACCTGGGCACTGTTAACATTTGATAATTCTGCTAAGTTGTGACAATCAAAAATGTCTTGAGATAGTGTCAGGAAGGGAGATTTTTCTCCTGAGCAGTGAATTGCCTCTAACCTTTCAGTGTTGCTAAAAAGGAACTCTGGGTGTGGAGTGTAGAAAGGCTGGGGTAGGGGAAGTGACGCCAGAGGTGGGGAAGAGGAACTTTTGTAACGCAGAGTCTTGCTTTTCTTTTTTTTCCTTTCATGTGAAGAAATATACATGAGCAAAACACGTAATAGGTTTTCCCTCAAAAGTTGTAACCGATGGGTATTGAGTAGCTCTATCTGCTCTTTGTTGGATGAATACCTCTCAGGTATTCTAGCTCCTAGGAGCTTGGATGGCCCAAGTTGTGGAATCAGTTAGCTCTCACCCTTCTGAATGCAAAGGAAAAGGTCTTCTGTGGTTTACACTCCAATTGGGAGGACAGAATAAATGAGTTGTTATTTAATATCATGTTGGGGCAGTAAGTGCCTGAGCTAAGGGTAAGGTGAAGTGGCAGAAGGGAATAGAGATTGGAGGAAGCGTCCTGTCCTGTCAAGGGTGGTCAGGGGCTCCTTGGTACGATGACTTGGTAGCCCTGTAGTTATCATAGGCAGCCGCGCCCCTGAACTGGCATCACTTCTCCTGTATTTTGTTGATGGAGTTAACTTGGATTCATATCTGTATGTCCTCAGATACCTTAGTACCCCTAACATAAAGCCTGCCTCTGCACTGTACATTCTGTCCTTCAACTCGCACCAACTCCAAAGTACATGCTTATAGTTTAACTTCTGGAGTCTGAGACTTACTTGTTCTTTAAGCTTAGACAGATTTCTGAGCCATTTCATGTCAAATATTAACCACAGAATGGGAATGAGCATTTGATTTAATGAGTTTCCTGTTGTTGTTTGCGTGTGTACTGAGGGCATTGGGTAGATAAAGCTCATTGGAAAGAGATCTCTAGAGACTTGGCCTTTACGTTGATGTATGTGTTCTCAGATGGATTCAGTGCCTGAGAAGCAAAGCACCTGTGTTAATATATGATTTTAAGAAGGTCATAAATCCTGCCAGAAAATCCTGGCTCTTAGGCCTTCCTCTCTCCCTAGTTCTTGTCATTTGTGGTTAAACAGTGCTAATCTATTTCTAATACTTCAGAATACTGTTGGCTTTCTCAGTTTGTCTTGTTTTTTTCCCAAAGTGAAATAGGATGCTGCCTGTGCAAAGAGAGGGAATTTGTAGGCACCTGGGGCCAGGGCTTGCTAGGCAGCTGTTTGGCATCCTCTAGCCTTCTTGGACTGGGCTTTCCAAGTCTCCACGTGGGAGCAGTTGGCAAACAGCCTAACAGTAGGCTAAGTAAATGTTTGTTCTGTCCTCTGTTCACTGTCACTTAATCTAATTGTTTGGATTAGAAAGCCAACTTCAGTTGCCCCTGCTCTGTTCACCCCTGCCAAGTTTGTTTTCATCTCTTTTGAAATCAAACTTCCTTTGAGCAACTGCCTCTGCCCTTTGAACCCTGCTGCAGATGTTTCCTCCGAAGGGGCTTTCAGAGCAGCAGGCACTGCCACTCCAGCACTTTGTCTGATTAAAGGCCAGAGGCTGCAGAACAAAGGCCAGACATGGAGTTGTGGGTGGGTGTTTACTCCCTGGCTCCTTCTGAATCCCAGCAGTCATCCTTAACAGTGCCACTTCCGCCCTGCCTTGTCACTGGTGGGGGCTGGCTTGCCATAGCTCTGTGACCTCCTGTCTCCACTAGACATGATGGTGGCTGCTTTGAGGGGATCATGTGGACGTTGTGAGGTGACCTCTGAGAAATAGAATCTAGTACCTTTGACCTTTATTGTTTGTTCAGCAATACTTATGTATATGTCTGCATATCTTTTCTCCTATGATATGTCGGTAATTAGGAGACACAGGGGCTAGTTGAGAGAAGCTGGCCCTCCTTTTCTTCAGAGTCTCATGAAGACAGGGTGACTCAGGGACACGTTCATGGTAGAGAAAATGATGCTTTGCTTTTGGAAACCTTGCTGTTGCAAGTGTGTACTTTAGTTACCACTTTGGAAGTTTCCGTTTTTCTTAGTCATCATTTGCAACCTCTGCGTAAGCGTGATAGTGACTCTTAGTCATCGAAAAGAGGAATGTCTTCATGGATAAGCACATCTGAAAGACCAACCTTGAACTTTTCCAACTGGAATGTGTTCTGCCTCTGTGAAGCTTTGCTGAGTCTTTAATTTAAAGGCTGACATGTTAAAAAGCAATTACTGTAATAAAGCTGATTAAGAAGCATACGACATAAGGGTGCAAGTTTATTTTCCTCTTCTAGGTGCACTATGAACATATGGTGATATTACACATAGATTTCTCACTCCTTACAAAGGTCATTTTGTATTCTAGGGACTAAGATTTTATAATCTATCATTCTTTACAACATTACGCAGGGACCACCAAGCCTGGAAACACAGAGGAATCATCATTGATTATACATTACAGCATATGATAAATAATATGATCTATATTTTCAGACTGTATGGTCACCTGTATATTACTATAGTTACAGACACACACAAATGATAGTTGCTGATAAACTCACAGAAGTCATTTCTGAGTTTGGCTTTTCGGCTTTCTCAGCCCTGCAATTAGTAGTAATAAGAGATTTTGTGAGTCATGGTCAAGGAAAGTCCTTAGTTTTCTTTCATACCATACTTTGAGGCCAGATATTTGAGATTTGAGATTTGAGCTCATTGCTTTTTCATTCAGTCAGTGGTCCTTGAATTCCTCATTCTCTACATTCAGTCAATAATATATGCATGGCAAAAGAAACAGTCATTAGAGCGAATCGGCAACCAACAGAATGGGAAAAAATGTTTGCAGTCTACCCATCTGACAAAGGGCTGATATCCAGAATTTACAAAGAACTCAAACAGATTTACAAGAAGAAAACAAAGAAGCCCATTCAAAAATGGGCAAAGGATATGAACAGACACTTTACAAAAGAAGACATACATGAGGCCAACAAACACATGAAAAAATGCTCATCATCACTGGTCATTAGAGAAATGCAAATCAAAACCACATTGAGATACCATCTCACGCCAGTCAGAATGGTGATCATTAAAAAATCTGGAGACAACAGATGCTGGAGAGGATGTGGAGAAATAGGAACACTCTTACACTGTTGGTGGGGGTGTAAATTAGTTCAACCATTGTGGAAGACAGTGTGGCGATTCCTCAAGGACCTAGAAATAGAAATTCCATTTGACCCAGCAATCCCATTACTGGGTATATATCCAAAGGATTATAAATCGTTCTATTATAAAGACACATGCACATGAATGTTCATTGCAGCACAGTTTACAATAGCAAAGACTTGGAACCAACCCAAATGCCCGTCGATGATAGACTGGACTGGGAAAATGTGGCACATATACACCATGGAATACTATGCAGCCATAAAAAACGATGAGTTTGTGTCCTTTGTAGAGACATGGATGAATCTTGAAGCTATCATTCTCAGCAAACTGACACAAGAACAGAAAAAGAAATACAGCATATTCTCACAACAAATCTTCAAGATTACCCTCAGAACCTCCTTTTCATGCCTAAGTGGTATATCCAGGTATCATAAATCAATTTTTTAAAGATAAGCCTATCTTAGACAATTTTGTTAAAAACAGCAATGCCATATGAGTTGGTGTCATGTGAGTTTTTTGATGTTCTTGTTGCTAGACAAGGCAGTTTCTCTTTCTCAATACTTCCCTCATTTGAGGTCACCTGATAACAAACAGTACTTTTTTTTTTTCTGAGACAGGGTCTTCCTCTGTTGTCCAGGTTGGAGTGTAGTGGTGCCATCATGGCTCACTGCAGCCTCCAACTCCTGAGCTCAAGCAATCCTCCTGCCTCAGCCTCCTAAGTAGCTGGGACCACAGGCATGCACCACCACACTCAGCTAATTATAAAATTTCTTACAGAGGCAGGAGTTTCACCGTGCTGCCCAGCTGGTCTCAAACTCCTGCGCTTAAGCGAACTTCCCACCTTGGCCTCCCCAACTGCTAGAATTACAGGCACCTGGCCTAAACCTCACCATCTTATCAGAGTTTCTCCTCAAAATCAGAGTCCCTTAGAAACAATGTAAGCCTTTACTTCAGAATTCCTTGTCTCTCATCTTTGAGTCCTTTTCTAGGCCTTGGGTAGGCCAGTGGACACTGCTCAAGAATACATGTATTCCCATCCAGAGACACTTCTGCTTCCCCACACAGTGAATGGCACACTCCTCACAGCTCCACCTTTTGGGAAGTTCTTCCCTCCTTACTGTCTTTGAGGGTCACCTCTGGGTGTGGCTGGAATGCAGCTGCCCTCTGTTTTCAGCAGGCCCTTTCACAAGCCCACTTCAGGCCTATTCTTCCTCCTCCAGGTGGCTTTATTATTTTTTATTTAATATCTGGGGTGGGCAGGGAGTATTTTCAGAGGTTTCCAGAGGTTTTCCCCATTGTGATTGCTCTTACGCAGGCCCTGGGCTTCTTTGACATTAACAGATCAGTAAGTGAAGAAAAAGCAGCAAAGGAAACTGAGTAGCCATTCATCGCCATTGATGTGGGATACCCACTGGATATGCCACAGTTTATCCATCCAAGTTTTGATGGACTTTTAGGGTATTTACAGGTTTGGGCTTTTAAGAATAATGTTGTTCTGGGAAGGGCACACCACTACTTTCCTGGAATTCCTGCCAAAAATGCAAAATCCCAATCTTATCTTGAAAAAACATCAGATAAACCCAAACTGAGAGACAGCTACAAAAACATCCTAGATTGGATTCTTGTCTGGGGAAGAAATATATAGCTATAAAGGACATTCTTTTAAGGGTTGGCAAAATTTAAATATGAACTGAGGACCAGATGACAATGTTGTGTCAATGTTTGATTTTCAGTTTTGAAAATGCTCATTCCTAACATATAGAGACATTTATAAGTAAAGGAGAATGATGTCTTCCGATTACTCTGAATGGTTCAAAAATTACATTTTATAATATTTTTTTAAAGGGTACTGGCTGCTCTTGGAATGGCAGGGTTGTGAGTATGCACACCCATCTACAGAGTATGACAGTCCAGTTTCCCCACTCTATGGCTTGCCTTTTTTTTTTTTTTTTTTTTTTTGAGATGGAGTCTTGGTCTGTCACCCAGGCTGGAGTGCAGTGGCGCGATCTCGGCTCACTGCAATCTGTGCACCCCAGGTTCTGGTTGAAGTAATTCTCCTACCTCAGCCTCCCAAGTAGCTGGGATTACAGGCACAAGCCACCATGCCCAGCTAATTTTTATATTTTTTAGTAGAGATGGGGTTTCACCATGTTGGCAGGTCTGGTCTTGAACTGCTGGCGTCATGATCTGCCCTCCTCAGCCTCCCAAAATGCTGGGATTACTGATGCGAGCCATCGAGCCTGGCCTATGGCTTGCCTTTTCACTCTTGTAATATGATTTCTTTCCAATATGTTCTTTGAAAAATTTCAAACTTACCAAAAAGATGAAAGAATTTTATAGCAACACCCATATAGCCACACATGCTAGATTCTACAATGAACATGTTGCTATGTTTGCTGTATCACGTTTCTATCCAAAAACTGACCATCTATCTACCTTTTTTTCTGGTATTTCAAAATAAGTTTTAGATATTAGAGCACTTTGTCCCTGAAAGCTTTAGCATGCATATCGTTAGCTAGAGTTCAATATTTCTTTATGGCTCTTTTCATCCTGTTATTAAGTTGTAAGAGTTCTTTATATGTTCTGGATACAAATCCTTTGTCAGAGAGATATAAATATTATAAATTTTTATTCTCAGTCTGTGTCATACCTGTCTAGTTTCTTATGTATCTTTTGATGAGAAGGTTTTAGTTTGATGAAGTCAATTGTTTGCTTGTATGATGATTGCTCCGTGTGTCTTCTGTAAACCTATGCTTATCTCAGTGGCGTTTTTTGATGAATAAATTTCTTACTTTTAAAGTATTTGTCTTTTTAGTTTTCATTTTATACTTGGGACCTTTTGTGACGTGTGTCAATGTGTTATTATTATCACCGTGGTTCTTGGTAGTCTAAGAAATGATCCGTGAGAAACTGATGCTAACCTGAATTACCTTTACTGCTGTGTGACTGAGAGCATCAGGTTGTTCAAGGAAATAAAGAACAGAAGGGAACATGCCAGAAACCCTTGGAGCCTGAGGTACTGCAGGATTCAGAATCTTTCTAATTTTGTTATATGTTATGTAATACCCCAAACAGGATCCAGGGAAGCACCATGTCTGTTTTGTTTCTTTTTAGAGAGACAGGGTCTCCCTCTGTTGCCCTGGGACTTGGCTAACATGTCTATTAAATTGGAGACATAAAACTTACAAACAGGCCCAAAGTGGCTCCGGCCGGATGTCGTGGCGCTTGCGAAGGCGAGGCCAAGAGTTCAAGGCCACCCAACCTCAGCAACCTTATAAGCTCTCAATGATTGGCAAAAAAAAAAAAAAAAAAAAAAACTTACAAACAGCTTCATGTCAATTCAAATGAGAATGAGGCCTAACTTATGAAATAAGTTTTCAAAGCATCTTGAATGTTAGAATTGCAGATAATGCACTGTGGGCCTTGCTCCTGATTTCATACATTGCTCTGTTGTTTTGACTTGACAGGCTATATCACATCCATTGAATACTGTGACCGAGGACATGTACACCAACGGGTCTCCTGTCCCGGGTAGCCCTGCCCAGGTCAAGGGGCAGGAGGTGCGGAAAGTGCGACTCATACAGTTTGAGAAGGTCACAGAAGAGCCCATGGTAATCACTCATCATATTGTCGCCACCACTTATTCTCTGCCTTGTGAGTCCCTGGGCCAGAAGAGTCAGTGCAGAAGTACTGTCTCTTCATCCCCATCTCAAGTCCCTGTTCTAGTTGAGGACTATCCTGGGTATAAATGGAAAATACTTTTCCTGAGAAATTGCCATAAGTTCTTTCTAAAATAACCTCAGAAAGGGCTTAAAATAAAGCTTATTGTGCCATTGCATTTATTTCAGGGAATCACTCTAAAGCTGAATGAAAAACAGTCCTGTACAGTGGCCAGAATTCTTCATGGCGGCATGATCCATAGGCAAGGTACTCTGGGGGTATTATTCAGGGATTAATCATTTACTCCCTGTTCAGTGGTGTGGGGCATGCAGTTTATAATCCTCCATACTGGTAGCATTTTTGTGGCTCTGTGGAATCACTGCATGATAAGATCTCTGTGTGAATTGCCAAGTGCCACCATCTCTGTCTATCTCTAAGTCTTCTTTCACACCTATTTATACCAATGTTTTTCTAGTAAGTTAATATTTTAGCAATTGCCACATGCCACCCTTTCCATTAGACTTGGAAAGTACAGGAATACCATTTGGTAGCATTCTGGGGTTTGAGCTAGTGACTGAGTACTGAGTTCTCGCCTTGCTTTGTTGTTCTTTCTAGTATATATGTCTGTGTCATAGTCTGCAGTCAGTAGCCACACTAGTTTGAGGAATTTGAGGACAATGTGTTTTATTGTGCTGTTGGACTACTGAGGCCAAGGAGGATCAGTGCTTGCCTTGATGCAGCAGCCCCTGGGGGATTCAAAAGGGCATTCCCATCTGTCATGGTGGAATGTTTTCAATCCTGAGGATTTTATACAATCTGCTTTATAACATGCTCTAAATCCTGTTTGAAAACTTTTGTTCTTTTGTGGACTGATTTTTCATTTCGTGGCAGGCTCCCTTCATGTGGGGGATGAGATCCTAGAAATCAATGGCACAAATGTGACTAATCATTCAGTGGATCAGCTGCAGAAGGCGATGGTGGGTATTTTCTATGCTAGATGAAGACCTTCCATTGTCTTCATGAGTGTTGATCCACATTGCTATCATTGACCTCATCTTTCTGTCAAAGTACTTGTACCTTATTGAGGGGGCTCTTTTCCCCTCTTGCCTTTATTCTGTGTAAGAATGACAATTTTCTGCCTTTATTTAGTAAACTTCTAAAGCAGAATAAATAACCTGGAGCATCAATCCAATATTCCATGAAGTAATGCTAAATAAAGTCAAGCAAGTAGAATCCGATTTTTGTTTTAAAAAACATGTATATGTATGTATAATGTATATAAATATTTGTAATGCTTTTATTGGTATGGGGAAAGGCGTGGATGTATATGTGCCACAGTTTATTTTTAGTAACTTCTTGGAGACCTTTTGGAGTCAAGAGTGGGGAGGAAAAGTCTTTTTTTTTTTTTTGAGAAGGAGTCTTGCTCTGTCACCCAGGCTGGAGTGCAATGATGCGATCTCAGCTCACTGCAACCTCTGTCTCCTGGATTCAAGTGATTGTCCTGCCTCAACCTCCCAATTTAGCTAGGATTACAGGTACCCACCATTACACCTGGCTAATTTTTGTATTTTTAGTAGAGACGTGTTTCACCCTGACCTCAGGTGATCCGCCCACCTCAGCCCCCAAAAGAGCTGGAATTACAATAGGCATGAGCCACCACGCTTCGCTCAGAAAAGTCTTAGTTAGCTTTCCTTTGTTACTCTTTTTATGTCTTCATATTGTTATGCTGGTCTATGGGGCATATGACACTTTTGTATTAAAGGAGGAATTGTACTACAAAATCTCAAAATGTAAAGGTGGTTGTTGGGGAAAAATCCTGGGACTTCGAGGGGTGAAATGACTTTATGAAACCTCAAATTATTAAACTTAGTTTTCTGTACAATTTTATGACTTTTTTTTTAATAGAAAGAAACCAAAGGAATGATCTCATTAAAAGTAATTCCCAACCAGCAAAGCCGTCTTCCTGCACTACAGGTGGGTGGCACCATTTTCTCTGTTGTCATGATGGCAGAAGTTGGGCCATGTTGTCTTGTATTCTTTAAGATTTGATTATAAGGGATGCAAGTCTAACTTTTAAGTTCTAAATATCTCACAAGTGAGTAGCTGCTTGGCTCAGGGTTCCATTATACCCTGCCTGGTATTAATACAAGAGCTCATTCCGCTTTCCTCAAGGGAGAACGCAGTGAAGACAGTAGTAGAGAATGAATGAGTCTTTGCTGCTAGTGGTCAGATAGGAAGGAAGAGAGTAATCTTATTCTACAGATGGTAAGGAATCAATACAACTCCAAGAGGAAAAGGGCTAAAGGGAATGAAGAGCTCATTCGCAGGAGAAAAACTACAAATGAGCATTGAGCATATGAAAAACTATTTTATCTTACCTATCATTAGAGAAATGCAGATTAAAATATGCATGAGACACCAATTTCCACCAAGCAAATTGGCAAATAATTTTTAAAATAGTAACAATAAAGCCCCATGATTGACAGCGGCAAAGTAAATAAAGAAAGAAAAGATAGACTCTGTTGAGCACTTATTCGGTATTGATGGTGTACCATGATATAAAAAGAAATGGTTCCCAGTTCACACACAGCTCATCAGCCAGTAGAGGAATAGATTGGACAGGGCCATGGCAAGTGTATAATTTTCTTAAGTCAACTGTTAAATTGAAGTTTTGGCATATGTGGGCATATATTCAACGAAGGGCATAAATCACAATTATAAAACTGGATGAATTTTCACAAACTGAGTACACCCATGCAACCAGCAGGCAGATCCAGAGACAGAACCCCCATGCATGTCTCCTGAAGGCCCACCGTAACACTGACTTCTAATGGCAGGAATGAATTTTGCCCCTTTTTGAAATGTATTAACATTGAATTATACAGTGTGAATTCTTTGGTGTCTCATTTTATTCACTCAGGATTATGTTTATGGGAATCATCTATATTGCTTCATTCTTATTCATTCAATTTATTCTGTCAGCTTTTTTGGTCTTACATAGTGCTGCCATTAACCAAACAGGATCTAGTTGAGCAATAGGAGAAGATTTACTGCCTGCAGGCCAATAAATTCACCACATTAATAGAAAAATGGAAAAAATCATATGATTTTTGTTCATGTTTGGTGCATACATCTGTGCCTTTCTTTTGAGAGTAGAATTGCCCGGCTGTAAGATACGTATGTCTTCATCTTTAGGTGATATTACTAAATAGTATTCCAAAGTAGCTGAACCACGTTACATCCCCAACTGCACAGTATGACTGTTCTCTTTTGTTTTTTGGTTTTTGTGTTTTTGCACTTTGGCCATTCTGATGGTGGTATCACATTGTGATTCTAATTTATATTTCTCTAATGGCATATGAAGATAAACTACTTTTTATATGTTTTTTTTCCACTTAGATATCTTCTTTTGTAAGATACCAATTCAAAGTGTTTCTCACTGATTTGTAGGAGTTCTTCATATATTCTGGATAAGAGTCTTTTGTCATAGGCATCCAAAGTATGTTCTCTTCTTCTGTGGCTTATTTTCTTCATGGATCCTGTTAATGAATAGAAACTCTTAATTGTAATGAAATCCAATCTACCACTTTTTCTCTGATTAGCACTTTGTATGTCTTTTAAAATGTTTTGCTTACCACAAGGTCAAGAAGATATTCTCCTATGTTTTCCTGTACGTGCTTGCTTGTTTGATTTTTCATATTTGGATCCACAACCCATCTGGGATTGATTGTTGTGTATATTGTAAGGCAAGAGGTCAGGATTTTAGTTTTTCCATATGGATACCAATTGAACCAGTATCATTTACTGTACACTATCACTTTTGTAATGAGTAATATTTACAGATCGGTTTTCCATTGGACTGTTTGTTTATTCCTATGTCAAACATACATATCAATTTGGATAAAAGAGTCACCTTCAGAGTATCCCAATGGAAGTGATGATAGCAGACATCTTTGTTATTTCTCCATTTTAAAGGGAAAGCTGGCTGGGTGTGTTGGCTCGCCTATAATCTCAGCACTTTGGGAGGCCCAGGTGGGTGGATCGCTTGAGCCCAGGAGTTCGAGACCAACCTGGGTAACATAGCAAGATCCGCCTCCATTAAAAAAAAGGGGAAGGCTTTATCTTTCACTGAGAAGTATAACATTGGCTGTAGGGTTTTTGTTGGTATTCTTTCTCACAGTAAAGAAGCTCCCTTCTATCCAAGTTTGCTAAGAATTTTAATCTTGAATGGGTTTTGAATGTTATCACATGCTTTTTCTGCATCTATTGATGGGATATGATCTTTCTCCACTTTTATGTTAATGTGGTGAATTTATTGCCCTTCAGATAGTAAACCTTCTTATAAATAAATTGGTTGTGATTTATTATACTTTTTGTACATAACTGAATTCTACTTGCTAATATTTTGTTTAGGGTTTTTACATCTCTGTTGCAGAGAGAAATTGTAAGATTCTTGTCAGATTTGGGTATCATGCTTATGTTAGACTATTAAAATCAGTTGGGAAGTGTCATCATTATGTATAATCTGTTTTTGTATGAGATTAGCCTTCTTTCTTCAAATGATGTCTTGAAAATTTGCCAATGAAGTAATCAGGTAGGGGTGCGTGTGTGTTTGGGAGCAGGAGAGGAGAATTTTCAATAATAAATTAAAGTTCTTTGATAGATATATGAGTGTCCATATTTTCAATTGTGAAAACAGTTGTTCAAGGAAACATACATCTCAGAGACAGATGACTCACTCAGATCTGGCGGTAACTGCAGACATGTTGATGTGGAAAGGCATCACATGCCTTCTCTTTTTTTTTTTTTTTATTTTTTGAGACAGAGTCTGACTCTGTCACCCAGGCTGGAGTGCAGTGGTACAACCTCAACTCAGTGCAACCTCCGTCTCCCAGGTTCAAGGGATTCTGCTGCCTCAGCCTCCAGAGTAGCTGGGACTACAGGTGCACGCCACCATGCCTGGCTAGTTTTTGTATTTTTAGTAGAGATAGGGTTTCACCATATTGGCCAGGCTGCTCTCAAACTCCTGACCTCATGTGATCCACCTGCCTCGGCCTCCCAAAGTGCTGGGATTACAGGCATGAGCCACCGTGCCCAGCCTCCCATGCCTTCTTGTTAAAGGGATTCGTTCTGACCCTCTGCAAACGCAATAACTTAAGCATTCCACTTTCTCTTTCTTGGGTGCTCCCCCAGCATTCTTGCTTCCCTGTTGTTCATTCCGTCCTGACTCTATTTGTTTAGATGTTCATGAGAGCGCAGTTTGACTATGATCCCCAAAAGGACAATCTGATCCCTTGCAAGGAGGCGGGACTGAAGTTTGCTACTGGGGACATTATCCAGATCATCAACAAGGATGACAGCAATTGGTGGCAGGGACGGGTGGAAGGCTCCTCCAAGGAGTCAGCAGGATTGATCCCTTCCCCTGAGCTGCAGGAATGGTGAGCCATTTTTGTGCAGGTGGAAGGGCCATGTGCCTGCCACAAATAATCACTTAGCTTCAGAAAATCTGTCATCTTGTTCATAGTTTCCATTTCTTGACCAGGGAGACTTCCTAGATTCCGTGGCATCATGGGTTGGGGAGGGTTAGCCATGAGTTGATAAGCTCTTCATTCCTGTGTGGGCCTCTTGCTTCCTTAAACGTTTTCCCCATAGTTACAAAGTACTAGAGCACTCCCTGGTCTCCTGTCTCCCAAGCTACCACCCATGCTGTTTCTGGGATTTCCCCAGAGTCCTGCAGAAAACAGTCACATTTAAGTATGTGTACTTTTAGGCACATTCCTGGTACAAAGAAGTAATTCCTGTCCCCAAGTCAGATTGCTCACTTCGTCCTAGGTTACATCACATGGCCATAGGAATGGTAGAAAAATTCACAACTGATAACACATCCAACACTGAGCATCCCTCGGCCTGTAAAGATTACAACCTTTGTGGGGTTGACATTGAATAGAAATATTAGAACAGTTACTGTTTTGTGAAGCATTTGTTTTAGTTGTATATGTGGGGTGTGTATATGTCTTTTGTTTGTTGACGTATGTGTAATGTGTAATACCGGCTTGCAATGTACAATATATTTCTTAGAGTCTAGACCAAAGAAAGTTAGATGTTTGTGGGTTGTGTCTAGAATGTGCTGAGAGGAGCCAGGTCCCTGACAGAGGGCAGTGCACAGTGCACGATGCACCATTGGTGTATGGGGCACTTTGCAGACATTATCTGCCACTGTAACAGACACTCAGAGAGTGAACGGTGTGCTATTAGAGAATGAGTGGCTGGGAGGTATGAGAGAGAGCGAGCGGGGAGGAAAGGGGGCTTTTGTGCCAAGGATACGGTGACACCTTGATTGTCTTTTCCTACCAGGCGAGTTGCAAGTGTGGCTCAGTCAGCTCCTAGTGAAGCCCCGAGCTGCAGTCCCTTTGGGAAGAAGAAGAAGTACAAAGACAAATATCTGGCCAAGCACAGCTCGAGTAAGCTTTCTTGCTCCAGGCTCCTGGCAGTATTCATGTATTTCCCAGTCTCTGCAACCAGCAGAAAAGGAGAGGAGTACAGCATATCATTTCTTCTGGTTTCCTTTTATTGAAGGAATAAATGCACTTCACAGGCTTGCTGCAGTCAGGCCAGTGGATGTAAAGGAGGGCTAGTGGTCTGCCCACACCTGCTCATCACCTCACCCCTCACACAGAAGTAGATGTGGCCAGAGCATCTGTAGTGTGAGAGGGGAAGTCGGGTAAGAACACAGGCCAGAGGGAGAGGCCACGGCCAGGTCATAGGGAGCTTCGTGCACCCTCCCTAGTGTTTTAGATTTTATATGATAGATAGTCTGTGGAGCTAGTGAAAGGTTTTGAGCAGAGAATTCACATGGTCACCTTTCCATCTGCATTTCTCTTTCTGAGATGTCTTTTGCACACCACCAGCCAGGGAACAATCGTGGCAGTCTCAGGGGCTGTGGGCAGGGAAGGGGGTGGAGAGTCAGGATGACACCAGGTTTCCATGTTGAGCAGCTGGGTTAATAGCAGCACCGTCCTCTAAGATAAGGGACATCCAGGCAGAATGGAAATAGCATTGGCATTCTTCAGTTCTAAGTGCCAAGGGAACAACTGTTTCTGAGACTACGGAGAAGAGATGAGGACAGGAGACAACAAAGGTTGGCTCAGAGAGACAGAGGAAAGAGGAAGAGAAGGTCTAAAAGTCAGATAAACTCCCTTGCTCAAAATTCCATCACCACACTAAAACTACAGTCCCAAGTCCTTCCTCCACACCAACCTCCCTGGCCTCATCTCTAGTCACTGCTTGGTTTTGTTTGTTTCTAGTTTTTGACCAGTTGGATGTTGTTTCCTATGAAGAAGTCGTTCGGCTCCCTGCATTCAAGAGGAAGACCCTAGTGCTGATCGGTATCTTCTTATTGCCTCATTTGCACATTTCTGTCTTTGTTTTCCTGCCTGTATCATGTGCTCACCCCCAAAAAAGGCAGCAAGGAAGAAAAGAAGTGAGTCTCTTGGGTTCTCCATATAGAGTAGGTGTGAAGAATTTTCTGAATCCTCACGTGCACTTCATCTGGGTCCACCTCACAAGTGAAACTAGACCTTACAAGCTTCTCTACTATTTAGCAACCAATTCTTTTCCGTGAGGTTTTGTGCTACTAGATCATAAACTAGCTTTTGCTCCTTGTTCATCTGTCTGCTGGCAGTGATATGCTTTTTAAAGCACATATGTTGGAGCTTCACTGGCACTTTTTTTAGTATTCTGAGCTGTCAGTCACCCATGTAAGCCCTTCCCCCAAGCAGTGACTCTGACTTGAAACAGAATGAGTCCTTGCTTCAAACCCAGGTATGTGGGCCTTCCTGTCTTAAGAGTTGAAATTTTAGTTGGTTAGAGAATCTGTATTAAGGTTCTGGTAAAATTTCTAGTAAAAACACTAGCTTAAATTCAGTTCCACTTTCAAGAAATTTTAGAAAATACACAGAAAACCTCATATGTTAGCTGGCTCCTCTGCAGAAGTGACAGTTACATTCGGAGTCTCAACCCTTAGTCCTCAGAAACACCCTTTTCCCCCAAATGGAAAGAAAAGACAGCTTAAAGGCCCTGACCCCAGCCCAGATGCAATCCCAACTCATGTTCACCTGTTGGCGATTTCCCAACTCTGCTCCTCTCCCCACCTCTGTTTCTGGGGAAAACAGATGGAAGATATTCTTCTTTCTCTACACAGGAGCCAGTGGGGTAGGTCGCAGCCACATTAAGAATGCCTTGATCAGCCAGAATCCAGAGAAGTTTGTATACCCTACCCCATGTAAGTAGCTCTTGGGCACCTTGGAGGGAAGGTAACAACAGGCTGAAGGATAGGGCATCAGTACCACTTTCCATCTGAAGTACCATAGTGTTATTTTATTATTTTTATTTATTTTAAATGTTTGATTGATTAAAACTAAACAAAATATGAAAAGATAAACCTTTGTGCCCACAATTGCTCCACCTAACAAAATAACTTTTCTTATTATTTTCTGTGCTGTTTGTCTACATAACAGAAGCTATAGTAAACATTTTTATACTGCCTTAAAAATTACTAAGTATTAAAGTCTATGCATATAACTTTGTCATTTTACTTTTTAAACATTTTCTCATGCTCTTTGAGAACAGTTTTATAGTCCACCAACTCTTGATGGAATGTCTTTTAAATCAAAGCAGTGCCTCGGAAGAGCCCAAACTGTCTCAACAGCAGTTCTAGATATGGAGAAGAGTAGCCCAGTGATCAGGTGGAGAATTCAGTAGTGACGCTGCATGGTATAGTTGTGTATGTTCCCAAAAAGAAATACAGTCATTCCTCACTTTGTCAATAGGCTCTTGGAAGACTATGACTTTAACTGAAATGACATATAACAAAAACCAGATTTTTACTCATCAACAATACAATGAAATTAAGTTGAACTAAAAACCATGTTATTCAAGGACGAACTGTACGTGATTTCACTTAAAGCCACAGTTTCCAAGAACCTACCGATAACATTAATAATGTTAAGTGTGGAATTACTGTTCTGCTAAGAAAAATAGAAAACCAGATTCTAAACATCATATTAGTATTTTTTTTTATTCTTTCTTCATTTCGCGTTTTTACACATAGATCATTGAGTGGTCTCCTTGCCAGGAGGGATGTAGAGTCATTTCAGTGTCACATTAGGAGGAAAAAGCAGATGACCCCGGGAGTGAAATAACCAGTACAGGCTCCTCCTTCAAGAGAATCGCATGTGGTCGTAGATTGAGGGGAAGGGGCCAGTTGAGAGACAATTGTGATCCAGGAGGCAAAGGAGACAGTCAATGGAAGATGGAAAGAGGGGAGGTTGGGAGGATTGTGTTTCAAGCTACAATATCTGGAGCATATTTTACTGATTAGACAATTATTATTGGTCAGGCGCGGTGGCTCACGCCTTTAATCCCAGCACTTTGGGAGGCCGAGGCGGGTGGATCACGAGGTCAAGAGATCGAGACCATCCTGGTCAACATGGTGAAACCCCGTCTCTACTAAAAATACAAAAAATTAGCTGGGCATGGTGGTGCACGCCTGTGGTCCAAGCTAGTCAGGAGGCTGAGGCAGGAGATTCCCTTGAATCCATGAGGCAGAGGTTGCAGTGAGCTGAGATTGCGCCACTGCACTCCAGCCTGGGAACAGAGCGAGACTCCATCTCAAAAAAAAAAAAAAGACTTTTAAGAACAGTCCAACTCTTAACAACATGAGCTGAAACTAAACCAAAGTACTCTTCTTTCCGAGTCATGAAAAGGAAATCTTAAATATATTTCCAAGAAATCCTCACCATAGCCTATAGTTCTGTTTTTAAAATATTTTCAGCTATCTTTATTTCTGAGTTTCAATATTCCTGGATTTGGTGGTTTGAGAGATATGACTTCATTTAGGGAAAATTAAATGTTTCCTGGGCAGATAGGCGGATTTCCTGGTCAACATCACTTTTTAGCATCAGCTCTTCAGGAGCCCATGGGAGGAACCCCTCTATTAAACTCAATGCACCAAAGGCAGCTAGGGTTTCAACACAGACACCATGGTCCAAGCCCTCATGAAAGGGTGAGAACCTGGAGTTTGTCAGGGATTTGGGTTCTTGTACAGATACAACACGGCCACCAAGGAAGAGTGAGGAAGATGGGAAGGAGTACCACTTCATCTCAACAGAGGAGATGACGAGAAACATCTCTGCCAACGAGTTCTTGGAGTTTGGCAGCTACCAGGGCAACATGTTTGGCACCAAATTTGAAACAGTACACCAGATTCATAAGCAGGACAAGATTGCCATCCTTGACATTGAGCCACAGGTGGGTAGGCATGGAAGGGCAGGGACGGATGGGCTCAGCCACACAAGGGATGGGGAAGAGGGTGCTGAAAAAAGCAGTGCTCCTTGGGAATCTTCTTGGGGCTCAAGATTTTTGCAGCACTTTTAATGGAGTCATCCCAGAACAAGAACAGTAGTGCTGGGAACAATGGAAAATAGTATTGGGGTAAAGCTCAAAGCTGCTTATTGGAAGGAATCCATAATGGATTTTTTTTTCATGTTTTTTCTTCGTTCCTCCCCTTGTTTTCTAGACCCTGAAGACTGTTCGGACAGCAGAACTTTCACCTTTCATTGTGTTCATTGCACCTACTGACCAGGGCAGTCAGGTGAGGAGAGGGTTGTGGGGGGTGGGTGAGAGTTCACTTTCTCTAGGGCCAAGAAGCGAAAGGGCATCACATTCATCTGAATTCTGAAACCATGAGCTAGGCCAGTGCCCATGCTAGGTAATGGGGACAAAACAAACCAGATCCAGTCATTGTCCTGGAGGCACACAGTTCCAGGAGGACAGATGGACAGTTGAGCAAATCCTCATACAGCATGCCACCTGTGAGAGTGATTGTTTCTCTTTGCCTGTAGCACGTTGTCAAAATTTTCATTTTTTACCAATCATCTACTGGAGGGAAAACTGGCATGTCATACTTTTTTACTAAAAGAGATGATTGGGTACTTTTTCACATGAAGAGCCATTTGTATTGCCTTTTCTGAGAATTATCATCTGGTCACATCCTTAGCTCATTTTTCTGCTGAGTTATTGGCCTTTGATTTCTAGGTAGTATGTATTAGGGTAAGTAACTTTTTGTGGTATCATTGTAATATCAGCTGCCATTATTTTTTTTCCAATTTGGCATGTCTTTTTGCTATGCAGACATTTTTAGTTTTATGTAGTTAAATGATTCATCTTTCATGGCTGCTTCATTTTAGGTCAAAGAAAGAGGCCCGAGACAAATACACACATTTTTAAAATTCGTTTTTTGTAGAAATGGGGTCTCACTGTGTTGCCCACGCTGGTCTTGAACTCCTGGGCTCAAGCAATCATCCTGCCTCAGCCTTCCAAAGTGCTGGGATTCCAAGTGTGATCTTTTATATGACTGGGTGCAGTGGCTCATCCATCATCCCACCAGCACTTTGGGAGGCTGAGGCGGGTAGATCACCTGAGGTCTGAAGTTTGAGACCAGCCTGGTCAACATGGAAAAACCCTGTCTCTACTAAAAAAAATACAATAATTAGCCAAGTGTGGTGGCGGGCCCCTGTGATCCCAGCTAATATGGAGGCTAAGGCACGAGAATTGCTTGAACCTGGGAGGTGGAGGTTGCAGTGAGCCAAGATTGCACCACTGCACTCCAGCCTGGGCCACAGAGCAAGACTGTCTTAAAAACAAACAAACAAAATCACCTTTGTTTTGGGATTGCAGCTCTGGTGGTTGTTGAAATGGCTCTTCCATGTTCAAAGGGCATTAAGCGAGAGATGCCGGTGAAGTCCATGCTCTCTCTACATAGCTATTTGTCCTCCAGAGAGCTCTGATTAATCAGTCAGGGTTAGCCTGAGACCCTCTGAGAATTGCCATGGTCTTTTGAGATTGCCTCTTCATGCCCTACATTAACATTATCTCACAATGTCTTCCGAGTTTGAGTCAAGTATGATGCACAGCTGTCACTAGCCTCTCTGGGCTGGGGGTGATGGAGCTTGCTTCATCTGTGGCTTTCTTCTTTGCAGACAGAAGCCCTGCAGCAGCTGCAGAAGGATTCTGAGGCCATCCGCAGCCAGTACGCTCACTACTTTGACCTCTCACTGGTCAATAATGGTGTTGATGAAACCCTTAAGAAATTACAAGAAGCCTTCGACCAAGCGTGCAGTTCTCCACAGTGGGTGCCTGTTTCCTGGGTTTACTAAGCTTGCAGAATGGGGGAACCCACTATATTGCCTCTCCAGCATTTCGAACTCCACCCTTCTTGCTTTAAGACAAACAGGGCTGCTCCACCTAGTTTAGTGTCAGCTTCCAACCCTCTGCAGCTATCCTAGTTAAGCCAGTAGGATTCAGTTTTCTTGCTCAGGCTCCTGAAGGGCTGGGATTTGATTTTCCTGATAGATGGGGCTCCAATGATCTGGATTTCAAAAGGATCTCCGGAAATTGGGGGTAAGAAGTACTAACAAAATATAACTGCTCAAAGATGATGCACAGCAAAAGCAATGGACCCCCATCCCTGTAAAGCCTGCCCTCCTTCACCTTCAACTGTATATGCTGGGTATTTCATTTGTCTTATTTTGGAGAAAGTGTTTTTAACTGCAACTTCCTATGATGCCAAAATGACACATCTGTGCAATGGAATGATGTCTATTCAAGGGAAATCTTCAATAGCAATAAAAATGCTGTTAAAATGCCAATGACCTTGTAACTCTGGGTTTCCACACAAAAAGAAATGTGGCCCACTTCACTTAAGCTCCTGGACAACGCCATTAACAGAAGCTGCCACTCTTGTGTTCAGATGGGATTCAGATGATAAACACCGGTGTCCTGGAAGAATCCCCATATTCTTTGTGCCCATGCAGAAAAACACCCTAAGGTTGTTGTATCTGGGGGCGAGGCAATCACGGACACATATTTAAAGAGAAAAACCAAGCCTGGGGTCCGGTGGTACAGCAGAGGCTGGGCTAAGCCAGGCTGGGGTTCACTCTGCACACCTGGCTCATGATATGGGCCTTTCCTTGCTGCATCCAAGGACTCCCCGACAAAGTACTTCTTCTTTTTTTTTTTTTTTTTTTTTGACAGAGGAGTCTCACTCTTTCACCCAGGCTGGAGTGCAGTGGCAGGATCTTGGCTCACTACATCCTCCACCTCCCAGGTTCAAGTGATTCTCCTGCCTCTGCCTCCCGAGTAGCTGGGATTAGAAGCACATGCCATCACACCTGCCTAATTTTTGTATTTTTAGTAGAGACAGGTTTTGCCATGTTGGCCAGGCTGGTCTCTAACTCCTGACCTGAGGTGGTCTGCCCACTTCGGCCTCCCAAAGTACAGAGATTACAGGCATAAGCCACGGCGTCCAGCCTCTCTCGGTTTTTAATACCGAATTGGAAGAAATCCTAGAGCTTTCTTCCACTAATCTATGTTACCAAGGCCTTCAGATTCCTGAATGTCCCCACCCTCGACTTCCTTCTCCCCACTCACCCTGCCATCAGCACCACTGAGCCCAAGTCCAGATGTGTCTTGCAGATATATACCCCCTCCCCACCCTGCCCTGGACACACTCACTGGCACCCTCCTGAGTTTGAGACCAGCCTGATCAACACAGAAAAACCCCATCTCTGGTAAAAAAAATATATATACATATATACATAAAATTAGCCGGCTGTGGCAGGGCATGCCTGTAATGCCAGCTATTCAGGAGGCTGAGGCTGGAGAATTGCTTGAACCTGGGAGGCAGAGGCTGCCATGAGCCGAGATCACACCATTGCACTCCAGCCTGGGCAACAAGAGCAAAAGTCTGTCTCAAAATACATAAATACATCAACCCTCTCCTTCTCTGTTCCAGAGAGATCACTGGTTTTGTGGTAATCACTGCCTCTGAGTACTTGATCTCACATCAGTTGATAGGGCCCAAGGTAAACTGTGTAAGGTACAGAACAAAAATGTAAAACCAGCCAAATGTAAAGGAAAAGCATCACATTTCAAATAGGACATAAAGGTCTCTAGATTTTTAATCAAAATATTTTACATTTTTTGCTCTGCTAGCATGAGATCACCAACAATAAGAAAACCCAACATGAATACATAAAAAAACAAGTTGACTTTAATAAGTAAAAATTACAACGTTCTTCTCCCAGCAATGAACAGTTTCATTCTTTAAAAGTAAACAAGGCCTACAACAAGAGGGCACAGGAACAAGTAGTCAGATGGATTTAGGTGAGCACTGTACACAAGCTCTGAGAAGTGCAAAGGACTGAGCTCTAGGCCAGAACAACATGGAAAACTACCAGGCCTGCCAGGCCTATACCCAGACAACAGGATGGACAAAACTCAGTTATACTGAATTCAGAGACAAAATTCAGCGACACTCTTTCACTTATTTAGGGTTCTACACCATTTCACTGAGCAGACTTAATTTTTGTGTTTTTTTTTTAACAAAACTTTTAAACAGAAGGGATAAAAAAACGCCAACTAGGACTACAATGTTAAAACAGCCACTAGCAGACAGGTACCGACAGTTACTGGGTCTGAAGGTGAGGCTTCCGAACTCAAATCGAGAAGTCATTGGGATAAACTCTGCCTCTTTTATCTTTCATCACCCATATCCTTAAAACAGGACAAGATGGGATGACCACACCAGGTAACATCACCGAGGTCTGAAAGTAGCAGCTAAAATGTGCCAGAAGTCTCCATCCTGTCTAGAACCTATGTTCCACTCTCTCAGCAACAAAAGGATCTATAACGTGTTTTCCCAATAAGGCTTTAGTTTCTTCTCCCAGCTGGACACAATGCTTTAAGTAGCCTTCACTACTCAGAAACCAATTCTACCTCTTTTGCTTTCTTCTTCTTCTTCTTCTTCTTTTTGGTAGTATCACTTTCCTAGAGAGAGAGAAAGAAAGCTCATAGATAGCAACCCCTAACAAAACTGACTCTGCCAGAAGGAGATCTGGTAAAGGCTATTTCAGAATCTGTAAGAAGATTCTGGGCTAAATACTGCACGTGACACAAAGTTCTGTGGTCTACTTTTGGAAGTAGAAACATTCAGATAACCAAGCTACACCCACCATCAATAGAGCTCTAACTACAAGCGGTGGCGGCCGGGTGCCTCCATCTGTCCTTTCCACAGGGAGGGCAAGGGAACTCTAGGAACATGGGGAAGCACTAAGGGCACCCCTGGGACACAGCTCCTTCAAAAGAGTAACCAAGCTGGTACAAAATGGGTAATTCTTTCCCCATGCAGAGCCTAAGCCAGCCCAAAGAACCTGAACGTGTTTACACACACCCCATGTCCAGGCTCGGCCCCACTCTCCAGACTAGCTTTGGCCTTTTTGTCCTTCTTACTCTTCTTCTTTTCCTTCTTGATCAACTGAGGAACTGTTGTTGGAGGGGTCTCATCAGTTTCACTCTCACTCTCCCGCTTCCGCTGAGATGAAAGCAATTGGTTAAGTATTAGATCTTGGGCAATAATGGACAAGGTTCAAAACGCAGCAAGGCACCAAGATCCCAACTTAATGAATGTGACAGGACGTTTGACTACAAACCCAGATACGGTGCTAGTTTACTGAGGATTTGAAGACAGTCTCATCCCCCAAATCCAAGAAGCCTTGCGGCAGGCATGAGAAGAACACCACAGCAGCAACAAAGGGCTTAGGGGCAGAAAGGTCTGGAGGAGCTGTTTCTCTCATGACTGCAAGGATCTCTGAGCGTGCTCCTGTGAGTCCTCATAGAAAGCAGGCAAAGCAGGAATTCACATCTGACAAGTCAGAAGCTCCCACCACACAGCCTGTGCGGGATACTCAGTACCGCCCCTGGTTTCTGAGTGTAGACCTGTCATTCTGTGCTCTAATGCCAGAAGCTCCATGGGGTGTACTTGCCACCCCATGCTTAAATGACTCTTTAAACACTGGGTGGTGCCGGGTTAAGATGCCTGCCAGTCTCTGGCAATTCTGCTCTCTGCTGAATTTTGTATGGCCTCAAGTGTCCATTAGCCCATGGCCTCCGATTTCAACATATCTGTCCTACCATTTCACCCAAAGTGGAGGCAGAATGACACATGCATCACAACCCATTCTATCCCCATGTTGCTGCCATAGCTGAGGTAGGAGTCAAGTCAGGTCTGATTCCTGAGCTCACATTCCTCCTCCCAGCAGACACAACAGGGAATACAAATCAGAGGAGCCTGTAGAGCCCAAACAAGCACACCGGTATGAGGCAGCTTTACCTGTGTATGCGCTGCACCTCTGAGGCCTCAGTCACAGGGTAAGACGAACGCCAGTGCCTCCTAGGATTCACCCTAAGCACATTCCAAACTGATCACAACACCACACCACTCACCTTCGCAGTCTTTGCTGCTTCAGCAACTACCTGTGGGGCTTTTACCATTTCAGCAACCACCTCTTTCTTGGCAGACTCACTGAAGGAGAGATAGCAATAGGTCAAATTCACTGAATGGCTTTCCAGGTCAGTACTGATGCTATGCAGTGTTATCTGGCAAGTCTAAAGCCACCATCAAAATACTGACACTGGACAAAAGAACTCACCACTTACTGTTGCAGACTGACTCCCTCTAGAGTCCCATGAGCCAGACTAGAAAGGGTAACTGTCTGCCATGCAGGCCCAAACGCCTAACTGGCCTGGGCAGCCAAGACCTCATGGGACCCAAAGAATTAGTTCCTGTGGCCCTACATTTAGCAAGTTTGCCCCAAACCACACGACTCCCACTCCCTTGGGGCTCTATAACCTCCGTGCTCACCTGTCCCTTGCCTCTTGTCCATGTACTCCTGCATCCAAATGGCAAGTGGGCTCTGTCTACCCTCCCTGTCCTCATCTGTTGATGACATACTCCTGCATCAAGTCAGCAGTGTACCATCTCTATCCACCCCTGGCTCTAAAACATCCTGCCCTCACCTGTAGTCAACATACTCCTGCTTCCAGGTGGCAGGCGTGCTGTCTGTTGGTTTCCCATGCTTGTCCAGAAGGCCCTGCTTGATCATCAGCTTCTTCTGACTGGCCTGGTGGAACAACAATGTGCCAACATTAGAACGGTTTCAATGCACGAAGTGGGCATGGTGACTCCACATAACAGAACAAGGTTCCTCCCTAGTGTATTCTCAGAAGGACCTCAAACTCCTATCCAGAGCATTCAGAATTCACCAACTCCAACAAACACAGGACTTGTTGAAGATCACAAAGCATATTAGTAAGATCCTCTGCAGTGCCATTTGGTGACACACATCCCCACCACAGCCACTGTACTCTTTGGCCTTTGCACATGCTGCTTGTTCCCATTGCCCTGAACTCTCCCCTCCCCTCTTCACTTAACTTCATCCACAACTAACCCACTCTTCACGCTGGCGTGACTTAACAGACAATCCCTTGCCCAGTCTCCTTGAGCACTGGACTCTCCAGGTGCCTGACACCTCTCTGCACTCCTTGGTAGCCACCAACATGAGTGAAAATCACCATTCCGCTGTGATTATGTAAGTAATGCCCAACTGTTTCCCCTCATTAGACTGAAATCTCTAAGGTCCAAGACAGGGCCTGTTTCCACTCATTGACAATCCAGAGCCCAGCACAACACAACACAAGGCTACCATGGTGAAATACACCAAGAGCTGCCCAAGTTAACTATTCTACAAACAAAAGAACCTGGCACGGCACGCAACCCAGTCCCACTTACCTTTGGCCCTAAACCCCACTTCCGAGGGTAAGTGTCTCTCTCCATGATCACTCTCTTGATCTTGGCTACTATACCGTGGTCGCAGGTAGAGATGACTGCTGTGGTCATTAACGCAATAGCTGCAGGCATTGAAAAAACAAAAGAATTATTTGAAGGGGAAAGAATTGATAATTGATGATCCCCAATTCTACTGCCATTTTAAAATTTTAAAGCTCTGAGCTCTACTACTTTAGTTGGAGTCTCCTTTGCTCAGGATGTGCACATGGAAGAAATCCTCCATTCAGGAAAGAGGACTTTAAAATGATACTAAACTTCCCAAGTTAAAAAAACACCTAAACCAAGCACCTAAAGATACATATGATGGGCTTGCAGCTCAAGACATGTATAGAAATGGCATGCACACTCCCTTTGGGGCCATAGAGCCTTTGAAGTTTAAGGATTCCTTTACTGCTGCTGTCCATAGGCTGTGGCTGCCCTGCCTACTCACAGAGCTAAGGAATCCTGATGACATGCTTACTTCTGGTGCAAATTAGACCCATTAAATGAATAGCTCTAAGGTTCATTCACTAAGAGGGTGCAAAGCATTTAAAGTCTTAAGAGACAATCCAATAGTAGCTAAACTTTCACAAGTTAAAAAACACTGGTGCTTTATATGGAACCACAAAACACTCAAAATAGCCAAAGCTATCCTAAGCAAAAAGAACAAACCTGGAGGAATCACATTACCTGACTTCAAATTATACTACAGAGCTATAGTAATCGAAACGGTATGGTACTGGCATAAAAACAGACACATAAACCAATGGAACAGAATAGGGAACCCAGAAACAAATCCACACACCTACCCTGAACTCATTTTTGACAAAGGTGCCAAGAACATACACTGGGGAAAAAACAGTCTCTTCAATAAATGGTGCTAGGAAAACTAGATGTCCATATGTACAAGAATGGGAGAAAATATCTGCAAACTACCCATCTGACAAGGGATTAATAACCAGAATATATAAGGAAATCAATGCTATAGGAAAAAAATCCAATAATCCAGTCAAAAAAACACAGGCAAAAGATTTGAATAGACATTTCTCAAAAGAAGACAAATAAATGGCAAATCACAACTACAATGAAATATCATTTCACTCCAGTTAAAATGCCTTATATCCAAAAGACAGGGAATAACAAATGCTGGCAAGAATGTGGAGAAAAGGAAACTTTGTATACAGCTGGTGGGAATGTAAATTAGTACAACCACAATGGAGAACAGTTTGGAGGCTTCTCAGAAACTATGATATGACCCAGCAACCCCACTGCTGGGTATATGCCACAAAGAAGGGAAATCAGTGTTATCAGAGATCACAATAGCCAAGATTAGGAAGCAATTGAAGTGCTCATCAACAGATAAATGAATAAAGAAAATGTGGTACATATACACAATGGAATGAATACTATTCAGCCTTAAAAAAGAATGATATCTATCCTGTCATTTCCAACAACATGGATGGAACTGGAGATCATTATGTTAAGTGAAATCAGCCAGGCACAGAAACGCAGACATTGTATATTCTCACTTATTTGTGGGAGCTAAGAATCAAAACAATTGAACTCATAGACATAGAGAGTAAAAGAATGGTTAGCAGAGACTGGGAGGGTAGTGGGGGGCTGGCAGGGAGGTGGGGATGCTTAAGGGGTACAAAAAAAGAAAGAAAAGAAAAATCAGGCCAGGCATGGTAGCTCACACCTGTAACCCCAGCACTTTGGGAGGGCAGATCACTTGAGGTCAGGAGTTTGAGACCAGCCTGGCCAACACGGCAAAACTCCATCTCCACTAAAAATACAAAAATTAGCCAGGCGTCATGGTGCACACCTGTAATCCCAGCTACCTGGGAAGCTGCGGTATAAGAGTTGCTTGAACCTGGGAAGCAGAGGTTGCAGCGAGATGAGGTCATGTCACTGCACTCCAGCCTGGGCAAAAGAGTGAGACTGTTTAAAAAAAAAAAAGCAACAAAAATAAAACCCACCACCACCAACAAAAATCAAAAGAATGAACAAGTTGAGTAAGACCCTACTATTTGATAGCACGAGGTGACTACAGTCAATAATAACTTAAGTGTACATTTTAAAATAACTAAGGTGATAAATAAGAGTTAAACAGGATTGTTTGTAACACAAATGATAAATGCCTGAAATGTACACCCCATTCTCCATGATGTATCAAAACATCGCATGAACCCCATAAATATATACACCTACTACATAACCACAAAAATTTACAAATTAAAAAACAAACATCCCCTCTTACCCATGCAGATTGCTTCTCCTTTGGTGGTGATAACCACAATCTCTTGATTGACCTCAATGCCATCCTCATATCGAAGAACACCTGGAAGCATGATCTTGGCCCCATAGCAGATGGCATTTACCTGCAGAGATGGCACATGTGTAAGGGCCCCAGCTGCTGTCCTCCACCCGACACCCACACCAGAGTAAGGAGGATAACAAGAGGGTGGGGCCTGACACCAGGAAACAGAGCTAACGGCACTGACAGCCCACTAGCTGTAAGGGGCATGAAGGGACTCAGAAGAACAGCAGCTACCTCGCTGTGCTAGGCACCGCTCTCTGTACTTTCCACACATGACTCAAAAGTAGTAAAGACTTTCAGGTTTTCAGGTTCTAGAGACAAGAGGTATTTTCATTTTACTTATTTTTTATTTTTAGGCAGAGTCTCCCTCTGTCATCCAGAGTGAAGTGCAGTCATGCATTCTCAGCTCACTGCAATCTCCGCCTCCTGAGTTCAAGTGATTCTCATGCCTCAGCCTCCCAAGTAGCTGATATTACAAGCATGTGCCACCATGCCCAGCTAATTTATGTATTTTTAATAGAGACAGGGTTTTATCATATTGCCCAGGCTAGTCTCAAATTCCTGAGCTCAACCGATTTGCCTGCCCTGGCCTCCCAAAGTGCTGGAATTACAGGTATGAGCCATTGTACCTGGCCAGTATTTTCATTTTAAACATAAAAAACAGCCTTAGCATTCCTTAATTCCTCCTCTCTCTCCCTTATCAGGAGAAAGAATACATTTACTGGATATACAGGCAATAACAGGCTCTGAAAGAACTTGCAAACAAGATTAGTGAGGCCTGTTGAACCAATCACACAAAAGTCTTGGTGTAGAATTCATAGGCCAATGGGTACAAGTTAAGGCCACCTCTTCAGAGGTTCAATGGTACCCAATGCACCCATCTGCCTTATGCCATCTCTACCCCCCTAGATCTCTTGCTGATCACATTCTACCCTCCTTTTATTTTCAGCCACAGGCCTATGGTTTGATAAGAAGACATTACATTTATGTTGTCCACTGTTTGTGACTGCATTTTATTATGGTGCCATCTTTCAGTATTTATTATAGACTATATGCATTAAAAATGCAAACATCTATACAATTTAAGATTTGAATATAAGTAATTACCAACCACAAATATTTCAAATCTCCAGAAATTTTTATCCCTCAAGTTACAGCAAAGACAATATGTCATATTTTATAAAAGGCCAATTATCTGATCATCATAAAAACATAGCTCACAGCCTCCATCTCCCGGGCACAAGCAATTCTCCCACGTCAGCCTCCCAAGTAGCTGGGAACATAGGCATGTGCCACCACACCTGGCTTTTTTTTATTTTTGTGAAGACAGGGTCTTACTATGTTGCTCAGGCTTGTCTCAAACTCCTTCCTGGGCTCAAGTGATCCTCTTGTCTCAGCCTGCCAAAGTGCTGGGATTATAGGCATCAGCCACTGTGCCCGGCTTAATGTGCCTTAAGTATGCCTACCATTAAACTTTTACTTTAAATTAGTATACTTGGTTTGGACTTGGAAAACAATAAAAGGAACAAGCCTCATCTTTGGAGTACATTCTGTCTAAACATGAACTCCTAAGCTGGAACTTACTGCGCTGTCTTTCATAACCAGCCGTTTATGAGATGTCAACAGCTTTTCCAAAGGGTAAACAACTCGCCGCAGGTAACTCTCATCCTTGTGGTTATCATACAGCCACTGAGCATCAAGCACATCATGCATTGTCACCATGTGGTCCTAAAAAGCAGCCATATATAAAAATAATTCGGTTTATTTGTCTCTCAGCCCATCAGACCCCAAACTTCGTAAAACTGAATGTAACTTGTCCGCTAATACAAGTTCATTATGTCTTCAGCCTCTTCAGTCCTGTCTCTTCCAGGCATCTTTAACTGTTGATGTCTTAGACCCAAGCAGGCATTTTTGTAGGCTGGAAGGCAAATGAATAGAATACTTTCTACCCAGTCATCTCCTCTAGCCCATTTTAATGTCCCAAAGTTTAATTAACAGAACAGGGAAGATGCCCTGGACTGAACTCAACACTTTGGAAAGCGCCTTTCCCATGACATGAACCAAGTGGAGTGCCACCAAAGGCTGGCAGACAGCAAACCAGCTCTAAAACTTCTAGCCCCATAACACATACCTTTTCACTCACGACTCCAGAACGAACCCTCCGAAGCTCCTGCATTTGACCGCCAACTCCCAATAACAAACCGAGATGCACACATAATGTCCGAATGTAAGTGCCGGCCTCACAACTCACCCAAAAGATTCCTAAGATACATACACAAGAAAAGCAGCACCTACTGTAAATACATCACTAGTTGAGAAATGCAGTTATCCTTTAGCTGAGCCATAAAGACTAGAGGTGACAGACACAGGCCATGACTACCACCATATGCTAAGGGCAACTACTTTTCAAAATATAAGAATTCGCAGCTGGGCGCAGTGGCTCATGCCTGTAATCCCAGCACTTTGGGAGGCAGAGGCGGGCAGATCACGAGGTCAGGAGATCAAGACCATCCTAGCCAACATGGTGAAACCCCATTTCTACTAAAAATACAAAAATTTACTTCTGACAACTTAATCGGACCAGTCCTGCTAAATATTGATTTGTTAAAAAGACAAGTAAAATCCAACTGTTTATTGTTGCTTTTTGCCATTTGGTAACATTTTACACACAGGCTTCGATCTTCAGAATACTCTGGATTCAACAGAAAAAGCTTTTAAATGACGTTTTGTACAACAGAAGTCAAAATTGTGACAAATAAAAAAATACATGCAAAATATACTTTTCTGAAAACACTTACCTTTGAACAAAGCAACAAACTACATACACAAATGCAGAATGAAAACATTTCAATTTCAGCAGAAGCAGTCATAAAAGGTGTAAAAGCACCTCACTTAACTAGGCACTGTTCACTTTTTAAACAAAAGACAATAAAAAATATTGCCCACAGACAATATCCCTGCTGTAGAGCAGGTTTCGGAAAGTCTTCAACTTCAAGCACATCTACTTTAACAGAACAGAGTCCTGAAAAATGTGCTCATACCCACTTGTGGTCTATGCCAATTAAGTTCTTCCCCGGCCTAACGACCCACCTAATCTTCTTTCAGGATCATATTCAATCATTTTGCTCTCGTAGATGGTCCTCACTCGGAGCTGCCTCTTTACTGCAGCAATAAGTGGGGGTCGCTGGAATAGGGCACCTGTCAGAGTTTCTAGGGCCTAAGAACAAACACAAACCAAAACAAACGCCCTCATCAGAATGTATGTGGCCAGCAGATGCACCTACCATATGCAGTCACTGGTCAAGGCTGGCTATGGCAGCCGACTGAAAAGGGCACAAAAGGAGTCAGCCAGGAGAACTAACCCATCTCCATATGTTTAGGGACTCAGAGATCCAAGTTGACAAAGGGTATCATCCTTAGAATTGCAGACTTACCCTAGAAAGCTGGGTCCCCCCTTCAATAGCATTGTGCAGCCGGACAATCCCCACATACTCTTTGCCTGAAAAATGACAAAAGAGTAGTCAGGTGTGGCCACTGAGTTTTCGCTTTTCTGTATGTCTTATAGGCTCAGTCACTCCCGTTTTGCACAGGAGGAAATGCAGGCAGTTTGACCTTGTGTTTCTATAAAATTTGCATTAAGACAGATTTCATGGTGATGATGTGGGAAAGGAATGAAGACACTTTCTCACTGGGAATTCAATGTACTGACAAGGGCAGTTGGGAGTACCCAGTGTACAGAGTCTGCCTGGAAAATGCCTTGCAAGATAAGCAGGCTTTTCTCAGATAAAAATGAAGGAAGGATACTTTAGGCAGAAATGGTAGCACAGAGTGAGAAGCTGAGAGCTGAACTTGGGCAGAGTTCTGCCTCCAGGCTACAAATGGATCCAGTCAGCTTGAACATGCTTAGTATTTGGAATTCCAAAAGGGGCAGATCACCAAGATCTGGCAGGGGACAGAAGGCACACAGAAACAAAACAATATCCTTGCTTCAGAATTTTCTTCCCCAAATGAAGAAATAGTTTCCATCAGGCAAAATGCAACAAGAAAATGCAGAAAGCTTTCCACTCTAGCCCTCCCCCATATACCTGCACTCTGTTGTGACTTCACCAACCGAGTGGCTCGTTCTATGCACACGATTAAACAACCAGTCACCTTGGGATCCAGAGTACCACTGTGCCCTGTCTTCTCCACCCTAAGTATCCGTCGAATCCAGGCTACCACCTCATGGGAAGAGGGGTTAGAGGGCTTGTCAAGATTAATGAAACCTGTCCTAGAATAAAAAAAAAATTAATGTATCACCCACTCGTGTGTTCCAACGAAACAACAGATCTGAAGAGTCAAAAAGGAAAAGAATTCACTGTGTTCTATATTCACAACAAAGCTATTCTAACATGCTACTATCTTCTTGAATAGCTGCTGTGAAAGCATCATTTTCAAAAGAAAATAAGTTTCAACAGTGTCTCCTCCCAACACTTACCTGATATAGTCCCCAATCTCTCTCTTCAGAGGATTTGAACCACATGCAAGAGGTGTATAGTGTGTTGTCCTTACATTCAGCTTATCAAAATTCTAGAAAGTGACGACACAACACAAAACAAAGTAACATGTCATGAACACATGTAAAACGAGTCAGCACCACTATGCGGCCCACAAATTGGCATAGGTCTGCAAGATGGAGTAAGTACAAAAACTGAGAACTAATTGTTTACAAACTTAGCAATCTAATATTGTGGTGGTGACATATGTTGTATTCTACAACAGTGTTGAGTGTATTGCAATTTTTTTAAAACTTGTTTCTTCATTTCAGTTGTTTAACACTTGGAAATAACATAAAAGCAGACATTCACCTGATGCATGATCTTAACCACATACCTTTAGCAAAAGGGGCCACTGAGACGTGTCCAACTTAGCAACTTTGGATTCAGGTTTGATAAGAAATTCTTCAACGTGTTGTATTTCCTTCCACAGAAGAGAAATATAACCTATTAGACTTCCCACCCGATTTTGAATAATTCCATTGCTACCACGGAAATGTGTGCCTTTTAAATAGAAAATAAGGCTCTCTATGCCTTTTCAGTGGGACCTCCAGGGGAAAGAGAGAAGAAATGAACCAGGAGTACAGAGGGGAAGTGAAATGCCACTAAGATGGGTGCAAACATTTAAAGAGAAAGGGGGATAGTGGGTCTGTGGGAGGGATAAGACACAGAAATTCAGAGAGAGCAGTTGGGAAGCCCAGCACCATTTAGTAAGCTATGCCTGAAGGAGACTTGGACTGTCTGGGGCTGTCATATCAGTACTTTTTCAAATCTACACAATGACCCCCAATCGTGGCCCATTCTTGGAAACCTTTAAAACACTTCTTTCCTTTAGTTTGTTATTTAAGTAAACCTTCTTTTTAGTCAAAGTGAAGTCAAACACACTACTACTCACGGCTACATCTTCTTTTGGCAATGACTTCCGCTCCTTTTTCTTCTTATGTTTCTTTGGTAAAATAATCACTAAAAAAAACAAACACAGGATTTGGGAATTTTCCCCAAGAATAAATGAGCATGAATTTAAAATAAAAACCAAAATTAGGGGTAGGAAATGGATTTTAGGTCTACAATTACAGTCACATGCCACATAATGTTTTGTTCAAGGACAGACTGCATATGTGATGTCTTAATGATCCTGGCCTGTGTAGGTCAAGGCTACTGTGTGTGTTTGTGTCTTATTTAACAAAAAAAATATAAAAACAACAAAAAAAGTACAAGAGTTATAAATAAGGATATAAACAGAGAAAATAATTATGTACAGCTGAATAATGTGTTTATTTTAAGCTAGGTGTTATTACAAGAGTTGAAGGAAATAGTTTATAAAGTTACAGTAAGCTAAGGCTGATTTATTCTGAAGAACAATATATTTTTATAGAGGAGGGACAGCGGTGGGTGGGGAGTTGTGGAGAGATAGCATGGGGAGAAATGCCAGATATAGGTGAAGGGGAGGAAGGAAGCAAATCACACTGCCACGTGTGTACCTATGCAACTATCTTGCATGTTCTTCACATGTACCCCAAAACCTAAAATGCAATAAAAAAAAATACATTTTTATAAATTTAGTGTAGCCTAAGTGTACAGACTTTATAAAGTCTCCATTAGTGTAATGTCTGAGGCCTTCACATTCAGTCACTAACTCAACCAAAGCAACTTCCAGCCCAGCAAGCTCCATTTATGGTAAGTGCTCTCCTCTACGGATGAACCACTTTTAACCTTGTGTACTATATATACATATACATTTGAGATGGAGTTTCACTCTTGTTGCTCAGGCTGGAGTGGTACAATCTTGGCTCACTGTAACCTGTCTCCCAGGTTGCAGCGAGTCTCCTGCCTCAGCCTCCCCAAGTAGCAGGGATTACAGGCATACGCTACCATGCCCAACTAATGTTTGTATTTTTAGTAGAGACAGGGTTTCACAATGCTGGCCAGGCTGGTGTCGAACTCCTGACCTCAGGTGATCTGCCTGCCTAGGGCTCCCAAAGTACTGGGATTACAGGCATGAGCCACCATGTCCAGCCCTGTACTGTATTTTTACTGTCCTTTTTCCGCTTAGACATGTTTAAATACACATCGTCTCGACACTGTGCTCCAACTGCCTATAACATTCCCCACAGTACCCTGCCGTGCAGGTTTGGAGCCTAGAGCAATAGGCTCCACCATATACAGCCAGGTATGTAGTGGTCTATGCCATCTAGGTTTGTGTAAGAGCACTCCGACGTTCACACAATGATGAAATTGCCTAACGACCCATTTCTTAGAAAATATATCCGTAGGTCAGCGAGAAAACAAAGTGTGTAAGGCCAAATATATGGGTCGCATGGCTGGGTGACTGCCTGTAGGCTACTGCACGCGTTGGCTTCCCTTCCGGTTCACCACGTGGCTATGGCAGGGCTTAAACATCCCACAGAAGCGCTCACGCAGGGGCCCCGACAGTTCTATAAGCTACCACTCGACTCTCCCCGCCAGCTTGTGGCCTCTAGAAGTTTCTTGCAATTCGGAGCTATCTCTGCTCACGGGTCCCACGGCTCATTTTCTTCTCGGCCCGTTTCCACCACCCTTGCTCCCATCGTCGCATGGAGCTATACTGGCGGCGTCCAGGCTGGCAGCAGCACAGACGCTGCCACGTCCCCCGCCACCACGGGGTGGGCAGTACGACAGATGTCTTACGACGAAGACCCGGACCCCAGGGAGGCTTGTCATCGGTGAGAGGCCCGAGCCCCGCCATGCCAAGTCACCCGCGAGGGACTCCCACTCCAGCCGTCGCCATGGAGCCAGGGCCGAGCAACAAGGCCGGTCGGCTAAGAGGCCGACACGCCGGCGGGAATCAGAGGGAGGTGTGCGCGGGCCCGGATACCATCCCCCATCCCCCGCTCCCCGAGTCGCCTGGAGTTAGCACAGCCCGGACGCCTGCAGCCCCTACCTTCCGCATCCGCCATGTTACCCTGCACCGCGTGCGTACCGCCTGGTCCACCGCCCAGACAACTACCGTAGACTCCCGCCGCCACAGTCTAGTCAGGCCGCGCTGCTAGGCCTGCCCCTCCGCGCACAGCCCTGTGCGTGCCTCGCCGCGGGGCGGGAGGGGGCCGGGGTTCCCGTGGGCGGACCCGAGGCGCGCGCGCGGATCTTCCGCGCAAGGCGATTGGCTGGCTCTGCTAGGGTCGCGTCACCGCGCCTGCGCTTCGAGCCTCTACCAGCCCGGTTGGCCCGAGCTGGAAGCGCTAGTACCGCCCTCCCCGGCAGCCCGGAGTCTGTGAGCGTGTTCCCAGCTGTCGCTGGTTCACCTCCGGGTTTACCTCCGCGCCTGCGCCTGGGCTCGCGGCTGAGCGCTGCGTAGTCAGTAGCTCTTGCTTTCTGACACCGACTCTCTCAGCTTGGTGTCGCATTAGTCCTGATTCAGAAGTGAACGTGTTGAGGCTCGGAGAGCTTGAAAGCCTTTTGCTGCTTGCAGTTCCCATCCAGCTAGAGCGGATGGCCACTAGGAGCAGAGTATGAGCCACATGTTGACTTTTTCTAGCAGCAACATGGAAGAAGAGTGAAAAGAAAAAGGTGAAATTCATTTTAATAATGAATTTTTTTAACTCAGCGTATCCGAAATATTATCATTTCCGCATATAGGCAAAACACAACTGCATGAATGGGATACTTTGCTTTTTTTTTTTTTTTTTTGTCCCCGCAAGGTCTTTCCAGTGTGTGTGTGTTTACTGTCACAGCACACCTCAATTGGAACTCTACGACCAGGCTTCACGCCAAACAGCAGAGACAAAGCACTGGCACTAAATCTCATAGAAACAGGATGAGCCTGGGTATCATGATAGGCAGCAAGGCTGGAAGCTGGAACCAAACTGATTTCTCCCCAGGGATCTTTGGTGCTAATTGATCGTGGTGTCCTATAGTAAGCCATCATGATCTGTATAACCCCTGTAACGCTAGGTCTGGCTAAAGGCATCCTGCCTTGTATCACCACAGTGGAAAATCATGGTGCCTCATCTAATTCCCAGATCTAGACAGTCGTCTACAGGCCCAGAGCCTATGAGGTAAGCCTGTAAAAGTGAGGCCAGGCACATGTGTGTAGTTTAAGCCTGCCTCCTACTTTACTCTGGGACCCATGGCCATTTACCAGAGGCTTGCACAAGCTCGTGTTAATCCCTGGGGAAGTAGAATGCCACTGTGGTCCACTGGTCAGAAGTGGAGTCACCCCATGTCCCTTTCACTCTCAGCCACCCTGTGGCTCTCTCCCCACTTCTTGAATCCATACTTAGAATAAACACAAAGAGAAAGACAGTTTGCCTTACCTTGAACCCTCTGCTTGCTAAAAAAGAAGCACAATACTCAGTGGGCCATTTTCTGGAGATGGCATAACCCGTTAATATGCTACACAGAGCCTTTTCCACGCCTTAGTAAGAGACTCACAGTTCAGGTCTCTGGAATTTGAAATAAACTTAAAGCTCAGCCCTCTACATACAAAAATATAATAATTTGCCAGGAGGAAAAGCTCCTGGCTTGCTGTAGTTATTTACTGAAACAGAATGAATGTGATATATGTGGCCTTAAGACCTGAGCTGCCCATCATAAACTGGGTGTTGTCTGACATAACCATAATATTGGTCATGTGAAACAGCACTCCATCATCAAGTACAATGATGCAGCCACTTTAGAAAGCGGTCTGGCATGGGCCGGGCACGGTAGCTCACACCTGTAATCCCAGCACTTTGGGAGGCTGAAGCGGGTGGATCATGAGATCAGCAGTTCAAGACTAGCCTGGCCAAGATGGTGAAACCCTGTCTCTACCAAAAACACAAAAATTAGCCGGGCATGGTGGTGGGCGCCTGTAATCCCAGCTACTTGGGAGACTGAGGGAAAGAAGTGCTTGAACCCAGGAGGCGGAGGTTGCAGTTAACCGAGATTGCACCACTGCACTCCAGCCTGGGCAACTGAGTGAGACTCTGTCTCAAACAATAACAAAAAAAAAGAAACGAAAATGATCAGGCAATTCCTTGAAAGGTTAAACATAGAGTTACCATATTACTCACCAATTCTACTCCCAGTTATAGACCCAAGAGAATTGAAAATGGATTTTTAGACAGATGATTGTACACATATATTCATAGCAGAACTATTCACACTAGCCAAAAGGCAGGAACAACCAAAATGAACAGATGAAGAGATAAACAAAATGTGGTCTATCCATACAATGGACTATTATTCAGCCATAAAAGGGGATGACATACTGATGGATACAATGTTGAAAAGCATTAGGCTTAGTGAAAGAAGCCACACACCAAAGGCCACATTCTGTATTATTCCATTTATAGGAAATATCCAGACTGCACATCTAGAGACACAAAGCAGATTAGTGGTAACCTTGGCCTAGGAATTTAGGGAACATGGGGAATGACTGCTAATGGGCACAGAGTTTCTTTTCGAGTGATAAAAGGTTCTAAAATTACATTTTGGTGAAGGTTGCACAAGATTTCAAGAATTGTGGGATAGGAAGGCTACTCATCACAGTTTTGGATCATTTAAATGACAGCCAAATTCCTCGAATTTTTGGTTTGGGTCATAGACAGAAATCCAGGCAATTTCTATAACAGTGCTTAAGGAATTATTTATTTCTTACAGGCACAAGAATAAAAAAACTAAAAACCAAACTTTAAAATTTTGACCCATCACCTTTCCAAATTACAAAACTCAGTGAATTCACAGCCTTCTCAGGTATCTTAGCAAAGGTCGGGGCCATGATCAGAAAAGCATAGAACACTGGGATTTGAAGTGGGAATAAATTGGAGAATTGAGAGTCCCCAGAATCCCCAGCCCCTACTCAGCCTCCATTGTTAGACAACCCTCACCTTTATCTGATTGCAGATTCCTTAGTCTCTCCTGAGGGAATTAGCAGGGAAGCAAAAGCATGTCCCTCCAACTCTCCCACCCCAATGTCTCCAGGCCTGTAACTAAAATTTATTGAATAATTTAAGTCATGCAGCAGGAGAAAGCTTGCATATGAAAACAGTAACAGGTAATATTTATGTAAATGATATGTGAAAGTTCTTGACCCAAAAGGAGAGAAGATCATTTTAAATCAGACTGAATTTTTGGCATAGATGCTGCAATAGAGGTTCATGTGGAGATGATACCTGGACCAAGGAGCCTATCCCAGAACATTAACTGCAATGGATGAGAACATACAAGGATTGAAGGAGCTATTTTGCTAAAAATGCTTTAAGCTATTAGAGTCGCATACCAGATTATTTTTCACCACACCTGGCCAGATAACCAAAACAAAATTCTTGCATTTGTCTGAATGCAAGAATCATAGAAGACTTTCCTTTTAGTACCAAATCTTGTGCCAGTTAAAAAATGTTTTGTTTGGAAGTAAAAGAAACAAGACTGTTATTATTGGAAGGGTATTACAGACTCTGGGACTCAATAAAGAACAGGTTTAAAGAGTGGCGTGTTTATGTCTCATTTCTCACCTTCACAGCCAAGTTTTACCATTAAATGCAACTTTAGTGGATGCTTGCAGAGGTAAAAGCAGAAAATCACATTTAAAGAAAGGAATGTAAACAATCGCTCTAAATGTGACTATTTTGTACTCTTCAGAGAAAAGCTCCTAACAATGCCCCCACCCACCATGGATGCTCTTTAGTTCCCAGCCTGCTCTCCTGCCCTCAGGTCCTTTAGGGATTTATTGCTTCTTAAAAGTTTCATTAGGTCATGTGTGGTAAGCACTGTTAGTTGGCTACCTAAGAGCCATCCCTTTGCTCTTCTTGCTCCAGGATGGAGCCCAAGTTTTGGCCAGGACAGCACCATGCCCAGCAGAGGGGATGCATCACAGTTGCTCTAAGCCAGTTAGATCCCTTTGTCACATCATTTACTGGCCTCTCTTACAGTTAGAGTGGTCATGTAGCACAGTTCTGGCCAACGAGTTGTAACTTGAAGTCAGCTGGAGAGAGAGGAGGGTAACAGCATGAGGAGCCAGAAGTGGCCAACTGGCTCTGTTTCCAAGTTCATGGAGCGAGTCTCATGTCTCTAAGTAGAAGTGTATTTTTCCTGGATACTAGAATCTAAACCAGCTAGGTACAAAGTCATGAGTTTGAGAAGCAAAAATTCTGAAGGCAGATTATTCAGCATACCTCTGACATATGCCATTACCCACCTCAACTCTGTTTTCCAGACCTCTTATACTCTGACCATGAGAAAAACTGCACCATTTAGTGGTTTCTAGTTCAGCGTATGCTCCAGATCTTCACAAGAGTGTTGTATCCCAACTAGCAACACAGCAGAATCTTCAACAGGCCATTTTATCATCGGCCAGATGAATAGCTGCATACAGAATGTTGGAAGAGGTATGGAATTGTTTTAGCAAATAGATCACATCTGGAACCATAGCAGCAATTGAAAAACCATATGATTATGCTTTCAGTAATCCACAGTCGTTTAAGGTCCACAGTCTGGGTTTCTACTGCTGCATAACAAACCATCCCCAAACTTAATGACATTAAACAGCTATTTCATTGTGCTGACAGGTTCTTCAGATTAGAAATCAAGACAGGACACAATGAGAATGGTTTCTCTTTGCTCTATAATGTCTGAGGTCTTGGCTGAGATGACTTGATGGATAGGGGTGACAGGATGGACAGAGGCTGTAATCTTCTGGAAGCTTCTTCTCTAACATGCCTGTTGCCTATACTGGTATGGCTGGAAGGCCAGGTTCCACTGGAACTGCAGCACCTACTGCACACAGCCTCTCTTTATGGCATAGCAGCCTTAGACTAGCTGGACTCTGTACTTGGTGGCTCAGAGCCTCCACAGCAAGTGTTAGAGCAAATAAGGCAAAAAGCTGCATCACCTTTTATGACTCAGCTTAGGAAGTCTCATCGTGACATTTTTGTTGCAGTCTATAGTTGAAGCAGCCACAAGCCTGCTCAGGTTTAATGGAAGGAACATTAACCCCACATCTTAATGGGAGGAGTGTCAAGGAATTTTGGAGTCCTGGTTTAAAACTGCCACATTCACCAAGACCTAACTAACTGCAGTGCAGGCTAAACCGATGAATTAAATGAGGCTGTGACAGGAATTTCCTTCCCTGCATTTTTCAAGTATTTGATGAGGGAACTAATTTCTGAAATTGCTCCTAAGTATGTGGTATTATTTGTTTTGATTTAGACTTTGTGAGAAGAGGAAACTCTAGGGATTTCCACTTGGGACTTTCTACCATGATGGCCTCATCCCATATGTCAGGAAATCATTGTGATGATTTTGTTTTGTTTTGAGACAGGTTCTCACTCTGTCACTCAGGCTGGAGTGCATTGGTGTGATCACATCTTACTGAAGCCTCGACCTCCTGGGTTCAAGTAATCCTCCCACGTCAGCCTCCCAAGTACCTGAGACTACAGGCATACACCATCATGCCCAACAAATTTTTGTATTTCTTGTAGACATATGGTCTCATTGTGTTGCTCAGGCTGATCTCGAGCTCCTAGGTTCAAGCAATCCATCTGCCTTGGCCTCCCAAAGTGCTGGAATTACAGGCATGAGCCACCGTGCCTGGCCCAATGTGGTGATTTTGCTGAGTTTTTTTTCTTTTTTAGATGGAGTCTTGCTCTGTCACGCAGGTTGGAATGCAGTGGCTCAGTCTTGGCTGACTGCCACCTCTGCCTCCCAGGTTCAAGTGATTCTCCTGCCTCAGCCTCCCGAGTAGCTGGGATTACAGGCACGCACCACCACGCCAGGCTAATTTTTGTATTTTTAGTAGAAACGGAGTTTCACCATGTTGGCCAGGCTGGTCTCAAACTCCTGAACTCAGGTGATCTACCCGCCTCAGCCTCCCAAAGTGCTGGAATTATAGGTGTGAGCCACTGCACCCGGCCAGCTGACTTTCTTTTTTTTTTTTTTTTTTTTTTTGCCGTTTAGATGAGTAGGTAGTGGTGGTTTTAATCTGCACTTCTCTAATAGCTAATGATGCTGAACCTCTTTCTATGGGCTTATTTGCTATCTGTATATCCTCTTCAGTAAAATGACTCTTCATATCTTTTGTTTATTGTCTAATTGGATTTTTTTTTACTGTTTATTTTTGGGAGTTCTTTATGTATTCTTGATATGAGTCCTTTGTTAGATACATGATTTGTAAATATTTTCTCCTAGTCTGTAGCTTGTCTTTTTATACTTTTTTTTTTTGAGACAGAACTTCACTCTTGTTGCCCAGGCTGGAGTGTGATGGTGTGATCTTGGCTCACTGAAACCTCTGTCTCCCGGGTTCAAGTAATTCTCTTGCCTCAGCCTACTCAGTAGCTGGAATTACAGGGGCCCACAACCAAGCCCAGCTAATTTTTGTAATTTTAGTAGAGACGAGGTTTTACCATGTTGGCCAGGCTGGTCTTGAACTCCTAACCTCAGGTGATTTGCCCACCTCGACCTCCCAAAGTGCTGGGATTACAGATATGAGCCACTGCACCTGGCTGTGTTTTTATACTTCTTAACAAGGTATTTTGTAGAGCACAAGTTTTAATTTTGATGAAGTCCAATGTATCATTTTTTTCTCCTTTTTTTTTTTGGCAAACTCTCGCTCTGTCACCCAGTCTGGAGTGCAGTGGCAGATTCACTGCTGGCTGGATCTCTTGGGCCAAAGCTATATTCCTGCATCAGTCTCCTGAGTAGCTGGGACTACAGGTGTGCTCCACCACACCAGACTAATTTAAAAAAAAAAAAATTGGTCTAGAGATGCTGTCTCCCTTTGTTGCTCAGGCTGGTCTCAGACTCCTGGGCTCAAATGATCTTCCTGTTTTGGCCTCCCAAAGTGCTGGGATTACAGGCATAAGCCACTGCACCTGGCCTCAATGTTTTTCTTTCATGGATTGTATTTTTGCTGCCATGTCTAAGAGCTCATCACCAGGTTATAGGTCCCAAAGGTTTTCTCCTGTTTTATCTTCTGAAAGTTTTGTAGTTTTACATTTTATATTTAAATCTAGGATCCATTTTGAGTTTATTTTTGTATAAGTTTCGTTTGAGGTTTTTTGTTTGTTTTTGGCCTATGGGTGTCCAGTTGCTACAGTTTGTTGAAAAGACTATCCTTCCTCCATTGAATTGCTTTTGCACCTTTGTCAAAAACCAATTGGACGAATTTGTGTGAGCCTATCTCCAAGCTCTCTGTTCCATACCATTTATCTATATGCCTATCCTTTCACCAATACCAAGAAGTTTTGATGACTGTAGCTTTATAGTAAGCCTTGAAGTCATATAAAGAGATTTATGTGTTGACCTTGTATCCTACAACCTTGCAAAACTCACTTATTAGTTTTGGGAGTTGTTTTTGCACATTCCTTGAGATTTTCTATGCAGACAATTATGTTATGTGCAAATTGAGACTTCTTTTCTTCCCAATCTTTATGCCTTTGTTTCTTTTTGTTATCTTACTGTACTGAACTAGAACTTCTAGTACTATGTTGAATACAAGTAGTGAGAGTGGATATCCTTGCCTTGTTACCAGTTAAGGGGAAAGTGTCCAGGTTTTCACCAGTAAGGAGGCTGTTACTTGAAGGTCTTCTGTAGGTGTTCTTTAATAAGGTGAGGAAATTACCCCGTTTTCTGAGAGTTTTTTTTGAGAGTTTTTGTCATGAATTGGTGTGGATTCTGTCAAATGCTCATTCTGCATCAACTGATATAATCATGTGATTTCTCTTCTTTTGTCTGTTAATGTACTGTATTGCATTAATTGATTTTTACATATTGAACAAGCCTTGCATCTCTGAGACGCATGATGTATAATTCTTTTAATGTGTTTGTGGATTCTATTTGCTGGTATTTTTCTAAGGAGTTTTGTATTTATATTAATGAGGCATGTTGGTATGTAGCCTTTTTTTAACTTTTTTTGGTTTAGGAAGTATCAGAGTAATACTGGCTTCATAGAATGAATTGAAAAGTGTTTGATTTGGACTTATGACAACAATTTTGTGCAATTTTATTTTTATTTTTTTATCTCTAGATGGGGTCATCCTGTGTTGCTCAGGCTGGTCTCAAACTCCTGAGCTCAATGGATCCTCCTGCCTCGTCCTGCCACAGGGCTGGGATTACAGGTCTGAACCACCATACCTGACCAATTTTGGGCAATTTTAAATACAACAATGATAGAAATGTTGAAAGACTATCATTGATAATAATAAAGTCAAATTTCATATTCCAGATGAAAATTAGATGGTTTTCACTTTTAGAGAAGTCCTTCATGGATGCCTGTATAGGAAAGAGAGTATTTCCCTATCTATCTGAGCTTGTACCATAGCACTCTAGGCCTTTAATTCACATACTTCTTAGATTTGTTAAATCAAGAGGTGGGTGGGAGGTGAGAGATATAGGAAGGTACAGTCATTTCCCTTATTATTGGCTCTCATGCCTGTCTATGGTCCAGAATTTTCTTTTCAAATTTTCTTTTCATAGTGAATAAGTTAGATGCACAACCACTTTGCTTATCATGATGTAATTGAGATAGAAAGTCTTCTGTAATAGTGGACATTTATTTTCACAAGTTTGTAGTTATAAGATTTCTAGAAGTTAATGAACTGTGAAACAAAGCTATTCATCTGCCAAGTGTTATTTTTTCCCATTCAGCAGAGTACCAGAAGCAGCTTGCTTTCATCTGGCGGGAACAGAAGTACAACTTTAGAGCTCTATCTATTCTCTGACTCACTGTCATAATCCACGGTGAATGGAGCTTGATTGTTGTGAACATTGTGCTGGTTTATTACACCGATGACATACATATTGGACCTGGTGATCAAGAGGTAGCGAATACCATAGATGATTTATTAAGATACAAGTACACCACAGGGTGGGAGAAAAGCCCCATGAAAACGCAGGAGCCTGAACCTGAGTGAAGTTTTTAGATGATCGGGACCATGCTGATTATTCAAAATGTTGTTGCACCTCATACCACTGACCACTCAGAAAGTCATAGCATTTGGTGTGGGTGTTAGAATTTTGTAGGCAACATATGTTACATTTAATTGTGCCACGCCAATACACTCAGCAAGTAATCTGTAGGGTTGCATGTTTTCAGGGAGAGATCCAGAGCGAGAAAAGGCTCTGTGACAGTCCCTGCCACTTGACCCTTATGACCATGTAGATTCAACAAGCACAGATGTTTTGACACATTGGGAGGCTACATGGAGTCTCTGGAAAGTCCCAATAGGAGAAACATATACAGCAAACCCTAAGAGTTTTGAGGTAAAGTATGCCCTTTACAATAAGAGAAGTATTTTCCTTTGAGCTTGCTACTGGGCTGTGGCAAAGTCTGACTGCTTGACCATGGGGCACCAAGGAATCATGTAAGTTCAGCTGTCTCTGATAAATTTGGTCGCTATTGGAAGTGGCGTATTTGGGATCAGACTCAAGCAGGAAAGTATAATTAAGGGCCATTTTTTTAAGAGAGGTGTGAGCAAGGCTTAGAGAATTAGCAATGCACAGTCTGCAAAGTGATCAAGCTGCCCACAGGCAGAGACCAACAATGAACCCCTAATAACATGGCATTCCATAGGGGGACTAGCCAACCACCTGGACTGCCATCTGGAAGGGATAGCAGTTTGTTCTCACTTGACCAGGTACTAATTTTGTACATGGATTCGCTTTTTTAAAAATCACATTTCTGCTGGCACTCTCATCCATTGACTTACTGAACCCATTATTCATACTGAAATAATGTCACACAAGAAAATCACTATAAGCCACTGTGCTCATGCTGATGGAATACACTAGTTTTACCATGTTAGCTTATTACCCTGAAGCACCTAGTCTGAAAGGATAGTAGGATGGTTATACTGTTGAAGATCGTGGTCTGGTTGCATATGGATGATTTTCTACTTGTGTGTCTGTCGACAAGTGACATTGTCATCCTGTTTTTCATTTTAGTGACCTGCAAAATTGAGATAATAATAAAAGCCATCTGACAGGGTGTTTGTGTGGATTCAATGAGATAACGCCTATAAAGTGCTTAGCACAATCCCTGGAATGGTGTTAGCTTGGCAGTAAGGAAGGTCACAAGTGTCAGGTGCTCGTGATTGTTATTTTTGTTCAGCGTGGTCAGCACATTAGTTGCCACAATCAACTTTAGATCCATCTTTTAAAACCTTAGAGTGAAAAGAGAGTGGAAAGAGCCATACGTTTTGAGTTTAGTTGGTTTGGGTTCATTAGGACAGTTAGCCTGTTTAGTCGGCAGAGCTTATCACTGAATACAAAGACATTTGCGGGAGGGACATGGAAAATACAATCAAGTGGAATAGGGAAGTCAAAGAGGAGCCTTGCTTTTGTGTCTCCCTGAAGTATACACATGGCAGATGCGGGTGCTACGTGGGCTTTGGTGTGGGTGATTAGGTTGCAGGGCTCCTTCCGAGCAGTTTCTCGTGACCCTGCGTGAGAGTGGCAGGCGCAGTGCTGCCTAGGATTCCCAGGACACAGCCGCTGGCGGCGCTGCACTTGCTCGAAGGGGCTTCCCAGGGTTAGCCGCCAGTTTTTCCCGCCGTCTTGGGTCGCAGGCGGCGTCGGTTCCCTCACTGGGGACCGTCGTGGCCGGAGGCGGGGGTCGCAGCGGCTGCTTGGGGCGGCGCTGGGCGGGCGGGCGCTGGGTCCGCCCCGCCGGCATCCTTGGCCTGACTTCCTTCTGCAGTGGGCGGCCGGCCCAGCTGGAGGAAGCGGCGGCGGCGGCCACGATGAGTGCGGGCGACGCAGTGTGCACTGGCTGGCTCGTTAAGTCGCCCCCCGAGAGGAAGCTACAGCGCTACGTGAGTAGGGGCGCCGCCATCCCGCCGGGCCTTCGCGTCCCGGGGAACCCGTCCGCAGAGCGGCCGCGTGGCGGCCGCGGGAATCCGCGGGGCTCTGGGCGCGCCAGGCGCAGCCACTCCAGACGCCCTGTACTGCGGACGAGGCCGATCGACGGAAAGCGAAATAGCACGTCGAGCCAGCGTCGCCGCTGTGCACGGCAGCAGGCAGGAGGCCAGGTGGCGCCTGCCCGCGGGATTCAGGGACTCCGGACCGACACTGAGTCTAGCGGAGGGAGGCGGGTTGGGGCCACAATTCCAGGCGCCAGTCTCCGTGCAGGAGCGGGCAGGGAGACATCTCAGAAGGGTGCTCCTTTTCTCTGGTAGGCACTGCCTCTCAGACGCATTGCCCCACGAGGGGGACGCCGCAGAGGATAGGGAGACCCGTAGCCTTCATTCCCCCTGGACCGTCAGGAGTGACGAGTGCTGCTCTAGCAGCTGTCATCAGTCACTGGTGTCTGGAACCCTTCACATTCTAACTCATTTCTCATCGGGCGCCTTGTTTCAGCTTCTTAATGCTGACACTGAGCTTTTTTCGTGCCAGCATGACAATTGACGTTTACTAGTACGAAATTAGGAATACGTGGAAGAACACATCTTCCTACTTATTCCATGACCGTTTCAAAATGTGCTCCCGACACCTCAAACGTTCATTATCTCCATCTGTGTCCTCTGATAAGGTCTTAAAAACATTCTGCTACTCAGTCTTTTCCAGCCATGAGGAAGAACCACTACAGTCCCCAGGGAGTTGCATATAAATAGATATTAGGACTTCTTGCTTTTTTTAGGCTCGGAGTAGCTGCATGAATTCATCTTGTTCATAATTTCTAGTTTCTCTGCAACTTCACCGAATGGTTGTAGGAAAAAACTCTCCCATGTCTGTGCTCATCCAAAGCAGCCCACCACAAATGTAGTTCTGCCTGGTGCTCTTGTCTATGCAGTGTTCTCAATTGCTTTCCTCTTCTCGCCAAATTTCACAAGTGTTTTTCTTCCCACATATATGAGGCACGTATTGTGTGGATAAACAGGTGGGATTACAAAAAGATTTTAATAATGTATGAATACTTCCAGAATGTGTGCAAAGAGATTCTCCCCATTCACCCCAGTCTAGACACTGTTTCTCTCTTAGGGGTCTTTGAAAAGATTTCCTCTGTCTGCAGAACACAATTTTAGAGGAAGCTTGTTCTACTTAGCAAGTGACTATGAGACTTCTCTAACTGCCAGTGTGTCCCTACATCACTTGCTTTTGACTCCAGGAGTACATAAGCGCAGGGTCCAATATCTCCTGGCCTCTGCATTACCCAGCTGCTTCCTTACCTGTGAAGCTAGTTAAAGGAGGCAAGAGAAGAAAACCTGCTCCCATCACCTGCATGAGCAGGTGAGGCTTTTGTCACACAGTACTGCTTGCATTACTGACTCAGGATGGGTTTCCTTGTTGTCCTTTGGAATGACAGACATTTTAAGGTTCACTATACAGTTTCAGTACATGATTCAGAAACATGCCACCTGCATCTTTGCCTGCAGCGCAAAGATTATAGAATAGTTGGTTTCCCAGTCTTTTTTTTTTTTGTATCTTATCTTAAGGAGACTGGCTTAGGGAAGTTTATTAGTGTTCCATCAACGTTGAGAAGGCATGGGCATGTGTGCTTATTATCACACCAGGTTCATTCCTTTAGGGTAGAACAGGGATGTGGCAAGAGTGCACACTGCGCAACTTAGAGATACGTTGGGCAGGGACCAGAGGTGTCATCTTACCAGCACTCCAAGACGTAAACCCTGAGGGTTGGGAACAGTCTCTAAGAAAGATCATGGATAGTCAATGCTTTTCTGCTGACAGGCATCTGTCCCTGGAACACACCACAAAAAGAAGTCTTTTTCGTCTCCTAGCTAAATTCTGCAGGAATCCTTTTTACCACTAGGTGGTGATCATGTGTCACTGCGACAAGGCCTGGGCAGGGCTGTTACAGCTGCTTCAATTCAACTCCTGTCAGTCCCTCCATTAACAGAGCGCTAAGTCCAAACCAGGGCCTGTGTTACAGGCTGTGAAGACAGAAAAAAACACTTGATTCCAGTTTAGAGTTTAACATTTATAATAACATAGCAAAACTAGTTATTGGCACAAACAGGACAATAACTCAGTTCTTGGTGGTGCCATCAATGTTTGCTGTTACAAACGGAAGCTCTGGCTGGTTTTGGGCAAACTTTTCAGTCCAAAGTAAGCTTGGACTTCATCCACTTGAATCCATCAGTGAAGACAATCACAAAGTTATTTTTTATCATTGGTCTTTTAAAAATTATTTTCATTTGTATTTTTGGTTTTACAAGTAAGTAACATATTATTATATTAATAAATAGAATGAAAAATGAAGACTCCCTTTAAATTTCCCCTACCCCCGACCTTCCCTTTCCTCAGTCCAGGGATAACAACTCTACAAAATGTTCCAGAAAATATATAATGTTCTTCTTGCAGAACTGGGCTCATATTATACTGACTGCCCTGCAATTTGCTTTGTTCACAACAATTCTGAACACCTTTCCAGATTAGTACATACAGATTTACTGCATTCTTTAAAGCACTGTCAAATATTCCTTGTAATATATATAACATAATTTAACAATTTGTTGATGAACATTTTGCTTGTATCTTTTTATCAATTTTAAAGAATCCTATAATAAAAGTAATAATAAAGCTACAATAGTTCACTTTTTTTTATATTTGTAAATTTTTTTTATTTTTAATTTTTATTGCATTTTAGGTTTTGGGGTACATGTGCAGAACATGCAAGATAGTTGCATAGGTACACACGTGGCAGTGTGTTTTGCTGCCTTCCTCCCCTTCACCCACATTTGGCATTTCTCCCCAGGCTATCCCTCCCCAGCCCCCCCACTGTCCCTCCCTATTCCCCAATAGACCCCAGTGTGTAGTGCTCCTCCCTGTGTCCATGTGTTCTCATTTTTCTCACCCGCCTATGAGTGAGAATATGCAGTATTTCCTTTTCTGTTCTTGTGTCAGTTTGCTGACGTGCCAGGCACTACACTAAGGACTTGTATTAACTCCCTTAGTTTTTAAAACAATACCAAGATCCAGGTGTTGTTTTTGTCTCTGGATATAGGTTCTTTGTTGCATATTTAATTTGCAAATCTTTTCTAGCGGTCCATAGTTTTGTCTTTTCATTCTCTTTTCAATAACTAAAATTTGAAAATGTTAATGAAATCCCCAATACAATTTTTCTTTTGTTAATCATGCATTTATGTCAAATCTAACAACTCTTCATCTAGCCTAAGATCCTGAAGATTTTCTTCTGTTTTTTTTCTAAAAGTTTTTTTTTTTTTCTTTTTGAGACAGCGTCTCACCTTGTCACCCAGACTGAAGTGCAGTGGCATGGTCATGGCTCACTGCAGCCTTGACCTCTTGGGCTCAAGTAATCCTCCCACCTCAGTCTCTTGAGTAGCTGGAACTATAGTCACTCGCCACCACGCCCTGAAAATTATTGTATTTTTTGTAGAGAGGACAGAATTTCTCCATGTTGCCCACAGGCTGCCCTCCAACTCCTGGCGTCAAGCAATCCTTGCACCTTGGCCTTCTAAAGTGCTGGGATTACAGGTGTGAGCCACTGCACCTGGCCTCTAAAAGTTTTATAATTTTACATTTTATATTTCAATCTATGATCCATTTTGAGTAAATTTTATAAAAACTCTGAGGTTTATATCATGGATCGTTTCTTGCATACCAATTTCATTTGTTCCAGTACTGATTGTCTTTTGCAACTACATCAAAAATCAATTTCCCTGAAGGGCACAATGGATCCTGTCTGTAATCCCAGCACTTTGGGAGGCTGAGGTGGGAGGATCACCTGAGGTCAGAAGTTAGAGACTAGCCTGACCAACACGGTGAAACTCCCTGTCTACTAAAAATACAAAAAAAAAATAGCTAGGTGTGGCAGTGGGTGCCTGTAATCACAGCTACTCGGGAGGCTGAGGCAGGAGAATTGCTTGAACCTGGGAGGCAGAGGTTGCCGTGAGCCGAGATCATGCCATTGCACTCCAGTCTGGGCGACAAGAGCAAAACTCTATTTGTTCTATACCAACATGCTGTTTAATGACTGTAGCTTTATAATAATTCTTGAAATCAGTTAATTTTAGCCCTCAAACTTTTTCTTTATCAGAGTTCTTTTGGCTATTTTAGGTCCTTTGTTTTTCTATATCAATTTTAGAATTGGTTTGTCAATTGATTTCACTGACCTCATATCCCATAGCCTTGCTAAACTCACCTATTAGTTCTAATAGCCTTGTCTGTGGTTGCAACCTGCAATACTATAAATGTTGCATAAAAATGACAAGAGTAGACATCCTTAGAGGGAAAGCATTCCATTTTTCACCTTTTAAGTATGTTAGCTGTAGGCACCTTTTACCAAATTGAGGAAGTTCCCCCATATTGCTAGTTTGCTGAGATTTCTTCTCATGCGTTAAATTTTGTTAATTGCGTTTCCTACATCTGTAAAAATGATAATAAGTTTTTTATTTTTTAGTCTGTTACTATGGTGAATTATGCTGCTTGATTTTGAATGTTTAACCAGCCTTGAACTTCTGGGATAAACTTCAGTTGGTTATAACATATCATTCTTTTCATATATATTTCTGGATTTGCTTTGGTGATATTTTTGCTAAAGATATTTGTGTCTCTGTCCATGGGGGATATTGGTCTGCAGTTTTCCTTTTTTGTACTATCTTTGGTTTTGATATTAGCATAATGCTGGCATCAAAATGAAATCAGAAGTTCTCCCTCCTCTTGTATTTTCTGAAAGATGTTGCGTAGAATTGGTATTCCTTCTTCCTTAAATGTTTGGTAGAATTCACCATTGAAAATGTCTGGGCCCATACTTTTGTTTTTGGTAAGGCTATCAACTACAAATTTAATTTATTTTTTCTTTTTTGAGATGAAGTTTCACTCTTGTCACCCAGGCTGGAGTGCAGTGGCACAATCTTGGCTCACTACAACCTCCACCTCCTGGGTTCAAGCAATTCTCCAGCCTCAGCCTCCTGAGTAGCTGGGATTACAGGTGCTCACCACCATGCCCAGCTAATTTTTGTAATTTTAGTAGAGACAGGGTTTCGCAATGTTGGCCAGGCTGTTCTCAAACTCCTGACTTCAGGTGATCTACCCACCTCAGCCTCCCAAAGTGCTGGGATTACAGATGTGAGCCACTGCACCTGGCCAAATTTTATTTCTTTAATAGATATAAGACTATTTCGGTTATCTGAATGAGCGTCGTTAGTTTGTGTTTTTCAAGGATTTTCTCTATTTTGCCGAAGTTCTTGAATTTACTGGCAGAAAGTTGTTCATTATGTTCCCTTATTATCCTTTAAATGCCTATAGGAGTTGTAGTGATGCCTCAGTTTTCATTTATGATGATGCTACTGTAATTTATGCCTTCCTTTTTTTTTTTTTTCCTGATCAATCAGGCTGGAGTTTTATCAGTTTATACATTATTTCCTAGGAACCATCCTTTGGTTTCATTTATTTTCTCCACTTTCTTCCTGCTTTCAATTTCATTAATTTATTCTCTTATCTTTATTGTTTTCCTCCTTTTGATCTCATTGGGTTTAATAACTTTTTTTTTTTTGAGATGGAGTCTCACTCTGTTGCCCAGGCTGGAGTGCAGTGGCACAATCTTGGCTCACTGCAACCTCTGCCACCCAGGTTCAAGCAATTCTCCTGCCTCAGCCTCCCGAGTAGCTGGGATCACAGGCGCCTGCCACCGTGCCCAGCTAATTTTTGTATTTTTAGTAGAGACGACAGGGTTTCAACATCTTGGCCAGGCTGGTCTTGAACTTGACCTTGTGACCACCCGCCTCAGCCTCCCAAAGTGCTGGGATTACAGGCGTGAGCCACAATGCCTGACTAATCACTTATTTATCTAGTTCCTTAGGGAGGAAACTTAAATTACTAATTTCAGATCTTTCTTTTCTAATATAAGCATTTAATGCTACAATCTTCCATCTTTTTTTTTTTTTTTGACTGAGTCTCATGCTGTCACCCAGGCTGGAGTGCAGTGGCACAATCTTGGTTCACTGCAACCACGACCTCCTAGGTTCAAGCAATTCTCCTGCCTCAACCTCCCGAGTAGCTGGGATTACAGGCACCCACCACTATGCCCAGCTAATGTTCATATTTTTAGTAGAGACAGGATTTCACCATGTTGGCCAGGCTGGTCTCAAATTCCTGACCTCATGTGATCCAGCCTGCCTTGGCCTTACAAAGTGCTGGGATAGGCCGAGATGGCGCCATTGCACTCCCGCCTGGGTAACAAGAGCGAAACTCCGTCTCAAAAAAAAAAAAGTGCTGGGATTACAAGCATGAGCCACTATGCCCAGCCAGTCTTCCTTTTAAGCACTGCTTTAGGTGCATCCCACAAAATTGGATATGTTGCATTTTCATTTTAATTCATTTAAAAATATCATTTAATTTTCCCCTTTGATCCAGGGGTTGTCTGGAAGTTGGCTTAATTTCCCAATATTGGACTTTCTAGTTAGTTTTCTGTTTTTAATTTCTAGTTAAACTCCATTATGATGTAAGAACAAACTGTATATGATTTCTATTCTTTAAAATTTGTTAAGTTTACATCATGGCCAACAATATAGTTTCACTTCATGTACATAACCACTTGAAAAATACGTATTCTTCTCTCATTGGGTAAAATATTCTATAAATGTTAATTATGCCAGGTTGGTTGATAATGTTATTCAGTTCTCCTGTATCCTTACTGATTTTCTGTTCACTTTTACCAGTTACTGAGAGAGGAATTGTGAAAGTTTCTATCCTGTAATTGTAGATTTGTCCATAATGTCCACATTTCTCCTTCCATTTGTATTTGTTTTTACCTAACACGTTTTGATGCTCCATTTCTAGTTCCACACGTTTGGAATTAGTATGCTTTCTTAGAGAATAGAAACCTTTTTCATTATTTAATGTCTTGCTATGTCCCTGATGCTATTCCTTGTTTTGAAGTCTATTTTTTTCAAGTCTATTTTTTTCTTACCTTGTTTTAATTGGCATATTTAGTTCATTCACATAAAGTATGATTATTGAAATGTTTATATACCATCTTGCTAGCTGTTTTTCATTTGTACTATCTGTTCTTTGTTTCTTTTGTCCTCTGTTTCTGCCTTCTCTTGGGCTAATTGAGCCTTTTTATTATTCCATTTTATCTCCACTTTTAACCGACATTTTATAACTTCATTTTTTTGCAGTTTTCCTGGAGTGTAAATTATACATCTTTAGTTGGAGACTTCCTTAAATAATGTTATATCATTATAATATTAGCAGTATAAGGACATTGTCTAAAGCAAAATTAGTAGTAGTATATCATATGTTTATGACGTATGTAAAGGTAAAAAGCATGACAATAGCACAAAGCATATAATTTTGCTTTAGACAACCAGTTATCTTTTCAGTCAATTAAAATAAAGAGAAAACACTAAACTTTTGTTTTCTTTTATTTATTCCATTTCCAGCAGTCTTCATTTCAATGTGTAGATTCAAGTTTCTGTCTGCTATCATATTCCTTCTGCCCAAAGAACTTCCTTCAATATTTCTTGTAGTTTAGGTCTGCTGGCAGTGAATTCTCTCAGTTTCGTTTGAGAATGTATATTTCTCCCTCATTTTGAAAAATATTTTCAGTGGGCATAGAATTATGGGTTGACAGTTTTAAATTTTGTTTTGTTTTGTTTTTCCTTTCAGCACCATTTCTAGCCCCACAGGAAATTCCCTGAGCCTATTTGCAGTCACTCCTCACTCCTATCTCTAGCCCCAGGCAGCAACTGATCTGCTTTCTGTCTCTATAGATGTGCTTTTTCTAGGAATTTCATATAAGTGGAATAATAGACTATGTGGTCCTTTTATGTGTGGTTTCTTTCCCTTAGCTGGGACTATAGGCACGTGCCACCACGCCTGGCTAAGTTTTGTATTTTTAGTAGGGATGGGATTTCACCATATTGACCGGGCTGGTCTTCAAGTCCTGGCCTTGTGATCTGCGTGCCTCAGCCTCCCAAAGGGTTGGAGTTACAGGTGTGAGCCACTGCACCCGGCTAATTTAACCTAAATCTTAAATCCTTCTTTGGGTCTGTTTTGGGGCAGTTTTGCTGATCTTCCTGTCAATTCTTCTACTTTTGCCTTAGTTTTTAAAATTGCTATCAAATAGGTGATGCAGTCACTTTTCAAAAATTAAAATATATTTTTTAAACAAACATACAATGAAAATGAATTCCCCGCCTCTGTCTTCATCCACCCTATTTACCCTTACCCCTTAAATAACAATTTTTATAATTTTTTTCTTTAATCTTTTCTGTATTTCTTTATATGAACACAAGGAAATACATATACAGCTTCTTATTCCTGCTTTTCTTACACAAAAGATACACAATGTTCTGTACATTAGTCTGTTCATTTAAAAATTTATTCTAGAAATCTCTCCATGTCAGTGGCCAGAGTTCATCTTTTTTTATTGATAAATAATATTTTATATATTTGTGGGGTGCATATGTTTGCTACATGCATAGAATGTATAATGATCAAGTCATGCTATTTGGGGTATTTATCACCTTAAGTATGTGTTGCTATCAGTTCAAGTCCTCTCTTGTAGTTACTTTGAAATATGCACTACATTGTTTCTAAGTATAGTTGCTCCATTCTGCTATTAAACATTTAAAGTTCTTCCTTCTATGTAAGTGTACATTTGTACCCATTAACCAGCCTCTCTTCATCCACCCCCACCCTTTCCAGTCTGTGATATCTATTGTTCTATTCTCTGTGTCCATGGCATCAAGTTTTTATTATATTAAGTGAAGTGAGCCACTCACAGAAAGACATGAGACCATGTGATATTTGTCTTTCTGTGAGTGGCTCATTTCACTTAATATAGTAACCTCTAGTTCCTCACTCCCCACTTCCCCAAAACGTTATATTCAGGGGGCATGTCATTTCAGGTAACTGGATGATGATTTAATTAGGCAGATTAAAAAAAAAAAAAACACTGTTGTGGGATCTGCAGAAGCAATCTTGAGGTTAAACGGTCAGGAAAGGCAATCAGAATCTGTACCTTCATCGTAAGGGAGACCAGAATAGAAAGAATCCATAATTAGAGCTGGTCACTTCTCTCACAGAAACTTATAAGGTTGGGAATTCCCCAAATTTAGAAAAATGTACAGATTCTGGGTGGCCAAAACAAGTGACAATGTTACTCCAGATTGCCACTTAGCTTCTGGAAGTCAGGTTGATTGGGATGGGATTTGAAGATGCCCTTTTACAAAATCTTTCCTCTGCAAGTTGACTTAGTCCAGGGTATTAATGTGAATGCAGCAGACGGGAAAGAATATTTTAGAGAAATAATCAATGGGAAATGTTGATTGCTTAATTACAAAGGTATGTGAGAGAGCACATATTAAAGATTTTGAACTTGACAGGAGTAGGCAGGGATGTGAAGAAGGGTGAGTAGCCACATTTTTGCCAGCCATTTGTTATCTGGACACTTCCAATGACAGGAAACCAGTTACATAACATGCTGCCCAAGTAATCATGTGATAGTTCTGACTGTGAGAAACTGGTCCTGGTGTTATCTCTTTAGAATATACAGAACACATCTAATTCTTTTTTCAATCTGAGAGCCCTGCAAATATCCAAGCTAATGTTGCTGGTTTACTCAGTCATTCCTTAGGATAGAACAGAGTTCTGAGTTCCCTCACCCTTATCCTGTACATTTCTTCTGAACTGGTACCAGAACTAAACTCCTCCAGGACCATCATTGCTCATCTGGACATCGTGCTTCTGAGAAGGCAGCTGCAGATTCCATTAGCTTCGTTCTGGCAGCCACGCCACGCTGTTGACTCACACTGAGCTTCCTGTCAAACGGACTTAATTTTCCTCTGTGTTTCAGCTAAGCTATCTTTTCTCCAGTCTGTTCTTGTGCTGTTGGTGTTTTGCTTAAGCCCAGGAACAGGAACTATAGTATTACTGTTGAATTTCATCTTCTATTGATTTTTGTAATTGATTCTTATTTATTTATTTATTTTTTTGAAATAGGGTCTCACTCTGTCACCCAGGCTGGAGTGCAGTGGTGTAATCTCAGATTACTGCAACCTCTGCCTCCCGGGTTTAGGAGATTCTCATGCCTCAGCCTCCTGAGTAGCTGGGATTACAGGCGCCTGCCACCACACCTGGCTAATTTTTGTATTTTTAGTAGAGACGGGGCTTCTCCATGTTGCCCAGGCTCAAACTCCTGACCTCAGGTGATCCTCCTGCCTCGGCCTCCCAAAGTGCTGGGATTACATTGTGCCTGGCCTATAATTGATTTTTTACATGACATCATTTTGGACACTGACTGTCATACAGGCACTGTGAGCAAGAGCATGGAAGAAAATACCCAGTTTGGGGGCAAGTTAGTGAGACTGCAACGTTGAGGCTACCAGACCCAGGCCTAATAAAGAAAGAAATACAACCAAGTGCTGAGATGGACTCAAAGTCAACAATTTTCCAAAGGGATAACTACATCTTTAGGGCCTGAAGTGTGTGTTTTAGATGAATTCTGCCAATAGGTATTTATGAGATTGAGGATAAAATGCACTGGTGAGAAGTCTTAATGGGAAAAACCCCTGGAGACCACAGCTCCTTCTCAGAATATAAAATATCCACTTGTTCAGAACCTGGAGCAATGGTAGAGAAATAAGAAAGTGAACTGGTTCCTCCACAGGCCAAATGCTTTGGGACAAGCTCTTTAAATGGCAGAGAGGTAGCTCAGGTCCAATCCTGGCTTCTTCTCCCTGCCCTTGCATTTGATGAAAGCCTTAAACCTTTATATGAATCTGATACAAGACTTTAAGGTCTTTCAGGAGAGTAACCACTCTTAGCACCGAAATGCATACACATCACAGAAAAGCAGAAAGAAAACTTCAACTCTAGCATTTTACTCTTTTTATTTTTTTTTCTTTTCCTTTTTTTTTTAAATTGCATTTTAGATTTTGGGGTACATGTGCAGAACATGCAAGATAGTTGCATAGGTACACACGTGGCTGTGTGTTTTGCTGCCTTCCTCCCCTTCACCCACACTTGGCATTTCTCCCCAGGCTATCCCTCCCCAGCTCTCCCCCCAGCTGTCCCTCCCCTATTCCCCCAATAGACCCCAGTGGGTAGTACCCCCTTCCCTGTGTCCATGTGTTCTCATTTTCTCACCCACCTATGAGTGAGAATATATGGTATTTCTTTTCTGTTCTTGTGTCAGTTTGCTGAGAATGATGTTCTCCAGATTCATCCATGTCCTTACAAAGGACAAAACTCATCATTTTTGATTGCTGCATAATATTCCATGGTGTATATGTGCCACATTTTCCCAGTCCAGTCTATCATCGATGGGCATTTGGGTTGGTTCCAGGTCTTTGCTATTGTAAACAGTGCTGCAATGAACATTCGTGTGCATGTGTCCTTATAGTAGAACGATTTATAGTCCTTGATATATACCCAGTAATGGGATTGCTGGGTCAAATGGAATTTCTATTTCTAGGTCCTTGAGGAATCGCCACACTGTCTTCCACAATGGTTGAACTAATTTACACTCCCACCAACAGTGTAAGAGTGTTCCTATTTCTCCACATCCTCTCCAGCATCTGTTGTCTCCAGATTTTTAATGATCGCCATTCTAACTGGCGTGAGATGGTATCTCAATGTGGTTTTGATTTGCATCTCTAATGACCAGTGATGATGAGCATTTTTCATGTGTTTGTTGGCCTCATGTATGTCTTCTTTGTAAAGTGTCTGTTCATATCCTTTGCCCATTTTTGAATGGGCTTGTTTGTTTTTTTCCTGTAAATCTGTTTGAGTTCTTTGTAAATTCTGGATATCAGCCCTTTGTCAGATGGGTAAACTGCAAAGATTTTTTCCCATTCTGATGGTTGCCGATTCACTCTAGTGACTGTTTCTTTTGCCGTGCAGAAGCTGTGGAGTTTGATTAGGTCCCATTTGTCTATTTTGGCTTTTGTTGCCAATGCTTTTGGTGTTTTGGTCATGAAGTCCTTGCCTACTCCTATGTCCTGAATGGTTTTGCCTAGATTTTCTTCTAGGGTTTTTATTTTTTCTTTTCCTTTTTTTTTTAAATTGCATTTTAGATTTTGGGGTACATGTGCAGAACATGCAAGATAGTTGCATAGGTACACATGGCAGTGTGTTTTGCTGCCTTCTCCCTTCACCCACATGGCATTTCTCCCCAGGCTATCCTCCCCAGCTCCCCCCAGCTGTCCCTCCCCTATTCCCCCAATAGACCCCAGTGTGTAGTACCCCTCTCTGTGTCCATGTGTTCTCATTTTTCTCACCCGCCTATGGTGAGAATATACGGTATTTCTTTTCTGTTCTTGTGTCAGTTTGCTGAGAATGATGTTCTCAGATTCATCCATGTCCTTACAAAGGACACAAACTCATCATTTTTGATTGCTGCATAATATTCCATGGTGTATATGTGCCACATTTTCCCAGTCAGTCTATCATCGATGGGCATTTGGGTTGGTTCAGGTCTTTGCTATTGTAAACAGTGCTGCAATGAACATTCGTGTGCATGTGTCCTTATAGTAGAACGATTTATAGTCCTTTGGATATATACCCAGTAATGGGATTGCTGGGTCAAATGGAATTTCTATTTCTAGGTCCTTGAGGAATCGCCACTGTCTTCCACAATGGTTGAACTAATTTACACTCCCACCAACAGTGTAGAGTGTTCCTATTTCTCCACATCCTCTCCAGCATCTGCTGTCTCCAGATTTTTAATGATCGCCATTCTAACTGGCGTGAGATGGTATCTCAATGTGGTTTTGATTTGCATCTCTAATGACCAGTGATGATGAGCATTTTTCATGTGTTTGTTGGCCTCATGTATGTCTTCTTTGTAAAGTGTCTGTTCATATCCTTTGCCCATTTTTGAATGGGCTTGTTTGTTTTTTTCCTGTAAATCTGTTTGAGTTCTTTGTAAATTCTGGATATCAGCCCTTTGTCAGATGGGTAAACTGCAAAGATTTTTTCCCATTCTGATGGTTGCCGATTCACTCTAGTGACTGTTTCTTTTGCCCGTGCAGAAGCTGTGGAGTTTGATTAGGTCCCATTTGTCTATTTTGGCTTTTGTTGCCAATGCTTTTGGTGTTTTGGTCATGAAGTCCTTGCCTACTCCTATGTCCTGAATGGTTTTGCCTAGATTTTCTTCTAGGGTTTTTATGGTGCCAGGTCTTATGTTTAAGTCTTTAATCCATCTGGAGTTAATTTTAGTGTAAGGTGTCAGGAAGGGGTCCAGTTTCTGCTTTCTGCACATGGCTAGCCAGTTTTCCCAACACCATTTATTAAACAGGGAATCCTTTCCCATTGCTTGTTTTTGTCTGGTTTATCAAAGATTATATGGTTGTAGATATGTTGTGTTGCCTCCGATGCCTCTGTTCTGTTCCATTGGTCTATATCTCTGTTTTGGTACCAGTACCATGCTGTTTTGATTACTGTAGCCTTGTAGTATAGTTTGAAGTCTGGTAGTGTGATGCCTCCGCTGTGTTCTTTTTGCTTAGAATTGACTTGGCTATGCGGGCTCTCTTTTGGTTCCATATGAAGTTCATGGTGGTTTTTTCCAGTTCTGTGAAGAAATTCAATGGTAGTTTGATGGGGATAGCATTGATTGTAAATTACTTTGGGCAGTATAGCCATTTTCACGATATTGATTCTTCCTAACCATGAACATGGAATGTTTCTCCATCTGTTTGTGTCCTCTTATTTCGTTGAGCAGTGGTTTGTAGTTTTCCTTGAAGAGGTCCCTTACATTCCTTGTGAGTTGTATTCCTAGGTATTTTATTTTCTTTGTAGCAATTGTGAATGGCAGTTCGTTCTTGATTTGGTTCTCTTTAAGTCTGTTATTGGTGTATAGGAATGCTTGTGATTTTTGCACATTGATTTTATATCCTGAGACTTTGCTGAAGTTGCTTATCAGTTTCAGGAGTTTTTGGGCTGAGGTGATGGAGTCTTCTAGGTATACTATCATGTCGTCTGCAAATAGAGACAATTTGGCTTCCACCTTTCCTATTTGAATACCCTTTATTTCTTTTTCTTGCCTGATTGCTCTGGCTAGAACTTCCAGTACTATGTTGAATAGGAGTGGTGAGAGAGGGCATCCTTGTCTAGTGCCGGATTTCAAAGGGAATGCTTCCAGTTTTTGCCCATTAAGTATGATATTGGCTGTTGGTTTGTCATAAATAGCTTTTATTACTTTGAGATATGTTCCATCAATACCAAGTTTATTGAGGGTTTTTAGCATAAAGGGCTGTTGAATTTTGTCAAATGCCTTCTCTGCATCAATTGAGATAATCATGTGGTTTTTGTTTTTGCTTCTGTTTATGTGGTGAATTACATTTATAGACTTGCGTATGTTGAACCAGCCTTGCATCCCCGGGATGAATCCTACTTGATCATGATGGATAAGTTTTTAATGTGCTGTTGCAATCGGTTTGCCAGTATTTTATTGAAGATTTTTGCATCTATGTTCATCATGGATATTGGCCTGAAGTTTTCTTTTTCTTGTTGAGTCTCTGCCGGTTTTGGTATCAGGATGATGTTGGTCTCATAAAATGATTTGGGAAGGGTTCCTCTTTTGGATTATTTGGAATAGTTTCAGAAGGAATGGTACCAGATCCTCTTGTGTGTCTGGTAGAATTCAGCTGTGAACCCATCTGGACCTGGGCTTTTTTGTGTGGTAGGTTTAATTGCTGCCTCAACTTCAGACCTTGTTATTGGTCTATTCATAGTTTCGGCTTCCTCCTGGTTTAGGCTTGGGAGGACACAGGTGCCCAGGAATTTATTTTCTGTGCAAGAGAAAGAAATGAGTCAAGAATTCCAGTGTCTTGGCCTGAGCACCTGGAAAGATTGGGTTGCCATGTACTGAGAGTTGGAAGTTTGTGGAAGGAACAGGGTTAGGGAGACCCCAGTTACCCCATGGGCTCTATTCTGGAAAGATGTCTTGTGAACAGTTTACATTTAATTGTTTCGAAAATTTGCTTTTGGAATTATAGACTTTACTCTTCATTTTACTCTGACTTGTAAATGGGATGAAGGGAATGGAACTCAAAAGAATCCCAGCACATGAGAGTGCCGAGATTGCCAAAATATAACTGTAGACTGCGTTGGAGGGGCTTACGTGTGTGGTTTGCTTATTCATACCATAGTTTATCCAACCTTTCGTAGATGTTTAGTTTCTTTCTGATTTTTAATCATTATGAAAAATGACATTAAGATCCATTGCACATGTCTCATTTAAAATGAGATATGGATATATAGTTTAGGGCCATTTCTATTAGTTTTCACGTGAAATACTGATTCATATATTTTGCCCATGTTTTTCTATTAGGTCATTTATATTTATCTTAATGTCTCATAGAAGCTCTTTTCATGCTTTGTTTATTAGATATACATTCATGCATAATTAAACATAAAAGATTAAAAGAAAATACAGGAAAATATTTTGATAATCTTGAGTGGGGAAGGCTTCCAGATCACATAATAGCAGGTTGGACACCACTTCAGTCAGGCTGGATGTGCTCAAAGCATGCTGGGAAGCCCTGGCTGGGGTGGCTCCCGATCTGCTGTCTCCATAGCTAAGGGCAGGCGTTAGAGTGGAAACAGCGATCAAAGTCAGTTTCCTTCCCTTGCAGAGCAGCCCCTCTGTTTACTTGTCTGTCTCCCTCCCTGAGCGCCTTGCTCAGCGCTGTCTCCCCAGGGCCTTGCAATGCACTACATCAAAGTCGGGGTTCCTTCCCTTGTTGGTCATGCCCAGTGCCTGAAAACACAGTGTCTTCCTGCCAAGTAGAGCCTTATAAGAACATCCCACTGACCTGCAAAGTGTGTGGGCGAAAACCTTCCCCGCCTCCCTCTCAGGCCCTGCGCTTCCCTCTGTTACAACAGCAGCGTGCTGCCCTGTGATTATTTGTTTGACTTACTCATACTTGTAGTCTTCCACTGTAGACTTTCTATCCAAGTAATTCAGCCTATTTTGCCTTCTTTGTGCATAAGAATGTCACCATGCTCTAGACCAAGATAAAGCTTTGGCTATTACTTACTAAAAGACAACAGCAGCAAAGAGGGATGGCTGCTTTTTTGTACCCTCACATGCCTCCTTCTCTTTAGTTATTTCACCACTAAGTCATGACTTCCTGTTAGAGGCTTCCAGTTCTGGCAGTATTTGGTTCCTATTTCACAAGAAGCCAGTCTGTTACATTGTGGCTTTTAGTGCTAACAAGAACTCAGTGGTTTAGGGTCTTTGGCCACGAGAACAGTATAATTAGAAGTTAAACTGAGGTTTAAACAGTAATTTAACCCCACCCAAATTTTCACACCAAATGAGTTCTAACATCGCCTTGCCAAAGAAAAGGTACACTTTTCAGAGTGTTAGACCCTAAAATGTTAGACTGATCAACATTATAAGTAAATATAAGAGATGAAAATTATTGTCAGATTATTACCTACAGGACAGATAACTGACTCAGAAAGTCTTTAGATTTGACATCTCTTGAGATTTAAAAAACATAACTCTCATACTCTTGAAACTATTTAGGCACAGAAAAAGATGCCAATTTCTTTAGTTTATTGTATTATGTTAATATGAACCTGATACCAAACATTACAGAATAAAAAAGAAAATTATAGATCACTCTCACTTAATGTAGATATGACAGATGAAATTTAGCTGTGTTGTATTTAAATATAAAGAAAATGAAATAATATAATTTCTAGAAGGGGCAATGTTACTGAGTCTCAATCTAATCTTGGGGTTTCGAAAACCTTTCTAAACATGATAGCAGAGGAAAAACTACAAAGAAAGAGACATGACTTTTGCTACATGAAAATAAAACATATCTGTTTGCTCATTTATTTATTCAATCAGTTCTCCAACAAATAATCTACTGACTGTTTTCTATATGCTGAACACTATTTTAGGTACTTCAAAAACAGTATCAACTTATGAGTCAAATAACCAAAATGTGAAAGTTTTTCACATCATACAAGGCAAGCAAACAGTTCAGATCCTTCACCTTTATGAGTAATCTTTATCAATTATTAGAAAAAGATCAGCATTGCAATTGGAAAATGGGCAAAATACATGAACAGCAGGTCACACAGATGGTTCACAGCAGTTCACAAAGGGACACGACACATAAAAAATAACATCCAACCTCGTTGGACATCAGACCAGTACAAATTTAAATGAGATACTCTTTTGCTTTGGCCTATGTGATTGCCAGAGCTTAAAAAGAAGTTTCTGAGAAAGATGGCAGAAAGTAATAGAGATCGATGAGTATATATATATATATATATGCAAACATATAACTCCCCTCCATGAAAGTCACCAAAAGAGATGAAAATAATCCAAAATCTACAAGGAAGGGCCAGCCAACTCATGAAAATACCCTAGGTAAGTTATAGATTTTGTCTCCCTTTGGGGACAGTACAGTTTTGACAAAGTAAGAAAATGATTTCCCAAGGATTCTAGTGAAAAATCTTGAACTGAGAGAAGAGAAAATTAGGGTTTGAGGGAAGAGGAAGCATGCAGTGTTTGCCTACGACAGGGAGAGAGAAAGTGGGGACCAGGGAGCATCTTGGGCCGAGGCTCAATTTAGGTGAGTGCTCATACATTGAATTGAAAATGAGACTAGTTAGTGTTATATCTGAGTGTGCTTACTGACACGTTCTGGAGCAGTGCTCACTGATTTTGTCAGCAAATGTTTTCTGAACCCTGACTTACACATGTATTCTTAGGAGGAAAGAAGGGGCCTTTGGGTCAGCAATGACGAAACCAAGAGAATTTGTCTGGAACTATAAACAATAATGGGTTCTTCATTCTAGTAGATGTGCTTTCAGCCAAGCAAGTAATGAAACCAAGTTGAAATTGAGAATGTTCGTTTCTTACCCAGGTACCTGGGGATAAGCTGGCAGGCAGATGCCCTCTGGGGTCTTAGCTTCACCCACGCTGAAACGGGAGCTTAAGTCAACACTGGCGCCCTGTGGTCTCTGATGGAGCAGCTTCTATTGACTCAAGGGACTCAAAAGTGGTTTTGGTTACTTCCTCCAGCCCAATGAGTACTTAGAACTGATGAACCACCCAGAAAAAACTCATTTGGGGCTGTAGCTGACTGCTGGATTTCCCACCTACCCTGGGGTGCTGGGACCCCGTCTAGAATGGCTCACTCCTTCGCCTGTCATCTCTTTTCTTCCCTACCACCCTTAGACTCACACATAACACTTAGGTGTTTCAAGCATTTCTACTTTTTAGGAATTTATATATTGTTGGAAAGACTTCCCAGCTGCCAGTATTACATAAATGTCCACCTCTATTTTTTCAGTACTGTAAGTTTCTTTATTTCAATGTAAATGTTTAATCCAGGAAGAATTTATTTTTATTGTATGTGGAATGAGATAAGGATTCATTAATTAACTCAGCAAGATTTACTGAGTCCCTGTTAGGCACCAGGCACTGTTGGGACATTTGAGAAAGACTTTCTTCAGTATTAAACATCAGATTGTATTATGTCCAGTAACACAAGAGATAAGGTTTTCTTAATGCTTTTCAAATTAATGTATTTTAGGAAAAAGAACAGGAGAACCTCCTACTAGGCCATGAGCTCATCTTTACAAAATGATGTTGTATTTTCTTCTCCCCTAGACTTTTTCACCTGAATACACAGTCTTCCACGATCCCAGTCAATTCAGCTCATGCTTTTCTTCAGGTGGAATGAGGTTCCTCTTTGACTCCTCACCCACTGCTCAGTCTTCTGATGTGCTATAAGCTCTTTGACCTACATAGTTCCAGTCAGTGGATGACAGCTTCTCGACATCACTCATAGACTGTGATTAGGAACCAGATCCAAGCAGATGATCTGATTTCAAGGCCACCTTGGCTGCATATTCGCTCTTGCCATTAGGCAACTTGCTCAACCACTCTGTGCCTCAATTTCTGCATATGCATAGAATGCCCTAAAAAGAATTTTACCTCATATGGGGTCTGTGTGAGCATATACATGTTTTTCTGTGCACTCAGCTTGTGCAGCGGAGAATGTCCCTAGGGGACACCCATGGGTGTGAGGGTAACATTTTTTCATTATGTTTTTGTGGGAAAATAGACATAACATAATATTGACCATTTTAATCATGTGCAAGGGGACAGTTCAGTGGCATTAACTACTGTACCTTCATAATGTTGTGTAACCATCACCACTATTATACCTAACACTTTGGAATTATTCTTACATTTTGCAAGTACTTCTGCTTAGAAGAGCCTCCTCTCAAGTACATTGGTCTCACGCAACTGGTGAGCTCAGCTGCGCTGTCACTTCCTCTATATTGTACCTTCCTTGATCCTCCTACCAGACTTGATTACCTCCTTCATGTTTCCACTGCACCTCAGACACTTAATGTATCACAGAACTTACCAGAGTTTAAAATAACTTTATTCCTGAGTTGCGTTTGCTCCATATATGTTTCAACCCATAATTTTGCATCCTGATCCTGACCTAACATTGGTGACCCTCCTACGTTTGTAAACACCTGCAAATTTGGTTAGCTGGTCTTAATGACCTCTAAGATTCTGCCACACAAGAAATAAGAAACTAGCCAGGATATTCAGTGGCACTTTGGTTGACAATACATGAGGAAGGTCAAGTCCATGTCATGTAGTGTGGCTGTGCTTGAACACAGCCCTCTTGGCATGCTTATCTTTGCTGAACGTTTCTCCTCAGGATTCTTCCTTCCAAGGCCCACCATACCGTAGAGATACAGGACTTTTCTGCTTCTGTTGACAAGTTATGGAAGCAGATCCTGTAAGCCAGGCCATCTTCAGGACAATCACAGGAAGTTATTCCATGTCTTGGACAAGTCCCAACTCTATCTGGCAGGGAGCAGAAGGTTACAGGCCATCAGGCTGAAAGGTCACCAGCAATCCCAGGGCTACTGGCACTGAGCCAGGCCAGAGAGACGTGTGTAACCTGCTCCTGGAAATTCCCAACCCCCTGCGTTTGGGCCCTATGGCTTTTGTGGCCCGCCTTGGCAAGGAAGTAGAAGGCAGGGGGAAAGGGCCCTCTTGAGTAAAGCTCAGCAAAAAAAAAAAAAAAAAGAAAGAAAGAAAAATAACCACATTTCTGTTTCTTTAATGATGCTTACCTTTTGGAACACGTAAACACCCCCGAAGCCTCATGAGTGCACTCAAGGTATAGCTGCTAGGATTAGAACAGGGGCTCAGTTTAGAGGAGCAGGCCTTAGGAAGTTACCAAAAATCTCTAAGTTGTTACCAAATGCTTTATTTCATTTCATGTTCTGGGACCACATCCAAGATTCCTCGGGGCTTTGCAAGTGGCACTCAGTAATTGAGTTGTTAGGTTTTGTAAACAGTAACTAGAATCTACTAAGTATATATCAATAGCAACACAAGAACAAGGAAAACATGGTAGGGAAAGTTGTCCATAGTCAGAGGAACAGGGATGAGGACGCTGTCAAAGGAAATGAAAAGTCAGTAAATCCCACAAGAGCAGGTCTTATTCCTCTTTCCTTTTCTCCCCTCTGTGTCTTCTGGACCCAAAGAATGTTTGTACATGAAGGGACAAAAATATCCAACTTTGGAATACAGAGCTAAATCAGAGGAAGTAACTTTGAGAGTTCCATGTGATAGAACAGTGCTGAAAGTGCTCTAGCACATGACTGATTTCCTGCTAAAGTCCTAAGCTGTCTTGAAGGGTCACCAACCAACTTCAACAGGCACATACCCTGTCCTTACTGTGGCCCTGTTTTCTCTCTTCTTTAATTTCAAATAATTTGAAACAATGTTCTTGAATACGGAATGGGGAGTCATGGGTTCAGATTCACCGTGACTCAGTGAGCAAGCCACTTCATCTGTCTAAGTACCAGTTTCTTTTTCTGGAAAATGAGGATAGTAGCTGCGTTGACCACTCCACAAGATTAGGAATGTAAGTTGATAAAAACTTGTAGGAGAAAGAAATGTCATCAGTGAAAGGTCATTTACCCTTGTTCCATGAGGCCTTGAGAGCCTGTTACATAATAGTATTATCTGCTAATTGAAAACCAGAAGCCTGTAATTCAGTCTGAATCCTTTCCTCTCCCTGGTGGCCCACATGTATTTGGTTACCCGGTCCTATTAATTCTCCGTGCAACTTGTCTTCTGTCATCTATAGCCACATCACTGGCTTCATCTTCCATCGCTCCAAACCTCCTGGCAGTTACGAACTCATCCAGGTGGCACTCATTAACAGCATTTGGACCAGTTCTTGGTTCACTGCACTAAGCATCATAGGAGCAGGGCCTAGGTCATATTCATTGCTGTTTCTCTTGCACACATCGCGGGGCTTGGTTCACAGTAGGCACCGCATAAATGTCTTTTCACAAGAGCATTGAGTCCATTTACATTTAAAGTAATTACGGATGCCTTTGGATTGAAGTCAATCATCTTATTGTGCTTTTTATTTGCCCTATCTTTTCTAGGTTTCTTTTTCTGTACTTTTAAAATTTCCTTGGGATTGAGTATCTTTTTGTAAACTTACTATTTTGAAATCACTAGATTCACAGGAAGTTGTAAAGAAATGTCTAGGAGACCAGTGCACCTTTTCCCCCAATTCTCTCAGTGTCGCCATCTAGCACAATTCTAGTTTGGTCTCACAGCCAGCAAATGACATTGATACCTTTTAAGAGCAGCTGTAGGGTTTCATCCTTTGCACGTAAATGTGTGTGCATGTGTAGCTCTGTGTGATTTCATCACCTTTATAGATTCATGTACCCACCACTGAAACCACTACTGAACTGTTCCATTACGTGCCCCTTTATAGGCACACCCACTTCAGTCAGTCATTCCGTCCACAACAACACACTGAGTATGTATTGTATGCCCAGACTGTTTAAGATGTTGGAGGTACTTTTAGAGACCAAGATGAGCAACGTCCCTGCCTTCACAGAGCATACATTCTAGGTCAGCATAGACTAAGGTCCCAGGGTAAGTTGGGCCCAGTTGCTGTTCACTGGATGTGGCTTGGTTTCCAGGGTTTCTGTGTTCTACCTGTAACTCCAGCTGCTCCAAAAGCTAGTTCCATTTCCAGCTTCACACCAATTTACATTCAGCTTGAAAACCTTTCACAGTTGGTTCAGGTAGGTTCTTAGCAACATTTTTTTTTTCTCCTTGTTGTCTTCTGATCTGAGGCATCTCCTATACCCTGGTCAATAAGGCAAAGAAGGAGACCACACCTGTAAGCAATCAGAGCAATCAAAATCTGAGCACCAAAATCCTGGCATGCTAGACGCTCTTGGCCAGGACAGTATGAAGCACATCCATGGGTTAGGAGGGGAGAGGCCCACACAGTTCCTTTTGGCAGGTTCGGTCATAAAGTGCCATTGCTGAAATGATAGCAGTACTGAAGGATCAAAACATAGAGCTCTAAATGCAAATAGATATAGCTTCTGCTCCCTCAGTCTGACTTGGAAAGCCTGACTCTGAAGGCAGGTTGTTGATCCATCCTGTGCACATGTGAAGGAAATGATTTCATAGCTTTGGGATTTCACCACTGCAGAGGGGGCAGGGTGCCAATTCTGCTGAAACAAAGGGACAGTAATCACTCTCACCAGAAAAGTAGTTTAAATCAGAGGTGTCTCTTTACAGCCTCAGAGACTTTCAGGATGTTTCTCAGTTCATTTCTCTGTCTTCTGACAATGGATACAATCCAGGCGGGCCACTTCAATTTTATTGGAGTGAATTCTAGAGCCAAAGAAGTGAAACTTGCTATAACCCAGCCAGGTTTATTTTACTGTGCAAGTAGAATTGAGTGCAGGAGGAACGTGCCCAAACTTCTAAGCCTTGTTTGTTGTTCAGTTTAATCCTGGACAACATGCTGTAATATCTGGATACCATATTTGCTGGTTTTGAGTTAGAACTCTGGTATGACGCCTTGCCTGACAGCCAAAATTCTAGCATAGAGACCATCTATCTGGGTCACCATTACATCTCCAGCTCCTAGCACATACATTTGTGATGAGTAAATTCTGGTGATATAAACCACAACACTAGTCTATGATATGAAATCACGTGTGGAATTCATTCATTCAACAAGTATTTACTGAGCAACTATTCTGTGCCAGGCACTACTACACCCAGAGAATAAAACAGTGATCAGGACAGATGAGGTCTCTACTGTCCACTTCAGTATGGATGGTCTGAGAGGGTCTCTCTGAGATGTGACAATTAAGTTCAGGTCTCAGTGACAGGAAGCAGAAAGAGATCTGCATGACAGCCATGCAAAGATCTGTGTGAAAGAGTATTCCACAAAGAAGTAACAAGTAGGGGAAAGGTCCCAAGATGGAGAGAAAATTCTATATGTTCAGGAACAGCAAAAAGACCAGTGTGGCAGAGCAAGGAGTGGCTGAGATGTAAAGCGGGAGAGATAGGCAAAGCCAGTTAATGTGGGATGGTCCAGGCTAGGTGAAAGAGTTTGGGTTTTGTTATTAATATATTGGGAAGCTTTTGGAGGGTGTTAACCAAGGGAATGGCATGATCTGATTTGAAAATGTTATCGACTTCTCTGTTAAGAATGAATTTATGGGGGGAGTTGAGAGTGCATGTGGGAAGACAAGAGGTTGTGGGGTAGGGGTGGTGCATGGGGAGAAGTGGATTGAATTGGAATGTTTTGAAAGTAGAGTCCACAGAACTCACTAGTGGTTTTGATGTGGAGAGTGGAACCAAAAATCACTCCCAGGTTTTTGTATTTAGAAAATGGTACCATCGGGAGGTATTGGGAGAGGAGTGGGTTAAGTGGGCATGAAATGAAAGCTGCATTTTGGCCACGTTAAGTTTGAGAGATCTCTTAGATATGTAAGTGGAGATGGTTAATTGGTTGGCTATATAGGTCTGAAGTTCATAGGAAAGATCCAGATTGGAAACCTAAGTCTGTAAACCATCATCAAATAGATGGTAGTTAAGGGAAATGCATGTTTCTGACTAAAGAAGTCCATCTATCTCTAAATCACAGTCTTTTCTTCCCTTTCTTTGATCACTTTTATGCATCATAATCTACAGAGGTGCTTGCTAAAACACACATTCCTGGTCCCTAAGTCAGGCCTGGTGAATTAGGATCTCTGGAGGTGAGGTCCAGGAATGTGCATTTTTAACACATCTCTGGGTGATTCTGGTTATTCCTCTCTTCCCAGGCTTTTCTATCTGTGCTTCAGGTTTGCCAGTCACTTCTTCAGTGTCTAAGATGTTATTGTGCCCAGCTAGTGTGTTATTTTTGTTCTTGTCTGTAGCTTCCATTTCTCTCATTATGTTCATATTTTCCTTTAAATCTCAAATATTATAATAGCTGTTTTAAAATCTGCCTATTCTATCATTTCTGTCATTTTTAGGCTGCTTTCTATTGACTGATTTTTCCTTTGGATATGAGTCATATTTTTATGCTTCTTTGCATACTTAGTAATTTATTGGATGTTTTCATTGAAAATATTATGTTGTTTAGTGTCTCTGCTTTTGTCTTTCATTAGAGTGTTGAACTTTGTTTGGGCCAGCAATTCAGTAACTTGCTGATGAGCTTGATCATTCTTTTTACGCTTTCTTAGAGCAAGTCTAGAGCAGCCTGTACTCTAGGGCTAGTTTGGCCTTACTCCTACTTCTAACTAGAAAACTAGACCAAATAAATTTATGAAATAGACATTAGATGGCAGTCAGTGCCCTGATCAGCTTGGCAGAGTGAAACCCCATGAGTGAATCCTAAAACAACTACTGAAGGCTCCCAAAGAAAACAACTGCCAGAGCTCACACAGGACTGGGAGATGTTTGAGTGCTGATCAGCCATAATGGAGAGACCCGGAACATTCAATAGAGACTCAAGAAAGGCAGTTGTTTTCTTTGGGAGCCTTCAGTATTCAGCCAAAGTCTCATGGGGAAACATATGTAGATTTCTAGAGCTTGTTCTGTACATAGCTGTGTTTTCTGTGGTCCTTTATCCTGCAAATTCTAGCCACCTCAACCACCCAGAACTCCAATCTCTGTTTTCTCAACTCTGCAAGATGGCCACAGTTGAGAAAGTGCTTACAGGATGAAAGCCAAGCTGATCAGGGGCTCACCTCTTTTCTTTCCTTTTTATAGAAGCCACAGCCCTGCACTGACTGCCATCTAATGTCTATTTCATAAATTTATTTGGTCTAGTTTTCTAGTTGGTTTTATGGGTACGGGGTAAGTTCAGTGCCCAGTACACTGATGTGGCTGGAAGTGGAAGTCCTTCTAGGTAATTCAGATGCATAACAAAGGTTGCAGAGTACATTCGTTTCCTGAGGCTGCTGTAACAGCGTACCACAGACTGGGTGACTTAGACAAGAGAAGTGTATTATAGTCTCACGATTCTGTCAGCAGGTTTGATTCCTTCTCAAGGCTGTGACAGAAGGATGTGTTCCAGGCTTCTCTCCTTGACTTTTAGATAACCATCTTCTCCATTTGTCTTTTCACAATGTCTTCCTTTTATATATCTCTGTGTTCCAATTTCCCCTTTTTATGAAGACACCAGTCATATTTGATTATGACCTCACTATAACTTGCTAAAGACTATTTCCATATAAGATTATATTTGGAGATACTAGGGTCTTAGGACTTTAACATATGAATTTGGGGGGAGTGACACCTGCCATTGCACAGGACCCACTCCATTAAGAAACAAACTTGGAGATGTTTGTTAACCGTGAAATCAGCAAGTTGGATGATTTTAAGATGAGAACAATGCATAGCTTTTACTCTCAGAAGAATGGGATTAAACTGTTCTCTAACAATTCCATAAAAACTAACAAACCTGTGACCTAGACACACCTTCCTGGAGGAGATCAGTTTTAGTTTTCCTCAGATTCTAGAAATGAACACAAACATCTTTCCACAAGGTTACAGGATATTGCAGGGTTTTGTTGTTAGAGATGATACTGGTCAGGTGGTAATGAGTCAGCTTGGTTGCTGTGGCAGGAAAGGCTGATGGGAAATGGATCTTTTGATGGTCAGAGCTGGAAAAGCTCTCGGATCTCATCATTGTATCGTACGGGGACATGGGCACCAGAAAGGGAGAAGCAATTTCCCCAGGGCAACTGATGCCATGAGCCCTGGGAGCCAATAATCACATTGTCATTTTATTTTATTTTTATTTTTAATTTATTTCGTGACATGAAGTCTCACTCTGTCACCCAGGCTGGAGTGCAGTGGCCCAACCTCAGCTTACTGCAACCTCTGCCTCCCGGGTTCAAGCGATTCTGTGCCTCGGCCTCCTGAGTAGTTGGGATTACAGGCACACAGCACCACACCTGGCAAATTTTTGTATTTTTAATAGGGGGTTTCACCATTTTGACCAGGCTGGTCTCGAACTCCTGACTTCAAGTGATCCACCCACCTCTGCCTCCCAAAGTGCTGGCCTAACAGTTGTGAGCCACCACAGCCAACCCACATTGTCATTTTATAAGTTACTTTTACATTGATAATGTTTTGCCATTGTTTCTCATTGGTTCACTACAATTATACCATAAGGGCGAAAAAGCAGGGTTTACTATTTCCATTTACAGATGACAGGACTGAGGTTTGGAGAAGTTGAGCTACTTAAAGTTACACAGAAAGTCAAAAGTAGAATCAGAATTCAAATTCAGACTTTCAATTCAGTGCCTTCCCCAACCCCCATCTTTGTACTCCATTTCTCCAAGTTACAGATACTTGTTTGCATAATGATTCTGCTTTCTAGATCCTCTTGACCCAGGGTCATCTTCACAGTCTATCCTGAACTCTTGACCTCACCTTTTTCCATCTTGGCTTCCTAAGCTGCTCATAACCTACCCAGCAGAGAAGGCCTGAGGAGAGAATGACAAGTCCAGTGCATCTACTTCAAGCCAGCAATCCTGCAATTTTATGTTTGCGTAAAATGCAAACATCTCAGTGAGAAGAGAAGGGAGCCCTCAGGTCCTAACATCCTCATACCCTCTATTCTGAAGTGTTCACCTTCATCTTTTGTACTCTTTACTTCCTGACCCATCTCTGAACTTCTTAGGTTCAGACCCTTCCATTTATACTCTGACACCCCCTCCTCACATATGGTAGTTGATGCTGGACATTGAGCACAAACCTCTGCTTTCCTTCCTCATCCTGTGAGCTTACCCTTTTTCTTTACAGGCACAATGTCTGGCATATAGTAGACACTTGGTAAATATTGATTGAATGAATCCACAAATGTGCCCTGTCCAGAGGAATTGTTTTAAAATATTTTTATCATAAAAGAAAACATAAATATTGCAAACCACATAAAACACATGTAAGGCTTAATAAATTATTATTAGGTGAGTCCCCTTATAATCACCAACTAATGGAAAAATACAACTTTGCCACCCACAGCAGAAGTCCCTCCATGTGCCCTTCTTGACCATAACCTCTTTCTTCTCCCCATAAATAACTAGTATCCTGACTTCTATAGAAATATCTTCTTTACATTTTTAATGTTTTTATCACTCAAATAAGTATCTGCTAGGCACACTTAAAAATTCTGATGTGTCTTTTAACTATCATTTAATCTATAGATCTCTCCTCTGTCCTTTTTTCTTTTCTTTTTAAAAATAAACTTTATTGCATATAATTTGGAGTTTACAGCATGATCTTATAGGATACCTATGGATAGTAAATGGTTACCATAGTGAAGTAAATTAACATATAATCTCACATGTTTATTTTTTGTGTGTCAATAGCAGCAACAATCCACTTATTTCACAGAAATCCCTAACACAATTGCATTAGCTGCAGTCCCCATGCTGTGTGTCGGATCTCTAGATTTGCTCCTCCCACCCAATCCCTCATAACCAGTTTTATTTCTTTATATTTATAAATATACCACTGTATACTTGACTTTTTTCCCCCCACATATAAGAGAGATAATTCAGTACTTGTCTTTCTGTATCTGGCCTGTTTCACTTACCATAATGTCCTCTAGATCCATCTATGTTTTGGCAAATAGCAGGATCTGCTTCCTTTTTAAAGATGAATAATATTTCATAGTGTGACGTGATGCACATACCACAATATCTTTATCTACTTATCTGTCAACAGACACCTAGGCTGTTTCCATATCTTGGCTATTGTAAATTAATGCTGCCCTGATCATGGGTCTTCTAATTTCAACTTCCTTAGGAACCTCCACAGTGTTTTCCATAAAGGTTATATGAATCTTCATTCCCACCAACAGTATACTATGGTTTCCTTTTGTACACACCCGCATCAACACTTATTATCTCTTGTCTTTTTGATAGTAGCCATTCTAATCAATATGATGCAATATTTCATTGTGGTTTTCATTTGCATTTCCTTGGTGATTAGTGATGTTGAGCACCTTTTCATATACCTGTTGCTATACTTGAATGTGTCCTCCAAAGTTCATGTGTTGGAAACTTAGTCCCTGATGCAACAGTGTTAGGAGGTGGGACCTTTAAGTGGTGATTAGGTCATGAGGACAGTCCTCATGAGTGGGTTAATGTCAGTGTCAAAAGAGTGGGTTTGTTATCGAGAGAGTGGGTTTGTTCTAAAAGTGAGTTCAGCATTCTTTTGCTCTTGCGTGTACTCACTTGCCCTTCTGCCTTCTGCTATGGGGTGATACAGCAAGCAGACTCTCACCAGATGCTGAGCAGATGCTGGTGCCATGCCTTTGGACTTCCCAGTCTCCAGAACCATGAGCAAAATAAACTAATGATATTGTTTATAAATTATCCAATCTCAGATATTTGGTTATGGCCAAAGAAAATGGACTGAGATATCTGCTAGGCATATTTTTTTTTTTTTTGAGATGGAGTCTTGCTCTATCACCAGGCTGGAGTGCAGTGGCATGATCCTGGCTCACTGCAACTTCCATTTTCCAGTTTCAAGCAATTCTCCTGCCTCAGCCTCCCAAGTAGCTGGGACTGTAGACATGCACCACCATGCCCGGCTAATTTTTTGTGTATATTTTTAGTAGGGACGGGGTTTCACCATGTTGGCCAGGATTAATTGTTACTCTAATGTCATTATGCAGCATATGAATTATTTCATATATGGCTAGTGGTAGCCTCTTCAGGTTAGTTCCCGAGTCCTTTTAACATGACCCTCATCATTCCTTGTGGCCTTGTTTCATTGAACAAAGCTTCACTTTGGTGCTGGCAGACTGACTGCTTTCAGGGGTTTGTCACATGTCTTCCACTTTCCAGAAGCATGTAAGCGTGGTGGTACAGAACTGTATGTAGCCTCTGGGTTTACCTACTTAGCAAAGAGCTCCAAGAACACCTCATTTCTGCTTTTGCATAATCACAACTCTTAGGTAGAGATTTAAAAACTAAGGAAGGGCACACTGGCAATTTTGCGTGATTTAGCATCAGAACTATGCTACATCCTATTCAAGTTACCGTGTGACTGTTCTTTTTCCTTTCCATCGTCATGCCTGCCTTCCAGCCCTGCTGAACTACTTACACAAAGTGTTGAGCTTTTCCACCTTAATGCCTTTGTACATGCTACTTCCTCCTGCCCCACTTCAGCCTCAGTTTAGTCATCACTTCTTCCTGGAAGCCTCCCCAGACAACTGATCTGAAAGAGATGTGTCTTTTGTGTGTTCCCATAGCATTGTGGTTTTGCCTTATCGCACCTATCTCACTGACTGCAATTGTCTGCTTATCCATCCGCTCACTCCCTTGTTACCCATGAGACTGTGAGTGGCAGGGCCTGTGGCTTGCTCACTTCATCTTCCCCAGTGTCTGCACAGTGTCCAGCATATTAGTAGGCTATAAACAGGTAATTGTTGAATGAATGGATGAAGCCCAAACTTTTTCATGTCACTCTCCCCATTGCATTCCCACCACTCTTGGTTCATTCTGCTGCTAGACCGCTCACTACCCTGAGTTGAAATCTACCAATATCATACTTCTACCCATCTCCCTCTCCCAGCTAGAGAGTGAGGACTTTTAGGGACCAGCTCTAATCCCCTTTTCTATCTTCATTGTCAAGCATGATGCATAGCGCAGAGTAGGCACTCAGTAAATAAACTCTTGGTGTTACTTCTCTTCCAACATCATTATTAAAAGATAAGAAATCTATTGTCTTCATAATACTAAGAGTGGTTAATGTTAAACTTATTTCTGTGCTCAGTTTGACTTCCTCTTTTAGAATCATTTTAGGGAAGTGCAACAAAGTTCCTCTTTACATTTCCCCCACCAAAGTGGCCTTTAGAAACTTTGGAGCACCCCATGCCCCTCCCCATGAAGGCTTTCCTCAGCAGGCACACATGGCATTCTGTCATCCCCTGAGCCCCTTCCCTGGGCTCACCCCATCTCAGAGAACACTAGGTCTAGGCCTTATGTTCCTGTTTGCCTCAGTTCTTGCCAGAAGTCCAAGTTTCACATTTCCCACGCTCCAAACCCAACAGCAAGACTCGAGAGCAAAAATATGGCATTGGATGGGAGTGGAGCCACGAACATACAAACATGCTGTTATTTCTCCTGTCTTAAAACTACGGACTTAATCACACCACCTTTTTTGTCTCCTGAGTTTTGTCTCCTTGTTTGACTCATGGCCAGACCTCTTCTCAAAGCTTTCTACTGTCTGTAAAAGCAGGAGCAAGCCAGGGTTCACGTGCCCCAACCTGACATGGAGTGATTGCCACAGTCCTGGAAGGGCTTTTATTCTGAGGCATAATTGGAGGTCAGTGCTTATTTGGAATCTCTGCCATCTCAGATTCATGTTCTCTGAGCAGGGAGGGAGCTGAGAATACTCCAAATAGTGTCTTTTCCTTTTTTCCTGGCCTCTTGGTCAAAGCTGGTGGGCTTAAAAAGTATCAGGCATAGATGAAGCTAGAGATACAAAAGACTTCCTGTCCCAGGGGTCGCTGTACCTCCTGGCAAAACCCCACACTTCCTGCTGTCACACAGGCCACCGCACGGGAGAGAAAACCACAGAACTATAAATCTCTCCCATGCAACATTTAGTTTCTCCAATGGAAGAGAGCCCGGCAATCAGCCTGTCATCCTTCTCAGAAAGTAAGGATACACTATCCATGCAGGCTGGCCTGCCTGGCCTGATGAACAAAGGGCACCTAAATGTAAGAAGACAAGGAACTCAAACATTTCCTTCTCCTTAGCTCCAGGAGACGGCAAGAAAGTTTACAGATTCAGGGACTCCTTAGGGCTTTGGTCAATTGCAAATACCTATTTCCCCATGCCAACAATCTGCACCCCTTTGTTGCACTGAACCAAGATGGTACTGTCTACATCAAACATTCTAGGTCAGTGGTGAATGGGGAGCATGGTTGAGCTTTACCTGCTCATTTGACCTCCAGGCTAGGCTCTTTCCAAGATTCCTATTCCATTAAGGAAAGTTCCTTTTAGTTTCAAAACAGAAGCACTGATAGTGTTAGGCCCAAAAATCTTGCCATGCCCCACCCCCTACCCCATCTCTAGCCTTTGTAACAAGCAAAACTCATATATTTTCAGATGCTCCCGAGAGGAATTATACCATCCCTGGTTGAGAAACACTTAGAGGGTAAATGCTTAAGAGTCTCCCATGTTAAAAAAAATCCCTTGACCCCAGAGCTTTCCCTCTTTACAGTCAGATGTTTATGAAGAGCTGGCTACACTTCCTCTTTCTACCTTTTTTTTTTTTTGAGACAGAGTCTTGCTCTGTTGCCAGGCACCAGGCTGGAGTGCAATGGCACAATCTTGGCTCACTGCAACCTCCGTCTTCCAGGTTCAAGCAATTCTCCTGCCTCAGCCTCCTGAGTAGCTGGGATTATAGGTGTGCGCCACGACACCCAGCTAATTTTTGTATTTTTTTTAGTAGACATGGGGTTTCACCATGTTGGCCAGGATGGTCTCAATCTCTTGACCTTGTGATCCACCCACCTCGGCCTCCCAAAGTGCTGGCATTACAGGCGTGAGCCGCCACACCCGGCCCTCTACCTTTTTTTTTAAACTTAACATTCATTACCAATCCTTCGACCCAACCTGAGTCACATAGCTAAACAGCTGTAGGAATGCATTTGAACTCAGGTTGGGCACATTACTTAATCTCTCTGAATGTCAATTTTATCAGACATAAGATGGAGATAGTAATAGTTTTAGAGATTACACTAAAGCACTTAGACCAGGGTCTCTGAGAATTCTATTAGTGTTTTAATCATTATTGGGGGTTTTATGGAAGACACCTTCAGATACTGGCAATCCTCTCTCCTCCTCTCCAATGTATATGATTTTTCTTCTTGGCCAGTTGTGTAGAACTTAAATAACAATGTTAGAAGCTACTAGGGCAGTGGTGAGCACTCATGATTTACACCTGATTTTAATGTATGATGTTGGCTTTTAAACTGAGATACATAATAGTAAGAACGCTTCCTTCTAGTTCTTTATCACTAAGATTCTCTTAAAGCCTCAGCATATATTAAATTTGTACTACATTCCTTCACTGCATCAATTGCAATGATTGCATAATTCTGGTTATTCATACTGTGGATGCGAATATCATTACTAGACTCCCCAATCCTGACGCGTCCTTAAAATCATCCAATAAAGCAGACTTGAAGATGGGGACTAGTACTGTAATACAAAGCGTTTCGTCATTAGAATGGCTGATTTGCTTCCTTCCTGCTATCCTTGTCATGACATGGGTTCTTGGCAGAGCCTGAGAAGCAAGAGCAATTGGTCCAGTAACTCCGTATTGAATTGCCTTTCTGCAGGCCTGGCGCAAGCGCTGGTTTGTCCTCCGGCGAGGCCGCATGAGCGGCAACCCCGATGTCTTGGAGTACTACAGGAACAAACACTCCAGCAAGCCCATCCGGGTGATAGACCTCAGCGAGTGTGCAGTGTGGAAGCATGTGGGCCCCAGCTTTGTTCGGAAGGAATTTCAGAATAATTTCGTGTTCATTGTCAAGACTACCTACCGTACGTTCTACCTGGTGGCCAAAACTGAGCAAGAAATGCAGGTGTGGGTGCACAGCATCAGTCAGGTCTGCAACCTTGGCCAGCTGGAGGATAGTGCAGGTAAGAGTGGAGTTGGGGCTTTAAGGGTTACTGTCTGTTTTTCACCATCTGCCACCGAAATATCCACATTCTAACGCTAGGTGGCAATGGAGAGTCAGACTTGTAGCTCCCTCCAGGACAGGCACAGGAGACTGTGCTTCCTGAGAACACATTCCTTTTCTTTTCGTGAACCCGGGCAGCATATTAAGTGAGGCTCTCCAGTAATATTGCTGAGCATTGAGAGCACTCAAATAATAGGAAATGAAGTAATGACATCTCTTTATCCTTGGTACAACGGACAAAGCTTACTTGGAAAGTCGCAGTAAGTTGGTTCTGGCTAGAGCCTTCGTGACCTGGAGAAGTTGGCTCTTTACCAGCCTATTCTCTACCTTCAGCCCTACTAGATAGATCATCATATAGCATGTTATATGTCTCCTCTGTTTCTTTCCTTATCCAGGAGTTATCCTAAAACATATGTACATAATATGTTTCACAATAACCCAAGAGCAACACAAATGAGTAAGGCACCAGACCAAAACTGAAGACCCCTGCCCTGATGTGAAGTTGGAGGAAGCCAAAAAACTCTCCTATGACCCTTTCCGTTCTCTTTCGCCCCCCTCAGGTTTTAGAACCACGTAAGGGCAGAGTCATCTTCATCTGAGAATTACACCCGAAGGCCTTTCTTGTGCCTTTTCACAGAGTGTTTGGTTCTGTCTCCAGCAGCCACGTAGTAGTCAACACATTGTGTGTGTACCCTGGCCAGGAGCTCTGCTGAAAGGCTTTTCTATATTAATTCATCTCATCCTCACAGCAGTTCTATGGCCTATGTGTGGGCATTATTTCCACTTTATAGAAAAGGAAACTTGGAGAAGGCAGGCCATGTAGTAATGGCTATGTAGTGGAGCCTGGATTTGAACACACACAGTTCTGAGTCACCCTGACTCAGGAATACCTGGACTATTAACTTGGTTCAAAGGGGAAATAAAAGCAGGCTTTTCATTGGCTGTTTCTGATCTGGAGTTCTCGTTGGTTCCTGATTCAAATTCATCTTAAGGGCCATGTTCTCAGGTGATGGAGAGAATGTTATGTGTTATGCTCCTTGAGAAATATGGGCTTTTCCAGCCACCACAACACCGAGTTTCTTTCCTTCCCTTTACTTATAACAGTGATTAATCTTCTCTGCTACAAACTAAACTTCAATAAGGGTCTTTGTCTTTTGGCTGTACAGTCAGGGTTAGTGGCATTCTAGGCACATGGTAGATATAATAGGTATTCTATATAGACATAGACCTATATAAACATGTATATATACATACATATATGCACAAGTACGTATGTAACTATATGCATGTACTTGTTATGCATAAAGACATGTGTGTGTGTATACATATGTATGTCCATATGTTTGTTGAGTGAATAAACAACGTTGCAGAGCTGCTGCTGAGGGCCATAAAGAAGCTGTGTGTAGACTAACTACAGATATTTAGGCCAAGAGTGCTGCGTTTTACTCTTAATTGATTGAACACTTTGCTCTTGAAACACTGGCCTTGTTTCCCAGACATTGTTTCGAGCTGGGGAAATGGTCTCCTCCATCAGTACAAACACCAGCTGAGATTCGCATCTTCTGTTTGGCTTCTTTGATGCTGTTTGAGAAAGTTTGAGTGCATGTTATAGCCATTCTTAAACATTAACCTAGGAAATGATTTCTCCAGCAGATTCCATGGAGAGCCTCTCTTACACGCCCTCCTCCCTGCAGCCATCCTCTGCCAGCTCCCTTCATACCGCCCATGCTGCCAGCTCCTCCTTGCCAAGAGATGACCCAAACATTAGTGCTGTAGCCACTGAGGAAACCAGGAGTGAGTCAGAGCTTCTCTTCCTTCCTGATTATCTGGTTTTGTCCAACTGTGAGACTGGAAGACTGCACCATACCAGGTATGCTTATGCCCAGGACTCTGTCTGAGCTGGGCCTCGTCTTGCACAGTCTGTAACTGACATTTCTTCAGTTTGCTTCACCAAATTAGTCCATTTAGCGGTAGCATTTTCTAGTGGGTGTGACTGCTCTCACCTCTCTTCCTGCCAATGTCACGGCAGGGACAGACTGCTATGAACCACTGTGAAAGATGAAGCATGTACTATACTAAACAGAATGAGTCATGTGTGAGTCACTTCTAACCTTGCATTTTCATGTGTATCTGATGCTTAGAGGATGAAAAAATCAACAAACCATTTTTCTTTTGCCACACCAAGGAGTTGGTGTAACTGAGTGTTGTGGAGAGAATGTGGCTATGCAAGTAGCAAGCAAGGTGGTCCTGGGGGGATGGGAGTGATCTAGTCCAACTTACATGCTTTTCTTCCCCAGTCTACCTACCAGATGTGATAGCTGGTCAAACTCAGACCGCTCATTGGAACAGGCTTCATTTGATGACGTTTTCGTTGACTGCCTGCCGCCGCTCCCCTCCAGTCATTTGGTCCACCCATCATGCCATGGCAAGGGAGCTCAGGAGGTACCTTCCTCAAGGCCTCAGGCTGCCCTGATCTGGAGTAGAGAAATCAATGGGCCACCCAGGGACCACTTGTCTTCTTCACCATTGCTGGAAAATTCCTTAAGTTCCACCATTCAGGTAGATAAAAATCAAGGTTCTTTACCCTGTGGAGAAAAAGAAGTAGACATTATGTCCAACACTCCGCCTCCCCGCCCCCCTAAGCCGAGCCATCTCTCTGAGCGGCGCCAAGACGAGTGGAGTGCACACAGTGGCAGCAAGAAGCCAGAGTACACTCTAGTTCCAAGAAGAATCTCTCTCTCTGGTCTAGACAACATGAGAACCTGGAAAGGTAAGTGTTGAGTCCTAAGATTCAGGCATCAAGAAAACCCTGGGTCCTCCTCACTCTTTGTGTCCATGGATGGGGCTGGGTTAGAATTACCTTGATGTAGGCAGCCTGTTAAAAAGCCACATCAGTAGTGTGTACTTGTGTACATATGTGCTTGTCCCTTGCTCAAGCTGGCCTGATCTATTCCTGGATCACCTCCCTCATCCCTCCTTTGAGCCTGGCCACCAGGAGAGACATTTAGATCCCCATAGATGCTGCAATAGGTTGGAACACTGGTCCCTTGTGATGGGCTTCCCACCTGAGTTGAGCTCCTAGTGTTTTTTGGAGTCACTCAGGGATCCAGTTGGTACAAAAGTTGATGTCTTTTGTCTCAGCTCAGTCCCATTCCCTTCTTTGCCTCTCTCTCACATACTTAGAGAGCCCTGAGCCTCATTCATCATCCCACTAAACTTGTTCTTTCCAAATTCTAACTGGCTTACAAAGGGCCCTCCACAGCCCTCTTTTGCCCTTTCTTTTTTTTTTTTATTTTACTTTAACTTCTGGGTACATGTGCAGATCTTGCAGGATTGTTACATAGGCATACACGTGCTATGGTGATTTGCTGCCTCCATCCCCCATCACCTACGTCAGGCATTTCTCCTAATGCTATCCCTCCCCAATCTCCCCACCCCTATTATCCCTCCCTAGCCCCCCACCCCCAACAGACCCCACTGTGTGAAGTTCCCCTCCCTGTGTCCGTGTGCTCTCATTGTTCAACACCCACTTATGAGTGAGAACATTTGGTGTTTGGTTTTCTGTTCTTGTGTCAGTTTGCTGAGAATGATGGTTTCCAGATTCATCCATGTTCCTGAAAAGGACAGGAGCTCATCCTTTTTATGGCTGCATAGTATTCCATGCTGTATATGTGCCACACTTTCTTAATCCAGTCTATCATCGATGGGCATTTGGGTTGGTTCCAAGTCTACAATTGTAAACACTGCCGCAATGAACATATGTGTACATGTGTCTTTATAATAAAACGATTGATAATCCTTTGGATATATACCCAGTAATGGGATTGCTGGGTCAGATGGAATTTCTATTTCTAGATCCTTGAGGAATCGCCACACTGTGTTCCACAATGGTTGAACTAATTTACACTCCCACCAGCTTTGTAAAAGTGTTCCTATTTCTCCACATCCTCTCCAGCATCTGTTGTCTCCAGATTTTTTAATGATCGCCATTCTGACTGGCGTGAGATGGTATCTCAATGTGGTTTTGATCTGCATTTCTCTAATGACCAGTGATGATGAGCTTTTTTTCATACGCTTTTTGGCTGCATAAATGTCTTCTTTTGAAAAGTGTCTGTTCATATCCTTTGCCCACTTTTTGATGGGCTTGTTTTTTTCTTATATATTTGTTTTAGTTCTTTGCAGATTCTGAATATTAGTCCTTTGTCAGATGGGTACCTTGCAAAAAAAAATTTTTCCCATTCTATTGGTTGCCGATTCACTCTAATGACTGTTTCTTTTGCCATGCAGAAGCTGTGGAGTTTGATTAGGTCCCATTTGCTGATTTTGGCTTTTGTTGCCAATGCTTTTGGTGTTTTAGTCATGAAGTCCTTGCCTATGCCTGTGTCCTGAATGGTTTTGCCTAGGTTTTCTTCTAGGGTTTTTACAGTGTTAGGTCTTATGTTTAAATCTTTAATCCATCTGGAGTTAATTTTTGTATAATGTGTAAGGAAAGGGTCCCGTTTCAGCTTTCTGCACATGGCTAGCCAGTTTTCCCAACAACTTTGCCCACTTTTTGATGGGGTTGTTTGTTTTATTCTTGTGAATTTGTTTAAGTTCTCCATTAAAAATGTGTCTTCTGAGATGATCATATGTTTTTTGTCCTTGATTCTGTTGATGTGATGTATCTCATTCTTGCATCCCCGAGATTAATCCCACTTGATCATAGTGACTTATCTGTATGATGTATTGTTTGATTCAGGTTGCTAGTTTTTTTTTTATTTTTAAAACTTTATTTTGGGTTTGGGATACATGTGTAAGTTTGTTGCATAGGTAAAGTCATGTCACAGGATTTGTTGTACAGATTATTTCATAACCTAGATATTAAACCTAGTAGTATTTTGTTGAGGATTTTACATCTATGTTCATCAGAGACATTGGCCTGTAGTTTTCTTTGTTTGTTTGTTTTTTATTTTGTGTGTGTGTCCTTGTCAGGGTGATGCTGGGCTTGTAGAACGAGTTAGGGAGGATTCCCTCCTCTTTATTTTTGGGGAGGATAGTTTGAGAAGCATTGGTGTTACTTCTTCTTCAAATGTTTGGTATAATTCAGCAGTAAAACCATCAAGTTTCTGGGCTTTTCTTTTTTGGGAGACCTTTTTTTTTTTAATTAATGATTCAATCTCATTACTCATTATCGGTTTGTTCAGGTTTTCTAGTTCTTTCTGATTCAATCTTGGTAGGTTTTACGTGTCCAGGAATTTATCCTTTTCCTCTAAGTTTTCAAATTTGTTAGTGTATAACTGCTCAAAACAATCCCTAATGACACTTCGTATTTCTTTGGCATTTATCATAATGTCTGCTTTTTCAGTTCTGATTTTATTTATCTGGGCATTCTTTGCTGTTTCTTAGTCTAGTGGTTACTGACTAAGTGAGTAAACCACTTAGTCTAGTGGTTTATTGATTTTGTTTATCTTTCTGAAGAACCAACTTTTTCTGTAGTTCTGCTATGATCTTTATAATTTATGTCCTTACACTATTTTTCAGTTTGGTTTGCTCTTGCTTTTATAGTTACTTTTTTCTTTTAAATTTTTGTGAGTACGTAGTAGGTGTATATATTTATGGGGTACATAAGATGATTTGATGTAGGCATACAATGTGAAATAATCACATCATGGAGAATGGGGTATCCATCCCCTCAAGCATTTATCCTTCGTGTTACAAACAATCCAATTATTACACTCTTTTAGTTATTTTAAAATGTACAATTAAGTTATTATTGACTATAGTCACCCTGTTGTGTGATCAAATAGTAGGTCTTATTCTTTCCAATGAATTTGTGTATCTGTTAACCATCCTCCCCTCCCCCACAGACCCCAACCCTGGCTGCCCTTCCTAGCTGCTGGCAACCATTCTTCCACTCTCTATGCCCATAAGTTCAATTGTTTCGATGTTTAGATTCCACAAATAAGTGAGGACATGTGACATTTGTCTGAAAGAAGCACAGGCCTGGCTTCTTTCACTTAACCTCCAGTTAACCTCCTTAATGACCTCCAGTTCAATCCATGTTGTTGCAAATGACAGGATCTCATTCTTTTTTATGGCTGAAGAGTACTCCAGCATATATATGCACCACATTTTCTGTCAATGGGCACTTTGGTTGCTTCCAAATCTTGGCTATTGTGAACAGTGCTGAAGTAAACATGGGAGTGCATGTATCTGGTTGATACACTGATTTCCTTTCTTTGGGGCATATACCCAGCAGTGGGATTGCTGGGTCATATGTAGCTCAATTTTTAGCTTTCTGAGGAACCTCCATACTGTTCTCTATAGTGGTTGTATTAATTTACATTCCCACCAACAGTGTACAAGTTTCCCCTTTTTCCACATCCTCACAAGCATTTGTTATTGCCTGTCTTTTAGATAATAATCTCATTGTAGTTTTTAATTTTTTTTTTATTTTTTCTGATCCTTTCCCTCCTACCATCCTCTGCCCTCCAATAGACCCCAGTGTCTGTTGCTCCCCTCTCTGTGTCCATGTGTTCTCATAATTTAGCTCCAACTTATAAGTGAGTACATAGGGTATTGAGTTTTCTTTTACTGTGTTAGTTTGCTAAGGATAATGGCCTCGAGCTCTGTATATGTTCCTGCAAAGGACGTGATCTCATTATTTTTTGTAGCTACATAGTATTCAATGGTGTATATGGACCACATTTCCTTTTTTAAGTGAATGTATCTATTTTTATTATGAAACATCGAATTTTGACACATTGGTTCATTTGCTTTTTGAAAATCTATTATCTGACTTAAACCTATTCAGCAAAAATGCCAATAAATTATATAAATTCTAGTTTCGGTCTTTTTAAAACTGGGAACATAGTATGTTTTATGATAAACAACAATAATAAATCTGAGTTTTATGAACTGTTAACTTGAAATTTGTTTTAGATATTTAGCTTAAAACAAAAAGAAAACCAATCACATTAATACATTGTTGCAAAAGTTTCTTAGAAACGCTCTCCACATCACTGTGTATCAGCATCCTTCAGCTTCTTTTCTGAGGTACAGAATGCAGCCATTCTAACTTCTTTAAAATAAAATAATCGGCTAAGAACTCAAATGCTGAATTTAGAAATAATAATTCCAATTCAACACATTCAATCAAATGTGTTAGTACTTAAAAGTCACAAATTTTGAAAAGTAAACAACCAATGAACTAAGGCAAATTATATTGCCACCACATGCCTTCAAATGGTATATTTTTAGTGTTTGAAGCTCTTTACAAATTATATTTTGGGACAGTTCAGATGGATTTAAATAAAAGATGTGTGTTCTACATAAATTTAGTTTTAAGGTTTTCAACATGGGTAGCAACATTACAAAAATATGTCAATAGTCTTAATAGTGAATGTTTTCCACTTGGTTTCTAAATCTTTATTTTCCATGGAGGTAAACCAAAGTTTAGATTCCATCTTCAAAGTTACAATATATTCTCTATTGTTCCTAGAGATTTTAAAGCTAGTTATTATCTAAGTCCTTGCCAGGATCTTCACTTTCATCATCCTCATCCTCTTGGTCTCTGGATTCAAGTTCATCCTTTGCTTCATCCAGATGACCAAGATCCTTGAGTTTATTCTCCAATGAAAGTAGTTTCTGATCTTGATTAGCCAAGAGCACCAAGGAGATCATCCTGTTCTGTTTTAGAATCTGTAATTTCCAACTCTAGTTTGTCTTTCTCAGTTTGTAAAATGGCAATGCTACTGTTAGATGAATCCTGAGCTTTAATTTCATTCTTCAACTCTTTAGTCTCTGTGATAATGCTGACAGTCTTCCTTCTATATCAGTAGTTTTTGGTGGCTATTAACAGTCTCATTCTCTCCTTGTACCTCAGCTAATTTTGCAAATGCTTCTGTTTTCTGTAACAGTTCCTGCTTTTCTGTCTGGAGTTTGGTGATCTCCACAGATTGTGAGTTTAACTGAGACTTTAAAGTTTCCAGTTCCTGTTTTAATTCTGCAACTTGTTCAGAATCTCTAGCTGAAGCTATTTCTAAAGACTGTTCATTTGTGCCAGATGTTTGGGAAGATTTCAAATTTTCAATCATAGAGTCCTTTTCAGTCAGCTGACTTTGTAAAAGTTCCTGATTACGTTTTAGTTATTCTATCTCTTCTTGCAATCTACCAATTTCTTCTGGCTGAATGCCATTCATCTGAGCCCCCTCACTGTAAGAAACTTGATGCTGATTGTCTTTTCCTAGCTGTATTTTAAGAAGATTATAGTGGTATGGACATTTTCTTGTATCCACTCTGTCATTGATGGGCATTTAGGTGGAATGGTATTTCTGTTTTTAGGTCTTTGAGGAATCACCACACTGTTTTCCATAATCGTTGAACTAATTTATATTTCCAACAACAGTTTATAAGCATTCCATTTTCCCTGCAACCTCACCAGTGTCTGTTATTTTTTGACTTTTTGATAATAGCCATTCTCGGTCATTAAAAAATCTGGAAACAACAGATGCTGGAGAGGATGTGGAGAAGTAGGAACACTGTTACACTGCTGGTGGGAGCGAAAATTAGTTCAACCATTGTGGAAGACACTGTGGCAATTCCTCAAGGATCTAGAAATAAAAATACAATTTGACCCTGCAATCCCGTTACTGGGTACATACCCAAAGGATTATAAATCGTTCTGTTATAAAGACACATGCACACATATGTTCATTGCGGCACTGTTTACGATAGCAAAGACCTGGACCAACCCAAATGCCCATCGATGATAGACTGGACTGGGAAAATGTGGCACATATACACCATGGAATACTATATAGCCATAAAAAACAATGAGTTCATGTGCTTTGTAGGGACTTAGGAATGGGAATCTGGAAACCATCATTCTCAGCAAACTGACACAAGAACAGAAAATGAAATACCACATGTTCTCACTCATAGGCAGGTGTTGAACAATGACAACACATGGGCACAGGGAGGGGAACTTCACACACTGGGGTGTTTTGGGGGGTGGAGGGCTAGGAGAGGGACAGTGGTGCGTGGGGAAGTTGGGGAGGGATAACACTGGGAGAAATGCCTGATGTAGTTGACAGGTGGAATGGAGACAGCAAACCACCATGGCATGTGTGTACCTATGCAACAATCCTGCAAGATCTGCACATGTACCCCAGAACTTAAAGTACAATTTTATAAAATAGCCATTCTGACTGGTGTGGGATAGCATGTTATTGTGGTTTTGATTTACGTTTCTGTAATGATCAGTGATGAGCTTTTTCGTATGCTTGTTGGCTTGAATGTATGTCTCTTTTGAAACAGTTTTGATTTGTATTTTTCTGATGATCAATAACATTGAGCACCTTTTCATATGCCTGTCAGTTGAGAAATGTGTATTCAAATCTTTGGCCCATCTTTTAATCAGATTATTTGATTTTTTTCCTATAGAGTTGTTTGAGCTTCTTAAACACTCTGGTTATTAATCCCTTGTCAGATGGGTAGTTTGCAAATAATTCCTCCCATTCTGTGGGTTGTCGCTTCACTTTGTTGATTGTGTTGTTTGTTGTGCAGAAGTTTTTTAAGTTCATGTCATCCCATTTGTCCACTTTTGCTTTGGTTGTTTGTACTTTTGGTGTATTGCTGAAGAATTTTTCACCCAGGCCAATGTCTTAGAGATTTTCCCTAATGTTTTCTTATAGTCATTTTATAGTTTGATTGTCTTAGATTTAAGTGTTTAATCCATTTTGATTTGATTTTTGTATATGGTGAGAGATCTCAGAGGTCTGAATTTCATTCTTCTGCATATGTATATCCAGTTTTCCCAGAACCATTTATTTATGTGCCTGTCTTTTCCCCAGTGTATGTTCTTGGCACCTTTGTCAAAAATTAGTTCACTGTAGGTGTGGTGATTTGTCTCTGGGTTCTGTATTCTGTTCCATTGGTCTATGTGTCTGTTTTTAATCCCAGTACCATGCTTTTTGGTTACTATAGCTCTGTAATATATATTTAAAGTCAGTTTTGTTCCTTTTGCACTTTGGCTATTCTAGGTCTTTTGTGGTTCCATACAAATTTTAGAATTTTTTCTATTTCTTTGAAGACTATAATAGGTATTTTGATAGGAACAGCATTGAATCTGTAGATTGTTTGGGTAGTATGGACACTAATAATATTGATTCTTCCCATACATGAACATGAAATATATATATATATATATATATATATATATATATATATTTGTCCTCTTCAATTTCCTTCAACAGTGTCTCATAGTTTTCATTATAGAGGTCTTTCACTTCTCACTTCTTGGTTAAGTTAATTCCTAGGTATTTAATTTTATGTGTGACTATTGTAAATGGGATTACTTTTTAATTTTTTTTAGATTGTTCATTGTTGCCATGTAGAAATGCTACTGATTTTCCTATGTTGATTTTGTGACCTGCAACTTTACTGAATTTGTGTGTTAGTTCTAATAGTTTTCTTGTGTATTCTTTAGGTATTTCACAATATAAGATCATACCATATGCAAGTAATGGTAATTTGACTTCTTCCTTTCCAATTTGGATTCCCTTTATATCCTTATCTTGTCTGATGTCTCTAGCTAGAATTTCCAGTAGTATGTTGAGTAACAGCAGAGACAGTGGGCATCCTTATTGTGATTCTGATCTTAGAGGAAAGGCTTTCTGTTTTGGCCCATCCAGTATGATACTAGCTATAGGTCTGTCATATGTGGCTTTTAATATGTTGAGGTATGTTTCTTCTATACCCAGTTTTTTACGGTTTTTATCATGAAGAGATGTTGAATTTTTTCAAATGCTTTTTTAGCATTCATTGAAATAGTCATATGGTTTTTATCCTTCATTCTTTAGTTATGATGTATTACATTGATTGATTTGTGTATGTTGAACCATCCTTGCATCCTAGGGATAAATCCCACTCGATTACGATGAATGTTCTTTCTAATACATAGTTGAATTCGGTTTCCTAGTATTTTGTTGAGGATTTTTGCATCATTATTTATCAGAGACATTGGCCTGTAGTTTTTTGTTTTGTTTTGTTTTTTATTTTGTTTGTTTTTTGTTTTTGTTATTTGTCTAGTTTGAGTAGCACGGTAATACTGGCCTCTTAGAATAAATTTGGAAGTATTCCCTCCTCCTCTGTTTTTCCACTATGAGACCCTTTTGAAGTCACCAATTCATGGTCACAGAGTAGGTTTGGTATTATTTCTTTAAATGTTATTAGGAGATTTGCATGTGTGAGCACAAGCCCCTAGAGAATCAAAACAAACAAACGGTATCTCTTTCTGTCTGTTCTGAGCCATCTGGAGCTGGGGGTGGAGTGACACAAGCATCCCTGTGGCCACCAGTCCTAGGATTGTGCTGTGTCAGATCTGAAGCCAGCACAACACTGGGTCTCACCCAAGGCTTGCTGTAACCACTCCCTGGCTTCTGCTTGTGTTTGCTCAAGACCCTGAAGGCTCTACAAGCAGTAAGTGGCAAAGATAGTCAGACTGTCTAGTTTTAAATCCCTACACCGCCACATATTAGCTGTGTGACACTAGAAAAGTTACTTAACATCTCTATGTCTCAGTTTCCTAATTTGTAAAATGAAGCCAATAATAGAACGTATTTCATAGGACTTCTGGAAAGGCTAGATGTGTTGGTGCATGTAAAGGACTTAGGTTCAAAGAAAACCCTGAATCAATGGCATAGGCGTAACCCATGTTATCCAGGATTAGAAACTCATCAGTTGGCTGTGATAAATAAATTAATTATTATTCCATTATAATTTCTAAGAGTTATTATGTATCTTGCATTCTATCTGTCATAAATCTTTAATGTATCTCACAACCTAGTTTCATCTACACTTCTGGTTTCAACTATCATCTCCAAGCTGCTAAATTCCTTCAAATTATATCTAGGCCCAGGTATCTTGCTGCCTTCTGAACATCTCCTCTTCAACTTCAACAATTATTCTAAATTTTTGTATCATACCCTTTATCACAGCCAACTGATGAGTTTCTAATCCTGAATAAATCTAACCGTTCTTTCTAGTAGTCACTAATTCATGGTCACAGACCTCAACTGGGCCCTTAATGCTGCTCCACAAGGCAGTCATTTCTCTGTTCACCCTGTTCTGCTCATTACGAAGAATATTTCAAACCTTCTCTCCTCTCCTCAAACCTCCAGCTCTGCCCTCAGTTCAGAAGATTTATGTAATAAATTACACAAGGATCTGTGAATTACTTGCTACATTTTCTCCTAATTCACAGAGAGAATTCAAGCCATCGGCTACAAACTTCTCCAAATTCTGGTCTGATTTTTCATCTGTTGGGGAAATGTGTTCTGACTGCGCAGCTAGACTCTAGTTTCAGTTGATGTTGTCCTGCATTTCTCACCACCTTGGCTTATTTCTTGCAGCTGATATAGAAGGCCAATCCTTAAGACACCGAGACAAGCGGCTTAGTTTAAACTTGGTAAGTTCATGCAGGTTCCTTTAAGCATCAATTTTACTAAAATAGCCTGATATGTATATGTTCCCCTGAGGACTTGAACTCGTTTGAGAACTATGGGACTTGGTGTTCCATAAGGGCCTTGTTAGTTCTAATGCTTCAGACACCTGCTCAACTTGGTACTTAAAGCATTTGCATAAGTTCATAACCTTCTGTCTTCCAGTGTCAGATCTTGAAGAGTTATCACCTATACTAAAATGGTAAGTTCAGAGGCAGAACGTGAGCTAAACGCTTGTCTGACTTTCCTGAGGAAGTTCAGAGTTATACTTGGATAATTTGGAACTGAACCCATATGTGCAGCCTTGGCCAACCTCTGACAGCAGTTTCTATGACTGGTCTGTGGTTCCCAATCTGTATCGATTCTTTTGCAGCCATGCAGGTTGTCCCCGACATACCCCACAGCTTCAACAAGTACTGAAGACAACTATATGCCGATGAGCCCCCAGACCGTTGCCTATGGTCTTGGACCACATTGCAGCCCTGATGACTACATTCCAATGAGCTCAGGAAGTATCTCAAGCCCACTGCCTGAGCTACCTGCAGACCTGGAACCTCCCCCAGTGAATAGAGATCTCAAGCCTCAGAGGAAATGTAAGCACTTGACCAGGGGAGCAAGGTTCTGGTGGTTGAATAGAAAAGGTTTCTGGAAAGGAAGACCTAGAGAAACCACTCCTGAGGGTTGGAAAGTATCAGGTCAGGAAAGAAGTGGCTGCCCCAGATTGTCATGATAATAGGAGTTGGGGGATGTACAGGCACTGTGGCCTTGCAAATACAGCTGACAAAGCCAAGTTCATTCCAGAGGGCTCTTTGGCTGCATCCCTAACAAAGGTGCATGCAAAGGTGGACACCTGGGTCACGACTAACTCAGGAAGATGGACCACTGAGGTGAAATAACGGTCAGGGCAGATGCCAAGTGCTTCTGTAGGTGTCAAGGCTACTGCAGTGAACAAACAGATGTACCCCTGTACTCCTGGAACACGGTCTAGGCCCAGATCAATCATAGATGAATGTATCATCACAAACTGGGGGTAAAGGGTAAGTACAAGAATTTGAGAGCCCATACTGTGGGGCCTGACCTTGTCTGGAGGCAAAGAAATGGGGAAGAATGTTCTAGGCAGAAGGATCATCACGTGCACAATGGATTGTAGGTGTGGAAGACTAGGACCTGGGTGATCATCCCTGCCTGTGATAAGAAAGATAACATTTCCACTTTAGACACATCAAGTGTGAGATAGGTGTTGCAATTCCACAAGATCAGAGACTTTCATCTGCTTTGTTCATCCTGTGCCCTTGACAGCTAGAAGCATGCATGATATACGCTGTTATCTGCAGCAGGTAATGTGGCCATTTGCTCAGTATTTATTTGTCTTTACTCTTAGTGAGGCAGGGAAGAGGACAGTAAAATTCACACTCATCATCAGTGCTGCCTGTTAGTAAATGTGATTTGTTGTACTGGAAAAGTGAAATGTCGTAGTTTTACAGCCTTTAAATTCTAGCCTTGACCTCCTGGATGTTGCACACTGTCTTGTAGTGCGGCCACCTCCCCTGGACCTGAGAAATCTCTCCACCATCCGGGAACATGCATCTCTTACCAGGACCCGCACTGTGCCTTGGTAAGACTCTGATTGCTCAAAAGAGCCTCATCCAGCCCAAACACCCCTGGTGTGTGTTAGGCCTCTGATTAAATGCATTTGAAGCCCACTTAATATAGTTTAAGCCAAAGGAAGGGTGAGGCTTATTATTGAGAGCAAGAGATGTTTTATAGATCACAAAGGAAGGAATATGACTGGGTCTCCCAGGATTATGGAATCAGGAACCCACTCTTCACATCTGTGCATTCTTTTCTCTGTTGCACAATCCTCAGGGTCAAAGATAGCTGTACCATACCTCCTGAACGTCTTTACATGCTAAAGTTCCAGTACCAAAGATGGGCTCTTTTTCGATCCCAATTCAGATTTCCTGGGGAGAGAGAACTGTGTTCCCCAGTCTCAGTGGAATCACCTATGGGGTAGGACAAGGGAACTCCCAGATTCATGGGCTGGGTAGACAGACTTCAAAATGTAATTGCACCCTTTCATCTCACCTTTTAGAAGTTGCATTTTTAGTCCTGAGCTTGGCTCAGGAGTTTCTCGGTTCACTCTAAATGCTACAAAACACAATTGCATTGTAAAGCAGAATTCTGCAATGAGCTGTATTTCCAGCCAAGACAGTGACTCAGCCCATACTTCTGACACAGGAGAAGGAGGGAAGTTGATTAGCAGTCTTATTGTCCTGTCAGAGGAATGGCCATACTTCCTCACTTTTCCTTACGTTGAATAGAAACAAGAAGGGCCAAAAGGAGTGATATTTTGCTAAATGATATGATGCCTTCATCTGTTTAGAAAGCTCCTGAGCTGTGTCACATAGAGAGCCTGGGGAAAAAAGCCTTTGTGAATTGGGAGCCATTTGCCCTAGAGTGGGGCAGAAACTGTTGGGCAGTTTCTGCTTCTTCAGGAACTGCTTTGGCCGGAAAGAAGCTGTGTCTGGAAGGGGAGGGCCGAAACCCCATGGGGGCCATGTTAGTTCCTGGCTGGCTTTCAGAGCAGCTGTAAGACATTGCTTTGACCTCATCTATATTTTTATTCTTAGCAGTCGAACCAGCTTTCTCTCTCCAGAAAGAAATGGTATTAATTCTGCAAGATTTTTTGCTAATCCTGTTTCCAGAGAAGATGAAGAAAGCTACATCGAAATGGTAATCTTATATTTTTCACACTTTTCTTATTCTTCACCCCAATCTACATTCTTATGAGGTAATTATAAAGGAAACACATCCTCCAGTAAGCTGTATGCAATCTTAAAACAATCGCTTGATCGTAAAACCAGGCCACAAGCTTTTCTGGACTTGGAACAAATCAATTTGAAGCTGGCTTTCTTTCCCGCAACATTCAACTCCTCATACCATTTTGAGATTGCAGTATTTCAAGAGAACCTAGGGCTGAGCCTTGCTTAATTTGAAAATGGAAATGCCAGCAATTCTTTTCACCAAGGCAGTGATGTCCAGAGTTTAAATTGTAAAAACTCAACATATTGCAAGTTCCCTTCCACCAGAACACCTGGTGGCCCTGTCCTGACTGCTTCTGAACCTTCCTCAAGGATGAATCACTTAGAGTCCCATTAGGGAAGGTACAGTGCCCTGGGCTGTGAGTATATCAGCCTCTGGAAGACTCCTATTATGGGGTTTTTCTATAGACTTCAGTGGATAGAGACTTAAGATCTCTATGCTTTGATTAAGCATTTGGTTAAAGAAAGAGTCCTGTTGTCTGCCTTCTAGCCTGTTGTTTCTTCTAGTCTCTTCATCTGAAGCTGGAGAGGGACTTTTAGTACCTCTGGCAATTAGCAGACACTTCAGCCATGACAGTGCCTGTTCTACAATTTACAAATGCAGGGAACTCGACAGAGAGCTTCTGTTTGAACCATGAAATTTTGAAAAGAGATCTTAGAAGTACAATATTCAAGGCTCTATGACAATATACTCTTGAGAAGACAATTCTGCCTTCCTATATGCAAGGATAACCAGCAACTGAAAATCTAAAAATAGTAATCTCCAGTTAAGCAATAATTAAATGCTTCATTTTCCCTTCTTACTTTATTTAAATTTTGCTTTAACTGCACTTAACCTGATGCAGATGGAAAGTATTTGTATATTGTATTTCTCACACTTAGTAATGGCCCTTGGGAAATTTCTAGAAGAAAACGCTTATAAAACGATGCTTAACAGCTGTGCTCTGTCTCCAGAGAACAGAAAAGGGAAGTGAATCTGAAACCCAGTGGAAGCAAGTGTAGAGTCATTCCAGATACTAGCAGTTCCTTTCTGATCTTTGATGCTGTTTCATTAACAACAAAGTTAAGAATTGTTTGTTTGTTTGCCTAGGTTTATAACCACTGATCAATCACTGTCTCTGTGTATTACTAGGCAACATGACACAGCAGATTAAGAGCCCAGAACACTGGCTGATGGTAGCTGTGATCATGGGAACTGTCATAGAAAAATGTCATCTCGTTCAGTTGTGGTTTTTGAAACCTTAGTAATAAGGCAGTTTCATATGACTTTGTTTTACATTATTTCACTTGTGCCACATAACAGCCCAATATGGCAGTCAAACCTAGGATGATCTGAGTTTGATTTTGCACATAAGTATATATATATATATATATATATATATATATATATATATCTGTATTTTCTTTTTAAGGACAAGTTCTGATCTGAATGTAGTGATTAAGGCCAGGGGCTGAAACATGGTATTGCTTTACTAAAATACAAGTTTTGCTATATATCCTTCTTTAAATGTTTGTGAATTATAGATAATTTAGAAGAATAAACATGCTTAATTTTAATATATGGGATTTCTTCTCTATCACTTTTTTTTAAATCGCATATTAATTTTTTTATTATGGTATCACAGTACTTTTAAGTTTTTAGATCACACAGTGAAATGAGTTTGATCAGGATACAGAACAGTTCCAAAATCCCTCCTGTTACCTCTTTAGAGCCACATCCTCCCTTCACCCATAACCCCTGGCAACTATTGATCTGTTCTTCCTGACTATAGTTTTGTCCTTTCAAGAATGCCACAAAAATAGAATCACACAGTACCTTTTAAAACTGGCTTCTTTCACTCAGGATGGTGTTTTTTAAATTCGTCTATTGTTACATGTATTAATACCTCTTTCCATTTTATTGCTGAGTAGTGTTCAAGCATATGGATGTGTCACATTTTGTTTGTCCCCTCACCCATGGAATGACATTTGGATTTTTTTCAAGTTTTTAAGCAATTAGAACTGTCAGAAGCTTTCTTTTACAATTTTTGAAAAATATTTTACTTTCTGTCTCGATGAACTTACCTATTTTAGGTACCTCATATAAGTGGAGTCTTCTTTCATTTCATCTAGTGTTTTCAAGATTCATTCTTATTGTAGGATACATCAGAATTTCATTTCTTGAAACAAATGATAATGAAAGCACAACATGCAAAACCTATGGGATACAGCAGAAACAAACAGTATTAAGAGAGAAGTTTTTTACATTTAACTTTTATTTTTATTTTTATTTTAAGTTCAGAGATGCTTGTCCAGGTTTGTTTCATAGTCAAACTTGCATTACAGGAGTTCATTGCACAGATTATTTTACCATCCAGGTATTAAGCCTAGTACCCATTAATTATTTTTAATTTAATTTCTCTGACTTTTTGATTTGTAAAATTGGCATAATAATTCCAGCCCTACCCAGCTGTCAGATTTGTTGCGAGGCTTTGAGTGAAAATAAGGCACGTGAAGTTACTTTGCATAAATTCTCTGAATGTAAAATATATATATACTATTATTGTTAAAACACTTTGATAAAAGTTATTCATGGAAACTTACTTATCTGTAGTTAAAGACCCGATAATGATATTTTGTATGGAGACAGGTTCAGGTTAATTTTTATGGTTCAGTAGGCTGAGGTTGCAGCTTAAGATGTCACCAAACCAGAGACTCACTATTAACTAACATGGTGGGAGGTGTTGGGGGGATTAGAGGCAAAGCTGAACAATTCCTCTACCTTGGAACAAATACCAGTGCTTTTGTTCATTCATATTTAGCATTTAGCATACTTTATGGAACACTTAAAATGAGCTGGACATTTGGAGGAAATAAAGACACAGGAAGGCAGTGCCCCATTCCTGCTCCTACTCTTTATGAAAGGGTGCCCTGTATAGGAGCTTCTCTTCATTCTTATCAAGGCCTTCGTCTGTCTTCTGGGTCTCAACCCTATTCTGGCTTTCTGGATTACTAACCACGCCAGGACCCTGTTGTCATACATTTCAGCATTGCTTTTCCTGTGACCTTATAGCTCTTGTCTGCTTGATCTCACACCATTGGCGCTTTGCTAGCTACCACCTTCAACCACTTCCCTCTGTCTTTTATTCCCACAGTTACTCCTAGGTTTTTGAAAGTACTAAATTGACCTTAAGAATGAATGGTTGTTTTAAATGATGGTAAGGCTGGATTCTATTATGAATAATGCTGCTATAAACATTGGCATACAAGTGTATATTTGACTTCCTGCTTTCAATTTGTTTGTATATATATGTAGAAGTGGAATTTCTTGATCATACGGTAATTCTATCCTTAACTTTTTAAGGAACTACCGAACTTGTTTTCCTCAGTTACTGCACCATCTTACATTACTGCCAGTAATGCACAAGGGTTTCAATTTCTCCACATCCTCACTAACACTTTTTATTTATCTTTTTTTTTTTCTTTGAAGACAGAGTCTCACTCTGTCACCCAGGCTGGAGTGCAGTGGCACAATCTTGGCTCACTGCAAACCTCCACCTCCCAGGTTCAAGCAATTCTTCTGCCTCAGCCTCCTGAGTAGCTGGAATTACAGGCATGCACCACCATGATCAGCTAATTTTTGTATTTTTAGTAGAGATGGGGTTTCACCATATTAGCAAGGCTGGTCTCGAACTCCTGACCTCATGTGATCTCCCTGCCTCGGCCTCCCAAAGTGCTGGGATTACAGGTGTAAGCCACCATGCCCTGCCTATTTATCATTTTTTATCGTAGCTATCCTAATGGGTGCAAACTGGTATCTCATTGTGGTTTTCATTTACATTTCCCTAATGACTAATAAACATTTTTATGTACTTATTGGCCATTTATATATCTTCTTTGGAGAATTGTCTATTTAAGTCCTTTGCATATTTTTAGGTTAGGTTGTTATAGGAGTTTTTAAAATATATTCTGGATATTAACCCCTTGTCAGATACATGATTTTCAAATATTTTCTCTCATTCTGTGGGTTGTCTTTTCACTCACTTGATAGTGTCCTTTGATGCACAGAAGTTTTTGATTTTGATGAAGTCAAAATTTTTCTTTCCTTTTATTGCCTTGCATTTGGCATCATATCCATGAAATCATTGCCAAATTCTTGGTAATGAAGATTTTCTTCTATGTTTTCTTCTAACGGTTTTATAGTTTTAGCTCTTATGTTTAGATATTTGATCTTTTTTTTGAGTTAATTTTTATATATGGTATAAAGTTAGAGTCCAACTTCATTCTTTTACATGTGGACATTCAGTTTTCCCAGCACCATTTGCTGAAAAGACTATCCTTTCAATATGGTCCTGGCACTCTTGTTGAAAATCAATATATGCAAGGGTTTATTTCTTGGTCTATATGTCTGTCCTTATGCCAGTACGATGCTGTTTTGATTATTGTAGCTTTGTAGTAAGTTTTGAAATCAGAAAGTATGAGTCTTCCAACTTTGTTCTTCTTTTTTATGATTGATTTATCAGTTAAGGGTCCCTTAAGATTACATGTGAACTTTAAGGGTAGGTTTTTCTATTTCTGCAAAAGATGCCACTGGAATTCTCATAGGGAATGCTTTGAATCTTCAAACTATTTTGCATAATATTATCATATTAACAATATTAAGTCTTCCAATACATGAACACAGATATCTTTTCGCTTGCTTAATGTCTCTTTTACTTTCTTTCTTATAATTTTCAGTGTACAAGTCTTTGCCTCCTTGGTTAAATTTATTCCTAAGTATTTTGTTCTTTTTGATGATACTGTAATTGAAACTCTTTTTTGGGTTTTTTTTTGAAATTTCCTTTTGGGATTGTTCCCAGTTTGGATGTCTTTGTTTTCTTTTTCTTGCCTAATTGTTTTGGCTAGAACTCTCCATGCTTTGTTGAATAGAAGTAGCAAAAGTGGGCATGCTTGCCTTTTTCTGATCTTAGTCATATTTGACAGGTTTCTGCGTGGATAGACGTCTTCATTTCTTTAGAGCAGTGGTTCTCAGCCAGTGGTGATTTTGACATTTTTGGTTGTCACAACTTGGAGTAGAGAAGGTAGTGCTAATGGCATCTAATGGAAAAAAATTCAGGGGTACTGCTATACATCCTACAACACACAGGACAGCCCTCACAAAAGTCAATAGTGCCACGGCTGAGAAATCCAGCTCCAGGATAAATACCTAGAAGTAGTGTTGCTGGGTCATCAAATGTATGCTTAACTGAGTCATCAATTGTTTATTTAACTTTGTAAGATACTGCCAAAATGTTCTCCATAATGGCTGTACCATTTTGTACTCCCACCCGCAATTTATGAGAGTTCCAGTTGCTCCACTTCCTTTGCCAACATAGTTGGTATTACCACTTTTTTTAAATTTTATCACAGTGTGGCTCTAAAATGTACTTCCCTAATGGTAAATGATGTTGGACATATTTTGGTGTGTTTAGTTGCCATCCATATAGTTTCTTTGGTAAAGTATCAGTTCTATCTTGTTGCCAATTTTTAAATCAGATGTTTGTTTTCTTACATTGAGTTTTGAGAGTTCTTTATATGGTCTGTGTACAAGTCCTCCAAAGGGGCCAGGTGTGGTGGCTCTCATGCCTGCAATCCCAGCACTTTGGTAGGCTGAGGTGGGAGGATCATCTGAGGACAGGAGTTCAAGACCAGCCTGGCCAACATGGTGAAACCCCACCTCTACTAAAAATACAAAAATTAGCCGGGTGTGGTGGCACATGCCTGTAGTCCTAGCTACTCGGGAGGCTACCTCAGGATCTACTCACCTCTCAGGTTCAAGCAATTCTCCTGCCTCAGCCTCTTGAGTAGCTGGGATTACAGGTGCATGCCACCATGCCCGGCTAATTTTTTTGTATTTTTACTAGAGACAGGGATTCACCATGTTGGCCAGGCTGGTCTCAAACTCCTGACTTCAAGTGATCGTCTTCCCTAGCTTCCCAAAGTGCTGAGATTACAGGCATGAGCCACTGTGCCTGACTCATTTATTCAGATTTTCTTTGATTTTTTTTCCCTCATAATTTTTTATTTTTTACATAGATCTTATGGATGTTCTATTAGATTCCTAAGTATTTCATTTTTGGAGCTATTATAAATGGTATTTTTTAAATTTCAGCTTCCAATGACCCATTGGTGGTATATAGAAATATGATTGTCTGAGTGCAGTGGCTCACACCTGTAATCTCAGCACTTTGAGAGGCTGAGGTGAGAGAATGGCATGAGCCCAAGAGTTCAAGACCAACCTAGGCAACAAAGTGAGATCCTGTCTCTACAAAAATTCTATTAAAAATTAGCCACATACAGTAGTTTTGCCTATAGTCCCAGCTAATCAGGAGGCTGAGACAGGAGGATTCCTTGAGTCCAAGAGTTTGAGGTTGCTGAATTAACTTATTAATTATAGGAGGTTTTTATTTTCTTCAGATTTCTTGGGATTTTTTTTTTTTTAGTGGTAGAGACAGGGTCTTGCTATATTGCCCAGGCTGGTCTTGAAATTCTGAGTTCAAACCATCCTCCCATCTCAGCTTCCTAAAGTGCTGGGATTATAGGCATGAGCCACTGTGCCAGGTTTTGAAGCAGTCTTGTATTTCCTAGATAAACTCCATTTTGTCATGGTGTATTATTCCTTGTATATATTGCTGCATTTCATCTGCTAATGTTTTGTTGAGGATTTTCATGTCTGTGTTCCTAGTGGGTGTTATCTTTAGGTTTTTGTAGTGTCTTTGTGTGGTTTTGTTGTTAAGGTAATACTGGGTTCCTCAAAAAGTGTTCTCTCCCCTTCTAGTTTCTAGAAGAGATTGTGTAGAATTAGTTTTATTTACTCTTTAAATTTTTGGTATAATTCAGCAGTGAAATCCTTTGGGTGAATTTAATTTCTTTAATACAAGATCATTATCTATTTGATCTCGGGAGAATTATGGTTATTTTCCTAGGAGCTTTCTAGTTTTGCCTTCACATTTGGATTATATCACCTTGAATTAACTTGTGTGCTGTGAGATAGGGGTCAAGACTCACTCATTTTTCCACCTATGTTTATCTAATTTGTTGGCACCACTTATGTAAAATGATTATTATTTACTGACTACAGCAGTGCCATCTTTGCCATAAATCAAGTATCCATATATGTATGGGTTTTTATGGACTCTTAATTCTATTCTATTGGTCTACCCGTCTATCTTAGAACAATACAAACTCCCTTAGTTGCTGTAGCTTTATAAGACTCAGTATCAAGGAAAGTAAGTCCTCCTGCTTTGTTTACCTTCAAGGTTTTTTCAGGTTTTTTTCTTTGACTTTTCTACTCCTATAAACATTTTAGAAACAATTTGTCAATTTCTACCAAAAAGGGAGAAAAATATTGTTCCCAGCAGGAAGGGTGGTCAAAATTACTTTATTCAACATTACTGGAGGTGAAAATACATTTATTCTATTTTTAAGTTTTTTTTAAATTTGATGAGACACTTTGGTAGGCAAGGTAGCATGAAAAACACCTGTTACTTAAAATAACATACACTTTTAAATCTAAAATTCAACTGATGAGGGGAAGGGAAAGGAAATCTCTGGTGCCAAAAATATTGAGAAATGACAACCCCCAAATCAATAAGAATTAGAAATAATAGAATCAAATATGGAATTAGGCAGTTTTTGGAAATACAGGATTTTGAATATAAAATAAGTAGTTTTACTATATTTAAAGAAATAAATGAGAAATTGAAAGTTGGGTTAAGAAATAAGATTTATTAAAAATGGCCAAGTAGATTATAAAACACCATTTACAACTTGTAGAAGTAAAAATACGGATGACATTAGAAACTCAGTGGATGAGATAAACTGACTAAGCACAAAGATAATTTATGAAGAAATTACTAATAAATCAGAACAAGGAGTTAAAAATATATTAGGAGAATATGAAAGAAATTTGGGACATGGAAGACAGAATAAGAAGGTCAAATATTTGTATAGTCAGCGTTGTTGAAGGAGATCATAGAAAAATAGGAGAGAAGCAGTAAGTCAAGGGATAATGCTGGAGTTGATCATAATTCATGAAAGGTACCAAGACTTACAAGCATGTTAGTATGATAAAATATTAGTGGAGTATACATGGTGGGTATATTTTCTTTAATTTGGCTAATTGCTTGAAAAATTTTTATAATAATAAGCTTAGAAAATCCCTACAAAAGTGAAATGAATAAAGGCAAGAACAGAAACTAACAAAATAAACAACAATAAAAAATAAATAATAATTGCAAATACATGAGAGATTGACATAAGAGAATATTGTGAACAACTCTATACAAATAAATTTGAAAAGTTTGGCAAATTCTCTGGATTAAAAAAATCAAAAATTGACTCAAGTTGAAGTAGAAAACCTGAATGTTTGTGTGGCCATTAAAGACACTGAATCCATAGGAATATTTGTACTACAAAGGATCACAAGGCCCAAAAAATTTGACAGATGATAGTTTTAACGAAAAAGAAGAGACAAGTACAATCTTTTATAAACACCTACGAGGAATGGTAGAAGAGGATATTATCCAGCTTACTTTATGAAGCTAAAATAATATTATAACAAAACAAATAGCAATTACATAACTAGAAAGTTGTAGGCCAGTATTACTCATGGATGCAGATTTTTAAATCCCAAAGAAGAATATGTCTAACCAAATACTTGTACACAAGTGTTCATAGAAGCATTTTTTCATAATATCCAAAAAGGGAAAACAAGTCAAATGATCATCAACTGAGGAGTCTGTTAATAAAATGTAGTATAGCTGTATAGTGGAATATTATGCAGCCATAAAAAGAAATAAAGTACTGATACATGAACCTCAAATGGAAGATTGACCACAAGCTTCCGGTTTCTCTCCATTCCCAAACATCCTCTAAAATAACAGCAAAGAAATGTGTCAAAGGCATAAACCCACAAAGGTATGAAGAATTGGAGACAAAAATAGCAGTTATGTATTGGAAACTGGAAAGCAGGTGAATATGTAGTAAATGACTTATAAACTCCCCCCAAAAAAATTAAATCTTCAATGATGTGCTGGGAGGAAGGCAAGAAGCAACTTGACTTGTACTGCAGAATATCCAAAGAGTTTAGGAATTGTCCGCAGTAGATAGTTCTGAAGTAGGGCTGAAGGGAAAGTGAAAGAAGGAGTAATGGTCAAAAGCATCAGGTAAATCCCAAGATCCATTCCCTCACTCCATGGAGGTGAACCACTGTGACTTTCCATCCCCCATCTTATAGAAAAGTTAAAGTGTAGTCTCTCTGGAGAGGGTAAAGCAAAGGGTCTCTGCACTGGGGGATACTAGACGTATTTTTAGTTGACCATGATTAAGTCAGTAGGCATAATGGATATGAGAACCATTCTCAAACCCTTTCCTTTACCAGAATGTGGACAACCAGACCTTTACAATTGAGTCTGGAGACTGGAAGATATTTCTCTGGGCTATTTGAGCAGCCCAAGTGGCAAAACCTACTTCCTAATATTGGGGGTTACTCAAGATAACCACGCAATGGGATCACCCTGCAGAAAACTCCAGAGTTGACAAACAAACACCATCCATGTACACAAAGCTTCACATTAGCTTTTTGGTCTTTCACTCATAAGTATAAGCAACAGTCAATGATTTCCTGTGACATTTCAGGAAAGCTCTAGCATGAAAGATTGAGACCAAAACAGATTGGATGGAATAAGAACTATGCTAGGAGGAAAAGCCTTTTTATTTATTTATTATTTTTATTATTTTATTTATTTTTTTTTTGGAAGGCAGAGCTCTATTACCCAGGCTGGAGTGCAGTGGCATGATCTCCGAGGTTCAAGTGATTTTCCTGCCTCAGCCTCCCAAGTAGCTGGGTTCCATGTGCACACCACCATGCCCGGCTGATTTTTATATTTTTAGTAGAGACAGGGTTTCGTCATGTTGTCCAGGCTGGTATTAAACTCCTGACCTCAAGTGATCCACTCACCTTGGCCTCCCAAAGTGCTGGGATTAAAAGCATGAGCCACCACACCTGGCCAGGAAAAGTCTTTTTAAAACTCTACTAGTACCAATATTCTTAGAGAGATGAGCTATTACAACCATAAACCAGGAATATCTATTAAGTCAACCAAGCACATTAACAGATTAAAGGAGAAAAATGATATGTTATCTTACTAGATGTGGGAAAATCATTTGATTGATAGAACTCAACATCTATTCATGAAAAAATAATCTATTAGTAAAGAAGGAATAGAGGAATTTTCTTTAACCTCATAACAAATGAAAAATAAATCTAATAGAACCTATAGTAGAAATCATACTTAGTGGTTAAGCACTAAAAATATCTCCTTTAAAATCAGGCTCAAAACAAAAATGATCTCTTTAGCTATTTCTATTCAGCATTGTATTTGAAGTCCCATCTAATGTTAGAGGACAAACTAAAGATACAAAAGGAGTAAGAATTAGAAAGGAAGGAAGAAGAGAAAGAGTGATTATTCGTAGATAATGATAACTCAAAATAATGTACTTAGAAATAATTAGAATTAATAAGTTAGTAAAATAAGTAATCACAATCAATAAAATATATCAAGGTTGCTGGATATAAAATCAAAATACACAATCCAGTTGAATGTCTATACAATGGTAACAAACAGAAAAAAGAATTTAAACAAAACTTCCATTTACAGTAACAAGAAACTCTAGGTATTTAGGGATAAATCTCATAAAAAACATTGTGGAGAAAACTTTTAAAGTGCATTGAAAGACATTAAGGAGAATAAAATAAGTAGAAAAGTAGACCATGTTCCTGAATAGGATGACTCAAACTTTGAAGACATTATCTTACCAGTTCCCTAACAGAGATTTTTGAGGAACTTTGAAGCTGATTCTAAAAGGGTCAAGATTACTCAAGACATTCTGGAGTTATCCATGTCAAGTAAAAACAACAACAAAAGTGGAATGAATATACAACATTAAAATCAGTTCAAGTGAGATTATTGCTTAAACGTGAAGCAAATCATTGCAAAACTTTATAATTTCAGGAAAAAACATAGGGAAATAAACTATGACCTCAGCATAGGGAAATACCATAAAAAGAAATGAAAAGACAAGTTACAGACTGCAATGAGCTATCTGCAACATACATGACGGCAAATGGTTACTCTCCAGGACATAGGAACAAATACTAGGGTAAGTAAGAAAAATACACAAATAATTCAATACAAAAATTAACCAGAAACAAGGCGAAAAAAAAAAAAAAAAACGGGCAATTCACGGAAGAGAAATAAACAAATGACCCTTCAACGTATGAACAGGTGCTCTTGCTAATTAATAATTAGGGGAATGGAAAATCAAACCACAGTAAGATGCCATTTTACCTGTCTCAGGTAAGAAAAATGTTGAAGTCTGACAATACAATAGAAGTTCTTACACAAGAACTTTAATAAGTATAGTTGATCTTTTCAGGGTTTAATCTCTAAAGTATCACAGGCCTATCAGATTCATGAAACAAATTCTGTTTTGAGTGAATTTTGGCAAATTGTTTCTATGGTGAATAATGGTATGGTTTCATTGTGAAGACCAAATTGGCTACATTCAGTTTGAAATTAAAGTTCTCACTCAGATATGCAGGCTGGTCGACTCCCGTCTCACCAGACTATTCTGTTACTGTCTGACGGCAGCTGCTTGGGTGAAGCCACAACTTGCCTTCCTTCCCTTGAGCAACCGATAAACATGATTAATCTAACTCCTGTGATGTTGGTTCCTAGGAGAAGCACCGAACAGCCAGTTCCCTGAGCAGTGGTGCTCTTATGTGGACAAAGAAATTCAGCCTAGATTATTTGGCTCTGGACTTCAATTCAGCGTCACCAGCCCCCATGCAGCAGGTAGGAAAGGCTTTGCATCTGAGAACTCCCAGGTGATTCCATTTCTGCCTAGACTTTTCTGATTATCAAACCATGGATATTCTCCTCAGAAAGTGTTAAAAATGCAGACATGTATAATAAAGAATATTAAAATCAGCCCTAATCCCACCTCCCAGTGAGAATGAACTCTTGGTTGATTTCTTCCTAAGGTGTGTTCTTTGTGATAGGTACAAATGTATGTGATATTCACACTTCAAAATTTGGACCATAAAGTTTCTAGAAAAGTATCTCAGGCAGAAATGAGGGGGTAGAAACATCCTGTTTAGGCAACAATTAACAGCCTAGTTTGGCTAGAGTTTAGGGAGCAGTGGAAAGAACTGGGTTGGAAGTAAGCTTTGAATGGTAAGTTGGGAATCAGCAATGACAACTCCATGTCAAGGGCTGTTGTGAGGATTAACTGAGTTAATACCTGTAAGTTATCATAGCTGTGAATTGATATCAACCTACTTACTGTACAGTGCATGGGAAGCAATGGACGACTTTTCTGCTCTTTTGCTGAGGTAACTCCTACTTCTTTTGTACATTTAGTATCATTGCTAAAACCTGATATGAGACAGACTGCAGAAAAGCTGGTGAGAAGGGTGGGAGTGATAAGTATAAAAGGATCATTAATCAGTTTTGGTAGACTATGCACTCAAAACAAACAACCCCCAAATCTCTTTTGCTTTCAACACAAAGGCTCTTTTATTGCAGGCCAGAGCCTTTGTGTTCCAGGTCATGTTCAGTCCAGGTCCCAGGCAAGAGAAGCAGCCCCCATCTGAGACGTGCTGAACTCCTGGCAGAATCACCTCTTTTCTCAGGCTGAAGTGCAGTGGCATGGTTTGATATCCTGGGTTCAAGGGATCCTCCTATCTCAGCCTCCCAAGTAGCTGGGACTACAGTTGTATACCATCGCCCCCACCTGTTTTTTATTTTTGTAGAGATGGGGTCATGCTTTGTGGCCCAGGCTGGTCTTGATCTCCTGGGCTCAAGTGATCCTCCTGCCTTGGCCTCTGTATTAGTCCATTCTCATTCTGTTATGAAGAAGTACCTGAGATGGGATAATTTTATAAAGGAAAGAGGTTTAATTGACTCACAGTTCAGCATGGCTGGGGAGGCCTCATGAAACTTACAATCATGGTGGAAGGGGAAGCAAACACATCCTTCTTCATATGGTGGCAGGGAGAGAAGTGCAGAGTGAAGCGGGGAAAGCGCCATCAGATCTCCTGAGAACTCACTCACTATCATGAGAACAGCATGAGGGTAACTGCCCCATGATTCTATTACCTCTTACCAGTTCCTTCCCAGTGAACATGGGGATTATGGGAAGTACAATTCAGAATGAGATTTGGGTGGGGGCACAGCCAAACCATATCAGCCTCCCAAAGTGCTGGAATTACATGCACATGCTACCATGCCCAGCCGTGTCACTTCCACTCACATTATATTGGTCAAAGCAAGTCAAGTGGCTAGAGCAAAACTGAGGAAAGCAGTGGCGTGCACACATACGTACAAAGTATAAAGCCTCCACACACAGGGAAGGGCAATAAACATTTAGCAATGGTAATTGAATGCAAAAGGGTAAACATTTTCCTGACATTTTAAGTTACATGTAATGAAAACCTTTTTGTTCTCCTCTTTCAGAAACTTCTCCTTTCAGAAGAACAGAGAGTAGACTATGTTCAAGTGGATGAGCAGAAGACACAGGCTCTCCAGAGCACAAAACAGGAGTGGACGGATGAAAGGCAGTCCAAACTATGAGAGCTGCAGTCTTGCACCGTGTGTGAAGCAGGGAAGTTTGGGGCTCAGTTTGAGGTTGTTTTGTTTTGTTTTGTTTCTTTCTACTAAAAACATACTGATGGTCAACACAGGTTCAAAACCAAGAGAGAATATGTAGTTTGCAAGGTCTTGGCCATAACCTTTAGGAAAGAAGACTTGTTTATACATTGAAACAAGAAAAGAAAGAAGCAGTTGCCTTCTGGAGGAGGCTATGAGAGAATCTAGCGTCTCCCCTGCCCTATCAGAGTGAGTGTTGCCAGCAACAGGATTATATTGTTTGCTTCTGATACCTGAAATTCTGACCTCTCTCCTGTGCTTCAATAAGAATGATAAATTATCCTAGCAAAAGGGCATCTGGACACCACCAGAGTCGGGAGTTCCAGACTCTGAAGACAGTTGAGGATATTGAGCCCAGCGATGGTGGCAGAATCTAACTCCAAAGACTTCAGCAGACTAGTCATTGCAATCCCCAAAGAAAGACAAGTGACAGGGGCGATGGATCTCAGACTCTGAGATAAGTATATCAGATGACACTGGTGGCTTTAAGGACATTGTAGCCAGGGATTCTGCTGCTCTTGGCTTTTTCCCATGCATCATCTCATCTCTTCTCTGAAAGACCTTGAAAGATAGGCATGGGAGAGACCATTGTTGCCACTTTGAAGAAAAGAACACTGAGAACTAGAGGAGGCTTAGAACAGAGTTGGCCAGGCTCATTCCACGACCTCATACTTCCTCTGAGGATTTTGACAAAATGTATCAATTGGGTGAGCCTTGGAGACGTGTGGGAAACACCTGCAGACACAAGATGAGTACTCATCCTGTCTCCCTTTCATAGGGATCCGAACAGGTGCTTTGATACTTGAAAGGTATGCATGTCAAGTGAGGGTTTCTTTGTGCAATGTTCAACTGGAATTCTATCTTTAGCAGTTACAATTAGAAATACCTACTGATTGTCAGTCTGAAGGCCATTCTCATGGTCCCTTATGCAGTGTGTTTCCCTGTGAGCTGGCTAATGCTAGCAGATGAATTTTTACAGCCTTGGGGAAGGCATAGGTTGTCCCTGGCTATCGTATGATGGATCCAAGCTTTGGAGTGATAGACAAAAGTGACCAGGAAGAAACCTATGACTTCCATTCTTAGGTTTCCTAGCTAGTTGCTCCCTTCTGCTTGAGAAGTGACTAGGTACCTCACTTCATAATGAGGGCATCATGTCACCCCTTCCTTCACAGGTCCTGGGATCCAGGAGACTCAGAATGAAGGTGTCAGTTAGACGTGAAGTGCTATTTAATGCCCGTTCTTGATCCTTCTGAGCACCTACAACTGGGAACTAAGCAGATACTGGGACTGCATTCTCTATGAGGATAAATCAGATTGGCAGTAAGGCCCATGATAGTGCAGCTGGGGCAGTTGTACACTTTGCTACAGGCAAGTAAATGCCAAATTCTTAGTTTTTCAGTCCATACAAGAACTCATTTTGATTTTCAAAGAAGCAGGCTCTGCTGACATTATTTTCTTACTTGGACAACGTTGGGGACATTTCCTAGTATTTTAACTGAGTTCAGGGTACTTAGTGAGCCTGGACAGAGCAAGGAGAGGGCTCCTCACTCCCAAAGCCTGCAGCCAGCTATTCATCACTGTACACAACCAGAGCCTGTGAGGAGCTGGTGTGGGGCACTTGTGTTAGCATCATTGATTATCTGACACAGGCTGGCACAGAAAAAATTGTAGGCCCAAGTGCCAAGAAGCACACCAGATTGTAGACAGAAAAGAACAGCTAAAACTATGTCAGTAGTGAAATGTCACTCAATTGAACCTCACAAAAAAGAAAAGAAGTTTGTTACTACAAAACATTTCCAAAAACGTATTTATAGCATGAAGAACTACACACATGGGTAGTGTGACCTGTTACTTAAAAATGGAATGCTCTGAATAGGCACTCTCTACATTAAAGGTATGGAAGGTGATAGGGGTCAGAATTCTAAAAATTTAATTTTAATAAAGGCGACTCACTCCTCATTTCCAGGGTGTATGCAGTTATGTCCTGCTTTGATAAAACTGCTATACAAAAGCCTGACGATTTAAGGAAACAAAGTACAGTTTTAAGGCACCATGAGTCAAAATATTGGTTTAGTTAGAGATGATCAATGTGTGTGTGTGTGTGTGTGTGTTTCTGACCAAGGGCCTGGTGTTTGTTACAGAAATGATCCCAGACACCTACAAGATGTGGGAATCAGCATTGTTATGCAATTAACCCCACATTGTTTTCTGTAGTTCCTTTTGTTTCATTTTCTTCTGTCTTGTTAGAAAATTCCTCGAAATCAGGGGTTGTCCAGTGCAGGACAGGGGACCCAAGAGTCTCAAGCCTGCAAGTCCAGAAGGTGACAAACCCAGGAGCACTTAGAGTTAAGCTTTCCTTGTGGAAGAAGAGCCTTGAGGTCCAGCACACAGTGTGGCTATAAAGGCATGAAGCGACACACCCACTGTACAGTCCACTTCACAGCATCAGCCAAACCATGACCTTCAGGTCTGAGTTGAAACTGAAGGTTCTCTTCAGGCCTGGCTTTTTCCTCTGCACCCACAATCACACTGATTTCTCAAATTCATTTTGTTTTTACAATTTCATTTCTGGCATTAATAAAAGTCTTATAAGGAAGAATCATGACTTAAGTTCTTTTTAAGTGATGACATGCAATATAAATAAAGAGCATATTTTGAAAGCTTAACCTGACTCACGTGCAGTGGCCTACGTGCATGTTATTTCACTGCAAACAGTTGAGCAGATGGCTGTAATTAGCCAAACCACATCTTGTCATTTTCTTTATTTCTTCATTGGAAAGTAGCTTCATGCAAGGTCATGTTATACGTGATGTCAGGGTGAGCAGTTGATTTTACTTCTAATTATTGAAGCTAGTTTGAAATGCCTACCCTAGGCCTGCCTCTCCCTAGAAGGGGTCTCTTGCCACCACCTCCCTTTCTCCATAGCCGAGTCTCGCAGATGTCCTGGGTGCTGGGTCAGTGGCATCTCTAGGCCATGAAGCAAGGAAGGGACAAACAAAGTAGGGAGGTGGGCAGGCTCAGGTTTGGGGGAAACAGTCCAAAGGCATAGAGAGAACAGGCCTGGGGGATCCCAGGGCCGAGAGAAAGGAGGAAAAACCACATGAAATTCCTCGCCTCTGGTGAAGTATGAGGCCAATCATGAACACTTTTTCCCTACACACACTCTAGAGCAAGTCTCTGACCCAGAAAGCAGCAGGTTGGCCCATACATGGGCACTTTACCTATAACAGAGTGAGCACTGGAGAGCCGCGGTGACTGGATGGCTGTTCAGGGTGATCAGGTGGACAAAATGATGCAGATGGACAAAAATGAACCTTGACCCCACTCTACTGCTACACACAAACACAGATTCCAGGCGGATCGCAGTGGGAAAGGCGGAACAATAAACTCTACGAGTTCCCTCTGCTTTGTTTCATGGTCAAAGAACAAAACCAAATTGTTTTATATTTGTGTTTGTCTGAAATTTTGGATTATTTCAACTTTTTGTTCTTCAATTTGGGGCTTTTAATTCATTTTCATACTCTATGATGATAGAAGTCAGAATAATGGTTACCTCTATTGGGGAGATTATTATTGATCATAAAGGGGCATAGGAGAACTTTCTGGAATGATGGAAATGTTCTACATCTCAATCTGGGTAGTGGTTACATGGATGTATACATATGTAAAAATTTATCAATCTGTAAATTTAATATTTGTACATTTTGCTATATGTAAATTCTACCTCAACCAACATGTTACCATGGAGGGAAAAAAGACTCCAGGGGCATTAGAAAGTTAATGAAAAAACACAACTGTGGGACATATTAGAAAAAGCTACAGAAAAACTTTTATTATCTTGGTTGTGGAAGACCTTTAGCAGCAAGGCAAAAAAGACAGAAGCAAGAAAAGGAAAAGAAATATTCATTCCATTGACAATTCCACTCAATTCAACAAATATTTAATGATCATCTGCTACATAAGAGGTATTCATATGAGCTAGAGAAACACAGACGTCTTTCTTTAAGCTCATATTCTGGCAGGATGTGGTGGGCAGTGTTGGTGTTCTGCCCACATCCTCTGGCACCCCTTTCTCTGATTCAATGTGCTCTTCCTTTTGTAAGCCTACACCCCTGGAACTCCTTCTCAGAGGATAGCCCCTCAGCTCCTGGAGCTGCTCTACCTGCAAGAGCAGAGAGCTGGAAATGGCTCGGAATTCATTTTCCCTACCCTGGGGAACCTGGCTGAATCTTTCCTTTCTCTGGGATTGCACTATTGCTTGGATTCTTCTTCTTTGTCCTGCTTCCCCCACTAGGGGTTCCCAGCCTTTGGGGGACACAATTTTCATACATTCCCTTCTTGAAAAATGGTTGCAACAATATTTTCTGTCTTGCTTGCTCTTCCAGCATCTAGCCACTCGAAATTAAGAGTCTATGTCCCATCATGTAGAATTTGGGTAGTGATGCCTTGACCAACGGTATACAGCAGAGGGGACTCTGACTTATGAGGCCAGATCATACAAGATGATACATCTTCCACCTGGTACCCCGGCCCCCCATATACACACACACACACACACACACGCACACACATATCCTCGGAATCCAGCCATTATGCTGAGAGGAAGCACAGGCCACATGGAAAGGAACCAAGTTGTTTGGCCCTCAGACTCTTCTGAGTGTTTCTAGCTGGCAGCCAGGACAAAACTTCCCCCCTGTGTAAGACATCTTGGAAGCAGATTCTTCCAGCCTTCGGTTTAGCCACCCTAGCTGCTGTCACAAGGAGCAGACATGAGCCTTACTCCCAGTGACTGCCCAAACTGGAGATGCAAATGATCATCGTTGTTTTAAGTTACTAAGTTTGGGGGCGGTTTGTTACATCACAAGAGTTACTAGATCACCAACTGAAGACAGGGGAGACAGGATATACAAAACAAATCAGTACATTACACTGTATTTTAGAAGGTGGCAAGTAGAATTGGTTGCACATTGGTCTGTGAGGAGGGCAGTTGCATGATGAAGTAGGGTGAGGAGATGAAAATTTAGAAGACTTAAAGGAGATAAAGGAGAGGACCCTCACAGGTCAGAGAGGAACAGTGGCCGACTCTGTCTTCCATCCGATGCTGGGTCTGGCAAGGGAGGCTTGCGCTAGGAGGGAATTGGGAAGGGGAATCCTGCACCACTCTAGCTGTGGAGAGGAAGAGAAAAAAGTGTTGTCATGAGAGGGGAATTTCAGGTTGAGGAGAAGCTGGTGGGCTTGTTCAGAGTTGAGAGATTTCGACCCTGAGCTGCACACAGGGTCCGCAGAAGAGGACAGAGAGGCGAGGTGCATGGAGGGAAGAGCTCAGCTGGAAAGTGGGGAGCTGCATAAGTTGTGGCAGAAGCCGAAACAGATCATGAACCTCGTGTCCAGCCCTGAGGAGGGGGGGAAATACTGAAATCGTGACTCCTATCAATGTTTCCTCACATATACTGTGGTTCTCTTGTTTGTTGTGTGTATTTTTATACTTGTTATGTCTCTTGTTACAATTTGTTGACTTAAAGTCTATTTTGTCTGAGTCTTATAGACAGTATATTGTTTGGGCATATTTTAAATCTATTCTGTCAACCTCTGTCTTTTGATTAAAGAGTTTTAATTATTTAGCATTTAGGTGATTATTAATCAGTAATGTTTTATTTGTGCCATTTTGCTATTTGTTTTCTGTACATCTTGTGTCTTTGGTTTTCATTTCCTCCACTACTGCCTTCTTTTGTTTTTAATTGATTGGTACAGTGTATCATTTTCTTATGCTTTCATTTCCCTTAATAACCTACAGGTCACATTTGACAGGCTTCCAAATTAACCCACCTGGGGGAGGTCCTATGATTGATGATTTACATCCTGTGTCTGAATTTGAAATTATTTTGGGGGTATGCCAATCTTCTCTGTATCGTTCCAATTTTAGTATATGTGCTGCCGAAGCGAGCACTGAATTTGAAATTCTTATCGTGAGTCCTTCAAATTGTATCTTGAGTCCCTCAAACTGTTGATGTACTTGTTAATATGTAACCTACTGACACTGAAAATGACACCGATTTGTTTCTAAATCATGAAGTTTTGCTGATTCGTTTCTGAATAATGAAGTTTTACTGATTGTCTTGCACGTAGGCATTTTCAATGAAAAGGACAAGTCTACTATGAGTAGTCACCCTCCCTTCTTCAGTTTCCCATGTTGTTATTGTCACAATCTCCATCTTTCTACATTTTGTGCATTTAAATCATGGGGAAAAAGAGGAGTTACAAAGCGAAGATACATTAATAATGACATTTATGTTTACCTATATAGCTACTTTCACCAGTGTTCCTTTTTTCTTTATATGGCTTTGAATTACTGTGCCATGTCTTTCCATTTCATCATAAAGGACTCCTTCCAGCATTTCTTGTAGGGCAGGACTTCTAGTGGTTACCTCTATCAGCTTTTATTTTTTTTGTGAATGTCTTAATTTCTACTTTCAACTTTGGTAGAGGATTATTTGTTTTCCTTGCTCAAATCTGCTTTTGAAACCCTTTAATAAATTTTTTATTTGCATTATTGCACTTTTCAGCACCAGAATATCTATTTGGTTCCTTTTTAAAAAATAATTTCTACCTCTTTATTGACATTCTCTCTTGTGGTTTCCTTTAGTTCTTTAGCCACAGTTTCCTCAGCTCCTTGACCAAATTTAGAACAGTTGATTTAGTTTTTGTCTAGTTAGCTTTATGTCTCTCTGCTTCCTTAGGGATAGTTTCTGTTCATTTTTTCGCTATGAATGGACAATACTTTTTGTTAATTTCCATGCATCATTATTTTTTGCTTGAAATTGGACTATTCTTAATATTACAATGTGGTATTGTGAAAACCAGACTCTTCTGCCTTTCATTGTATTTTTTTGTCATGTGTGATCTCTAAAGTTTCTGTTAATTTAGCTTATGGTCAGCTGGTGGTTTGACAGACATTTTTTAAATGCCTGAAGCTAAACAAAACAATTCCTCTTTCAGTTTTCACAGAATGGCTGTGTTTGGGCACTCCTCCAACACTTAGTCTGTTAACAACTATCTCTAGCCTTCAATTCCTGCTTGTGCAGAGCCTAATGATCAGCCAAAGGTGAAAGTTTATCTTCTTCTTTGGTCCAGCCCTGGGCACATGTGTGGCATTTTAGATTCCCTGTTATTCATGGAAGTTTTTCAAAGCCTTTATTGCACAAAGTAATTCTCTTCTCACCTTTTCGTCAAAGGCTTTCAGTGTGTCTATTGTTAGACCCAACAGTCATCTTTTGCTGCAAGAAGGATCAGTTTGTTCATTTTTCTTTTAATGTGGTCCAACAGTGCCCTCTACATAGGTGCTTTTCCACCCTGAGAGAATTCCAAGTTATTTGAAATAAATGTAAGAACTTTGTGTCAGCCCTTCAAGAAATCCCTAGACATCATCAAATGAACATAATTTCTTGGGAGCAAGGTCCACTATACTCCTTCTGGAACCAAGTATCTCATCCAGAAGTATAAGCCGCCATCTTCAAAGCTCCCCTAAAATGTGAACTCACCTACACATTTTGAGTTCCAGAGGGCACAGTGAAAGTGCTGAGGTGTGCACAGGAGGTTTGGGTGGGGCGACAAGAGTTGGGGGAAAGGATGTTCAATTTCTGGTGCTCAAGATTAAGCTTTGTTTGGTTCTAGCCTCGGTAAGCAGATTTCACAGGTGCAGCGTGGTATCTGTTAGACGTACAGTGCACTTTTTCTCATCATTAATTAGTATACTGAATTTCATGAATATGTGTCACACGATCAAGCCTGCTTACATTGCTATCCTTCATAGGTGGAGAAAGGTCTGGTCTTGGTGAAAGGACCTTCTGCGTCTGAGCAAAGATGCCTTGTCCTTTCCTCCCCTTTCTCAGTTTCTTACCCCTCCACCCACAACGCCACCTTCTGGCCTAATATTTTCTCTCTACTTTGTAGGAGGGACTGTTCACAAGACGGATCTAACAGGTGTCCAGCTTGGCCCTGCATTTCTGCCATCATCTCGTTCATATAGTCATTCAACTGACGCCCCCGAGTGACTCTCAAGCGCCAGGCCCTGGGGAGGCAGCTTGTGTGCCTGGTGACTTAATCTTCCATTCATTGTGTATATCTTTCATAACACCTCTCAAACCCTGCCTGTCCTCTGAAGTTTTACTACAAGCCCTGTCAGTGTGAATGGATCAGAACAAGTCATCAAGTATGGTCTTTCGTGCTGCCCACCGTTTTGAGTGATGTTAAGAACAAAACCTGCCATGAGGTGCTGCTGTCACTAGGGGGCTGTAGAGGCATGGACTGTGACTTAATTGCACACAAGGCTTGTAAGCCACCTGGAGGAAAACATAGGTGTCCGTTCACGATTCCTGTGGGTCGTAGTGTGTCTTTATGGTTTCCAAGTCAAACTTGCTTGGTAACTTCACAAAGGACATTCCTAAATGAAGATGTGCTTGGTGACTTCACAAATGAAGAGAATGGATCCACCGCCCTTTCTAGACACACACATGGATAGTGGTAACGGTGGTGTGGCCAAGTGTCTTTCCAGAGACAGACACAACAGTGGTTCATCCCAGGTGCTGCTCTACACGATGGCCTGGCCTTGATGGCCTCCCATGGAGAGGTGGGGTCCATGTCCCTTCCCCTGGAATCTGGGTGACCCTATGGCTGCTTCCAGTGGTAAAGTTTAGTGGGAATGATGGTGAGGCTCAGTCATGAAAGGCAGTGCACCTTCTAGATTGTTCCCTGGTATACATACTCTGCGAGCCCCCAAGCTGCCTATGAGAAGTTAGCATTCCCTGGGGCTGTTATGCTGTGAGCAAGCCGAGCTGCATGCAGAGGTCACGTTGGGATGCTGTGGTCCACAGGGCCCAGCCTTGCAGTCCTCCCAGCCAGACAGGAGACATGCCAGTGAATGATCCCTCAGACCACTGCACCCTACACCCACCTGAGCGTGCCCAGCTGAAGCTTCAGGCAGCAGGAAGCAGAGATACCACAGCCCACTGTCCCCTGCCTCAAGTCCTGACCTGCTGAATGTGCATTACCCACTTGTGGCTGTTTTAAACCACCGTAACAGGAATAAATGGCAATGGCTACAACTGCACCTCCATTAACTCAATAACCTCTCCTGACAAGCTGGCAGGACTCTTACCGTCCCCAGTTCCCAGAGCTGGCAAGTGATTGGTCAGAAGTCACAAAGCTCTTATAGGGATGCTGGAAGATTAACTCTTAGTCACAGCCTAACTTACTCTGGGTAGCAATGAAATCACGGGGTCAGAGGGCAATAGCAAGGAATGGATTTATGGGATTTCAGTTTTTATTTAGGAAATGTGCTGAGGGACGTCAGAGAGACCCCAAACCTGGAAGAATGAGTAGCAGCACCTTACTGATGCAAAGACACTCAGTGCAACTCTCCAGACCACCCGAGATTCCGAGCCAGTGGCAGCAAACCAAACACATTAACAGAAAGACTAGAAGCAATTTGAATGTAAATAATAGCCTCCAAGAAGTTGAAGCTTTTACTTTGGGCATATGATGCTCAATTGCATTAAATTAATTGCTCTTCATGGCCACCTCCTGCTGTCCTGCATGCACGACTCCACATGAACAGGAAAGAAAGAGAAACTGAGAGTAGGCCACATCTACAGTAGATGCACAGGAGAAAGACAGAGCTACTGTAGGACATGAGACAAGTCAGGAGCAGTAGGGGAGCACAAGCTGGGACTGAACAGTCTTTCCTGACCCCTGCCCAGCACGGTTCAATGGCTCCTTATTGCCCCAAGTTTCTCACATGTATGTGGATATACATATACACACTTGCCTTCACTGGTTTTTCATTCTAAAACTAACAAGTGCTTGCCATAAAAAACATTCCACAATACAAAAGCCTATAAGTCAAAAAGTGTAAAGCACAGAAATTCCTTTTTCCCCAGTCCCACCCTGTGGTAGACAGAATTGCAGAGGTCTCCCAAGATCCCCATTCCTGTTATGCACAACCCTTAAAATGCCCTTCCCTTGGGGACAGAAGGGAGCTGTGACTAAGATGGTATATCACTCCTGCCAGTGGGTTATGTACTTGGCAAAGGTGAAAAGATTTTGCAGATGGAGATTATTCTGGGTGGCCCTGAACAAGCCAGGCAATTTTTTTAAAGGAGACCTTAGAAAATCCTTGTGTTCAGACACCTTCTCTCTTGCTGGCCTTGAAGACCGAGCCACCATGACTTCTAAAGCTTCAAAGACATGAACTCTGGCAACCAACACTTAAGTTTAGAAGAGGACACTGCAGTTCAGATGGTATCTCACTGACCAACCCTTGGATTTTAGCCTTGGCCTCCCAAAGTGCTGGGATTACAGGCATGAGCCACCACACTCGGCCTCTTTTGAGTTAAATTTTGAATGTGGTGTGAGGTAGGGGGTCCAACATCATTCTTTCACGTGAGGGAGGATACGCAGTTGTCTCAGTATCACTTGTTGGAGAGAGTACTCTTTTCCCTATTAGATAGCATTAGATAATAACATCATATTAACAGGGCAAGATTGAACAGAGAGAGGAGCCAAGCTGGAATACAGAACAATGGCAGGAGATAAAAATTATCCGAAACCCTGGAGGAAACTGCCTTCAGATAACAGATCTCAAGCAGTGCTTCACTCACCTTCCTGCACCTTAACCACATTGGTTTCCTCTTTGGATCTTTATAAACTGCATCAGGAAAGTGGAATCAAAATCCCCCTGACCAGGCCATATTGAACAGAATTTATCACAGCAGGATGCTGAGAATCACGCAAGCCAGGAAAGGCTCTTCTGGAAAAATTAATTTTAATATTTCCCAGTGCCTTACATTTTATTGGGAATTGTGTTTAGTTGGATACATAGTTTATCAAATGTCTAATCTTGTAAATTATTTCATAATTTATGAAACTGGTGGGCAGTAACATAGTTCTTATGGGAAAGTCTATAAACTATGAATTTTAATAAGTCAAAAATTTTACAGCACAGTATTATGTTATGACAGAAAACTTAGTTTTTTGCTTTGATCATGCTGGGTTTTGTAGACCTCTCATTGTCACGATGGTCCTGAAAAAAGAGCTTACTTGTGTGAAAGCTAGACAAAGATAAATGAATGCTGACTCAGTTTTTGCTGCAAAACAAATCATTCCAAAAGTTAATGGCTTTGAGCCAGCATTAGTTACTGGTCTCAAATGTTGAATTGGCTGGGCAGTTTTTCTAGTACAGGCTAACTGGCTGGGGCTGGCTGATCTAGAACTTCTCCACACATCTGTCATCCTGTACAACGTTAGCCTGGCTTGGTCACATAGTGACCAAAAGCTTCCCGGTGGTGAGAGAGTGAGAGTGCCTCCAAAGTCTCTGCTTGTGGCAAGTGTGCTATGTCCCTTTGGCCAGTGCAAGTCACAAGGGTGAGCCCATAGCTAAGAGATGGAGAAATTAGCTTCACATCGGGAGGAACAATGAGCAGTCACTCTGCAAAAGCACATCCAAGGCCATAAGGTCACAATTTCTACAAAGAGAATAAAATACCTGGGAATACAACTTACAAGGAATGTAAGGGACCTCTTCAAGGAGAACTACAAACCACTGCTCAATGAAATAAGAGAGGATACAAACAGATGGAGGACTCCATGTTCATGGTTAGGAAGAAGTAATATCGTGAAAATGGCCATACTGCCCAAAGTAATTTACAGACTCAATGCTATCCCCATTAAGCTACCATTGACTTTCTTCACAGAACTGGAAAAAACCACCATGAACTTCATATGGAACCAAAAGAGAGCCCGCATAGCCAAGTCAATTCTAAGTAAAAAGAACACAGCGGGAGGCATCACACTACCAGACTTCAAACTATACTACAAGGCTACAGTAACCAAAACAGCATGGTACTGGTACCAAAACAGAGATATGGAACAGAACAGAGGCATTGGAGGCAACACAACATATCTACAACCATACCATATTTGATAACCTGACAAAAACAAGCAATGGGGAAAGGATTCTCTGTTTAATAAATGGTGTTGGGAAAACTAGCTAGCAGAAACTGGATCCCTTCCTGACACCTTACACTAAAATTAACTCCAGATGGATTAAAGACTTAAACGTGTGTCCTGACACCATAAAAACCCTAGAAGAAAATCTAGGCAAAACCATCCAGGACATAGGAGTAGGCAAGGACTTCATGACCAAAACACCAAAAGCTTTGGCAACAAAAGCCAAAATAGACAAATGGGACCTAATCAAACTCCACAGCTTCTGCACGGCAAAAGAAAAAGTCATTAGAGTGAACCGGCAACCAACAGAATGGGAAAAAATTTTTGCAGTTTACCCATCTGACAAAGGGCTGATATCCAGAATTTACAAAGAACTAAAACAGATTTACAAGAAAAAAACAAGCCCATTCAAAAGTGGACAAAGGATATAAACAGACGCTTTACAAAAGAATACATACATGAGGCCAACAAACATGCAAAAATGCTCATCGGAGGATTTGCCAAGATGGCGCAGTAGCAACAACTCGGGATTGCAGCTCTCAGTGAAGGCACAGAGGGTGAGTCCTAGCCACATTTTCAGATGGACCATTGTTGCCCAAAGAATGGGGAAATTCCCAGGTGTAGGAGAGACACGGGACACCAGTGCAGCCCTTTCGACTTGAGCAGCCATTTGGCTGGCGCCACAGTGCACAGCGGCACCCCGCACAAAACTCACTGGTCTGGGTGCCCTGTTAAACCGGCAATCTGAGATTTGGGAGGGCAGATTAACATAGCCATCTGATTAAACGGGACTGGGACAGTGAGCCAGACCAAGAGATTCCTGGGAAGCGTGATTTGAGCGGAGCAGTGGGTCGCTGCATGGGAAATCACGCAGATCCCGGCGCCCTATCAGGCGACTGAAACGCCTGTGAGAGAGTCAACCGTTCAACTTACTTAAAAAAAGAGAGAGAGAGAAAGGACTCTGAGGCAGGGAGCCAGGTGATCAGGCTCAGCGGGTCCCACCCCCACAGGGACAAACAAAACTGCGATTCGAAACGCTGGGGGTTGAGAGTTTTAATGCGGGCTCAGCTGAATCCAGGACGGTGCAGCTCGGTGGGGTAGGGGCATCCACAGACGCATTCCGCCCTACTGAGGAACACACCTGTTGCAGAAGCACCCTGCCATTGCCGAGGCAACCCACCATAACAGAGAGACTCAGCCAACAGGGTGGAGCCCACCACAGTAGGGCGAAACCCCGAGGCAGCAGGGCAGACCCCACGGTAGCAGAGCAGAGCCTCGGCAGGCAAATAGTGACTAGACTGCCTCCTAGCTGGGCAGGACAGTGCAACGAATACTCATAAAGAAAGCCCCAACTCCCTGACACAGAGCATCTGAGGAAAAAAAAGGGGGGGCTTTATAAGTTCTGCTGCAGCACACCTAAACACACCCGCCCAACAACCCTGAATGAACAACGAACGGAGCTCACAGCTCAGCACTTGAGCTCCTATAAAGTACAGATCATCTCCTCAAGCAGTAAAATAATTTGAAAATAATCAGTTCTTATATAAATCACCTTAGTTATTTTGTATTGTTTCTTAAAATCATTTGAATTGATTTTTTATGGGTACTTTAGTAGTTGTATGTGTTTACAGGGTACATGAGATGTTTTAATACAGGCATGCAATGTGTAACAATCACATTGTGGAAAACAGGGTATACATCCCCTCAAACATTTATTCTTTGTGTTACAGTGATGCAATTATACTCTTTTAGATATATATCATCTTTTTTTTTTTTCCACGTAACTCTTTTAATAAATAAAGCACATCCATGGCTTAGATTCTGAATCACATTTACAGAAGACAGAAAACTTCGAGACCTAAACAGGGAACAGTGAAGCGACTACTGGAAGAAGTGGTGTGCCACATGCGCCTTAAGCCTCAAGAGCGGGGAATGCAGGACCGAGAACGCCAAATAGACGTCACCTCTATGCCAGACGGAGAACGGACACAGGAAGCCCATGCAACCACCACCCGGCCCTCCCCTAGTGTGCTGAACCAACCGGACGCTGTGTTCCTTTCAGATGAACTGGAGGTGGGTCTCGATCATGTTACATGAAGCTTTCGCCATTGTGAACAATTAGGCAAGGCATTAGTGACAGACAGAGGGGCATCACTGATAAATACAGAGCAGCACTGGGGCAGTAAAGAGAAGCTACAGAGACATCGTGTTTCTTCAAATATCAGAAGCTTCCACGTCACAGCAGGAGAGCCGAGGATGAGCTCCACCTCCCGGAGGCTTAGACCAAAAACTTCCTGTTGGCATTCGCCCCAAACAAGGCTCCCCCGACTTCTGGCATTATCTGCTGGGCTATGAGGTCCAGCCGGCTTTCCAGGGTGTTGGAAACCTTTATTTTACGATCCCCATTATAGATCTCAACTCCACCAGCTATGTCCTCAGGCAGGTAGGACTCCTGGTCAATTTGGACATCAACATCGTTTTTGGTGGCAATTTTGTACATTGGGATTGCCTTTTGCACCGCAGCCTTTACCAGAGGGAAATCTTGTTTCCTGCATCGAACAATCATGCGGGGCTCCAGCAACTGGTACAAACCCTGGAGAACCAGTCCATCCAGCAGCACTTGGTACCTGGTTGTGTCTTTTACCACCTTGCTGAGCCTCTGTTTCGCTTCATTTAGTAGGTCTGTGATAAGGTCATCTCTTGCTCTGAGGACTTTGAGCCTTGCTTGATTCATCAAATTGGACATCTGAATTTTCTTCTGCTGTTCAATCTGTTTCTCTTTCTTCTCATAATACTCCATAATCTTTAGTCTTTGGGTTTGCACAAGCCGACCTTTCTCTATGTTGAACTCTTCCTCTGCCTTTGCATCTATTTCTTCTGCTTTCTCATTGGCTTCTTGTTCAATGAAAGCCATCATATGCTTAATCTGCTTTTGCACGTCAGCATCGCTGAGAGCCATGGCGAGAGCAATGCTAAGCCAGTGAGCAGCAGGGTCGAGTTCAGGTTTGAAGCGCGAGGTGGGTGGAATGGCACAGACCGATATATATCATCTTAATGATTCATACAATTTATTGAATTGTAAGCTTTTGCAGTGAGCAGTTTAGAAGTGGTACCAGTTGACTACTGGCTCGCACATTTCTGACAACGCAACAGCCAGCTCTCAGGAGCCCATACAGGGCAGCTTCAGCACTCCAACCGAGGAGAAGAGCACACCTCTCCACTACTCACCTCTCTAGATAGTCCTTTTATTAAGTGCTCTTCAGTTAAATATATTAGAGCATGCCATTTGGTTCCTTCTGTGCCCTGACTAACACTCCAAGGGTAGATGCAGGCATCTTATTATAGAACTACACAGGCACATCTCTGTGTATCAGTTGGGGTGTGAGTGCAGATAATGGAAACCTCTCTAGCTAGTTTGGCACGAGGACCTTAACAAACACAGCCAGTTGCTAACAAAATGTTCAAAGGTAGCGACTCCCAGAACACAACAGAACTGACCTGGCCAGTAGCCGGTACCTGTGCCACATGTGGAAGGTACAGTCAGGAGGCTGCTGGCTCCACCTCTGGTCCTGGGAACACAGTGCCCTTGCCGGAGGTCAAGGATCAGGAAGTTTCCTCTCTAATGAGGGTTTCGGAGCCACTCTGCAGCTGCTAGGTCTAAACAGGCCATGTAAATGGATGCCTTGGACCCAGTGGTGTGCCAGTCCAGCTTGAACAGTGGGCTCTCGAGAGGCAGGAAGGAGCCCAGACTGGTAGCATTTGCTGACTGCCATGGCGTATGTACTCCCACCGAGGCAGATTACAGGCTGCCAATAGGACGTCTACAAGGTGGAGTTGTGAAGAGATGTTCCCCATGGGCTGTCACCAGCAAATCCAGGCTGGCTGTGGCACACCTCCGCATGCCTGCCTCGCACAAGCGGAATCTCTGCTAATATTGACACAAAACCAGAGTCTCTGTGACCTACAGAGAGGACAGAGGCAGCTCATTCCACCTGCCTTTGTTCTCCTGCTAGTGCAACCAATTGTCCAGGTCTAGACCGCATACATACTGTGAGGCAGCACAGAATGCCACTTCAAAAGGGGCCAGGAACACGATGTTATTTGTCCAACATCTGCTATATTAGAAGGCTCACTTAGATGAACGCGGGGTTAGAGGTTGAGGAGCCGAGCCACAGAATGCACCATGGCTCTCCCTTGAGTTACTCCACATCCATAAGTATACTTGTAATATGTGTGTGTGTGTGCTTGTTCTACAAAGTGTTTAGACAAAGCCTTGCTCTTTTAACCAACTACAAATTAAAGAATCTCTGAGTCCAACTATGACCTGTAAGCCCTGCTTCAAGATATCCCAGTGTTTTGGCTAAACCAATGTATAAACTCTATGTCTTGATTTATGACTTCGCCTGTAACTTCTGCTTCCTTTGAAATGTATAAAACAGAGCTGCAATCTGACTGCCTCAGGGCCTCTGCTCAAGTCCTGGGTTTGTGTCTTCTCCAGGCTATGGTCATTCATATTGGCTCAGAATAAACCTCCTTGAAATACTTTACAGATTTTGCTTTTTCTGCCAACAATGATACTGATTTGAGAACCTATCATCTGTAGACTAAATTATAAAATGGTGGAGAAAAGGTGGAGAAGGGAGGAAATGGACTAATACAAATAAAAATATGCACCAAATAACAATGAACTAAAGTCCAATTCTTGCTCAGTGGGCTCATGACGAAAATGGCAATGAGGAAAGAAATGGAAGTGGACAGTATTTCAGAGTATGGATTAATGGAGATAGAACCACTAGGCATACTTCCTGTTAAAATATGCTGTCTTTGATCCATTTAGAGATAATTTAATAAGATGAGATTTTAAATGAAAATAGGAAAATCTCTTCTCATGTGGGGTCATGAACCTTTGCTCAAAGGAAGTTTCAGGGAGTGGGTCTTAGCTCATTTTAAGAAATACTTTTCGGGGTCTATTGGGGGGAATGGGGGAGGGACAGCGGGGGGGGGCTGGGGAGGGATAGCCTGGGGATGAATGCCAAGTGTGGGTGAAGGGGAGGAAGGCACCAAAACACACTGCCATGTGTGTACCTATGCAACTATCTTGCTCGTTCTGCACATGTACCCCAAAGCCTATAATGCAATAAAAATTTTTTTTAAAAAGTCATAATAAAAATGTTAGGAATTGAAAATATATATATAAACAGGTATAGCAGAGATTTTTGAAACAACATGTGCATCACAGTAGGTGGTGTAGCCTCCATAACCTGTGAGTAATAGAAGTTCTTTGTTTCCATCTGTCTCTTCTAATCACTGAAGAAGTACTCTCCATTTTAAAGGAAGTAAATTAAAACAACTTTCTTGATAATATTCTTTAATGCACAACAGGTTTTCATTTTGATGAAATCCAGTTTAACTATTTTTTTCTCTCACTGCATGTACTTTTGATTTCATATCTAAGAATCTATTGCCAAATCCAAGGTCATGTAGATTCCACCCTGTGGTTTCTTTGATGATTTTTATGGTTTACCTTTTACATTTAGGTTGTTGTTCCATTTTTAATTAATTTTGCTTACAGTGTTACATGGGCATCCAACATCATTCTTTTGCATGTGTAATTCCAATTGCTCCAGCGCTGTTTGTTGAAGAGATTGCTGGATTGGCACACTCATCAAAAATTATTTAACCAGGGATCACATCAAGTTAAAAAGCTTCTGCACAGTAAAAAAAAAAAAAAAAAACAATCAACAAAGTGAAGAAACACACAGAATGGGAGAAAATATTTACAAATTACCTATCTGACAAGGGATAAATAACCAGAATAAATAAGGAACTCAATGCTAAAGGAAAAAAGTGTAATAATTCAAGTAAAAAACAGGCCAAAGAAGCAAAGGAACAGGAAGGGTGTAGGGAGGGTTGGAGAGGCAACCACAGACTGGATGGAGATTTAAGGATCCCTGTGATCCCCCAAGATGACCCTGAGAGCATCAGTTGGGGAACTGGATGAAAATTCACAGCAGACGTGCATTTTCTTTGAAGAAGGTGAGGAGCTGGAAACAGGGAGTTCTTCACTGAAAAAGTGACCACTTGATCTGTTCTTTGGCTAACTGCAGCACCTGAGACACGCTCTGCTCCGTAACAGGGACATCTTCATCCCCTTATCTAAAAACAATTTTCTGGCCGGGCGTGGTGGCTTACGCCTGTAATCCCAGCACTCTGGGAGGCCGAGGCGGGTGGATCACGAGGTCAAGAGATCGAGACCATCCTGGCCAACATGGTGAAACCCTGTCTCTACTAAAAATACAAAAATTAGTCAGGCGTGGTGACACGCACCTGTGGTCCCAGCTACTCGAGAGGCTGAGGAGGAAGAATCGCTTGAACCCAGGAGGTAGAGGTTGCAGTGAACCAAGATTGCACCACTGCACTCTAGCCTGGTGACAGAGCAAGATTCCATCTCAAAAAACCTTTTTCTTTGAGACAGTGTCCCCTCTGTTGCTCAGGCTAGACTGTAGTGGCACAGGCAAGACTCACTGCAGCCTCTTCCTCCCAGGCTTAGGTGATTTTCCCACCTCAGCCACCCCAGTATCAAGGATGACAAGCATGTACAATGCCTGGCTAATGTTTTTTATTCTTAGTAGAGATGAGATATCACCATGTTCCCCAGGCTGGTCTCAAACTCCTGGGCTCAAGAAATTCTCCCACCTTGGCCTCCCAAAATGCCAGGATTACAGGTTTGAGCCACCTCAGGGGGCCACAATTTCCTTCTTAAATTTTTTTTATTATCTATTATTACTATACTTTAAGTTCTGGGGGTACATGTGCAGAACGTGCAGGTTTGTTACATAGGTATACATGTGCCATGGTGGTTTGCTGCATCCATCACCCTGTCATCTACATTAGGTATTTCTCGTAACGATATCTCTCCCCAATTCCCCCACCCCTGTTATCCCTCCCTAGGCCCCACCCCATATAGGCAACAGTGTGTGATGTTCCCTTTCTGTGTCCATGTGTTCTCATTGTTCAACATCCACTTGTGAGTGAGAACATGCAGTGTTTGGTTTTCTGTTCTTGTATTAATTTGCTGAGAATGATGATTTCCAGCTTCTTTCATGTTCCTACAAAGGACATGAACTCATTCTTTTTTATAGCTGCATAGTATTCCATGGTGTATATGTGCCACATTTTCTTTATTCAGCCTATCATTGATGGGCATTTGGGTTGGTTCCAAGTCTTTGCTATTGTGAACAGTGCCGCAGTAAACATATGTGTTCATGTGTCTTTAAAATAGAATGATTTTTTAATCCTTTGGGTATATACCCAGTAATGGGATTGCTGGATCAAATGGTATTATTTCTAGTTCTAGATCATTGATGAATTGCTACATTGTCTTTCACAATGGTTGAACTAATTTACACTCCCACCAACAGTATAAAAGTGTTCCTATTTCTCCACATCTTCTCCAGTTTGTGTTGTCTCCTGATTTTTTAATGATCGCCATTCTAACTGGCGTGAGGTGGTATCTCAATGTGGTTTTTATTTGCATTTCTTTAACGACCAGTGATGATGAGCTTTTTTTTTATTGGCTGCATAAATGTCTTCTTTTAAGAAGTGTCTCTTCATAATCTTCGCCCACTTTTTTATGGAGTTGTTTGCTTTTTTCTTGTAAATTTGTTTAAGTTCCTTGTAGATTCTGGATATTAGCCCTTTGTCAGATGGGTAGATTGCAAAAATGTTTTCCCATTCTGTTGGTTGCCAGTTCACTCTTATGATTGTTTCTTTTGCTTTGCAGAAGCTGTTTAGTTTAATTAGATTCCATTATCTATTTTAGCTTTTGTTGCCATTGCTTTTGGTGTTTTAGTCATGAAGTTCTTGCCCATGCCTATGTCCTGAATGGTATTGCCTAGGTTTTCTTCTAGGGTTTTTATGGTGTTAGGTCTTATGTTTAAATCTTTACTCCATCTTGAGTTAATTTTTCTATAAGATGTAAGAAAGGGATCCAGTTTCAGCTTTCTGCCTATGGCTGGCCAGTTTTCCCAACACCATTTATTAAATAGGGAATCCTTTCCCCATTGCTTGTTTTTGTCAGGTTTGTCAAAGATCAGATGGTTGTAGATGTGTGGCATTGCTTCCAAGGCCTCTGTTCTGTTCCATTGGTCTATATCTCTGTTTTGCTACTAGTACCATGCTGTTTTGATTACTGTAGCCTTGTAGTATAGTTTTGAGTCAGGTAGTTTGATGCCTCCAGCTTTGTTTTTTCATTTGTTTTTGCTTAGAATTGTCTTGGCTATGCAGGCTCTTTTTTGGTTCCATATGAAATTTAAGGTGGTTTTTTTCCAGTTCTGTGAAGGTCATTGGTAGCTTGATGTGGGTAGGTTGAGTCCATAAATTAGTTTGGGCAGTATGGCCATTTTCACGATATTGATTCTTCCTAACCATGAACATGGAATGTTTCTCCATCTGTTTGTGTCTTTTCTTATTTCGTTGAGCAGTGGTTTGTAGTTCTCCTTGAAGAGGTCCTTTACATTTCTTGTTAGTTGTATTCCTAGGTATTTTATTCTCTTTGTAGCAATTGTGAATGGGAGTTCACTCATGATTTGACTCTGTTTGTCTGTTATTGGTGTATAGAACTGCTTGTGATTTCTGCACGTTGATTTTGTATTCCAGTGACTTTTGGCCACATCGGTGGGGGCGCTGTGTCCAAGGGTACAGATTCCCCGAGCTTCGAGCCTCACCCTGTGCAGGGCACAGGAAAAGAAGGAGATGTGCCAGGAGCTGCAGGAGGGGGCACTGGCACAGGGCACAGAGGTGCCCACCCCAACAGCTGAGAGCCAGAAGGCACATGCAGGGGGGGCCCAGAGGCTTGGCAGGTTCTGAGATGGGAGAAGATGCATGCAAACGCAGAGGCGCAGGAAGAGGCCAGAGATGACGGTGACTGGAGAGGCTCTGAGAGGTGCACAGAAAACAGGACAGAGCTTGGTAGAAGCAGCACTCATTTGTCACCCTGCCACACACAGCCTGTGTTTTCTCCTTGACAGCCTCATCTCAATAGGACCCAATAATGCCAATGCCTGGAGATCCCTCTAGACAACTGTCCTCACCCTCCACATCCAGTCCTCCCCAACACCTGGGGCTCGGACCTGCTAAGGAGCTCTTTCCTGTTTTCTAGACACCTCTGGAATCCTTTCACCCACCCACCCCGCCCGTGTGGCTGCTCTCCAGCTCACTCTTGTCCTGCTCTCCCCAAGAACCTCAGCTCCAGGGGAGCGAGGCTTTCCCTAGTCTGCTGCCTTCCCTGTTCCCTTCCCAATCCCCAGAAGGGTGCCAACCCCAGCCACAGAGGCCCCCAGAGCAGAGCCTTGCCCGCAGCAGCAGCTCCAGCTGGAGGAGGTTGCCCCTACCTGCTGCACCTCGACCCCTTTTCCGGGCAGCAGAGGCGGAAGCAGGAGCCCACTTTGGAAAATGACGTGTTTTTATTGCTATGTCTGCAGTGGCTTGTTAGCACAGTAGGAAGGTCCCCACAGTCCTGCCGCCCTCTGCCAGCCCCAGCCCTCCAGCCTCTGTCCGGGTGTGGGGAAAGACTGTTTCGGGGTCACTCAGCTGTCTCTGGACTGGACATGACACAGACATACGTGGGTTAAAGCTGCTGCACGGAAGACTGGAGGCGTGGGAAGTGCAACTGCCTTAAGCCTGGAGGTGGGAGCTGTGCCCAGGGTCACTGTCCGGGGGCTGTGCCTGTTACCGACATATCAAGGGTTTGGTCTAAGTCCTGCTGCTGGCCGCACAGAAATCCAATGACTGGGATGAAGAAAATTGCCAGGGAAGACAGCTTTAATTGGGCGCTGCAGCCAGGGACATGGGAGCTCAGTCACACCTTGACTGACTAAACTAGGGGTTTATATAGCAGGGAAGAAATGCACCAATGTAGGAAAACAGGAAACTCGGGAGGGCCCAGGAAGCAATATTGATGAATGAGGGGGTCCAGCATCTCATTGCCTCGATGTGGTGATCTGCTTTGATACTTTGAGAGGCCTGAAGGTCATTTCTGGAGGAAGGAATTCAGCTAAAACAACTGTGAGGTTCATGCTTGAAGACCAGAAGGGTCGGTTTCTATGTTAATCAATAAGAACAGCCTATGGGTTGTTCTATGAAACCCAAATGACTGGATGGGTTTCATACCCAGCCCAGGGTTCAGGGTGTGAGAAGCCTGAGCCGGCCTGGTGAGCAGCCCAGATACCCGGGATAGAGGATTGCAGCCTCTCGCCCCACAGACTTATCAACAGGGTGTGGGGACAGACGCGCAGCTCCTAGGGTCATGCCACCCCCACCCCTGCCCGCCTCTCTTGGCACCTTTCCTGTGGATCTGACCCACTTCCAGACACAGGCCAGTAGACCACAACCTCGAGACTTTGTTCCTAGGGGAGAAAGAGAGGGAGAGAGGGAAATCCCATGTGGCATGTGGCTGGGATAGTATGGAGCTATGGGGCCTACACCAAGAGGTTCTGGATCCCTTCCCTCCCCCAGCCCTGGTCCTGCTGTTTCCTCCCATTCACATGGGCTGGACCTGAGGCAGAGGAGCCCCTGGGCGAAAAGAGGCCACCCCCGACCCACCCAACCTGCAGCTCCAGCTCCCTTAGCAGGCGGGGCGCTGCTGAACGCAGTTAGAGGCCCAGCCCCGAGGTCTGTCCTGGGGGCTCCCCAAGGACAGGCAGGGCAGGCAGGGTCCAGGACGATGGCCACACAGCCTCGGCCAGAGTCCCCAGGCCTGTCTTGCTCCTCGACGTGAGGGAGACAGGGCAAGTCGTGGTCGGGACGCGGTGGGCCCCGAGGTGCCCGACTCCCTGCAGCGGTCCCGGGACAGGGGCCTTGTGGACACAGCAAGCTGCTCAGGGGTGAGGGGGTCCAGGTTGGCATCGACACCACCTTCCGGCCGGGGCTCTCTTGGGGTGGGGCGGGCTTGGTGAGAACCAGTCATGTGCTCCCGGGGTCGCCCGGGGTCTCCCAGGGCTGGAAGGAGGAACCCCTGTGCGCTGAGGCTCCCGGGCTGCCCGTCCCATGCCAGGGGGCGGAACTTCCGGCAACCTCACCCTATCCGCATCCTCGTCCTCGTGGGCCCCGACTTTCTCTCAGAGCGCGGCACACCAGCCCAGGGACCATGCAGGCCGGAGACCAGGCCGCAGGGGGCGCAGCGGGCGATGCTGATGGCCCAGGAGGCCCTGGCGTTCCTGGCGGCCCAGGGGGCGATGCTGGCGGCCCAGGAGAGGCAGGTGCCACTGGCGGCAGGGCTCCCCAAGGCTCAGGGGCAACAAGGGCCTCGGGGCCGGAAGAAGGTGACCCTCAGGGGCCTCGTGGTGGCACGGCTTCTGCCCAGAATGGAAGCTGCTCGTCTGGGACCAGGGCGCCAGACAGCCGCCTGCTTCAGTTGTATCCTGTTCTGTTCTGTTCTAGACAGTTCTGATGGCGGGTGGGGCCAGGAGATGGAGAGGCCAGGGCCAGGAGGTGAGGGAGGGCAGGGCCAGGTGGAGGACGTGGGGTTTGGGAGATGGGGTAAGGGGCCAGGTGGGGTGGGGGCCGGGAGATGGAGGTGGGGAGGGGCAGCTCAGAGGAAGGGGGCAGGTAGGGGATGGGAGGTGGAGCTTGTGCAGGGTGGGAAGAGGGGTGCTGGGCGATGGGGTGAGCAACAGGGGCCCAGAGATAGGGGGCTTGGGTGTGTGAAGGGGATCAGGAGGTGGGGGGCAGCAGGCAAGGTGGGAGCCGGTGGCTGGGGTGTGGGCGGGATGGGGAGGCCAAGCGAGGGAGGGGTGGCTAATGCGACACAGGGCATGGTGGGAGGGCCTTTGAAGGTCGCGGAGGAGTCAGCTTGGGGTGCAACAGAGGAAAAGTGGTGAACCAAGACAGCTGGGCGGGTTGAGGCACCACCTGGGCCAGTGGGTGGGGAGACACCCTGGGGGTAATGAGATGGGCACCATCATAGGCCAAGTCCTACGAGATGGGGCCTTAACCAGGTCTCCACCAGCCACATCACGATACCTTTCCTGTCGCCCATGGAAGCGGAACTGGCCCGCAGGATGCTGGCCCGGGATGCCGCACCGCTCCCCGACCAGGGAGGTTCTGAAGGATTTCATGGTGTCTGGCAACCTACTGGTTATGTCAGTTCAGGACTAAGACAGGGACAGGGCTGGGCGGACGACGGTGGCAGGGTGGGGGCTGGCATCCGCCTCCCCCGAGGGTCAGGAAGCTAGAGACCTGGGAACACCGAAGCACCAGGCCCGTCGCCACCCGAGGGAGCGCGGGGAGATGGGTGCAGAGCTATCGCCTTTAACGTGACGTTCTTTGCCTCTCACGTTTAGCCGACTGACTGCTGCAGATCCACGCCAACTCCAGGTCTCCATCGGCTCCTGTCTCCAGCAGCTTTCCCTGTTGATGTGGATCATGCAGAGCTTTGTGCCCGTGTTTTTGGCTCTGCTTTCCTCAGGACAGAGGGGCTAAGCCCAACCTGGCGCCCCTTCCTAGGTCGTGCGTCCTCCCCTGGGGAAGGTCCCTGCACGAGTGGCCACTTCATTGTGGGGGCCTGATTGTTTGTCTGTCGCTGGAGGAGGGCGGTTTACATGTTTGTTTCTGTAGAAAATAAAACTGAGCTCCTGTTCCCTGTCTGCGTCTCTTTTCAGTGATGTTGATGCTTTGTCCTCGGGTTGCAGGGGAGGCTCTGGGATTCAGAGATTCAAGTAGCACAGAGTAATGGAAGACAATTTGGGAACATGAAAAGCGACTGGGTCCCGCCATTCAGCATTAACTACTGTGGACACTTTAGAATATTTTCCTCATCATATACTTGCATTTATGTGTTAGGTACATGACAGTAGCTTATATAATGTTCTTCCAGCTCAGCATTGAATTTTTTTCCCAAATTGTTTTCACTGAACGTGTGAGCTTTTGTGCCTTCCAGAAATTCTTCAAAAACACATACTTGAATAGATGCACAAAACCAGCATCTGCAGCAGACCTGCAGTGGATCTGCAGCAGCAGCATTTCACTGTTAAGCATGTGATATGGGCCGAGCATGGTGGCACGCACCTGTATACTCAACACTCTAGGAGGCTGAGGTGGGAGGATGGCTTGAGACCTGGAGTTGGAGAACACCGTGAGCAACATAGTGAGAGTTTGTCTCTATAAAAAGACATTTGAAAATTAGGGGTGGAAGACGTGGTGGCAGGCACCTGTAGTCCCAGTGACTCGGGAGGCTGACGTGGGAGGATGTGTAGGGTCCAGGATCTCGAGGCTGCAGTGAGCTATGAATGCACCCCTGAGCTCCAGCCTGGGTGACTGAGCGAGACCCTGTCTCTAAAATAGTAATAATGTGAACAACTTAAAATGGGTGTAAACATGTCATGGTACAGGTTCATGCCCTCACCACTTGCAGAGTCCAATTAATAAGAGCGAAGTCTGGTATAAAGAAACGGACTTTAGGCCATGATTGGTTTAGGGGAAGACGTACAGGCTCCTGCCTTTAAGGGCTCTGCTTCCCTCTGGGGGCAGAAAGCAGGGCCTTTTAAAGGGGGACTTGGAATGAATGCCATACAGGGGAGGGAGCAGGCAGCTATGGGGTCTCCGTGATATGCTGAGGTGCCTCATCTACCGAGTGGTCGTGCTGGCACTGTCGTGGGCAGAGCTAGGTTGGAAAGGGGCTGTTGTTTGTCAAGGCAAAAGAGACATGTTCTTGAGCTGTGTTCTGGGATGCTCTTCTGTTGCTTGGAAACAGTGTGATCCCTTTGAGTCTTGCTTTCAGGATTTACTCAGTGGGACCACAGCAGATTTCAGTGTAAGGCTTGGCAAGGCTATAGTTGCAAACGAGGACTCATACGCTGTCGGCAGGAGAGGTAGTAACATCTATCTGGGCATTTATTTGGCATTTTCTATTAAAGGAACAATATGCATACCCTTCGACCCACCTTGAAGGGTCCATCCGAGAAACTCCTGCTTATGCAGATGAGGTAGAATCCACCAGCATCTTACTGACACCATCACGTAAATGATTTTTAGAATGTAAATGTCCATCAGCGGTGAAAAGGTTGAATAAATCACTGCACAACTGCCCCAGGGGAACAGTGTGAGGAAGCTGGAGAGAGAGCACAGTAGACAGTTGGGTACTAGCATAGAGAGAGATTAAAACAAGTCACCAGATCTCTGCGTATAGCCTATGGCACACTCCTATTTTGGCAGTGTGCCCCCGCCAGGAGAGCATGTAGGGATGAGCACAGTAACTCCCTGGAAAGCTGCCTCCACTCTCGAGAGCGCTCACCACTGGACAACAGCATCAGGGAAATAAAACGTTCACCTTTGAAATCTCAGAATTCCATGTTTAAATATTTTCATCAGGCATGTATTACTTTGGGAATACATGTTTTTACTTTGGAAGAGTCTGCTGAAATAAGAAATAAGAAATCATCTCTCCTAGAACCACTCCCTCCACTTCCCTTCAGCAATTTCGATTCTGCTGGAGTCTACTTCACCCCAGATTTCAGGGGTGGGCATGAGGTTCAGGCCTGGTTGAGTGGAGCACTGCATTCCTCTGGCTGTGGTGATCCCAGCCAAGCCAGTGACACTTTTGGGGCTGCAGGGGGATAAGCTGGTGATGGATAGAGGAGAAGCAGGAACAGGAAGGCTGATCTCACAGAACCAAATCCTGAATCCAGCCGTGCCTGAAGCTGGGAACTGCCCTTGGACCTTTCGGTTACACAGACTCAGAAGTTCTCCCTTCGGCTTAAGTCAATTTGGAGATTTTTTATTGTTTTTGTTTCATTTTTTTCCATGTGCAATAGAAAAGTCTTGACTATCATGGAATTGGGGAACCACAGATTTATTTCTTATGTAACCTTCTACTGTGATCCGAGGCCTAGGCCCTCTTTTGCTTCCTGGAAGCGGGGAATGCCTCTCAAACAGCTCGGCAAAGCCATCCTCAAGGTAATGAGTGAGTTGTCACTCTCTGGGTTCCCACAAAATCCAACAGTTGAGAAGATCCTGGCATCTGCCGCCTCCTCCTCCTCCTCCTCCTCCTCCTCCTCCTCCTTCTTCTCTCTCTCTCTCTCTCCCCCTCTATCTCTACCTCTGTCTCTCCCTCTCTGTTTTCTCTGTGAAGCCGGCTCTCTGCCACCTCCCACCAGGAGTAGATGCCATCTGAGGCCCTCACCAGAAGCAGATGCTGGCGCCACACCTCCTACCTTCCACCCTGCTGTCATCCCCAGCCTTGACAGCTAGTACTTCATGCCCATGCTGGCACCTTGACCCTCAACTTCAACCTCCAGACCTGTAAGAAAATGAATTCATATTGCTTAAGCCACCCATCCTATGGCATTTTGTTATGGCAGCCGAAACTGGCTATGGTATCTCGTTATGCCAACCAAGACAAAATAATTGACTTATAAACACACTTAGTGTACAATTGAGTGGGATCAGTTATATTCACAATGTTGTGAAGCCATCGCAACCCTCCATTCCTAAAATATTTTCACCACCCCAACCGGAGATTGTAACGATCAAGCAATAACTTGTCATTTCTGCCTTCCCTCAGGCCCTGGTGACCTCTAATCTACTTGCTATGTCTAGGAGTTGATATGTTCTAGATACTTTAAGTGATGTTATTCAGTATTAGTTCTTTCTACGTCTAGCTCAATATAGTTAACATAGTGTTTTCAAGGTTCACCCATGTTCTAGGTGTATCACAACCTCATTCTTTTTTGATAGCTGAATAATTTTCTACCGTATGTATATGCTGTATTTTGTTTATCCATTCATCTGTTCATGGATGACACTTGGGTGCTTTTCCTTTTGAAATCCTGCAAGAACTTAGGGTTCTTGAGCTGAAGTAAATAACGGTTCCATCCATGCCAATAGTGGGTTTACTTTCTGCCAAAATAAAATACTTAGTTTCTGTGAGAAGAGAAAACATCCTAGAAACACCAGAATAGAGATTTTGTGCCTTACTTGTCTTATTTCAGATCTGTGAAAAAAATTGCCAGTACAATTGGTTAAGTGTTTGGGTAAGGGAAGTTATCCTTTTCCTTTTGAGACGGAGTTTCGCTGTTGTTACGGTCTGGAGTGCAATGGCGTGATCTCTGTTTTGCTACTAGTACCATGCTGTTTTGATTACTGTAGCCTTGTAGTATAGTTTTGAGTCAGGTAGTTTGATGCCTCCAGCTTTGTTTTTTCATTTGTTTTTGCTTAGAATTGTCTTGGCTATGCAGGCTCTTTTTTGGTTCCATATGAAATCTAAGGTGGTTTTCTGCAGTTCTGTGAAGAAGTTCATTGGTAGCGTGATGTGGATAGGTTGAGTCCATAAATTACTTTGGGCAGTATGGCCATTTTCATGATATTGATTCTTCCTAACCATGAACATGGAATGTTTCTCCATCTGTGTCTGTCCTCTCTTATTTCGTTGAGCAGTGGTTTATAGTTCTCCTTGAATGGGTCCTTTGTTTCCCCCTGAAGGTATCCAGGATTCTGTCTGTCTGCAGCTCATCATTCATGGTACACCAGACTTTAGTCTGATTGTCCCTCCACCATCCAAAAAAGACCATAATCAGTTGGTTGCCATGGGCCCACAGATGAACAGCTGAAGTGGATGGTCTGCTTTACAACCCAGGTCAGGTTGTGCCACTCCTTCATTCAAAATCAACTCTCAAGAAAGCTTCCCTCTCATTTGTTGTAGACACTTCAATGGTGGTCTATGAAATCCAGTGTGGTCTGTCCTGTTTCTCCTCTGGCTTCCTCCACTCCCACTCTCTCCCTTCATCACGCTGATCCAGCCACACAGGATCAAGACCCCTCACCCTTTCTAAAAACAAAACAAAACAAACAAATGAAAAAAGGCCAACTCCTGTCTCAGGGCCTTTGCACTGGCTCTTTCCTATCTGGAATTTGCCCCAGGGTTTCACCTGACTCACTCACTGACCTTCAGGTACTTCTCAAGTGTCACTCTCTCAGAGAGGCTTTCCTGGCCATCCTATTTAAAATAGCATCCTGACTCCCCTGCAGTATCTGTGAGATCTGGAACAGTGCCTGTTCCATACAGAGTATACCCAGACAAACTTGCTAGTAATCAAACCATGAGCTATCACTCAGTTCTCTTCAAATGCTATTCTCTTAGCCCAACGCAATACTTACCTACTCCAGCTTCTCCCCTTCACCCTACTTTAATAGGCTGGAGTCCAAGGATGGTAGGTGAACCATGATGGGGGCTACAACCTGGACAGCACGCAGTGTCAGGTTTCGAAGGAATTGGCCGCAGCTGAAAGCACTGGAGGGTTCTAAACCGTGAGGCAACAGGATCTCTCTGCCTCCCACGCTGAGAATAGGCTGACGAGAGCCAGGACAGAAGCAGGGAGACTGGCATCTGGGCAGAGATGATGGCACGGGAGAGCTGGGTGGGGATGCTGGAGGGGAGGAGAAGGGAGTAGACTCTGAATCTATCTTGAAGGTGCAGCCACCAGGGTTTGCTGATGGGTCGGGCATGGCCCTGGACCTCCCCAGACCCTCTGAGATCCTGCAAGGAGTGGTCCTTTCTCTTATAATAGGATTCCAGCTCACATAGTATCCACAAGTATCCACACCTGCCCCAAGGACAGAGCCCTACATGGATGGCATTTTCCCAACATTTAATTAGGAAAAAAAAATTCCATGATCAAAGACAAACTCATTCAACTAAAGACGAGAGAATGGGGGGTCTGGGACAGTGAGACAGGGTCAGAATCCTCAGAGGAGGCAGAAGACATGGAGCAGTAAGTCTTGTCCCCTTGGGGTGGGCACTGGACGGGGTGGCTGAGGAAGGTTTGGGGACAGGTGCAGACAACACTCAGGACATTTAGCAGTAGGCCCACGAGAAGGAACATTCTGGGGTCCCCAAGGCGAAGTCAGGCCCAGACACAAGCCTGGTTCCAATCCTCCAGGTCCTCCAAGATGTTTGAGGGGGATGCTGTGGCTCAGCTGCAGGAGGACCCCTTGGCACAGGCAAGACCTATACGTGAAAATAATGAGAGAAATTGAGGATCTAAAGAAATAGAGAGACTGGTTAGGAAGAATCAATATCGTGAAAATGGCTATACTGCCCAAAGTAATTTACACAATCAATGCTATCCCCATCAAACTACCATTGAATTTCTTCACAGAACTGGAAAAAACCACCATGAACTTCATATGGAACCAAAAGAGAGCCCGCATAACCAAGTCAATTCTAAGCAAAAAGAACACAGCGGGAGGCATCACACTACCAGACTTCAAACTATACTACAAGGCTACAGTAATCAAAACAGCATGGTACTGGTACCAAAACAGAGATATAGACCAATGGAACAGAACAGAGGCTTCGGAGGCAACACAACATATCTACAACCATATAATCTTTGATATACCAGACAAAAACAAGCAATGGGGAAAGGATTCCCTGTTTAATAAATGGTGTTGGGAAAACAGGCTAGCCATGTGTAGAAAGCAGAAAGTGGACCCCTTCCTGACACCTTACACTAAAATTAACTCCAGATGGATTAAAGAATTAAACATAAGACCCGGCACCATAAAAACCCTAGAAGAAAATCTAGGCAAAACCATTCAGGACATAGGAGTAGGCAAGGACTACATGACCAAAACACCAAAAGCATTGGCAACAAAAGACAAAATAGACAAATGGGACCTAATCAAACTCCACAGCTTCTGCACGGCAAAGACACAGTCACTAGGTGAATCGGCAACCATCAGAATGGGAAAAAATCTTTGCAGTTTACGCATCTGACAAAGGGTGATATCCAGAATTTACAAAGAACTCAAACAGGATGACTGAAGGGGAGGGAGGCAAGATGGCGTCAGAGAGGTGACTCAGGATTGCAGCTCGATGAAGGCGCAGAGGGTGAGTCCTAACCGCATCCTCGGATGTTCCTTTATGCCCACAGAGCGTTGAAAGTCCCAGGTGTGGGAGAGACACGAACGCTAGCAGCCGTTAACGCGGCTCCCGCCGCCTCTTGGCCGGGCGCGCAGCGGGACCCGGCGCGAACTCACTGGTCTGGGTGCCCTGTTAAACCGGCAATCTGAGATTTGGAAGGGCAGATTGGCATGTCCATCTGATTGAACGGGACTTGGACAATGAGCCAGACCAGGAGTTTCCTGGGAAGCGTGATCTGAGCCGGGTAGTGGGCAGCGGCACGGGAGATCGCACGGATCCCAGTGCCCTATCGGCAGGCTCCTGGGGCGCCAGTGAGAGAGTCGACCTTTCAGCTTGGGGAGAGGAAGAGAGAGAGAGAGGACGGACTCTGAGGCAGGGAGCTGGGTGATCGGGCTCGGCGGGTCCCACGCTCACGGGACAAGCAGGGCGGCGACTGGAGGCGCTTGGGGCTGAGAGTTTTGTTGCCGGCATCTAGGACGGTGCAGCCCGGTCAGGAGGGGCGTCCACCATTGATGACGAAGTGCACCCCACTTAAGTACCGCCCAGGACTGCCTGCCGCTGCCGAGGCAACCTGCCATAACAGAGAGACTCGGCTCCACAGCAGAAGGGAGCCCAGCAGCAGGTCAGAGCCCCGGCAGGCAAATAGTGAATAGACTGCCATCTAGTGGGCAGGACAGTGCAACAGATACTCATAAAGAAAGCCCCAACTCCTGAGACAGAGCATCTAAGGGTGAAAAAAAAAGAGTGGTGTTTTATGAGTTCTATTGCAGCAGACATAAACAACCTCCCAACAACCCTGAATGAACAACGGAGCTCACAGCTCAGCACTGGAGCTCCTATAAAGCACAGACTGTCTCCTCAAGCAGCTCCTGACCCCTGTATATCCAAGGAGTCACCCCAGAAAAGGACTAATCAGACTGACATTTGGCTGGCATCATTCTGGAACAAGGGCAGCAGAAGAAGAAACTGGTATCATCCTCATTGTTCTGCAGCTGCTGCAGGTATACCCCAGACAAGCAGGGCCTGGAGTGGACCTCAGCACTCATACAGCAGAGAGGATAGATCATTAGAGGGAAAACTAAGTAACAGAAATACTTCATCATCAACAATCTCAGTGTCCACACAGAGACCCAATTGAAAAATCAGCCAATACTAAGACGACAGGCGGATAAATCCATAAAGATGGGAAGAAACCAGCGCAAAAGGAGGAAAACACCAAACCAAAACACCTCACCTCCAAAAAAGGACCAAAACTCCTCACCAGCAAGGGAACAAAGCTGGACGGAGAATGAATGTGACGAAATGACGGAATCAGACTTCAGAAAGTGGATAATGAGAAACTTCAGTGAGCTAAAGGAACATGTTCTAAACCAGTGCAAAGAAACTAAGAACCTAGAAAAAGATTTGAAAAAGATTCGAGGAATTGATAACGAGAATGGACAACTTAGAGAGGAATATGAATGAATTGAAGGAGCTGAAAACACAACACGAGAACTTCGAAGCATGCACAAGTTTCAACAGCCGAATTGACCAAGCAGAAGAAAGAATATCAGAAGTTGAAGATCAACTCAATGAAATAAAACGAGAAACCAAGATTAAAGAAAAAGCAAAAAGGAATGAACAAAATCTCCAAGAAATGTGGGACTATGTGAAGAGACCCAACCTACGCTTTGATAGGTGTACCAGAATGTGATGAAGAGAATGAATCCAAGCTGGAAAACACTCTTCAGGATATTATCCAGGAAAATTTCCCCAACCTAGCAAGACAGGTCAATACTCAACTCCAGGAAATACAGAGAACACCACAAAGATACTCTGCAAGAAGAGCAACCCCAAGGCACATAATCGTCAGATTCACTAGGGTTGAAACGAAGGAGAAAATACTAAGGGCAGCCAGAGAGAAAGGTCAGGTCACCCACAAAGGGAAGCCCATCAGACTCACAGCAGATCTCTCGGCAGAGACTCTACAAGCCAGAAGAGAGTGGGGCCAATATTCAACATCCTTAAAGAAAAGAGCTTTCAACCCAGAATTTCATATCCAGCCAAACTGAGCTTCATAAGTGAAGGAAAATAAAATCCTTCACGAACAAGCAAGTACTCAGAGATTTTGTCACCACTAGGCCTGCTTTACAAGAGCTCCTGAAAGAGGCACTACACATAGAAAGAAACAACCAGTTCCAGCCATCCTAAAAGCATACCAAATGCTAAAGACCATCAACAAAATGAAGAATGTACATGAACCAACGGGCAAAACAGCCAGCTAGCATCAAAATGGCAGTATCAAATTCACACATAACAATATTAACCCTGAATGTAAATGGGCTAAATGCACCAATCAAAAGACACAGACTGGCAAATTGGATAAAAACCAAAACCCATCGGTGTGCTGTATCCAGGAAACCCACCTCACATGCAAAGATACACAAAGGCTCAAAATAAAGGGATGGAGGAAGATTTACCAAGCAAATGGAGAGCAAAAAGCAGGAGTTGCAATTCTCATCTCTGATAAAATAGACTTTAAAGTAACAAAGATCAAAAGGGACAAAGAAGGTCATTACATAATGGTAAAAGGATCGATACAACAAGAAGAGATAACGATTCTAAATATATATGGACCCAATGTAGGAGCACCCAGATATATAAGGCAAGTTCTTAATGACTTACAAAGGACTTAGACTCCCACACAATAATAGTGGGAGACTTTAACACTCCACTGTCAATAGCAGACAGATCAACCAGACAGAAAATTAACAAGGATATCAGGACTTGAACTCAGACCTGGAACAAGCAAACCTGATAGACATTTACAGAACTCTCCACCCCAAATCCACAGAATATACATTCTTCTCAGCACCACATCACACCTACTCCAAAATTGACCACATAATTGGAAGTAAAGCACTCCTCAGCAAATGCAAAACAACGGAAATCATAACAAACAGTCTCTCAGACCATAGTGCAATCAAGTTGGAACTCAGAATTCAGAAAATAACTCAGAACCGCACAGCTTCATGGAAACTGAACAACTGGCTCTTGAATGTTGATTGGATAAACAATGAAATGAAGGCAGAAATAAAGTTCTTTGAAACCAACGAGAATGAAGACACAACGTACCAGAATCTCTGGGACACATTTAAAGCAGTCTGTAGAGGAAAATATATAGCAATAAGTGCCCACATGAGAAGAGTGGAGAGATCCAAAATTGACACCCTATCGTCAAAATTGAAAGAGCTAGAGGAGCAAGATCAAAAAGCTCAAAACCTAGCCGAAGACAAGAAATAACTAAGATCAGAGCAGAACTGAAGGAGATAGAGACAAGAAAACCCTTCAAAAATCAATAAATCTAAGAGCTGGTTTTGAAAAGATCAACAAAATAGACAGACCACTAGCCAGACTGATAAAAAGAAAAGAGAACAACCAAATAGATGCAATAAAAAAGCGATAAAGAAATCACCACAGATTCCACAGAAATTCAAACCATCATCAGAGAATACTACAAACAACTCTATGCACATAAACTAGTAAATCAGGAAGAAATGGATAAATTCCTGGACGCCTGTGTCCTCCCAAGCCTAAACCAGGAGGAAGCCGAAACTATGAATAGACCAATAACAAGGTCTGAAGTTGAGGCAGCAATTAAACCTACCACACAAAAAGCCCAGGTCAGATGGGTTCACAGCTGAATTCTACCAGACACACAAAGAGGATCTGGTACCATTCCTTCTGAAACTATTCCAAATAATCCAAAAAGAACCCTTCCCAAATCATTTTATGAGACCAACATCATCCTGATACCAAAACCTGGCAGAGACTCAACAAGAAAAGAAAACTTCAGGCCAATATCCATGATGAACATAGATGCAAAATCTTCAATAAAATACTGGCAAACCGATTGCAACAGCACATTAAAAACTTATCCATCATGATCAAGTAGGATTCATCCGGGGATGCAAGGCTGGTTCAACATACAGTCTATAAATGTAATTCACCACATAAACAGAAGCAAAAACAAAAATCACATGATTATCTCAATTGATGCAGAGAAGGCATTTGACAAAATTCAACAGCCCTTTATGCTAAAACCCTCAATAAACTTGGTATTGATGGAACATATCTCAAAGTAATAAAAGCTATTTGACAAACCAACAGCCAATATCATACTTAATGGGCAAAACTGGAAGCATTCCCTTTGAAATCCGGCACTGAACAAGGATGCCCTCTCACCACTTCTATTCAACATAGTACTGGAAGTTCTAGCCAGAGCAATCAGGCAAGAAAAAGAAATAAAGGGTATTCAAATAGGAAAGGTGGAAGCCAAATTGTCTCTATTTGCAGGCGACATGATAGTATACCTAGAAGACCCCATCACCTCAGCCCAAAAGCTCCTGCAACTGATAAGCAACTTCAGCAAAGTCTCAGGATATAAAATCAATGTTCAAAAATCACAAGCATTCCTATACACCAATAACAGACTTAAGAGAACCAAATCAAGAACGAACTGCCATTCACAATTGCTACAAAGAAAATAAAATACCTAGGAATACAACTCACTAGGAATGTAAGGGACCTCTTTAAGGAATACTACAAACAACTCTATGCACATAAACTAGTAAATCAGGAAGAAATGGATAAATTCCTGACGCCTGTGTCCTCCCAAGCCTAAACCAGGAGGAAGCAAACTATGAATAGACCAATAACAAGGTCTGAAGTTGAGGCAGCAATTAAGAGCCTACCACACAAAAAGCCCAGGTCCAGATGGGTTCACAGCTGAATTCTACCAGACACACAAAGAGGATCTGGTACCATTCCTTCTGAAACTATTCCAAATAATCCAAAAAGAGGGAACCCTTCCCAAATCATTTTATGAGACCAACATCATCCTGATACCAAAACCTGGCAGAGACTCAACAAGAAAAGAAAACTTCAGGCCAATATCCATGATGAACATAGATGCAAAATCTTCAATAAAATACTGGCAAACCGATTGCAACAGCACATTAAAAACTTATCCATCATGATCAAGTAGGATTCATCCTGGGATGCAAGGCTGGTTCAACATACGCAAGTCTATAAATGTAATTCACCACATAAACAGAAGCAAAACAAAAATCACATGATTATCTCAATTGATGCAGAGAAGGCATTTGACAAAATTCAACAGCCCTTTATGCTAAAACCCTCAATAAACTTGGTATTGATGGAACATATCTCAAAGTAATAAAAGCTATTTATGACAAACCAACAGCCAATATCATACTTAATGGGCAAAACTGGAAGCATTCCCTTTGAAATCCGGCACTAGACAAGGATGCCCTCTCACCACTTCTATTCAACATAGTACTGGAAGTTCTAGCCAGAGCAATCAGGCAAGAAAAAGAAATAAAGGGTATTCAAATAGGAAAGGTGGAAGCCAAATTGTCTCTATTTGCAGACGACATGATAGTATACCTAGAAGACCCCATCACCTCAGCCCAAAAGCTCCTGCAACTGATAAGCAACTTCAGCAAAGTCTCAGGATATAAAATCAATGTTCAAAAATCACAAGCATTCCTATACACCAATAACAGACTTAAAGAGAACCAAATCAAGAATGAACTGCCATTCACAATTGCTACAAAGAAAATAAAATACCTAGGAATACAACTCACTAGGAATGTAAGGGACCCTTTAAGGAAAACTACAAACAACTGCTCAACGAAATAAGAGAGGACACAAACAGATGGAGAAACATTCCATGTTCGTGGTTAGGAAGAATCAATATCGTGAAAATGGCTATACTGCCCAAAGTAATTTACACAATCAATGCTATCCCCATCAAACTACCATTGAATTTCTTCACAGAACTGGAAAACCACCATGAATTTCATATGGAACCAAAAAGAGCCCGCAGCCAAGTCAATTCTAAGCAAAAGAACACAGCGGAGGCATCACGCTACCAGACTTCAAACTATACTACAAGGCTACAGTAATCAAAACAGCATGGTACTGGTACCAAAACAGAGATATAGACCAATGGAACAGAACAGAGGCATCGGAGGCAACACAACACATCTACAACCATATTATCTTTGATAAACCAGACAAAAACAGGCAATGGGGAAAGGATTCCTATTTAATAAATGGTGTTGGGAAAACTGGCTAGCCATGTGCAGAAAGCAGAAACTGGACCCCTTCCTGACACCTTACACTAAAATTAACTCCAGATGGATTAAAGACTTAAACGTAAGACCTGACACCATAAAAACCCTAGAAGAAAATCTAGGCAAAACCATTCAGGACATAGGAGTAGGCAAGGACTTCATGAACAAAACACCAAAAGCATTGGCAACAAAAGCCAAAATAGACAAATGGGACCTAATCAAACTCCACAGCTTCTGCACGGCAAAAGAAACAGTCACTAGAGTGAATCGGCAACCATCAGAATGGGAAAAATCTTTGCAGTTTACACATCTGACAAAGGGTTGATATCCAGAATTTACAAAGAACTCAAACAGATTTACAGGAAAAATAAACAAGCCCATTCAAAATGGGCAAAGGATATGAACAGAAACTTTACAAAAGAAGACATACATGAGGCCAACAAACATATGAAAAAGTGCTCATCGTCATTGGTCATTAGAGAGATGCAAATCAAAACCACATTGAGATACCATCTCACGCCAGTTAGAATGGCGATCATTAAAAATCTGGAGACAGCAGATGCTGGAGAGGATGTGGAGAAATAGGAACACTCTTACACTGTTGGTGGGAGTGTAAATTAGTTCAACCATTGTGGAAGACAGTGTGGCGATTCCTCAGGGACCTAGAAATAGAAATTCCATTTGACCCAGCAATCCCATTATTGGGTATATATCCAACGGACTATAAATCGTTCTACTATAAGGACACATGCACACGAATGTTCATTGCGGCACTGTTTACAATAGCAAAGAACTGGAACCAACCCAAATGCCCATCAATGATAGACTGGACTGGGAAAATGTGGCACATATACACCATGCATGCAAAGTAACTGCCCTTCATGAACTAGATCTTGTCAGACTTATTCTCTATCATGATAGAGATCCACCCCCATGATTCAATTACCTCCCACTGGGCCCCTCCCACGACATGTGGGAATTATGATGGGAGCTACACTTCAAGATGAGATGTGAGTGGGACACAGCCAAACCATGTCACCAAGTTTAGCCAAAGCTTCCTTCAGGTTCCCTACAGCTCAGGCTGTTCCACAGTCTGGACTTGCTCTCTGCAGCGCACAGGGTGAGACCCCAGGAAAGTCTTCAATTAAAACACAGGACAAGATGCCTAGCATGCCTGCCTGTCCTTTCTTTTCCTTCAGTACTTTCTGCTTTAGCCAGAGGAGATTCCCTAGCCATCTGGGCCCTCCCTCCCCTCCCCTTATCTTACATTGCTGCCAACTTGCCCTCCAATATACACCACCATCAACAGCCTATGACAGTGTCACTAGCCTCATATCCTTGCCGAACTGATGGGAATTATTTAAATTTTTGCCAATCAGACGGACAAAAAAATCATTGTTTTAATTTTCCTTTGAAAACTAAAGAAGAAGGGCGGGTGGGGTGGCTCATGCCTACAATCGCAGCACTTTGGGAGGCCAAAGTGGGTGGATCATTTGAGTTCAACAGTTTAAGACCAGCCTGGCCAACATGACGAAACCCCATCTCTACTAAAAATACAAAACTTAGCCAGGTGTGGTGGCACACCTGTAATCCCATCTACTCAGGAGGCTGGGGCAGGAGAATCACTTGAACCCAAGAGGCGGAGGTTGCAGTGAGCCGAAGTCACACCAGAGTGAGACTCTATCTCAAGAAAAAAAAATAAGGAAATGAACATTATTTTAAAATTAGTGAAGCTGAGCATTTTTTCATATTATTATTTGCTTTTGTATTTCCTTTCCTTTGAGCTCCTTATTCATATGTGTAGTACAGTTCTAAAATTGAGTTGAGTTGTCCTAAAATTCTCTCTTAACAAAATTGACTTCATCAGATTGCTGTGAACATTTTCTCATTTGAGAGTGCTGAAAATACTTCTGAGCTCAGAAACCACAGAGAAGTCATAAAAACGATAAAGTGGCTGTATAAAATTAAAAATGTATGGGTACCAAAAGGCAAATGAGAGAATATTCATAACAAGTTAGAGGTAGGATCTATCTTTGTGTGTGGGGTGTGTGTGTGTGTGTGCACGTGTGTATGTGTGTGTGTGTGGGTGTGTGTGTGTGTGGTTTATGTGGGGGTGTGTATATGGGGTATCTTGTGTGTGGTATGTGTGGGTGTATCTGTGTGGGGTGGTGGTGTGGGGGTGGTGTATGTGTGGGGGGTGTGTATGTGTGTGTAGGGGTGTGTGTATGGGGGGTGGGGGTGTATGTGGGGGTGTATGGGGGGTGTGGGGTGTGTTCCAAATGGAGAGCAGTTCTCCAAAATGCCATTTATTCAATGTTGCCTCCATCATTTCTCAAATGTAAATTTCTCTTTTATTGTATTGCTATATTTCCATGTGGAATAAAATCATCTGTGTCTGGACTCTTAATTTTGTAATTCCTGTTTCCCGGGACTTATTCTGCCTGAGTACATTCAGCTTCCCTGAGAGATGTGCTGGAGCTATCTCAGGCCCATTTCCACTTCTGCACCAAAAGAGACAAAGTAGCTGTACTGGCCGAGGCTGCCGCTCTGTGTGTTGTTGCTAACCACAGAATACCCCAGTGTGTGTTGATACAGGACCGTT